>CAWUFW010002950.1:0-1200000 GCA_963921515.1 Calotriton arnoldi
CTTGGTTTTGCGCTTCACATCATTCCAGCGCCTCTTGACCTCGTCCATTGTCCTCCTCAGCACTCCGACTGCATTCACCTTGTCCACGATGGACTGCCATGTTCCATTTTTGTTGCCAATGACACAGTGGAGGTGACGAACAGTTGTTGATGGTGTTCTATCACCTCCGTAATCAGGATCCTGTTTTCCTGCGGACTGAACTGCGTCTTCCTCTTCTTCTTCTCCTTGCCCTTCCCTGACCCGGAGGTCCCAGGCTGGTCCTCCGTGGGGCTTGTGGGGTTCAGGTTGTCCCTCTGTACTTGCTCCGGCTGCCTCCATTAGTGCTTCGCAGTTGTTATGTTTGTTTTTTTTTGCTGCTTTTATGGTGATTTGTCCCGCCTGACGTGGGAATTGCAAGCCTGGCGCTGCTTGTCGCCGATTTTTCTATCGCGGTTGGGCCCATCGCAACTTTTTCGCGTTCGGGTTTCCTTTTTATCGCCGTCCGCGGTAGTTGTATCGCGGACATTTGAGGCGTTATCGGGAAACTATCGCATGTTACCGCCCGTGTTGTGAATACAAAGTTGACACAGAGTTATTTTCCCGCGATAGACGGCGATATGAAAAATTGCGTTAGCCTTTTTTAGCGATGTTTATCGCACGTTCTTGTGAATATCCCCTTAAATATTTTAACATAACTGGGAGGGATTGGGAGTATCACACCATTTGATTGAATGTGGAAGCTGAAACCAGAACTCAAGCTGCCTAAATTAAAATGGGGTTTTCCAAAAATATATGTTAGTGGTAACGTGTGAAGAATTCTATTTTCTAGGACATCTCCAGTGTATTGCAACACAGGGGGGGGGGAAGCTACTGCTTGGAAATATTTGCTTTTCAAAACTCTCGAATTGACTTCGATGACGTTGATCAACTTCAACTAAGCACCAGCGCTGGGCAATCTTTAAATGCATCAAAATGAACACCATATAGGACAAGGAATACATCCTTTTAGCTCAAGCAAGTCTAACAAGATGAAAGGCTAACCAGCCGAGCAGAATACATCAGTGAGATTATTTTCAGCCTCGGACGGCGATTCTAAACTTTATTGATCGCGTTAAGTCCGCCGCGTGAAGCTATTATTTAATCTTCGAACCAGCTTTCCTGTGAATTAGAGTCTCTCTTATAGAAAATGTTCACACCACTACTCAGCCAGCGGGAACGATATGAATTGAACATCATGACTTTTCTGACACCGCGCGTTCGTCCTGTCACAAGGGTGGCCTTGCTCCTTTCGCATTTCATTTATTACTGCCACCCCCCTCTCCCCCCCGACCCCCCAACTGATAAACAGAGTTAACGGACACCGGGGCGGCCATTTTATGCGATGCAGAGGAAATATTTTAAACTCGGAGATACAGCTCTGCTGATGAACAAAAACATGAAATCTTCTGCAAATTGAGGTCCTTGTTCAGAAGGTCCCTTCAGACATCATTTGTTTCCTGCACTAACGAACTCCCTCTGCCAAAGGAGTAACCTGATAGATTTTTAATGAAGCTCACATAACTTGTTTAAGAAAAATTTCGCATTTAAGTTGTACAAGGAAATCTGCATTCATGCGCTCACATATTATTTCATCAGTTACTGTCAATTACAATTGTATATAATTATAGTCTCATTCTATTACTATTGCTTGATGAAGTTCAACTTAATATCACATTTTAAACAAAATGTTGGTGCAAATATGTTATCACGCATTTTATAAGTAAAAGTCCAGAAAGGGAGACTACTACTCGTATTCACTGTTAAATGAGGTGAAAAATTAAATAACCGCGAAACCCGACATTTGTTTTAAGGCACAGTGCACATGACACTGAGGGGCTTATTTACAAGCCTCTTGTGCCGCTGGTACGTCACTAGGGGCTTATTTACAAGCCCCTTACCCCGCCGGTGCGTCACTTTTAATATGGGAAAAAGTGACATACCAGCCGCTCTGTGTTGTGGGAAGAACATCTGCTGAAGAAAAGCACTTCATCCGTGAAATGGTGGACAACAGTGACAATAGGCCCATGTACCTCATTGGAATGATGGGAGAGGAAATTAACAGGGTCAAGAATGGGAGAAACAAAGCGTATTTAATATTTTAGGAAAAGTGCAATTGAAGTCACAGATTTTTGCGGTCTAGCTCTGGGTGCAGAGTAGAGCCAATATAATGTATAACGTGCTAGAGACAATAAGGTGGCAAGCATAAGCTGGATTTTTACTCTGTTGCGAATTTTATAGTCATAGGCCCAGATTTGCTAATGTTTTCACACCTAGCAGTACAGTAACCAAAGTTGCTGCCCTGCCTTGCATCACAGGGAGCGTGAAAGAATGTGCCACAACTACTAAGATATTGCATATTTTTACTCACCCCGCATGCTGGTGCATCTTTGTCTGCCAAGCCAGCACAAATGCCCTTGCACCATAGTGCAAGGATGTTTGAGTTCTCTAAAGCATAGGTTTTGCACTGAAAGGAGACCATTCCAGTTCAAAAACTATTCTTCAAAACTTTTCCCCCCTTTGTATGTGTGCTGTGCAATGCAGCACGAATGTAAGGTTGGGAAATTAGGAGAAATGAAAACATTTCTCCTTGCTACTCCTGCCTCGCGGAGGCATGAGGTTTTGGCACAAATTCCTGTCTATGAACGTAGAGGCACAGCGTGGGTTGCCAGCAACCAGGGCAAGGCAAGTATTGCGCCCCCTAACCTGTGGACCGTTAGCACTTCCTGGCGCAAAACATTAAAAGAAAAAAACTTGTAGTATGAATTTTTTCTATTTAAATTTTGCACAGCCCAATAATTTTGCGACCTGTGCCCCCCTCACACACTGTGCCACTGTATGAACATTACTAGATAGAGTTTTGTATCAAAAACCATGGGTGGTTTTAGGGGAATGCCCATGTATCACCCATAGAACTGCCCCTTGATGCAAAGTAGCGCATAGCGCAGCTTTGCATTATTTTGGTTAACTTTGCTATTCAAATCCTGGTTTGCTTTGGAGAGCTAATTCTACCCCAACATTTTATCCTGAGTTTGTGTCACTTTTGTGATGCAAACATAGTGCAGAGCATTAGTAAATCTAGGTTTTGCTTTACTTCTATGAATTGACATAGTGTTGCTTGCTACAAGGCAGGCTCCAACAAGAACCATGCATTGGCTTGTCTTCTACTCTCCTAGCTATCATCTACTTTCCCGGCTAATTAAACATCCATTTTGTTCTTGACTCTTGTACTGATTATCAGCTGTCTAAGTGTGGCACCACGATCAGAGTGTTAGACCACATCATTTCATGGTTCATTCTGGCATTCCTGCTCATTTCCCCTGAACTCATCAAGATGCAGGTCATGTCTAAGTAATCCTGCTGGCAGCAGGCACTAGGACTGGGTGAAATTTTAATTATGGCGGAGTAACTGGAGTAATTTCAGTAATTACTCATTACTCTTGTGATGCACAATTACCGAAATTACGCTATTACTCCAGTTTGAGTAATTAAGAGTGGTTTGCAGAAAAAGTCCTACTACATAAGCACAGGAATAAGAAACGAAGAGAGTGTGAGAGGCTGCTGGCTCCCGCTATTCCTGTCCTGTAGCACTTAGTGCTATTTTCTTGGAGCAAAATTCATCCTCTGGCCCATTTTGGATGCAAGAGCATATTTTGCACTAAATAAAAAGCAGTAAATGCTGGATTACGCTTCTCACACAATTAAGTATAATACGAGTCATTTTTCGGTAATTATGAGTAATTACGCTACAGACAATTACATCAGTTACTCCCACCCCTAGCCAGCACACATGAACATTATCAGTATGTTCAACTATTGGCCTCTAGCTTTTTGTGGATGGGTGACAGCATCACAGTGACCAGTAAAGATTGTCTTTAGAAATGTAAATACCAACTTGGATGGATTGCGTCCGAATCTCAAGAAATTATCTGATGAAGTTGAGTGGTGTCCCTCATATTAAATGATTTGTTAGCCTCTCTATAATTGCCCTAGTGGATCGTGTTGATAACTCCTGACACATCTACAATAATTAGTACTCTGACACCTGTGCATTGTATTTCATAAACCATCAACAACCATTGTTACTACCAATTTTGTGCCAATTATGTGTCTAAAACCTTCTTGTAAATTGTTGAATATGCCATTAGTCTCAGGAAAAATTTGCAACTGTGGAGTTACTTCTGTCTCAAGGAATTTACCAGGTGTGGAATCAGTGAGATAGAAAGAAAATCTACAAGATCATTTGTTTCAAGGGATTTTGTTTCCAGTAAAGGCCATTATTAAGTCAGACCATCACAAAGTATCACTATTTTTATTAGCATTCAAGTGGCCTTCTTATGTTTGGGTCTCTGAATTATCATACTCGTCAAGGACAGTAAAATAAAGAAACTTCTACAGGAACATTAACTCAAAAAAGTGAAGCCAACAGTTTAAGATTTCAGTTGGTCAATGTAATAAGTTGACAGCATTTGAAAATATGTAGAAACCTGATAGTGTGCAATAGCAAAGAGACTACACTTCCTTACACAAATGTTCAAACTGTGTTGGTATCAAGGTCATTAGTTAACTTCTTCCAACGTCCTCTATCACTGTCAGTGTATTTGACATACCAGGTGACCTACGGACTCTCCCTCTCTTGTTGTAGAAGTTCTTCCATGGCCCTTTGTTTTGTGGCATACTTGACCCTACAACCCTGATACGTGCTGGAATCAGAAGTAGAGATGCCCATGTATGATCTTCATGGTACTAAAGGCTAACACTGTATTGTATATCTATGAAGTTTACTCTTGAACTTAGATCTCAATATCCATTCTTTGAAAAGCAGACAAAACGTAAGCATACTTGATTAGATGTTTCATTCAGTGGTATCGACCGACAGTACAATGTGGATTAGGTCAAATGTCAGGGAAATCCATGAACTCTTATGCAACATATGTGGGCCAGTTAGTGACCAAACGTAACATTCATTTTTTCAACAATGATGTTTATTTGTGATTTTACTAAATCCACCTTTTCTACGTGGGTCACCCCAGATTTCTCACCATTTTCTGAACACTATTTTTGCTGTCTTAAGAACACTATGGAATTGATCCCTGCTAAACAGTTATAACATGCCTGTTCTACCCCTTTAAGCATGGTTAAATTAGCGTATTCCTCATTGGCACATATAACTTGCCCGTAAGTCTCTAGCATATAATGTAGAGAGTGCACCCAGGACCTTGAAGTTAAAAGTCACTGGTGGACCGCAGCACCTTTTATGCCATCCAATATAGTGGCAGTGCAGTGCCATCCACTTTAGTTGTAGTGTTTTAGGCCTACCCTATGTAGTCTGATTGCAGTGTTGGAAAACCTACAGTGCAACCTGTCAAAATAACTCTTTTTGACAGGTACAAACTTCTCCTTTAGATATTGGTTAGTCACCCCTATGTTGATTCTGTAGCCCTCAAGGCAGGGTGCATGGTATTTAAAAGTGGGACAGGTAGAAAATTTATATTAGCATGTCCCTTCAGTGACAATAAAGCTATGTTTACTGTGGCAGGCGTAGCTGTCCTATGTAGAAAATCAGAGAGCAGATTAAAAAAACTTATTAAATAAGGATTTTTAATAGTTATTAAAACTCCAATTCAATGATGAAATCAGATTTTAAATAAATATTAAGAAAAAGTAACTTAAAAAATACCTTCTCTTTACCTGAAGTTCCTGGAGGTTAATTTGCTTTAATTTTCCAGCAACTCCTAGCCTATGCTCAGCCTGGGAAGAGTGTGTAAGAGTTGTAAAATGTCTTCCAGGAGCACATAATAGACCTGGGACACTGAATGGGCAGTGATGACACCTCTGAGCTCAATAGAATATGCAGGGTGGGGCTGTGTGCATTCTGTTCACACCCCTGCATCAATTCCTGCCTGATAAGTCTGTTGAGCCACATGTAACACTTTGACGCACTAGAAAGGGAGCAAACAGGGTGCCAGGACAATTCCTGTGTATTCCATGTCTTCCTGCCAAAAAACCCTGCTTTCATCTGACCAAATTTATGTCTCTGGGTTTGTTTTGGGCACAGTGCTTGTTCCAAAAGTAGATTTTAATGTTAGATGTGGGAGGACAAAAGTGATAATCATAGTGCACTCCCTACACACCCAGAACCATCAGACCCCAAGTTTAGTGTGACCAAAGACTTTCACCGTCTTAAAAACTTCCTGACACTTGGATTTTGTGCCTGTGTGCAGTACGATAAATAGGAACTACTAAAAAAGTGGGTAGGGTTGCCCCCAGGAACTTGTACCCCATTGGTTTAAATAGTTTCTAGGATTCATCCCCACCCACTAGCTGGTTCCAGGCA
The DNA here is from genome assembly GCA_963921515.1 of Calotriton arnoldi. NCBI lineage: Eukaryota > Metazoa > Chordata > Amphibia > Caudata > Salamandridae > Calotriton > Calotriton arnoldi. The sequence goes on from CAWUFW010002950.1 coordinate 6,353, forward strand.
AAAATGTGACACCTCAAGGCACCTGGACAGAACACTTTCTGGACCTGCTGTCTGTGACCAGAGAGGATCGCTCAAGGGTAGAACTTGCTGTCCTTGCACCCAGGGCAAAGAAGTGGACTCCAAGGGTCAGTTGACTGACCTCCTCTGTGGCTACAGAGAGACAACAAGTTGCAAGCGACCTCCATCATGGTTGGCTTGAAAGTGCAACTTAATCCCAATCTACCACATCCATTGACTATCATTGGCACTTTACTTTCTATTGTTGCTATTTCTACTTAAAACTTCATATCCCCTATCCCCTTATTGGATTTCTGCCTTTTGATGTCATTTTGTTAATTGAATCATTCTCTATTTTAAAAATTAGAATTTAATTTTTAATGTGTTGCGTCTCCAACTTTTTAACTGTTTTGGTACTTTCAAATTATTTAAGCATATTCTTAAGTTAAGCCTATCTGCGCTGTGCCATAGCTAGAAGCGACTGTCAGGTGGAGATGGGTGTCATGCATACAATGAAAGATGCTAATGTTCATGTCAGATGTACAGTTCATAAGGGTTCGAGGTAAAATTTGAAGATCATCATTGAGAGGATGGACTTTTAGGGGACAATTAAGTCCCATTTGGAGGGCCAGTTTGTGAAGCAGGTCATAGTGGCCAACAGTATTAAAGGCAGCAGGTAAATCAAGCAGGAAAGCAGCCTTGGGTCACCATTGCCAGCAACGTTGAGGGTATCAGCAACTCCTTTGGATGGTTGCTGTCATAGTGCAGCACAGGGGTCTGTTGGCAAGTTGGAAGTTCTTAGAAGGGTATTGATTGAAATATGATTCTGGTTGAAAATGGCCTTCACATTGTTCTCCCTGAGGAATTACAGGCGCACAATTGGGCAATATTTAGTGAGATCATCTTAACATAGTTTTTTTTGAGAAGTGGAAAGATATGACCAGTCTTGTTGGCATCTAGGAAAACAAAATGCACTGGCATTTTTAGTAGTGGTTTTGTTACTTCTGCAGATTTTGCCTTTATCATTGATGATAGAAGAGATGGCCGGAATGGGCTGGATTATATTTGTTACATCTTTTGTGAAGGAGACTTGAAACATAGACCCCTTTTAGTTGTCAGATTGCATGGCGGGCATGCATTGGGTTGGTAAGGATGTGCGTCCAATGTGCTGTTGAATCCTGTTTACCTTGTCCTAGGAGAAGTGGTTAATGGCTTAGAGTGTCTGGTAGGACTGGGTTAGTGTGGGTGTAGGTCTAGGGTTAATGTAATGTTTAATTCCTTGAAGACTTTTTTGCTTTTGATGTGGTCAGTGTTGACTGCGCTTCTGTAGTAGGTAGCCTTGACCTCTCTGATAAGCTTTTGTGTGTAGCGGAGTTGTTTCGGGGATGTGAAATCTGCTGTCAGAGTTGTGTATTTCTTTTTCTTCTTCTGGCTTCTAAAGGCTCATTCAATATCCATGAGCTTCTGGCTGTCCCATTGAGTCAACAAGGTGGTTTTCATGGTGCACGTTTTGAGTAGGGCATGGGTGTCTGCTAAAGGCTGTTGTTCACCTCCTAAAGGAAAGTCTTGACATTATTGTAAGGGTACATGATGAGAAAAATGTCCATCTCTCCATAAAGCTAATACTCTCAAAGAAACATGTTGTGGCTGGGAGCAAAGCCTAAGCAGATTCCTACACAGCTCAGAGACAAACTGGATGACAAATTGTGGACAAGTACCAGAAATTGTGCGCTTGCATTACAACAAGAAAACTTGATGCATTGAACAAAGTTGACTGGCTTTACTTTGACAGTAAATAATGCTTCCTGACTGAAGCTGTGCAAGTATCCATAAGTTCAACAAAGTGCGTCACTTTAGCAAGGTATGCACATCAGCTGCTGAGAGTGACTTAGCCATCACCTCAGGATTGGGAGAATTTAGGCTATTTGCAAATCTCTGTCAGGCTACCGGAAGGCATGAATATTTGTACCTGATTATATTGCATGCAAAGAACACTGTCATAATCAGATAAAGTGACTATACACCATCCAGTGTAGACAGCTATTCATCAAAGTAAATAAAAAACAACCATATCAAAGTTCAGTGGCACTTAAATGTAGTTTTGTTTGTCCCACACATTGACACAAAATGTTACATTCTGAATTTGTTGACACTGAAATGACAGTCAGGCTGATTGTTTCCTTTTATCATTGGCATATTCCATTGGGTTGCTGAGTACTTGTGGCTAACTTAGGAAACTCATATATGCTGTATGCTACAGCTCTCCTTCCATATTCGTAGACATATATGTCCAGTTTCATGATCTTTCAGCACCAGGCACCTCATTGGTCTGGTAAAATCTTTTACGGCATATCAGTGTTCATAACTGTGAAAGCAGTTAACAATCTGCCCCATCTACCGCAAAGCTTCATACTCAAAGCCCCTGCTAATAGCCTCTGCTGATTTCTTTTCAACCATATCACCTGAAAAATATTTGTTAGTCTTCATGGATAAGTTGGGAACAATCCTGCAGCATGATTGGGAGACTAGATATGTGGGAAGTGGCAATGCACCACTGCCGTCTGGATATATTTTGTGTGCGTACTCTTAATCTCTTAACTTCTGGAAAATCCACCAGCATAGATGTTTTTCCTAATACTAAGGGGCCGATTACGATGTCGTCAGGAAAGCATTCCCAACGAATCGGGTTAGGAATGCGTTCTGAACTATTCATATTCGGGGAGTCCTACGGACCGATTACGATGTGTCCGAATGCTTACGGACTCAGTTCGGTTGGACTCCTATTGACTTCAATGGGAGCCTGTGTTCTGAACGAGAATACAGGCTCCCATTGGAAAAAAGGGGTAGGTGGGGAAAACCTTGCACCCTGTGGCGGGCACCCCATGGTGACTGCCACACTGTGCTTGGTTGGGAAGGGGGGTCCCTTGGGTACACCCATGGGCCCCATCCAGAGGCCTATGGGTGAAGGGGGGCCTGCTACGGGCTCCAAAAGTCTGATTCCCACGGCCATTTCATCTCGATCAAACCAATTCGGAACGGCTGCCCGAATTGGTCATGGTACTCACTTGTTTGGAAACCATCTCCATTGGGCTGTACCATTCGGCTCTGAATGACTCGGACTGTCTGAATCCCATTTGGAACCGATTCGGACAGCCCACACGGCTTCCTTGCATCGTACTCGGTCGTCCGGAAAGGTGACCGATTCGGTCGGGAACAGAGGTACCTAATCGGATTCGCAGAATCCGAATCCCGTTCGGACCCTTTCCTGATGACATCATAATCGGTTCATCAATTTAATCAAATTGATGAACCGATGAACCACTTTTGAAAAAAAACCTTTGCTACCCTGAATGAAAAGTTTTAATATGGAAAATTGCACTCTGTCTCCTTGATGGAGGGAAAAAATCTGTTGAAACGTGTGTTACTTCCACCCTCAAGCTAAACACTAAATCAGGAATTTTATAAGAGCTAACCAGTGACATGATAAATGATAGTCCATGACAGTAGAATGGGAAATGTTGCTTCATAAGATTATAAATTAACATATTTTTATCTATATTGAGACCATTGCGACTGTCCTACAAAATCTATGTTTTTTTTGTTACTTAGTACCAGTATTATGTGTAGAGGGCATCAGGACTTTCCCCCTGTACAGCTTCAAAATAAAAAGTTATTGTTGGGACTCATTCTCGTAATAGAAACCATATGAAGAAGATAATTATATAAATGAACTTATATCTAATGACATAGATTCTAACTCATAAATATTTGTCCTACACCATGGTGCACTTAAACACAAAGTAAAATGAAATTCTAGTGACCCATTTCACAAATAAATTGCAAATGTACTTGTTGAACATGGCCCTTTTTGCAGGGTCATCCCAGAACTTTTTGCCTTCCTCCTGTATTTTTTCTGACCTGTTGTTGTTGGTTTTAGGGGCAAACACCCATCGCAACGAAGTGATCACTTCGCGAGGACATTACAACGCAAATAGAACATCGCAATAACGTTTACATCATAAGGCACAGCAACGCTTAAACGTTTATATCGTAAGGCATACCAACGTAAGCCAGAACAACGCAACTTTACGATGTAAACGCAACTTTACGATGTAAACGTTAAACGCGATGTTAAAATTGTAAGCATTGTGTACGTCATCCATACAATTTTGCACATAAAAATGTCACAAGCAGTTCTTTCAAAGGTCCAATAATAAAATAGCTAGCATGTAAAAGAGACGTGACTCCGCTGCCACCAAGTGGCCGATACTATAAACGCAGTCTGCCGTGCTTTGGGCTACAGCCGAGGGCTGGGACCACAAGATTTGAATATTTGAAACTACTGGGACGCTGTACCCTGCTCATCGGAATTTGGAATTTAAAAATGCAAATATCACTCAGTAGCAGCTGAGTCCCTCTCCCTCGATGTCACGCAATCCCTCGCAGCAGGATCTAAAACAGTCTCAGTGACAGTATGGCACAGGCACTCCCCCCTGGTCTGCTGCTCGCAAGGGAATGGGAAAGGCACTCACCTGGCTGGTCCCACTACTTCCGAGTGCGCCACAGTGTGGGAGAGGGATTAACCCTCTCATATCGCGTGCCTGAATAGGTGGGGTCAGGCACTCGCCATGTACTAAAGCAGGGGGTTTGCACTGTTGAGACCCTCACCCTGCAGCCCCTGAGTGGCTGCTATTGTCACACCGGCACATAAATCCATTAGGATTTGAGTGGGTGACGCCTCGTTTCCCAACGTGGGAATTGAGTGGCACTTCAGGTGCCAGCTATCCCCATCAGCAGCACAATATAGCAATATAGCAGCAACACAATCTAGCATGCACCCAGTTTAGTCATGTGAATGGTTGATGCCATAATAGGCAGGACGGCATTAAACTTAACACAGTTAGCAAGGGATTTGGATTACATCACTCGCATTGGAAAGACTTACCGATTCAGATAAAAAAAGTCGGGGGAACGTGTACGGTGAACTTCGCAATCTACGAAGTTTACAGATTGTCAGCAGTATGCCTCTGAAAGGCACGTCCTTGAGGAGAGAAAAACAAAATTAGTTTATGTGCAAAGATTGCAAAGAGCGGGTTAAACGCTCAGCCATTACTGGGTTCAACTTACTGGATATGGCGGATGTCTGGGCACAGGAACGTTGGACTCACATCTGGTCAGCTGGACAATAGAGTCTGAAATGGCTGGAGACACGGTCGGCGACACCTTTTGTACCCCCCCAATAAGTTTTTCACAAGAGTGGAGGTAAACATTTAAATACTGTAGAAGTGTCAATAGCACTATTTATTGACAGAAATTAAATTAAAAAAATTAAACATTAGGAACAATAGAAAGGAAAGAAGTAGCGTCGTGGGGACGGCGGGGGGGGCAGTGGGGGGCGGGGGTAGAGGCGGTGTCGCAAAGAACGCGTTGTATTGGCGTGCGATTTCGTAGTCTGCGAGGTTATGTACTCGCCAATAGGAATCAACGCATTGGCGTTGCAACGCCGTGCGATGTGAAAGTTGGCGATGCTGTTGACTGTGCGATGTAATAAACGCGTGGTAAAAGCACGCGGTGGGATGGTGCGCTATGTTTCGGCAAACACCCATCGCAACGAAGTGATCACTTCGCGAGGACATTACAACGCAAATAGAACATCGCAATAACGTTTACATCGTAAGGCACAGCAACGCTTAAACGTTTACATCGTAAGGCATACCAACGTAAGCAAGAACAACGCAACTTTACGATGTAAACGCGACTTTACGATGTAAACGTTAATGCGATGTTAAAATTGTAAGCATTGTAATGATTGTTAGAATAAACGGCACTACGGGAAAGTAGACGTGAAAGTCAATTAATACATAGCATTGCTTATTATTAATACATTGGCACGCAAACGTGTTATAATTGTACAGACGGAATGTGGCACAGACAGCACAGACGGGAAAACAGACAGCACAGACGGGGAAAATGATAAACTGACGCGATGTCATCATTGCTTGATATTAGGCACACGTGTACATTAAAAGTTAATTAATACAGTCCTCTAGGGGAAACTGTCCGGCACAAAAGGATGGATGAAAGGGTGGATGGATGGATGGATGAAAGGGTGGATGGATGAAGGATGGGTGGATGGATGGATGAAAGGGTGGGTGGATGAATGGTGGATGGATTGATGAAAGGGTGGGTGGATGAATGATGGGTGGATGGATGATGGGTGGATGGATGATGGATGAAGGATGGGTGGATGGATGGATGAAAGGGTGGGTGGATGAATGGTGGATGGATGGATGAAAGGGTGGATGGATGAAAGGGTGGGTGGATGAATGATGGGTGGATGGATGGATGGAAGGGTGGGTGGATGAATGGTGGATGGATGGATGAAAGGGTGGGTGGATGAATGATGGGTGGATGGATGGATGGATGAAAGGGTGGATGGATGACGGATGGGTGGATGGATGGATGAAAGGGTGGGTGGATGAATGATGGGTGGATGGATGGATGAAAGGGTGGGTGGATGAATGATGGGTGGATGTATGTATGGATGGATGGATGGATGTGTGAAAAGGTGGGTGGATGAATGATGGGTGGATGGATGGATGGATGGATGAAAGGGTGGATGGATGAAGGAGGGTAGATGGATGGATGAAAGGGTGGGTGGATGAATGATGGGTGGATGGATGGATGAAAGGGTGGGTGGATGAATGATGGGGGGATGGATGGATGAAAGGGTGGATGGATGAAGGATATACGGATGGACGGGTGAAAGGGTGGGTGGATGAATGATTACTTGGGAGCAGGAGAAGCAGCCCAATGTTGTTTCTTAAGGTTTATCATGGTGACGTCACAATGTGCTATTGTTGGTGGTTGGTGGGATTGGTGGATAGGTCAATAGGCACACGACGTGTACATTGAAAGTCGACGGGAGACATACATATTGTTGAGTCAAGTTTGGAACTGGTACAATGTCTCAAAAGGAAGAGTGATTAATAGGGGGACTTTATATGCCACGTATGGTTAACAAACACATACTTATTAATAATTGCTTCATGTACGTCTTCACAGGAAATGCAAGTACAATGTTTGGATTCTTTAAAAATTTTATTGACATGTGGACAAAAAATTCGTAACAGTATTACATTTTTATTTACACATCTTTACAGAAAATTATACATCACTGTATATTATAACAGTTAATTATCCAACACTGTATTACATTATTACATTTTTATGTACATGAAATTTACACATTTGAAACAACAATTCTTTGTCACTGTAATGAAGGTTACACATTATGACAGAAAATTATACGTGACTGTATTGCATGGCCTTAATAATGACAACCTTCAATTACAATTAATTGTTGTGGCACCGTTTGGGACTTTATTGATTACAATTGTATGTTACAAGGGAAAAAATAGTATAGTTACACATAGGAATTCAGTATGTGGGCAAGGTTAGAAAGGTAGTCTGAAGCCACAGACAAATTAAAGAGTTGTAATGCTGACAATAGTCTCGCCGACATTTCCTTAGTTCTATGTGAAATACGTGGGTTAAGACTACCTGTCGAAGATTGAGACATGCGCATTTCTTGAAAACTTTGCTCCTTAACCAAAATTTCAAGAAAATTGTACAAATTAGGGTGTGGTTTGCCTATTGAGTGGTTTAAGGAGTTGTGCCATCCCTCGATGGAATTATTTGTCTTTGCTCCTCCCTCTAAGCATGTCGAGTAGCAGTTCCACCAGTCCACAAGAAAACGTGGCTTCCTCCTGCGACCTGACCTGCTTAGATGGCCAATCGATGTGTCTTCAAAATAATTGAGGATAGGTGCCAATTTCTCTTCGTTTGACGTAAAGTAATCTGACTCTGTAATAGAGGTGTAGTACTCGTCTACACTTTCAGGAGGAACAAAGCAAAGTGCTGTTAATTTTTTTAACTCAAACTGTAGTTTGCTGTCAGACACATAATCTGCAATTAGAGATGTTTTTTGGATTTTGCGCCAACAGGCCTGAGAAAAGTGCAAAAAACAACCTTGAAGTTTTGTCTCAGAGTACAATTTACTTATCGTATTCATCATTGGCAATTCAGTTTTTACAACTGATAAAAGCTCACTATACGTGGACGATTGTTTGTCTGGGAGCAAACTGTACACCAAGGGGACAACTGTGTTGTTACAGTACCCATGAATTGTATATATTTGTGTGAAAGGGTGGGGCGTGCTTTTAAAGGTACCATCCATGATCCACACCTCACTGTTCTCCAACCTAACAAGGTTTCTGGGGGTGCTAAAGATTAAAATGCGCTTTTGGTCGTTTGCGTTGTCATACAATAGGAAAGGTTCATTACAAGCAGTGACAGACAGTTGCGGAGGAATACATATATCGGAAAAGGTTTGAGGGTAACTCTTTTGGGGTTGCATGCCTGTTTTTTACGTTGTATAATTCTACGCAAATTTGGGATACTAGGCATACTCGTTGCAACATACTCAGGGATATGTTGGGCTACCTCCCTTAAAATTGCACTGCACGGTTCATTAGAGTTGACTGCAATTTCTTTCATTTCATTTTTTTTTTTTTTTTTTTAAATATTTGTTTTATTGATTTTATCATGAAGAAAATACAGCTGAAGAATAAAATCACAATGTTTATAGTACAAATAATATAAATCTATAAATAGCTAATAAAAACCATTATCAGCAAGACCATAACAAAGAGCCCAAAGCAGCATACAATCTAAATACAGGCAATAAATAGTTTTAAAGAGCTAAGACATTACGTTTGAGATCGAGCTATATACAATAAAAAGGATAAAAGGCAGCCACACCGGCAAAAATAAAATAAAAAAAGAAAGATTTTCATAGCCATGCATTTCATTCTTCCTGGATGAATGGAGTAATCCAATCTGTGAACGGGCCCCAGATCTTTTTCCCTTTTATCCTGCCCTTTCTCCCTCTACGCTCATAAAGTGCTTTTTCTAAGTTATAAATATGCAAAAAATGGCTTTTCCACTGTTGAAAAGTAGGAGGTTGTGGGCTTAGCCAGGCAGAGGCGACACAGAGTCTTAAAACTGCCATCGCAATAAAAATCAACTCTTCCCCCTTTTTCCCTATTGTTTCGTCTACCCCCAATAACATCAGAAGTGGTGTCAAAGGAACCTCCTCTTTTAAAACAAACTGCAAAAAGCCTGATATTTCTTGTCCGAGTGACTCAATGCCTGGGCAGGTAGAAAAGATGTGTATTATATCCACAGCATAAGCCTTACACCTAAAACAGTGAGTTCCTTCCACACCTCCCCATTTCGCGATCTTCGCAGGCGTGATATATAGATCAAACAAAGTCTTGAAATGTTGTGATTTCAGATTAGCTGCAAACAGTACTGAGTTCCCCAATTCAATTGACTTAAGGAAGCGGGAGTCCAAAACCCCCAATTTATCATGCCATCTTTGCCTGTGCTTGTCTAGATCATCTGGCAGCCCCTCCAACAGGCAGCTATAAAGTTGTGAGATTGAGGACCCCGATCTGTGAATCAGCAATTCGATTAATGCCACCTGCCCGAAGCCTGCAGCCCCGCCTGCTTTTTTCAGAAGGAAATCCCTCAGCTGCAGATATTTAAAAAAATCTCGAGATCCTATACTAAACCTTTCCCGAATTATATCGAAGGAAGCTATGTGATCACCTTCTAAAAAATCTGCAATCCTGAAAAAGCCATTCCTGCCCCATCTTACCAAACACTCATCTTGTAGGACGATTGGGAGCTGATCATTCCCGATCAGGGGGGTATACCTGTTAAACCTGCCCACTCCTGCTTTTTTCCTTATACCAGCCCAGTTACGAAAGGCAGCAATTAAAACCTTAAAGCGGGTTTTTTTGAAATAGCTAGCTTCATAAAATTTTAATAAGCAGCCATTAGCCCGAGTATTAATCAAGATTTCAAATATTGAGGGGACATAGCTAGGATCTTTTCTCTCCCTGGCCTTGACTCCAAAGAGAGGCCCATAATATTGCAGAGCTGCAGACAGATAATATAGCTTAAAATGTGGGAGCCCCCAGCCCCCTTTCTCCCGGGTGAGGGATAGAAATGCATTAGCTCTCCTTGTTCTGCCATACAACCAGATAAATCTCGCTACCTCCCTATCAATTAAGCGAAACCAAAAATTGTGTATCTCCAGAGGGATTGTGTGGAAGATGTACAGCAGCTTTGGGAGGACAATCATTTTAATAATATGACACCTCCCCATTATTGACAGCTTCAAGTTGTCCCAACGATGAAGGTCATTTTTAATTTTCCCCAATATGGGAGTCATATTTAACTCTACAATATCCTCAACCTTAGCTGTAATACAGACCCCTAAATAAACCGCTTTCTCTACAATACGAATGTCCGAAGCTGTGGCAAATCTATTTATCAGGATCTGAGTTTTAGCTCTGTTTAGCGAGAAGCCTGAATAGATCCCGAAATCTTTCGCTATGCTTTCTACAGTTCGCATTGCACCATCGGGGTCAGAAGTAATTATGGCCACATCGTCGGCATACGCCAGGAGCTTAGTGTGCCAGCCGTGTAAGCTTACCGGAGTGATGTGTGGCGAGGCTTCCAGCCGCCTAAGAAAGGGGTCTATATATAATGCGAACAGCAAGGGGAGGACGGGCAGCCCTGCCTGGTCCCCCTGCTGATTGGAAAGGCCTCTGTTTCCTTCCCCATTATTCTTAGTCGTGCAATAGGATTTATATACAAGACCCGTAATGCATTAATGAATGAAACCCCCAGGCCGTTGGACTCCAAAACCTTCCATAAATAGTGCCATGCCACACGATCAAACGCCTTCTCGGCGTCCAAGAAGGCAGCCCCCATAGGCTTGGCAAGGACTTCAGTAGCATCGAAGAGTGAAATTACCCTTCTAACGTGGTCTTCAGTCCCCCTTCCCTGTATAAAACCATGCTGCCAAATTGAAATTAATTGATGCATCACGGAATTCAACCTGGTGGCTAAAATCTTTGAATATAGTTTGGCATCGCTATTAAGCAACGTAATGGGCCTGTATGAGCCCAAACTAATAGGATCTTTACCCTTCTTTAAGAAAATCACAATATTGGCTGTGCCCCAAGAGCCAGGTGGTAGAGCTCCCTCCCTGATCTCCTTGAATAAACCAAGCAAAGCCGGACAAGTCTCTCTAAAAAAGACCTTATAAAACTCCATAGGGATGTAATCAGTACCCGTAGCCTTACCCGCAGGTAGGGCTTGGATTGCACAATATAGCTCCTCCTGAGAGATAGCCCGCCCCAGTTGTATACCCTCCTCTTGGGATATCTTTCCACTCGGTAGAAATTCCGATGCGACATCTTCCGGAAGAGTAGCAGAGGGAGAGGTACTGTATAAATCCTCATAAAACTCCCTAAAGGCCTCTCTGATATCCCCCGGGTCTGTAACTACCATCCCCCTCATATTCTTAACCCGCTCAATGTGTCCGGACGCGGCCTGTTGCCTAGTCCTTACTGCCAATAAACGACCGACATTCTCACTAAATTCATAACAGTCTTGCCGTTTGGCCAAGTACAACCCTGCTGTCTTTTCCGCATTGAAATCGGACATACAGGCTTTAATAACCATGATAGAATTCAGAGTTGCGGAAATATTTTCTCCCTTAGCCACCTTGCGTATCAGTTCTGTTTCCAGACCGGCAAGTTTCTGATAAAATAATTTAATCTGGGCAGCCCCTTTTTTCTGCTTGGTCAAGCTATATTGCAGTGTCTCCCCTCTTGTTGCTGCCTTGAACGCATCCCACATCATCCCTGGAGGGGCACTACCGATATTGTTCTAAAAACTCTCTAATCCAGCACCTCATATGTTCAACATATTCGTTATCTGATAAGAGTGCCCTCTCAAATGTCCAGCCTGTGCGCTCCTTTCGAATCCCGCTACATAGTATCTCAAGGACAATTGGGTTGTGGTCTGACATTACTCTGGGAAAGAGCTCCACCCTAGCCTTCCGCAAAAGAGATGGGGAGACTAAGAAATAATCAAGCCGAGCAAACTTGCTATGGGGGCCGAGTAATAAGTATAGCCAGGGTCATCAGGTTTTAGTTTAGCCCATGCATCTACCAAGCCCATGTCTTTTAATAAATTATTATAAGCCCTCATAGAATGCGGTTTATACCCTTTACTAGAAACTCCTGTATCACCTGGGGTTCCTCTGGAGCCGTTGATGTTTAAATCTCCACAAACCACATATGGTGCCTGCCAGGAAGGTAGTTCGTTAGCTAGATAATGCAGTAAACCCGGATCATCTATCACTGGAGCATATACTGAACACAATGTAAAAGAATCTGCCCCGTTCTTGCATTCCATTATAACCCATCTGCCAAGCTTGTCCACCATCTTTTTTCCCAGGGTAAAGGAGCTATTTTTCGCAAGGATAGCGACCCCCTTGGTCCTTACATCTTGTGAAGTATATGCTAGGACCTTCAGCCCTAAGGAGTTATATAGATTATAATCTTTCCGTGCAATGTGAGTTTCCTGGAGGCAATATAGATCGGCCTTGAGGACTTTGAAATCTTCCTGAACCCTTCTCCTTTTAACACTGTCGTTGAGCCCACAGATATTTATAGTGGCGATTCGTATTTTAGCCATTATACCCTTTTAAAAGAAAAACTTCCCAAGCTGTAACACCTCATTTCTTTATCTAAAATATTACATTGCCTGTCCAATCCACTAATCCTGACATCCATCAAGAATAGTCCCTGGTCTTTGATACCTTCCAAAAATACACACAAATCCATAGAGATACCCTTCAGCTGTTGTTCACCCTTCACCATTTTAACCTGTACCCCCCCTTGCCACCCGCCGCCCCCACCCCAACCTTCCCCTTCACCCACCCCCCTCCCTTCCCTCCCTTTGAAAGCAGCCGGACCCATAGGGTCCGAGCGATGGAGGTAGCAAGAACACCACAACCCCCCCCCCCAGGCCCCCGTGCACCCCTCTGATCTTTAAACCGAAAGTCGTTCCTGAGGCCCCTTAGAAAAAGGGAAGGCCCAATCTAGTTCTCATCTAATGCTTATTTCCCACTGACTTGTTCCAGGTACTCTTTTGCCTGAATTTCAGAGGTAAAAAACTTAAAGGACCCTCTAACAATAGTCTTCAATCTAGCCGGAGCCAGCAAGAATGCCTCAAAACCTGCATCTTGGTATGGTTTGACCATTTGTCTCAGCCGCCATCTACGTTCCACCGTGATGTGGTAGAAATCGGGGCGAACGAAAAAAGAAGAGTCCTTGTACTGTCTTCTAGCTTCAGGACGAGCTTTTTCAAAAATGGCCTGTCTGAGCAGGTAATTACCAAAAAAAACTAAAATCACCCTCGGCTGGTTAGAGTCTCTGCCAGAGGATCTACGGAGGACAGCTGGGAACCGGTGTACCCGCTGAATTTCTCGGTCCCAATCCCAGCCCCTAGCTCTGGGAAAGCTTCCTTAAGTAAGTCCAACATAAAAGCACGGATGTCCTCCCCTCAAGTCCTTCCTTGATCCCAAGAAAGCGGAGGTTGTTCCTCCTCTGGCGGTTCTCCATATCTTCAAGCTTCCACATTGTATCTTTTAATTGAGCTTCATGGGATGTAGAGCCTTCCCTTACCACCGACAGTTCTCTTTCAACAACTTCGGTTCTTACTTCAATGCTGTTCATCCGTTCCCCAATCTCTGCGCAGGCTTTGCCGACTTTCCGAACTGCGCCTTCCAGCTTCTTTGTAGCTTGTCTAGCTTTCTTGCCATCCGCCCTGGTCTCTGCACGATGTTCTTTAATTGATTCAAGAATCATACTTAACACTGAGTTCATATCAGCTGTCTCTTTATGTTGCTCCTTCGAGGGACCTGCAGCCTGATCCAGCGCCGATTCTGTAGGACCAGTAATACTAGTATGAGAGTAGTCCCATTTTAGACCGGTGCCAGTGATCCGCCTTCCCTGATTTGTTTGCATCTCAGCGGATCCCTTGTGTCCCTTAGAGCTCCTTCGTTGTTTTTTGCGTTTTAGGGCAGTCTCTGGTGCCTCAAGAGTGCTAGAATCCGAGGACAAGATGCTATCCCCGCTTTCAATTTGGTCGGAGTCAGAGAGACCTGATATTGATTCCTCGGCAAGTGAAAAAAACGTATCTGTATTATCCAATATGATGTCGTCTGCCGCTGAAACATCTAAAGTTCTGATATGTGCTGGACCCCCAGAGGCATCTTCTTGTATAGTAACAGATATGCCAGATGAAGGGTCAGATATAATACGAGAGCCGTTCACACTGGGATCCTGCGCCATCACGCATGATGTACTGACCCCATCTTCTTCCAAAGCTCCGGGCTGTATCGTCAAGCCCTCCGACAAGGAATCACCTTGAAGGTCACTAAGAGGCTGAGCCTGAGATTCTAGGTCCATGTTCTCCATAAGGCCAGAAGTACTTAAATTTTGTATATCTTCCTTCGTTTTGAAGAAGCTCGTAATAGTTGGTGGGGGCGGTGCAGAATTTGGGGCGAAATCATCCTCATCCAGGGCTGTCCCTCCTTCTTCCATCAACTTTGGAGCAGTTGTTTTCCGTCCCCCAGTTTGTAGACGTTCAGTCGGAACCTTCCGTCTCCCCACTCCTCCACTATCTACTTGTTTCTTTAGACTATGCGGCTCGTTAGGCTTAACAACCTGGCTACGTGAGGGCTCCGGTTTAGAGCCCTGGGATTGCGCCGGATTTCTTCCCACCGCTTCTTTTCCAGCTCTCGAGGACTTTGGGGGCATATTTTCAGGTTCCTCTGTGCTTTTGAAGCCAAGCACTGCTCTTTGAGCCCTCTCCAACCTCTCCAATAGTTTGCTGCCAAATGCTAAAGCAGATTCCAGCCAGAACTTCCAGGTAACGTGAAGTGACAGAGGTCTGGCAGCCAAAGGGTTAAGCCTCCAGCTTGCAGCAACAGCCGGCTCGCAGCCCGGCCCCGGCCCCGCCTCCGTCCTCCCTCGCCTGGGAATTCCACCCGCCACTTTGTGAGACGTCCTGATGCCAAGCTGGAGCTCCGCGGCCGCTCGAGAAACGCGATCCATCCGCCGGACCCAGGCCCGCGACGGCAGCCGCTTCGAGCAAGAGGTGAGCCGTGTCTTTCTGTGGAGGGTTAGTCTAGGGGCATACTCAGGGCTGGGGAAGGGGAGCTACCGTGGCGAACTACGCTGCCGCCGCCATCTTGCTTTCCCGAGTGCCGAATCGCAATTTCTTTCATTTCATTACAGATTCTCTCACTTGAATCGCTGTTGCGGAGGCAGAGTGGCTATGGTCTGTGCTTCTTAGAACAGAGTCACCCAGTGTAACCGCTCTACCTCTGCAATGAGTGGAGTAGTATTGCACACACCTCCAATGGCACTGAGGTTCAGAATTTCGCTCTTTGCAATACACATAACCACTGTGTTCTAGTAGGCGGTTTCCTCTGCTGGAGGTGATGTATTTCGCCATCTTTGATCCAGACATTAGCTGGGGGGGAAAGGGAAAAACAAAATATAGTACATTAAATACACAGGCAAGTTGACAGATTCAGGTTGCAATAAAAGAAGAAAAATGACACCTAATGTCAAATGGTGATATTACAGTTGTTTATATATACATAGCAACACTGTAATTTATAACGTGCTGTTTGTATGCTGCTCTTAGATGACAGTTAATAGCTCACTGTTCTATGTTAGGATTTTAACTTGAGTGTGCATGGTGTGGTAGCTCATTCCCATTACTGACAACACATTTTCAATTGACATGACCTTAACATTTACACATACATACATATAGTTTTACTGATCACAAGCGTTAATGTGCAAAAATGGCATCCTCAAGTATTCAGTTTTACTGCTCACAAGCGTTAATGCGCAAAAATGGCATCCTCAAGTGAATTAATTTGTTTTGACACTTTTAAAATATTTTTTCCCTCACATAGCAGAATAAAAAGCTTTGCTTCATTTGTGCCTTCTGATTCTGATATATTCAGAAATATTTCTACAGTTCATTCAGACATTTAAATTTTGTTGTGTGCTAGGAAAAATAAAATCTTACAGTTGTTCCTCTCACCCAGCACGATTGTCACTTAAATCCTCTCACTTTGAAGTCAGAGAAAGAAAAGTATACACCAAGATCCCTCAGACTGCAGAGCTTGACATTTGACCACTGTCTTTAAATGCACATTAAATGTGACAAGATAAGATCAATGTTTAAAGACCTGTTTAGTGAAAACGAGCACTCGCTGAAGAATGTAAGGAGTGATGGTGAACAGGCTATGCTCCATGGGAGGTCAAAGACATACCGGATAGCCTAACACAAATAAAGCCAGTAAAAAGAATGCAAGCAAAATACAATTTTGTAATACGCATAATACATGTGCTTTACAGCAGGCACATTAACCATCTACGCTATTTCATTATGAGTCAAAACTGCCACCATACAAAACTCCACTCTCTCTCCAAAAGGTATATTAATCACCAGAGTTATTGTCACATGCAAATTGCTGGACGCACAAGCACAAGCAACTCTGCAGCAGGTGTGCTTTTAATTGCATTTACCATTATGTTACATGGAGACCAGAGCGTCACATTAATTGCTCTGATTCACACAAATACGTCATCCATACAATTTTGCACATAAAAATGTCACAAGCAGTTCTTTCAAAGGTCCAATAATAAAATAGCTAGCATGTAAAAGAGACGTGACTCCGCTGCCACCAAGTGGCCGATACTATAAACGCAGTCTGCCGTGCTTTGGGCTACAGCCGAGGGCTGGGACCACAAGATTTGAATATTTGAAACTACTGGGACGCTGTACCCTGCTCATCGGAATTAGGAATTTAAAAATGCAAATATCACTCAGTAGCAGCTGAGTGCCTCTCCCTCGATGTCACGCAATCCCTCACAGCAGGATCTAAAACAGTCTCAGTGACAGTATGGCACAGGCACTCCCCCCTGGTCTGCTGCTCGCAAGGGAATGGGAAAGGCACTCACCTGGCTGGTCCCACTACTTCCGAGTGCGCCACAGTGTGGGAGAGGGATTAACCCTCTCATATCGCGTGCTTGAATAGGTGGGGTCAGGCACTCGCCATGTACTAAAGCAGGGGGTTTGCACTGTTGAGACCCTCACCCTGCAGCCCCTGAGTGGCTGCTATTGTCACACCGGCACATAAATCCATTAGGATTTGAGTGGGTGACGCCTTGTTTCCCAACGTGGGGATTGCGTGGCACTTCAGGTGCCAGCTATCCCCATCAGCAGCACAATATAGCAATATAGCAGCAACACAATCTAGCATGCACCCAGTTTAGTCATGTGAATGGTTGATGCCATAATAGGCAGGACGGCATTAAACTTAACACAGTTAGCAAGGGATCTGGGTTACATCACTCGCATTGGAAAGACTTACCGATTCAGATAAAAAAAGTCGGGGGAACGCATACGGTGAACTTCGCAATCTACGAAGTTTACAGATTGTCAGCAGTATGCCTCTGAAAGGCACGTCCTTGAGGAGAGAAAAACAAAATTAGTTTATGTGCAAAGATTGCAAAGAGCGGGTTAAACACTCAGCCATTACTGGGTTCAACTTACTGGATATGGCGGATGTCTGGGCACAGGAACGTTGGACTCACGTCTGGTCAGCTGGACAATAGAGTCTGAAATGGCTGGAGACACGGTCGGCGACACCTTTTGTACCCCCCCAATAAGTTTTTCACAAGAGTGGAGGTAAACATTTAAATACTGTAGAAATGTCAATAGCACTATTTATTGACAGAAATTAAATAAAAAAAATTAAACATTAGGAACAATAGAAAGGAAAGAATTAGCGTCGTGGGGACGGCGGGGAGGTAGTGGGGGGCGGGGGTAGAGGCGGTGTCACAAAGAACGCGTTGTATTGGCGTGCAATTTCGTAGTCTGCGAGGTTATGTACTCGCCAATAGGAATCAATGCATTGGCGTTGCAACGGCGTGCGATGTGAAAGTTGGCGATGCTGTTGACTGTGCGGTGTAATAAACGCGTGGTAAAAGCACACGGTGGGATGGTGCGCTATGTTTCGTCATACATCCGTTTTAGGACTCTGGGCACTTTATCACTGCTGATCAGTGCTAAAGTGCATGTGCTCTCTGTTGTAAACTTGGTAAGATTGGTCTACACCTGTTTGACATATTTAATTTACCTGTCAGTCCCTTGTACAGTGGCATCCCATATGCCCAGGGCCAGTAAATTAAATGCCACTGGTCGGCTTGCAGCACTGTTTCCACCACCCTCCAAAGTAGCCTTTCAAACCTGTCTCAGGCCTCTGCCACTGCACGGCCTGCGCGCGCAGTTTACTGCCACTGTAATGTGACACATAAAAAGGTTGCCAAGTCTGTGACTCCCCTTTTACTACATATCAGTCCCCCCTAAGGTAGGCTCTAGCTAGCCCTATGGGCAGGGTGCGGTGTAGGTAAAAGGTAGGACATGTGCCTTAACTGGCCACCATGAGTGGGCCCCTTTCCAAAGCACTCTTTTTCCCCTTGTTGGGGAGGGATCCAGCATTTATGTCCTGGAGTATCAGAGACCCCTCTGAGAGAGTCCACAGCGACAAGGGAGTCTCACACAGCGGAGGCCTGGGTTTTTACCCCATTACCGCTGGGAGCACAGCACCGTACACCGTGACCGGGCGCTCGATGGAACTTTTTGGACTATGCCCCCTAGGCGGAAACTATAACCTTTCTGTATGTACTGCGGTGCCCGAGCAACCTCTGGCCGATGACCGGTGGAGCTGTCCCACACAGCTATAGAGGAGTTTGGCTCTGGTTCACCCTCGGCCGTCACCTACCCAGCCGGATGTCGGACACTGTTTTCCTCGTCTCCCAGTTGTGCCTCCTTTACCCTCCCCCTCCTCCTCCCCCATTATTATCCTCTACCTCCCTATTCCTTCCCTCTCTCCCTATTCTTCTCTCCCCTTGCCTATTTTTTTCCTCATGTTTATGCTATGCTTTTGTACTCATGTAATTCCTGTAACTACGCTCCAGTAACTGATGTAACTTTGTAACCATGTTCTGAAACAATGTTTCTTCCTCATGTAAAGCACTCTGATACCTCCGGGTCTAGCCAGCGCTATATAAAACTCAATAAATAACTGTGTGGCATGTCCTGGGAGTGACAAACAGCCTATTTGGTTTCTCACTGCTGTGAGGCTGCCCTCTCATGGGGATGCATTGGGGATTCCCTGATATGTGCTTCAGTGGTAATTCCTGACATGAGATGGGTAGCGTGATCAAGTTTGGTATGTTTAGAATAGTGGTGATAAATGCTGCTTATTGGTGAAAGCAGATTTATTATTACTATGTTAGAAATGCCACTTTTAGAAGTGGGCATTTCTGTGTGCTATGTGTCTTTGTGCCTGCCTGATGTGTATTGACAGTCTGGTTCTGACTGACAGGAGAGAGGGGAGGTGCATTCACTCCAGCCAGTCCCCCCTGTGGGTGTTGAGGTGTGTCCTGCTATGCCTGTGTGACTCAGCGCTAGGCTGAATGGACCTTGGCTGAATTTAGAGTACAGGGAGGAGTTTCCCCTGGCACCTAAATTGGCCTGGTCTGCATTTGGAGTGGTGGGAGGAGTAACACCTGCACCTGAATAGGGCTGTGCCTGCCTTCCACAATGATGGCTCCGCCCCCCTGTGGTGTGTCTGGAGCCAGGGCTTACACTTAGAATGGGGAGTGTTGTGCTCTGTAATTTTATTTTTAGAGTGCCCCCAGAACTGGTTTAAACTGGGCTCAGGGCCCTGTGCCAGGGCGGAACAAAGACTTTTTGTGCTATAAGTACTGGAGCTTGGAGCCCATGGCTGTTGAGCTTGTTTGGAACTTGGGAGAAGACACTGCGTAGGACCAGGAGGAGCCGCCCATTGAACTGGACTACAGAAAGGGCTGACCCACTGCCTTTTTGTGGCTAGGGGAGGGACTACCACTCTGCCTAAAAGAATCATTGTGCTGGCCTCCCTGGGGACACTTTGCTGGTGTGCCCCTGTGGTCTCCCACAGCTTTGTGGCTTGCCCTATCTGCTTTGTAACAGCGCGTGGTGAGCGCCATGTTATTCACCTCGTGGCCCCGTGCTGTGTTGAGCCCACCTGCAAGAAAGGAAGGAGACTGCCTGCAGGAGCGCTGTGGCAGGGGAAGCGTGGGGAATCGCTGTGTTTCCCTAGGGCGAGAAGGAAGCAGCCAGTACGCATGTCGGTGCACCATCCAGCGTGGTGGGCACTCTACCTTCCTGTGTGCCTGCACCGATGGAGACTTTGCTCTGCTGCCCATTTTGAAGGGGGAGTGCTCTGGAGAGCAGCCGGCACTCCTGGTTTGGCAGATTTTGTGTTACGCTGCACAGCGGGAAACTCTCCCCGCTCGTTGTGCCCCGAGGCGCTGCGGCACCGTGAGCAGGCGTGAGAAACCCTGCAGGCAGTCTTACGCCCTTCAGAGAGATGGGAAGTCAGGCGGAGGATGCCTGGTTGGGGGCGGGGCCAGTGGTGCTATCGAGCCGGAGCCTCGCAGGCTCCTTGTGCAGCAGAGGAGGGGTCTTCCCGTCGACACAAGCAGAGGAGCTCGGGGAGAGACCTCAACGGAGGCCCCTGACCAGGATTGCTTGGCAATTCCTGGCAACGTCGAGGCTGTGCAGCTTGATCGTGGACAGCTGCCACTTTACTTTAGCTTCGGGGGCATTTTTCCAGGGATAGAGACAGGGTGAGTTGCACCCCCGCCCCCTTGCTTGTGGCATTGTGCCCCGGAATGGAGTGAGACATCGATGGAGGCACCCGGGGACGAGAATTGTCACATTTCATGGATTAGGTGGGCACGTGGCCCGGAAGCCTATACAAAGGACACCAAGTGCCCTAAAGAAAAGCACAGGTGTCGCGCTGAGTGTGGTGCACTGTTGCTGTGGGGTTTTTGACCTAATGCTTTTGCCTAATGTGTACTGTGACAGGTGTTTACTATGGTGCACTGCAAATTACATTTAGTCTTAACGTGTTGTGCTAAGTATAATCCTGCCAGTAGTTACTGGTACCTAACTGTAAGGTTCATGACAATGGCCCGATTGGCCAAGTGATTTATGTAATCCCTGTGAAGTCATGACAAGTGCGTAGTGGCACAGTATTATATGTGATTGTGTTCTAATGTGTTTTTATTGATAATACATAGGCTATTTTTAGGTCTCGCCTAGCGCAGCGCGCATGCGTTGCCCTACGAGAGGGCCTATTGGAATCACTCCAGCTTCCAAGAGACTTCTCCGTGTGGGTTGGCCTCCTCCCACACATTCCATTGGCCTTTGCCTGTGGCTTTCACTAATGAAAGCATGCAAATGGCCAAAGACGGGTGCATGTCCCGCCTTTCCTCAAAACTTTCACTCCCATGGCCTAGGGGTCTAGGGAGCGAGCAGCGGCGCGCATTGTGCCAGCTGCATTCCTCCCTGGATCAGGTTACTAATTAACCCAGCGCGGTCGCTTTCACTTTCGCGACCGCGCTTGTTTCCTTTAGCCGTGCTGCACCGCTTGGCTAAAAATGATTGGAATGTCTAGTAGCTGCCATTTGCTGCCACTTCCCCTCTCCACATTTGCCTCAATCTCCAATGCCACACAAGGCACTTTGTCGGCATGGTAAACAGATATCATCAGGGGAAATGCATCCAATATTTTTGTTTAGTTAATTTTGGCGCACATATTAGTGAGAATATAGCGCGCTACGGTTGATGGAATGATAAAAAGTAAATTGCGCGCAGAATTTACAAATTGTCATCGTGTGAGAATGCATATAGGAAGAGCATATTAAAAGTCAACACTGTGTGTAGATGTGAATAGAAAATTGTATTTGCTGTTTAGAATAATGGAGAACGTAGCTGCTTGGTGAGTTAAGAACACTTATTCACGGAGCATACATTATTTCGATCCTTTTTTAAAGTCGCGGTTTGAGGGGGCTGTTAGCTCCTTGGAAGGTTGTGTTACCTGTGCTGAATATCCCTCGCTTCTCTACACAGAAGCACTTCAGGGAGTGTGAGATTATAAATGCAGTAGTGGAATTTGTAGTCCACCCCTAGTTTCCAAATAATTGTTGTCCACTGCAGCATCTCTCTGAGCCTTCTGCCGTCCCTGCCCTCCCCCAGTACGACACAATACAACGTATTTCACTGGCAAGAAAAATCAGGCAAGTATTGCCAAAGTAAATGCGCGCAGTACACAAAGTAATACATTGTGTACCGAGGGAGCTTCTGAACTAGGCTATTCTCTCTCTGGTCCACGCTGTTTCCGGTATCACCCCGAAGGCACGAAGACAGCGTCTACTTTGTGGCTCCCTCGTGCCTCCCTTTCCACCACCTCCCGACTCCCCTCCCCCTTCCTCACTCATTTCAAGCTGTTTGCAATTTTCAGACAGCCAGGTTATCATTATGGATAGGGTTGCAACAGGAAACAGATGGGTGAAAGGTCGGAAGAAGCAGAACAACAAGACGCAGTACACCCCAGCACAGGCTGAGTCAGCACAGAGAGAGGCTGCTGCGTCAGGGTAGGCGAAAGCTGTCTCAACCGATCCACGCGCCGCAGTGGCTGCTCTCCCGTGCCAGGTCAGGCCTGCGAGCTCGATCTGTGCTGACGATGAGCTGTGCCGGGGATGTGCTGTGCTTAGTTCTGCTGGGCCTGGGTGACCATAGACATTGGCGGGGTGTGTTAAAAGCAGCTCTGTTTCCCCACTGATTTTGTGCTCACGTTTGAATCTGAGCAAACCGCCTCTGCACAAATGTTGAGTGCTTCGGAGTATTTGCAGTCACAGTTTGCCCTGGTGGCTTGGCAAAGAGCTGTGGCACCAACAAAATAGAAAATGACATGTTTCAGCTGATTGCAGCTGAACCTAAATCAACACGTGTTTTATTTACTTTGAAGCACATGGGCTAGGAAGAGGCATGATGCAAGTAGGCATCAACACAAGCAAAAATGCAAAACGTACCCAGAATTACTTAAAGAGGAATGGACACTTTTTGACATTTGCTTATGGCCTTTTAATGGTAAATACGCGTGTGGCTGTTTTCCATGAAAGAGCTGGACAAGGAATGTCATGGCAGCAGCATTTTACTTGTGCAATCATCTTTCTTGCTGAACTTCATGTTGGAACCAAATAGGACTTAGTTAGGGCCAAAATAAAGCTCTTTCAACACAGAAAACAATAGTCACATGTATTGGCACTCCCACAACTTTAGTAAGAGCTATATACATGTTGCAATACAATACGAGAAACATCTGTTCTCGTAATAGTACCATTCCAGGTTACCCTAGAAATGTCCTCTCCCTGCTCTACTTGTACAGCACCTGACATGAAGGAGGCTTCCCCTGTTGTTCCCTAAGTGTTGTAGAACACTGCCTTAAAGCCAGCCCTCGTCGCCATTAACGCAAACAAAAGACAGGACCAGACTTAGACATGGCCCACTAACAGCACAACACCCACCACAGCCCATAACTATTCATCTTAATTATTCACAGTGATGAAGCTGCAGAAACAAGAAAATAAGTCTGTAACACACAAAACATGTGGATGATAAGTCAATTACTCCGGCCATTAATACTAAGGAGATATGGCCGTAGTAAAGTTAAAGCCCTGCATTGAAGTCACTGGCATTAATTGGATCCTGTGCCTCGCCTCCCCAACAATGCTGTAGGCGGTCTGCATTCTGCGGCGAATGCTTCAGGCATCAGTTTCGTCAGCATGTTCCAGTGCACCATTATTTGTTTAGCCTTCCTACTCTTAGCGGGCGTTGCTACTGGTGGCACCAAAGTGCCACATAATTATATGCCACATAATTACACTGCACTCAATGCAACATGCACTCCACATAATACCAATCAGTGCCACATAATTACACGCCACATAATTACACTCTACTAAATGCAACATAAATACATTCCACATAATACCACTCAGTGCCACATAATTACACGCCACATAATTACACTCTACTCAATGCAACATAAATACCCTCCACATAATACCACTCAGTGCCACATAATTATATGCTACATAATTACACTGCACTCAATTCAACATACACTCCAAATAATACCACTCAGTGCCACATAATTACACGCCACATAATTACACTCTACTGAATGCAACATACAGTCCACAAAATACCATTCAGTGCCACATAATTACACGTCACATAATTACAATCTACTCAATGCAACATAAATACACTCCACATAATACCACTCAGTACCACATAATTACATGTCACATAATTACACTCTATTGAATGCAACATAAATACACTCCACATAATACCACTCAGTACCACATAATTACACACAACGTAATTACACTCTGCTCAATGCAACATAAATACACTCCACATAATACCACTCAATACCACATAATCACATGTCACAATTACACTCTATTCAATGCAACATAAATACACTCCACATAATACCACTCAGTGTGACATAGTTACACGCCACATAATTACACTCTACTCAATGCAACATAAATACACCCCACATACCACTCAGTACCACGTAATTACAAGTCACATAATTACACTCTACTCAATACAACATAAATACGCTCCACATATTACCACTCTGTGCCACATAATTACACGCCACATAATTACACTCTACTCAATGCAACATAAATACACTCCATATAATACCACTCAGTGCCACATAATTACACATTACATATTTACACTCTACTCAATGCAACATAAATACACTCAACATAATACCACTCAGTACCACATAATTACACGTCACATAATTACACTGTATTCAATGCAACATAAATACAATCCACATATTACCACTGTGCCACATAATTACACGCCACATAATGACACTCTACTCAATGCAACATGAATACACTCCACAAAATACCACTCAGTGCAACATAGTTACACGCCACATAATTACACTCTACTCAATGCAACATAAATACACTCCACATAATACCACTCAGTGCCACATAATTATAAGCTACATAATTACACTGCACTCAATGCAACATACACTCCAAATAATACCACTCAGTGCCACATAATTACACGCCACATAATTACATTCTACTGAATGCAACATACACTCCATAATACCACTCAGTGCCACATAATCACACGCCACATAATTACACTCTACTCAATGCAACATAAATACACTCCACATAATACCACTCAGTGCCACGTAATAACACGCCACATAATTACACTCTACTCAATGCAATATAAATACACTCCACATAATACCACGCAGTACCACATAATTACACATCACGTAATTACACTCTACTCAATGCAACATAAATACACTCCACATAATACCACTCAGTACCACATAATCACACGTCACAATTACACTCTATTCAATGCAACATAAATACACTCCACATAATACCACTCAGTACCACATAATTACACGTCACATAATTACACTCTATTCAATGCAACATAAATACACTCCACATAATAACACTGTGCCACATAATTACATACCACATAATTACACTCTACTCAATGCAACATAAATACACTCCACATAATACCACTCAGTGTGACATAGTTACACGCCACATAATTACACTCTACTCAATGCAACATAAATGCACCCCACATACCACTCAGTACTACATAATTACAATCCACATAATTACACTCTACTCAATGCAACAAAAATACACTCCACATAATACCACTCAGTGCCACATCATTACACACCACATAATTACACTCTACTCAATGCAACATAAATACACTCCATATAATACCACTCAGTGCCACATAATTATATGCCACATATTTACACTCTACTCAATGCAACATAAATACACTCAACATAATACCACTCAGTACCACATAATTATATGCTACATAATTACACTGGACTCAATTCAACATACACTCCAAATAATACCACTCAGTGCCACATAATTACACGCCACATAATTACACTCTACTGAATACAACATACACTCCACAAAATACCATTCAGTGCCACATAATTACACGTCACATAATTACAATCTACTCAATGCAACATAAATACACACCACATAATACCACTCAGTACCACATAATTACACGTCACATAATTACACTCTATTCAATGCAACATAAATACACTCCACATAATACCACTCAGTACCACATAATTACACACCACATAATTACACTCTACTGAATGCAACATACACTCCACAAAATACCATTCAGTGCCACATAATTACACGTCACATAATTACAATCTACTCAATGCAACGTAAATACACTCCACATAATACCACTCAGTACCACATAATTACACATCACATAATTACACTCTTTTCAATGCAACATAAACACACTCCACATAATATCACTGTGCCACATAATTACAAGCCACATAATTACACTCGACTCAATGCAACATAAATACTCTCCACAAAATACCACTCAGTGTGACATAGTTACACGCCACATAATTACACTCTACTCAATGCAACATAAATACACTCCACATATCACTCAGTACCACATAATTACACGCCACATATTTACTCTACTCAATGCAACATAAATACACTCCACATAATACCACTCAGTGCCACATAGTTACACGCCACATAATTGCACTCTACTCAATGCAACATAAATACACTCCACATAAATGCACTCTATGCCACATACCACCAATCAACATAAATGCACTCCACACCATGACACAATTTCACTAAGCATAATTTCACTCAACACCACAGTTCCAGGCCACACAATTCAGCTCCACACATTTCCAATACACACCACATAATTACACACCAAACAACATATTTCAACTCCACAACTCCAAAATCCATAACGTATCTCCAATCCACACCATATAGTGGCACCACCTGAGCACCAAACATCACTCACCACCACCATTTTGCGTCAGCGCACCACCTAAGCATCACCTATACATCACCTAAGCATTACGTCAGTCTGCCCTCGGAATCTGGCATCTGTTGATTCTCCCCTAGTGTCCGTCCGCTGCTCGTGTTCTAATTAAATTACTGTTTTCCAACCTGCACTCCCCTGTTATTTATGTCTCGCTCCCCCATAACAAAAAAAATTATAACAAACAAGCATGAAAACAGGCAGGAAGAAGTTGCCAGCAGTGCAAGTACAAAAAAACTAGGGGGCATATTAGCAAGAACGGCGTTAAAATTATCGCCGCTTTAGCAGCAGGAAACTGCCGCTAAAGCAGCGATAATGGGTTTGATAATATGCCCTTGAGAATTCCTATAGAAGCCCAGGATCACAGCAGAACATGGGCTTCTATTGGTATTCTCAAGCGCATATTATCAAGCCCATTATCGCTGCTTTAGCGGCAGTTTCCTGCCGCTAAAGCGGCGATAATTTTAACGCCGTTCTTGCTAATATGCCCCCAAAAGACATTTTTCTGTTAAAATCTTTTTTTAATCAGGTTGTTCAGTTGTATATAATGTCGTCTTGGTTTGTATAAAGGTAACAAAAATGCTTAACACTTTTTATTATAACTTTTCAACATGATGCACAGCAGCCACAATGCTCTACAACATAGCCAAAAGTTCTGGCTAAACACATAAATCCCAAAGGTGAGACCTATTGGCTATGCCAATGCTTGTTATATAATCTTGTGTGGAGTTTCTTTTGTGATGTGCCTAGTGTGTCGCTGCTGTGTGAGTGTGTTGCGCAAACGCTTTACACATTGCCTCTGGGATAAGCCTGACTGCTCTGCCAAGCTACCAAGGGGGTGAGCAGGGGTTATCGCCAGCATGTAACTCCCTTGCCCTGACTAAAGTGGTGGGTTCTTCCTGGCTTGGGTTCATACCCTAGCCAACCAGAAACCCCATTTCTAACAGTACTCCTGTTGGTTTCCTCCTACTTTTAGAGTATATTAACTTTTTGGGGGAAATCGCAGACATTTTCTGTAACTGCGATTCTCAACCTTGTGACTTCTGTGGACCCCCACTTATTCATTTTGAGAATCTGTGTCCCACACTGAATCATCATTGGAAGCTGGGGACCCCCACTGAGTCATAACTGGAAGCTGGGGAGCCGGCTTTATTCATTTTCAATGATTTGAACTGCAAAACAATACAGAACACTTACAGAAACAAGCATTCACAAAAACCAATACACAAATGATGAAACATTTCGATTTAATTCACAAATAAACACCAAAAAAAACAACATTTCAATTTTATTGGAAATGTTGAAGCTTTTCTAAATTCAATGAAGGCCACCCAGTTTCAAATTACTTAATTTACAGAATGTTTAAATGTTTTCATTTTTCAATGTTGTTTCTTTATTAATCTGTTAATAATATTTAATTTTCTACTCAGTCTCAGACCACCTGAGTAGGCTTTGTGGTCCTGCAGGGACTCCCAGACCACAAATTAGGAACCACTGTTTTGCAATATTCCAGTGGGGCTATTACTGTCAGTTTTTCCAGGGGAATCTTTAACTCCTTTTATGAATTCCATTTTTCACATGAGCACATGAAATCGTTCATATTTGCTCATTTAAATAGTCCTTAGCAAGTGGCACTAAGGGACATGGGCAAAAGATCACAATTTCAAAAGCAATGGTGCATTGTGGATGCCGCTTTGGGAGTCCCTGCAAGTGAGCAAGGGGAGCTCCCCTAATGTTTCCAGCCCTCAAAAGCACAACGGAAGCATCACTCATTAACAGATTACACATTGTGAATGGTTTCCCTCTGCTACTGGCAGGTGCTACCCATCTCATATTTTTACAACTGTCAAATGATTGCAAATCATTTTTTCATACTACTAGGAGTGAGAGACGAATGACCCTTGCCTGCCTCCTGTCGCAGTGGATAGCAAAGCGTGCATTGTGATATATAATGGTAATTACTCATTTCAAAGTACTTTTGTTGATTGTGAGTTTAGATGCTTGTAAGAAACTAAGTTATTGTTTGAGGGGTGTGAAACTCTACTCAAGCAATAACTATAATGCTTTTCAGGGTGAACCACAAAAGTCTCAAAAAGTAACCTTTGCTTAACCCTCTGGTAGCTTGGCAGTCAGCAGTCATACTTAACTTAGGGGTACTGTGTAAAGTATTTATGCAGCACACAAACAGTAATAAAGTGAAAACACAACATAAGAGCTACCCCAAAATAATTTAGAAACATAGAGAATATTGTAATAAATAAAAGGAGACCACAATGACCAAAATCCAATTAGTAGAACCAGAGATATGTAATTTAAAAGTTTTAGGTAGATATAGCGTCTAAAAGCACAAAGTGCCACTCCCTGTCATCTGTTCATGCTTGACTGCTGAAAAGTCACAAGTTCAGGCCTACCACAACGGAGAACGGGCTGGATACAGGGACCATGTTAGTACCACTGAAAAAATTACCCTCTCATAAACTGGTGCAAATGTTTGTGGTGAAAGAGGACTTGGGGCGCAGGGAGAGTGTTGCGGATAGACGTTGCTGTAACTCAAAGAGCTAGTGAGGCAATGCGGACTTTAGTGGGTGGCACAAGTAGTGCTGGAGACCCACTAATAGCATTTAATTTACAGGGCCCAGGTACATGTAATACCTTGTACTAGGGAGTTATAAGTAAATTAAATGTTTTAGGGAGAGAGCAAAAACACTTTAGCACTGGTTAGCAGTGGTAAAGTACACAGAGTCCTAATGTCAACAAAATGAATTCAGAAAACAGGATGGCTGAAGGTAAAATGTTTGGGGAAAGACCAAACCAAGGATGTCAGGTCTAACAATGTTATTTATTTATTTGATTATTTATTTAAGTGTTTATTATACAGTGCACAAGCATCCAAAGGAATTCAGTATGTTACATTAAATTCATACAATTGGCATAAAGTGCTTCAGCACCTCCTCATGGGTAGTAAGCGCTATATAGATCTAATTACAGTTACAATTACAATTACACAGTTTAATAGCTTAGGCATACAATAGAAGTGAGCACTGTCAACTCAGAAACCGTTTAATTACCAGTACATGTGCATTCAGATCACAGAAGAGAACAGTGATTTACATTAGAATAGGGTGGTGTTTAATGTGTCAGGTGGTGAGGACCGGTGTATGAGCCGTATGGAGTAGAAATGTTAGTCCAAGAAAAGATGGAATAAGGTCTTTCCTAATGTGAGAAGTGTGGATTGAGTTCTTACATTTCTTGCTAGAAAGTTTCTATCTTACAAATATCGTTTTATCTATAAAAGACTTTGCAATGTTGTTTTCAAAACAGGAAAATACAGAATATCTGTGTCCTTTATCCTTTGTTCTATATGTTCTTGCGTGCAATATATCTTCTCCTATTTCTCAATACCATTGGATTGTTAGTTCAATCTTTCTATTCTCCACAAGTCCACACTAGTGCATTCAAACACTTATCTATTAGTGTTGGTAAGCTTTAATTGCCTAATACTGTATATCAAATATGCATTTGCTTCTGGTCTAGACTTTTCAACTTGAGCAATTCAATATGAAGATGTGCTGAAGGAAGTTATTTCTTTTCAATTGTACAATCAACGTGAGTAAGGTGTATTAATGACAATACAGAACAAATACATTGACTTTTTGGTGAAAATAGTTACAAAAGATCAGTTTCTAATCCAAAAATATGCTGACTTATTTTTATCTTTAGCGGGACCTTGTATACAATTTTCTTTTATTAGCTAATGTTTATGCTCTAATATGATAAAGTGTGCCTGATCCACAAAGCTTTTTATACTTGTCTTACTCCATATTTAAATCTGAGTGAGACCCACTAATTCACCAACGACGTTTGTAACCATGTCTTATTCCTGAAGATTCATGATCAATCAAGCAATCAATCAATCAATCAATCAAGATTTATAAAGTGCTGCTTATCACCCAATAGGGTATTCAGGCACTTGCAGGTCCCAGAGGCTTATTTGAACAGCCAGGTCTTGAGGGCCATTCGGAATTCCGGAAATGAGGTGAGGGTCCGGAGGTGTGTGGGGAGGCTGTACCAGGACTTTGCTGTGATGTGGGAGAAGGAGTGTCCTCCCCTTCTGCTTATCCTCCTGAAAAAATGAACTAGTGCTGACTACAACCAAAAACACCCCAGTGAGGGAAAATACTCCCTGTAAACCCGACCCTATTTTTGGTGCCATGTAACTGCACCTGGCGACACTCCAAAAAACTTCCCTTCCCCCATTAAAAAGAAAAACGCAAAAAAGGCAAAAATAACACCAACACAGAAACAGATATTATTATATGTTAAACTAGGCTGGCTTCCTGCATCCTCTATCACCAATTAAATCAGAGCTGCATTTTCTGCAAAATACCTTCTGCCTCTTCAATTGTTTAACAAAGATGAAATTGACCTTTGAACAGAACTTTTAATTTAGACTGCTGAGCTATTGAAGCCTAATGCCAGCAGCCTTAAATTGTCCCACCAGTCCGTTAAAGCCTCTACGTCATCAAGCCGCTAAGGCAGACAGATCTCAAAAAAAAAAACTGCACCTTATCGGCCATTGTAAAAGATTGTTTCTGAATGGCTGTTTAGAGAATGTCCTCCTATATGAGATATGATGGTACGGGGAATTTAGGATTGGCAGAACGGTGGGTAGGGACCCGATGAGCCAGCGTAATGGAGAGGTCAGCTGTAATTTCGGCAAAAATGTATGTTTTAATCAGGGATAAAATGAGCTTTAAAATATTCTGATGGCTACCTGAGTTCTCCGCTCCTTTGGGAACACCCACAAAATGCAGGTTGGACCTCATTGCATAGTTCTCTATTTCATCGATTTTGTTCTCAGACATGGATAGCTTTTTAAAAATATTCCTTATATACTTATCAAGGGAAAGGGAACAATCTTCAAGGTTTGAGACCCTTCGTTCTACCTCTAACAGTCTTGCTGGAATTCGCAAGACACTTTCCTCAGTTTTAAATCCCTTATTTCTATAAGAATAGTCTCCAGCAAAGTCTGAAGCAGAACAGGTGGATCAAAATTGGTGGTCCGTATAAGAGCAGGGGCCGACGTGCTAGAAGTGCTGGACGGCAAAAGGTGATGGGGTCCCAGATTGGTTACTTGACTTAATGGCCTTTCAATCTTGGCTCCCGGAGGGGCGGTTGACTGAGGAGGAATCTGCCCCAAGGCTTGTCCCGGGGAGTGGGAGTACATGATACCTGAAAGCCTGGTGGGAGAGAAATCTGAAATAGTTGTAATCTTTCCACCCCCAACTAAAGCAGGCATAAGCCATAGGGGGGACAAAGGTATCTGCGATGCTGCAATCTTGGCGCCACTTCTTTGTTGTTTCACAAAGAGTGGGTAATCCTTTGGCTGCACGTCCAAGTTTTGGTCACCTTCTCCCTGCTGTGGTATTGAATTACTCTCCTCTAGGATCTCTCTGCTTACCATATTCCTGCCGCTTAGCTCCGAACTTAGCTTTGTACTGATTGTACTGGTTGTTGCGGCCATGATCAAACTGCTGGCCCTCCCCAGTGGATTAGAACAAAAATCAAGTAACCATAATATTGATACCAGAACATATCACCATTGGCATAAAGTGCTTCAACACTTAAATTAAATGTACCATCATACAATTCATCATTAGAAAATGTAGCCGATTGCTCTAGATCTGCAGAGAAAGTACTAGAGGTGATGGTATCGTTTAAGGGAATTTTAAACAAATACGGTATTTGTAAAAGTTCAGTAGAACCATACACATCATATGATACCCTGTTCGGCTCACTGACAAAATATCGATGTTAAAAATACAGAAGTCAAAAATATCGATGAAAAATATAGAATGCAAAAATATCGACTCCCAATACTTAAACAGGTAAGTACAAAAATATCGAAAAAAATATTGATGTAAAAAATATAGTTGTACAAAATATCAAATTTTATTTATATATATATATATATATAATATATAAAACAATAAATATTAAATATGTTAAATAATAACATTAATATAAAAAAATAAAGTAGATTTAATATAAATAAAAAAATATATAATAAATAAACTTAATTAAAAAAGTTAAACACACATACATAATAATTCATATATATATATACTTTAAAACAATTCATAAACTATTAATTTTAATTTATTTTATAATTTTAAATAGAATCTAATTTAAAAAACATTTTATTATACATTAAAACATTAAACTATTTAAAAATCTTCAAACTTAAATTTCCCACTCCAGTGAGTGCAACAGTAGGGATAGTGTTGGATAGCGAAGGGTAAAATTTACTATTCCCACTCCAGTGAGTTCAACAGTAGGGAAAGTGTTGGATAGCGGAGTGGTAGAAATTACTATTCCCACTCCAGTGAGTGTAACAGTAGGGAAAGTGTTGGATAGCGCAGGGGTAAAAAATACTATTCCCACTCCAGTGAGTGCAACAGTAGAGACAGTGTTGGATAGCGGAGGGGTAAAAGTTCCTATTCCAACTCCAGTGAGTGCAACATTAGGGAAAGTGTTGGATAGCGGAGGGGTAAAAATTATTATTCCAACTCCAGTGAGTGCAACAGTAGGGAAAGTGTTGGATAGCGGAGGGGTAAAAATTCCTATTCCCACTCCAGAGCGCAACAGTAGGGAAAGTGTTGGATAGCGGAGGGGTAAAAATTACTATTCCCACTCCAGTGAGTGCAATAGTATGGAAAATGTTGGATTGCAGAGGAGTAACAATATTCTCACTCCAGTCAGTTCAAAATTAAAAACAAACAACATTTTATCAACAATAAAAATATTTAAAAAACAAAATAAATTGAAAAATATATAAATATGTTAAACATTCAAATACAAATATATTTAATATTAAAATGTAAAAAAACATATTATAATGTTAAATACATAAAACAAATATCTACAAATAAAATAAAAAATAATTTCCAAACAAATAAATATTTTTAATAAAAAATTATTTAAAAACAAAACACTAGTTATTACATAATTTTTTTTTTATTTCCTACCCTATACCACACAATTCACAACCCACATCTAAAATAAAAAAGTACTTCCTCAACTAACATAATTAATTACCAATTAAAGAAATATTATTAATTAGAAAACAAATTAAAACTCATAAAAAGTATTTAACTTCCCACACTTTACCCCTATAATCCCCACAACCCACAGCTAAAATTAAACTGTAAAAACTTAATTACACAATTAAAACTTATTTTCATATAAATTAATTAATTAATACTAATGATCAACTAATTTTTAATTAATTAAACAAAATTTACTTCCACCCTTTACCGCTATAAACCCCACAACCCACACCAAAAATTCATTACACAAATTCCATATTTAATTTTCAATCAATTAATATTGATTAACAACTAATTATTAATTGATTAAACATAAATTACTTCCCACCCTTTACCCCTATAAACCCCACAACCTGCACCTAAAAAAAATTACACAATTACCATCATTAATTATCAATTAATTAATATTAATTAACAACCAATTAATAATTAAATACAAATAAATTACTTCCCACAATTAACGCTATACAATCTAAATTAAATACATAAAAAATAATCATTAATTTATTATAATTAAATTACTTCCCAACCTATTCCCCTATAAACCCACAACCCGCTACGGAACTAAAAAATGCAAAATTTAATAAAAATAAATATCATAAGTACTAAAAATTTAACACATCCAAAAACATAAACAATACTTATACAAAAAACATACATCACATACATTTAAAATATAAAATAAAATGCATAACTAATTAAAAAAATCGATATTTTAAACATCTATATTTTTGCAAACAATATTAATGACTTCTATATTTTTTTAAACGATATTTCTTACCTTAAATTCGATATTCTTGACCACGATATTCTTGCTGTAGATATTTCTGAATAACGATATTTCCAACTCGATATTTGTGTAAGTCGACATTTCTAACTCGATATTCTGTCTCACCCCTTGTTCCACACGATTCCTTATGAAACTGGAACTGCTGTAATGTTTACCAGGGACAGGTCCCTTAGTTCACGGTGCGATGATGCATGTAGTTTCAAAACCAAGTTCACAAGTTGGACTGCAGGGTGTTCTGGGAGATGTCCATTCAGAAGTAGGAAAAAGACAGTCACCATACAAATCCAGAGTACCAGGAATAGTAATCCAATTGTAATCCAGAGATGTAACCAAGGAGTAACAAAGTATGTCTTTTTCAGTCAAAGATAGAGAGCATACACTTGTAGCTAGAAAGGGAGAGGCAGTGGTATCTCAGGTTCACTCTAATCCGATGAGAAGCCGTCATAATGCACAAAGTAACCAGACGCTGTCCGGTCTATTTTTAGAAGGTTTTGTAGATCTTGGAGATGACTGGATCTGTGGCATGTTCACATAGACGTTGTCAATTTTCTGAATTGAGATTTGTGTATCTGTACTCATTGACTGTACAGTTGTAGTTGTTTCAACAGGAAGAAGTAATACTTCATTGTTGTTAACAGTTTCTCTTTGGAGAGGGGAATATTCCGTAGATATTAAAGCTTCCATCTGAACTTCCTGAACGGTAGCGAGAGGAGTGCGGTGGCTACATAGAAGCCCACATGGCCTACTGTAGTGTGGTGTGATCAGCTCAATGGAGACAAACCTTTTGTCTCTGTGACCGGCAAGAGCCGGAAGAAGTACTGTAATGGTACCTTCGACAGCCAGGACAGGTACAGGCGTTCTTCAAGATGGCCCAAATGCTTTCTTGTCTACAATTTTTTCCTTGACCAAGTCCTCAATCTTCGGGACCCAGCCGGTTCTTGCTGATACAACCTTCACTTCTTCAGTGGCGGTGCGTTTTACTTGGATGTTGCTTTGAGCGCCCCGGTATTCATTGAGTTCCTGTAAAACAGCCAAACACTCATTGGTGTCAAATGGTGTTTCCAACGCCACTGTGCTGACATTATCGAGGTCTGGTACCCACATTCTCACTCCAAACAGAATTTGCTATGGAGTACGACCCCCCATGGATTTTCTTGGCATGCTATTGAGTGCCCACTGGACCCCATATAGGTGATTGAATTAACTGCGGCCCAAGCCTACCACCCTTGCTGCTAAGGACAGCTTTAAGTCTCGGTTTTTCCTCTCAACTATCAAATTTTCCTCAGAATGATAGGGGGAGGAGTACTGCAAGGCCACACCCAAACTTCCAATGGCTTCTTTGTAAGCCCTAGAGCTAAATGCTGGACCCTGGTCGGAATGTAGTGTGCCAATGCATATATCCAAATGAAGACTAGCAAATCCTTTATAACAGTTCGAGCGTCAGCTGAGTGCTGGAGCCAAACCCATAGGAATCTGGAGCATACATTTATTGCCACCAAGATGTACTTTGGGTCCCATCTGAGTGTAAGGGGCCGCAGTGATCCAAATAAACAACCGTTAGAGGCTTGTTTGAAATCAATAGAGGTGTCTGTGGAGGATGTGCTATGGTGGAACCCTTCATCTGCTGGCAGATGTCACATTTGAGGACAAAGCCCTTGGTCAGTTTTGTAAGACTAGGCCACCAAAAACTGTAGCAGAAACCCCTGTGTGTGCTGACCCCAGACCCTCATGTGCAGCTAGTATTAAACCAAATCTGCGATCAGAGTTTGGCATGACTCTATCCCCCACTCCTGGAATCTGAGCATACAAAATGTTTTAAATCATAAAACAAATTTATATATTTTCAAAGTCCTTTATAACATATACACTATTCATGAAGATTCTCTTAATCACAGTTGCTCCAAAGAGAGTGCAAGAAGAGGTGTACATAGAAGTGCTCATGTGAAAATGTATAAATTTGTTTTATGATTTGAAACAGTTCTAAGTGTGTTCTGTTCTATATATTTCTCACACGCCGTCATTGCAAAGTAATATTACATTTCCTGTCTAATTGAATGCAAGTATGACCACATTGCTACATGTACTATTGTCCCTATGGCAGGCTGAGCAGATCAATCGGTATAAATGATTTAATCATATCGATCTAGAAGCATTATTTCATTCAGCAGAGGATATTCTTGTTCATACTGCAAGAATGCTTGCGTTTGTAGAGTAGAATCAAATCTATAATCTTCATCTGTTGCAGTGAGACAGTTAGCCCATTGAATCCATCGTGGATGTAATGCTTTGGCATTTGGAATGCTTGCTTTAGTGATTGGCCTCTAAGGTCAGTACTGGGGTAATGACAATTATTCACTGACCCTGAGTTAGTGCTCTCTTTCTCTCATTACAGCAGTCTGTACCACTGTGAGAATTTTCTCAGTGAGTGCAAAACGCATTTTAGCGTTCGTGCACAAATGTGATTTGTATGTAATAGGTACTGTATCACCTTCATTGAAAGTGAAATAGGTGTAACCGGTTGGTCTAGCGACTACAGGGATCATCAGGTTAGTTGTGTTTACACATGTGTGTAAAGGTTTGGAAGTTATCATCACATCTTATACGGAACAAAATGTTTGTATGTTTCTGTGTCCAATGGTTGATTGAAAAATCAGGTCTGATTAAATCGTAGAACGGTTTTACTCGTTTTGCCTAATTGAAAATGTATGTTCTGCCAAAATTTTAAAATCCTAAAATGGATTGTAGTCTTTTCAGAGACTTTGGAGTTTGGAGCAATACACATTTTTCTAAAAAATGTGCAGCCAGACTTATGCCTTCAATTGACAACTCGTATCCCAGAAACAGGACATTGAGGTGGGCAATTTTTGATATTTAGAAATTAAATTTGTAGCCCAAGTGAGCAAACCCCAGAATTATGCAGTCTACTCTGGCCAAGTGTTCCATTAATTCATCGCCTGTCAGATAAGTATCATCTACATAAGACAATGCCTCCTCATCAAAATTTTGAAGTAACTCTGTCACTCTGACTGAAAACAGCCCTGAGGTAAAGGGCAAAATTGCCGGTGTGAACCTCGCGCTGAAAATGCTGTCAAATATCTGTTTTCAGGCACTATATTCTGGCAGCAACATCCATTTGAGATAGCTAGTATTGTTTTGTATTTTTTCCACAATGTTATTCATTAGTGCATTGTGTGCATTTTGTACTGCAAACGTACGAGTGGAAGTGTTTCAATGTCTGTAGTCTAAGGCTAGACGGTATGAATTGTCTGGTTTCATTACAGGAAACAAGGGATTATTCATTGAAGATGTGCAATATTCTATGACACCCTGGTATTCACGTTGTTCTGGGATTTCCCTCACTTGTTTTTTAGCTCCACGCTTTATTGGGCACTGTCTCTGGGGTTGAGGAACTGATTTTAATCGGATTTCGTGGTGAGGTGACTCAGGTGCAGGAGCTAGCGGCAACGCCCACTCCTTGGCGTATGCATGTTTAATTGATTCTGGAACGAAGTCAGAGAAAGCAGGTAAAATTACTGTTTCTCCATTGGGCACTCCATTACGAAATCTTTTTCTGCCAAAAGAATATCGTAATCTTATGTCAAGTTCTCTCAAAAGAGAGCCTTGATGCTCCTGGGTATGTCCCCCTCCAATTGGAGCATATTTTTTGTATAACCGCTGGGGAACACTTACCCCTGTATCATGTGTTCACACCGTGATATACTCACTCAGAGCTACTACCACCAGATAATCCATCAGGTTCCGGCAAACTATCGTGACTTCTGCAGTGCTGTCCAGTATCGTAACTGCCCATTCCCCATTCAGAAGCTGAGTCCTCAGTAGCCTGGCCATGTCTTATTTTAATCGCAGTTGCCTTCTTCTTTTTGAACTAAAGTTTAGGAGTCTTTTGTTTGTCATCTTTTTTTAAGGATAAGACGTGAAGTGTTTCCATTTTCGTCTTCACACACTCTTCTGGTCTGTGCTCTGACCATCCACCTCTCTCCAAACGTGC
This sequence comes from Calotriton arnoldi, assembly GCA_963921515.1. NCBI lineage: Eukaryota > Metazoa > Chordata > Amphibia > Caudata > Salamandridae > Calotriton > Calotriton arnoldi. The sequence goes on from CAWUFW010002950.1 coordinate 45,156, forward strand.
ATCAGATGAATCCCGAAAGGAACGTGTATCAGTTTCCTGATACCTGTCAGGTTTTTAATATTATCACGGTTTCTCAGATTGTATTTCTTTTCAGTGGTTTCCCGTTGAGGAGAACAACCCGGTGATTGTGTCTTGTTTTGTTTATTTTTTTAATTACTGTCCCATTTCTTCTTAGGAGAATCGGGTGCTTGCTAAGAGTTATCGTTTTCAGAATTACCTTAACCTGTTGTTTCCCAGGTTTGGCTTCCAAATTATCTCTACCTAGCATAGCATAGGTATCTTTGATAATGGGCAGGAGTGAACTCCCTCAGGTGTTGGCGTATAGCTAACGCAGTTACCTCCCCTTTTATATTACTCAACATAATGGTGGATACTGTGGCAAAATTGCCAATCAGTTTCATCCATAAGTCCAGGACAGGTGCTGCCCCATACTCATTCATAAGCTGTTTCAATACATCAGGTAAGACAGCCATTGACGGGGTGCCATGAGTTCTGGTGTAAATGGCAGCGAAGACTGTACCCCAAGTGGCACAATCTTCCACTGGGGGAGCCATGCCCATTGGCAAGCAAATTGATAATATTCTGTGTTTTTCCTGTAGGGCCATAGGGAGAAAAATCACTTCCAGCAGGCTTGTATTTTGTGCTATCCTGAATGGAATTTGCTCCTGACTGGTGGGAATCTTTCTCATTGCGGCATTCAGCGTTTGTGGGATGATACCTGCAGTAGTCAAGTGAGGTTGTGCAGCCTGAGCAGTCCGTGCAGGGTTAATTGTGAGTGTTCGCATTATGAAGTGGGTGATATTTCTGTAAATATTTACTAGATCTTCGTATAGTGTTGTTAATTCAGCTGCATCTAAATTAGAAATATTAGGATGTGGTGTATAAGCAGCTAGGACCGGCCAAGTTGCTCCTTCTTTCCTGAGTGGGCCGAGTACCACGTTTTCTATGGTGTGTGGCAGGGCCCCTTTAAACCAATTTGTGTTCTTGGTAAGTTAATGGAATTTCTATGTCCACATATAGAAAGTATTCCGCTGGTGTTTCATCTTCAATGTAAGTGTGAAACAAGTTTGTGCAAGCATCCACAGCCGGAAATGTAACCCAACAGTAGAATACCTCTGTTCTGAATGCTTTGTGTGCCTCAACCAGGAAGGTAACGTCACCATCTGTTGTCGGGAGGCCGTATTGTAGTCATTTCATAGTAACTGCATGTCTGCAATTTTCTGTAATATTTAGAGTGACTACTTCAGCTTCATTGTTATCTCCGTTTACTGACATTGTTTTGGAGAGAAAGGACATTAAGCAAATGAATTTATGGAGATAGGGTAAGCACAATGTGGGAAAACCTTTGTACTACAAGCTTGAGTAACCTACAGCCAATACAAAGGGTATACCTACTCAGCTGACGTGGATTTCCCTTCCCACCATGGACGTCTCCAGTTTGGAGGTGAGTAGGGTCTCTGAGAAAAGCACAACTGAACTACTGAGATAGGCCATTAAATAAGAACCCAACCAACGTTGGCAGCACCATGTCATGTAGTTCCCACTAATCCGTAGGACCTGCGCGTTTGTTGGACAACATAAACTTTGGGTGAGGTGCCTAGACTGATTCACGGCACCCCGCAGGATATGTTGGCCTAGAGACCAGCTAGGTCACAGTGCCACCATAAGCCTCTAAAACCTTACCGGGGAGCGGATGGTTTCTGGCAACCACTGAACATGACAACCCTGACCCCTCAGGGATCGTGGAAACAAATCAGAACTTTTCGCTCAGTCACTCGTGCTTACTTGTGCTCAGAGAAATATATATAGAATACGCACTGTGACATTTTCAATATATTTATTGTACCACGTTATTCTTGTATAGAATACATGTGCTGCGATATTCAGTAGACAGAAGCAGATGAAAGTGATTACAAGCACCAAAAGAGTGAATAGTAGATATAGTTCTACCATGGTGCTAAAACAGTGTATATATGCAGGCATATAAACAAGGCAGTAAGCAGGCATACTCCTACTATGCAAACCCTACTCGGAGTGTACCTAGAGTGTGTGTAGGTGTGAAGCCAAGGATTCCCCCACACCATTACCTGGCGGGAGAAAATGTAGCACCCCGTCTTGGTCAAGAACTGGACCCCCGTCACGGAGATGTGAGACCGATGCGTGGTGAAGTCTCAGCTGAAGTGCCTTCTCTGCTAATCTTTTGGGATGCTCATTATTTATAATAGAAAGCATCCTTGTGATGTGCATATAGATTAGCGATGTTATGGATATGTAGATAGCCCTATCGCCCTGTGGATGAAGATAGAACGACATTTGTACATAGTGCTTCAAGAGGCCTTGAACATGGTGTTCAAGGCATCGTGATAATATTATGCGAAGCTAGCTGTGTAAATAAAGTAGTTTCCAAGAAACTAATACAATATTGTAGCGCATGCAAATATGTGCAAAAGGTCACAGCAAAAATGTTTTTGTGCAAAATTAGCACAATGTAAGCAAAATGTGTAGCTCCGTTACTTGACCCTCACCCGGGCACATAACAGAAGGTCGATTGGCGGGCATTCCAAAGGACAGTGAGCCGGGTAGTAGAGACACCCCCTGTCTGACTCCTCACAACCACAGAGCACTCCCCTTAGCTCAACTTGGTACCCAGCAGCTCCCTCGTGAGATAGTGGATACAGCCAGTGCCATCGCAGCAATGCACATGAACCTCCCAGCCTCTCACTCCCGTACGCTTCTCCAGACGCCATGCAGATTGTGTGACCATTTTTTCTCCCTACAACAAGGCTAGATGCTATTACTCCACAGCCACTGCAGTTTTGCTCTCCCCCCAATAAAGCTGTGCCAGTTGCGCTCAGAGCAGCAATGCTCATGCTGAGGCAAATCCTTGACGTCTTGACTATGTAAGCAAAAGCAGGAGGCAATGTGAATGGAGGGAGATTTCGGAGTGTCCCAGCAGCAGGTAATGTGGGCTCCACATGCTGCCTCCAGAATCATCAAGAAGCAGTTTTAAGGAGTCGGCATTTCAGAGTGCTTGGCAAAGTTGGGGAGTTAGTGCAGGAAATATGGAGATCATTTAATGGTTTATAAGTTTAATATAATGTCTTGTAATACTAATGGGGTTTTAAACAAATGGAAATATGGAGCCATCAAATATTGCCTGTCTTCGTTTAACTCTTAAATCATTTTTTTGTAGGAGACTCATCTAAAAGACAGTAGTCCAAATTTTTTTATCCCTAAGAAATATTCCAGTGCATATTTTGCATCAGCTGGGGTAGCAATGTATGGAGTGACGATTTATTTGGTAAGGTCAATTGTTTGGCATGTGAGGGAGGTTATAAGGGATGGAAATGGGAGGTGGATTTGGCTAAAGGTTTTAGTTCAGGGCTCTGCCCTTGACCTTGTGAATAAATACGGTCCAATATCAGATGATGTGAGTGCTTTGAGAGATCTTCAAAATATTGCTATGGGGGCAAAAGTGCCCATGATTTTCGAAGGAGATTTTAATTTCATCCAAGATTGAAATTAGACACTTCCAATCAGACTAAAAGCACCAGCTAGTGTTCTCAACACCATTAAACAGGATTTCCAATTAGATGATCCGTGGCATTTAGATCACCCAGGTATGGCGCAGTTTACATATATTTCATGCCAGTTCAACACTGCGTTGCGTTGGTTGATTTTTTTTTAATACGCCAGACTCTTAGGTGGAGGAACACTGATATCTGGGCTAACACCTTTTCCGATCATTCTATAGTATCAGTCGATCTTGAATTAGAAGTTCCAAAAACTGAGAGACCCAGGTGGCAGTTCGACAAGTTTCTGTTGGGACATCAGGTTTGGCTGGAGGAAATGCAAATTTTTATAGGGGAATGGTTTTAAATAAATCATAATTTGATCTCCGATTTTGTAGTCTGGGAGGCCTTTAAAGCCACTTTTTTGTTGTCGTGTCATAGCGTATAAATCAAATCAAAACAAGGCATGCGATGCAAGAATACAGGAGTTAAAATCAGCAGTCAACTTTGCTCTAGTTGCTCTTGGAAGGGCAGAGGATAGGAGTTGGTTAAAAGAGCAGCTCACTCAGACCCAGCAGAATCTCAGAGATTTCTGTATTGTAGAGGAGCTCAATAATCGCAGTACATACCAGCAGAAAATGTATGAGGATAACCAGCTAAAAGGGCAAATCTTTGCCTGATCCACCCAGATTTAGAAGATAAATTAGTAAGATTAAGAACCTGCTCACTCATACGGTTCTGACAGATAATAATGAAATCAAAGAGGTATTTCTGCAACATTATAGGAACTTATATGAGAGAGCATATTCCATTTCCAGTTCCAGTTTTGAACAATATTTCAATCCGACTCCCTCAATTATCAAGCCGCCAAAAAGATAGGATGTTAGAGCAAATTTTGGTTACGGAGGTGGGGGCGGCTCGCCGAAAGGAGCCCAATGCCAAAGCATGCAGGAATGACAGCATACTAACGGAGGTCTACAGGATGTTTGCAAAAGATCTGCTTCCATTTATTACTGATCTATTCAACTTAATTAGGGAAGGTGGGAGCATTCCTTCATCATTTAAAGAATCTGTAATAGTCAGTTTCCTTAAAAAAGATTAATCTCTCATAAAGGCTAATTCATATCGCCCAATAAGTCTTCTTAATGTAGACTAGAAATTGTTCACCAAGCTATGGGCATCTTGAGTTATTCCCTCAGGTCAATCATTGATTCTAAGGATCAGAATAGTTTCTTACCAAATATGCTGATGGCCATGAACACAAATGTCTAGATCCAAGCAATAGATTACTTCTCCAGCAATCAAGAAGAGCAGAGATCATGATGATGGATGCTGGGAAGGCTTTCGACTTGGTTAATTGAGATGCTTTATTTTTTATCTTAGGCAGATTCGGGTTTCCTGATCAATTCACAAAAATGCTTAAAAATCTAATCTATATCAAGATGCAGAGGCACGAATGATCATAAACTCAAAAATAGGAGGCTCAGTGAAAATTAATAGAATTATCCATCCGGGATCCCCAATGTCACCCATTTTTTTACTTTTTCATTGAACCCCTGGCAGTGAGAATTCATACTCCTGAATCTATTGCTCGTCTGTTAGAAGGGATGCCAAAAATCAAACTCTTCACAGACAATATTATACTTTATCTGAAGGCCGATAGGATAGATATCCAAAGGGCAATAAATGTAATCCAAGAGTTCACAAATATTGGCGGCTCTAAGATAAATCAGGGCAAAACCGAACTTCTCTTGTTCAATGCCTTACCCACAGATCTTCCTCAAAATCTTCAGAATAAGTTTAATCCTCAGTGTCCAATTTACTATTTGGGGGCATCCGGTACGAATAGTTATTCACAATTATTCCATTTGAATTATAATGCCATGCTTAGTAAAGTGAAAGCTCTACTAGCAAGATGGGCTCTTCTCCCCTTGACATTGATTAGCAGGGTGAATCTAATCAAGATGTCTATATTGAATTTACTCTTATTCCTTTTTTCTAATCTCCCTATCAAGCTTAATAATTCATACTTCAAAGAAATTGATTCCCTTCTTATAAAATTTATATGGAATAGTAAAGCTCCAAGGGTTAGGTATTCAATTTTGCAGTTGGAGAAAAACCAGGGTGGCCACGCATTATCCCATTTCTTCACTTATTATGAGGCAGCATTATATTATAGCATGAAGAGGTAAGGACTTGTTTTGATAATTATTTACTAATTCATGTGGTGCAAGATTCGGAAATTGATCTTCTGGCTTTTCTAAGGACACCCAAGATACCAAAAAAGACTAAGGGCCTCATTTAGGAGGTTTTGGCGCAGGGCAGCGCCGCAAGGAATCTTGCTGCGCTGTCCTTTCAAAAGAAAAGGGCAGGAATGCACTGTATCTATCAGACACGGCGCATTCCTGCCCTTTTTCCCCTGGGCTGGCGCACAATGGGCTGCATATTTACAAGGCCATGAAAAGCCACGTAAAGTTGTTCTACATGGCCTTGGAATTATACAGCGGCACATTGCGCCATCAGAATTGCAAAAAAGTTACATTCTGGCAGCACAAAAGTGCAGCAAGGTGCTTTCCAAAATGGAAAATCGTATTAAGTTTTTGTTTAAGTCAAGAGAGGTACCTACCTGCCACAGCCTCGTTCGGCTACAGGACTGTAAATTCTTAGGTATAAAATTGTCCAAGCCTACTATGGAATTTTGGAATTCCAAGGAGTTTAGAGTAATGGGGGTCTTATTTATATGCCACAGTCTGATAACATGGGAGGAGATTGAGCGGCACCATGGGGCAGCGTGTCACCGGTGTCTGTTTCGTGTTTTGCAGATTGCTAGTTTTCTGACAACCAATTATCACGAGATGAGCAAAGATACTCAGGCACCATCTGCTAGTAAAGACTAAGCTGAGAGGAGTTGGCAATTGGTATAGGTTTGTAAGGAAACACTCTGAGCAGGCTTTAATCCCAGAATTGCTTGATAAAATATCCAATAGAACTAGTTACAGGATATTAATGGGGGTATGGGAGTTCATTTCCTCAATGGCAAATAAATCTTGTAGGGCTGCCAATTTTAAAAGGGTGTCTTTTCTTTCAAGATGGATGGCATACTATGATCCACGTTCATTGCATAAGATGTTCCTGTTGATCCCCGATCAGTGTTTCTGCTGCCGGCAAATTGATAAGGGTGATTGGCTAAATATTTTTTTCATGGCCTAAACTTTATCGATTTTGGGAGGAACTATTTCAAGCCCTTAGTAAATGTCTGCAATTTACGATTATGCCTGAAGCCACTTTAGTTTTATTTGGCACATCTTATACTAGCCGGAAGTTGAACAATTATGTGCAATATTTTCTTTCAATTGCCGTAACGGTAGCTCATTCACAGGTACTCCAAAATTGGAGGTTGATTAATATTCCCTCCTTTAAAATATGGTATGATAAAATGAGGTCAACCAAGACCTTTGAGGAGGATTATACACAACAAGTTGGGAATACTATCTGGTTTTCAGCATTTGGAAAGCATTTGAACTTCTGGAATGTAACACAATCTAGGGGCATATTTACAGCAGAATGGAGAAGCGTAGCGTTAAGCAAACATTGCGAATGCCATGCTTCATTCTGAAAATGCAGGGATGTGCCGTATTCACAAGAATGCGGTGCACCACTGTGTTTCCCCTGGTGCTGAGTTCAGCTGCCTAGCGCCAATGCAGGCACCCTTGCACCAGAGTGCAAGGGTGTATGCGCAGGAGGAAAGATTGTTTATGTGCAGTGAGGTCCTCCTTCCTGCACATAAACAATCTTTAAATGCCGTTTTGTAACTTCTATGTATGCTACTTAATGCAGCACACATAGAAGTTGCAAAACCGCATTTATTTAAAATGATTGTTTATGTGCAGGAAGGAGGACCTTCCTGCACATAAACAATCATAGGCAATTTGCTGTTTCTAAGTGTGCTGCACAAGGCAGCACACATGGAAACAGCAAAAACGAGGAGAAATAAAGCATTTCTCCTCGTTTTGCCTGTTTAAGACCAGGTTTTCCCTGATACTAATTTTGGCGCTGCCTCCTATTTACGCTGCCCTTATAAATAGGGGGCAGCGTGAAAATCAATGGGCGTTGCGGTGGAACACCCACCACAACACCCATTGCCCTCCTCTTTCACGCTAAATACAGTGTGAAAGGGTGCCTTATTCACAAGACAGCGTTAAGCCGCGTTACTGGTAACTGGCTTAACGCTGCCTTGTAAATAAGGCAAGACCGCTATCGCTATTACAACATGACTGAAAGTGACGTTGTGGTGGCAAAAGGGGCTTGTAAATATGCCCCCTAGTTTTTTATGTTTTTTGTGGCGTGGCCGACTTGGTGCTAAATTAGTTTAGTTATTATTGCTTTGCCTAACTGAACCCAAAATTTGCCAATTTTTGCACTTCATGGGAAGCTCTCCAAATTTGTAGGATTATTTGTTTTTCTTTTTTAATGTTCATGCACTAGAATATTTTATTGAGCTGCTGTATCAGCTCACCAAGCTGGGAATATGATTACGCTTTAATCTTTCTATTTATTGTTGAGATAGTGAATTTATGTGATTGCTCCTTACGTTTTTCTCGCTATTGCACTTCATTCTACTTTGCCGCTTAAATTACAGTGAAGATTCTCTATTTTTTCTCTCTTTCTTACTGGTGTTTTTTAAGTCAAGTTTTTTAAATTCATAGGATGATCTTTCCTACGATTATTAATGCACTTTATTAAGCTTACTCTACAATGAAGAAGCCAAATGTATGAGATTGTATATGAAGAGAATAAATGTATGTGTTTGTTTTTTATCCTTTTCGCACTTTAGCACATTACTTTACGTTGCTGCTGAATCTACGGTGATGCACTTTATTCTTTATTAGTGCCATTTTTGCACAGGGCAAATTTCCATAAATGCACTTTAGTCAGAGTCCTTCAATTATGTAGAAGTATTCTTTCTAGGATTATAATTGCACTATATTTTTAATTTTTTTTACTGCGAGTTTGCTAAATGTATGAGAATGTTTTTATGTGTCTGTGCTATCGCACTTTATTCTACTGTGTTTTTGGCAAGACAGTGCAGCACTTTGCAAAAATGTATCATCTGAAGAAGTGCACTCTATATATTATGCGATCTAGGTTTTCACATGTTGATGTTTATATTCTTTGTGAATCTGATCAATGAGAAAATATTTTTTTTAAATAATAGACTGTAGTTCACCATATGCCTAAGATGACTCCTTTGACGATAGGCTTGGCTTTTGATCCAAAAACCATCAAGACTATTGTGTGGTAGTTGCAAAATGTATTAATAAATATTCACTTGTAACTCACACTTAGACAGTAGTAAGGCACCACAACTAAAATAAAAATCTATGTGAGTCCGGGTCAATTTATTATGTTAAATGAGTATTCTAACAATCTTCAAAATGAAGTATATAGCTATAGACATTTAAAGTTCTAAAACATCTTTTGGTTTTAATCTTTTTCACAACAATTAACAAAGTTGTCAGTGCTGGAAGACTGGCTTAGTAAGTTTAATGCTCCCCGCTTAGACATGCATTATTCTGAAAGTCACAGCATCCAAACTCAGAAAGGTTGGACCAGCCTTCTAGCCTTTGGAGACTTTATCTAGAATTAACAGTGCTTTCAAAGGGCATAATTGTGGTATGATGTGCTATAAAACAATTTAGTACCAAAGGTGTCATTACTTAAGTCCAAGGAGCAACCTCCCTAGTTCACAAGTGAAATGTTAGCTTAAAAACAGAATTGTCTGTGTTCTTGAGTAGCATTTACAAGAATTATTGACACAAAGACAAACTGTACTACAGAAAATAATAAAAGAAATACCAGGCTTTAATTGTAGTAGGAAGACAACATTATTTTTCTCTAGTGATTCAGTCGTTCACTGTGCCCTCAAAAAAGTGTTCCAATTGTCTCAGAAACTGATTAACTTGAGAGCATGAGGTAATCTATTTTAAAGGATAAAGATACCTATAATGAACCAAGTGAGTATTGTTTTTGATTACTGTTGCAATTGAGTTCCGTCCATTAGGTACGCCTTGCTTTTTGGATCATTCGCTTTTGGAATTTTTACTGTGTGTCAGTCTCACTACACTACATGTGCCTCACTCACGGAAATCACATGGCAAATGGACTGTGCATGTTTACTGCCAGTGACCACCTTTTAAGATAAGGCTGCTGCAATGCAGCAAGTGCAAGGGGCACTTGGCTAGTTACACGTGGATACATGTACCCACACGTGTGCACACGTATGCAGGCTGTGCGTGGGAGCCTACTGTCATGTGCAGCCTGGTAACTGCACACAGGTAGCCTGGCACAGGGGTGGACTCTGCAGGGTTAGATATTGATCTGGGTAAGGCCTAATAATGTTAGTGTACATAAATAGGGAAAGTCAGTGTGATTTACTGTTTTGTCTGTAGTGACACATTATTATACACATGGGTCTTGAGGGTGAGTAGCGCGCTTTATAAACCCCTGATTGATGAGTCAAACTGCCTTGAAGTTCAGTTTCGCTTCCCTTTGACCTACAGAGACCGTTGACAAATCAAAATGAGGTGTAACCTGTGCGAGAAAATCAAATCTGCAAGTCCCAATCAGACATCTGTACAATTTATGAGTCATCCAGAACTGTCATAGTTCTCTGGCTCTGCTCAGGTTCAGAGCCAAGGCCTTTTGTCACTTTGCTGTGCCAGGTTAATTACATTTCTCTCCAGCAGCAGGAACAAATGCCCCACACTCAAAGGGAGCAATTCACAGTGCTTCACTCAGCTCCTGAGGACGAAACGGGTGCGATAAAGGATCTGCATCAATCAATCACCTGTCACACTGTACCAGGAATTGGCTTGCCCAAGCCTACTGAACAAAGGAGGGAGACCATACCTCTGGAGCCAACACAGGAGGGGGATCCCCTTTGAAAATCTGGTGAGAAAAGCACTAGTAGGGATGTCAGTGAGGAGCAGAGCTTAGGCCCCCAGCGGAGATGTGACTAGTGATTCCTGGATGACGCTATTTCAAACTGTCCCAGCATGCTGTGCAGGAGGAGTTAGACAGGGGTGGAGAGGTGACATGCACCCTAGGATTGGCCAGGGGTGCCTGGTTTCTGGAACCTTCCACTCCCCTTTAAAAACTCTTGCTCAAGGGAGAGACTCTCTCATGCTTGGCGATTTCTCTGCGCTTTGCTGCTGGACCCTGGTGCCACCATGAACAACTGGAAGGAAGAACCCCCTGATGCCCACAAAGGACTAAGGACTCCTCCCAGTTGACCGCGGGACCAGTGGGTATCCCCAAGGGCCAGTGAGGCTTGCCCTCTTACACCACCCTGTGGACCAGCTCGGGGAAAGCCATGTACCTCTGCACCTAGAGACATAGACCAGGAGGAAGGCTAGCACAGGGAGCCAGGAGAACCAGCTCTCTATGTATAACACAACCTTGCATGTGAGGAGGCCTGCTGCAAACTACCCCTGGTGGCTATATCTCACCACCAGGAGTCACATGAGCCCAAGATGGTCAAAATCAGCCCAATGATGCCCAATTTATGGCATTATAAATATTGGTACCTTTGATATTTTTTTCCATTGACAGAGTGCGTGGGGCTCCGCAGCATCTCCTAAAAATACCCCGGGGGTAGGCAAGGGCCTGGGCATCGGTGCAAAGATTATTTCCGTATTTACACCCAGGGATGGGGCTTGTGTGGGGGCCCCCTCCCCAGGCTCATTCTTGCCCCGGGGGACTGATGCTTTTAATTTTTATGGGGAGAAGGCATGCATGGGGCCCCCTCCCCAGACTCTCCCTTGGCCCAGGTACCTCTTCCCATAGGCTGTATGCACAATAGGGGGGGGCTGGGACTTCATCTCTGACTCCCAAAGAGCAGGAGGATGAGGGAACTCTGTTGCGCCCCCGCCAGGAGTGGTGTATGAGCCCCACACATTCCACACCCCATGCCCATTTCTGGGGTGAGCGCTCTGCCCATCGGAGCGGGCAGGGACAGAGAAGTTGCCGGCTCCTGCGGCCGTACATGGAGGTGTGGGCCACGTGGGAACCAGAGGGGCAGGGAGGGGTGGGCTCCCTTGACTGCCACCAAAGCCTCTGAGGCATGGGGAAGCCTGTGTGGGACAGGGCACCCCAAAGGAAAACAAAAACATAAGGAGGAGCCGCACAGCATGATGCCGTCCAGCAAAAACTAAGCAGCCACTCTACCCAACACAGTGGGAGAACCGCTCATAACGTATTCACCACTCCATGAGGAGTGCCCCATAGTGCCCTGCGAACATTCTCATTTGCTTACATTTTCCTGCTCATGGTGGCCTCAGGATGCAGGAGCGCCACCAACAAAAGAATGGAACCGTGGTGGTGCTGCAGGAACACACCAGCTCCCACCTCATGAGTTTTTAAAACATAAGACCCTAGGTTTGTGGGGGTTATAGAATCCAGGACCCCTCCATTATTTTTCTCAATGTTTCACAGTACACTCCAGACTATAGCTGGGAGTGCTGCACTCTCTTACTTTATGGTTAAATTTTTTGTGGTCTGAAGGTGTATAAAAGAAATACATGTATTGAAGTACCCTCTAGGGGCTATGCCTATGGTTGCAGGTAATGTAACTAAAATGTGATGCCCTCTAGGGGTTACATTTAATATTGCATTTTCATGGCTGGGATGTTTATAAAGAGTACACAGTCACATGTTTTGCTAATTTTAAATGCTTTATTGATATGTTAATGCTGACAATCAATCCTGATCAGAGTGAATATGCTTTATTCACAGAGAAAAGTGCATTTACACATAATTATTATTATTGATGATTCCATTGATGTACAAAATTATGTCTTTAACATGTTGTTTGTTCAACTTGAGTCTTTTACCAAACCAATAGGCTTACCTTATATGTTTACATGACCCCTTTTGGGGGGGGGGTCAAAGATGATTATGTAATGTCATCTATGATATTTCTATCTACCTATGTACATATTTGTAAACTACTGCTTAGTTTTTAGTGGTGTGTAATACATTATACTTTTAGTTTTTCTAAAGAAAAAACACTGGATGGACAATCACTTATTGAGTGTTATTATTGCATGCCAGTGAACAGTGATTACTAGCTCACACCACCTCCCCTGGGTAGTCCTTGGACTGCTCTGCATCGCTACTCTGAGAGAGTCAACCACTAGAATGGGGTGCTAGATTCCCAGTAGGGAGAAATATGGACCTATTACTTGTGCAGGCCACACAGCTAATAACCTAATTTCCTACAACCACCAAGTCATCAATACTAGGAAAATAAATACGGAAAAGCAGAGAGTGCCCTCTCTTTACTACAAATCTTTTGCCATGTGGCATAGGCCACATGTATTCAAACATGGGAAACATAAACAGTACAATTTGTGAAACTTTACGTGACCTGACTGTTTTAACTTTCCACTCACAGGTGTCATTTATTTGTTTAGGTAAAGAAGCAGCTGAGGTTCACAATAATATATGTGCTCAGGACAAGTATTTAAACAGATACTTTATAGACTGATGCTGAAACGTCAGTGCTTGATTTATTTTCCCACCTTGCACTTGGAATAAATAAAACAGTGGCAACTCACTAGTAAAGCAGCCTTCATTGGCTCTTCTGAGCCTAGCATCTATCCCTCTATTTCAAATCTGTGGTACATTTTCTGTGAAAATGCACTTATGCAATCATTTCTAGATGCACACTCTCTTGTGGATGTTTACTAGGCAAGGATACAGTCAAGATGTAGAACCAAGTCAGTTGCTGCCCTGGAAGATATAATATGACTGGCGGCTTATGGCATTTTGGAACTGAGAGCTGATAGGTCTGGCTTTCACTAAATTGCATCCTTTCTGTCTAATCAGATACAGCTAATTCCTTTACCACATTTCATTTCAGATGAAAAGCTGTAACAGTGTGTTGTATCTCACTTTGTATGCTCTTGACAAATCAATACATATAAATTGTTCAAAACAGTATCGTGTTCCTCAGGGCTTATCCATAAGCAGGTGACCTTCAATATCTGGATCACCTTTTTAACCTCACATACTAACATTTTTCTTTATATTTTTCCCTCTGAGAATGTAACACATAAAATTGCCTCAAAGCATTTTGTTTTGATGGTGATTTGAAATTTGAAAACGCCACAGCTGTCAAAGTCCAAAAGTTGGGTATAAAATGACTGACATTTCTCCCCTGCCCCACATGCCTTTGTATTGTATGAAATAATCAGTATATTTAATTGGATCTAAAAAATATGAGCTTTAGCCATACTTTAGATTTCCTTTCATAATCATTTAAGTAGTGCTCCTTCATTATCAGGAAGCAGGTTATGCAACAGAATGTAGGGGCTGAAAGCACTGGAAAACAGGACAGTGGAAGCCTAGATGGGCAGGGACACTAGGCCCCTCACTTCCCTGCAATGCATGCATTCTAATATGAAAGGAAATGGTTCATTAGCTGTGTGGACTGCACAAGTAATGGGTCCATATTTGCCCTCCATGGAAACCCAACACCCCATTATAGCGCTTGACTCTCTCAGTATAGCGGAGCAGAGCAGTCCAAAGCCTACTCAAGGGGCTAGAAATCACCATTCGCTGGCACGCAATAACAACACTCAATAAATGATTGTCTAGTCTGTGCTATTTCTTTTGTAAAAGAGAAGTACATTTATTACACACACACTACTCAATACTGTGCAGTAGTTTACAAATATACATAAAGCTGATGGAAATACCTTTTGATGAAGTTCACCAAAACACATGTTAAAAATCACCATCTTAGGAGTAAATGCAATAAACCATGAATGAATGCACTTATTATAGGTAATAAAGCATATGTCTTTACTATTAAAAAAAAAACGGCTATGATCCTGTAAACTCACTCCCTCCCTCACAAGGATTTGCCATGGCATCTCACATAATGGATATAAGTCTTGTCCCCACAGGACCCAACTTCTTCACTGTTATTTACCCACCTAACCTCTCCAAAAATGCGGCTAAAAAGCACAAACACTGGTTACTCAAAACCCAACCCAAAACATTAATCCCAGATGTTTACTTCTGTGTCAATAAGGGTAAACTATCTAATGACCTCATCTTCTACTCCAGAAAACGGGCACGTTGGAGGATGGTCTTCTATTCCATGCTTCGTATATTGGGTACCAGGAAATCCCCGCATGACCTCAAACTATCAGCCTTGCCCTCACCCTTCTTCAATGCGAATGCCACCATCACCCTCTACAACAACGGTATTATCCTAATTCAAGCCTCCAATGACAATTTAGCTAAGATGGATAATATCTTCACTATCCTCAAAAAAGCGGTGATCTCCAAGTCGAGTCGTCCCTGCCTAAACCATCCTATTACACATGATATCACTCTCACACCCACCACTACACCTGGGATGTTTTCAACCCCTCATAACCCTCATCACCCCTTAAATGATCTCGGATCCACTCAATCCCTTGAGTTAATTTCGCCAGACCCCTCACGTTCCACTCGACCATCGACTCAGATGGCTTGTGGTTTTACAGCACCATATACTTGGTCTCTAAGGGGTTACACCACGATTCCCTTGGCAGGTTATCCTCTCACGCTCCATCACCCTATCTCTCTCCTGGTGAACTACCTTGCACAATCTCGCCTAACATACCACCATCTCAATCGGAGTCTAGGCTCTTGCCCTCCACGGATTCTATCCAACCCATTCCATCCCACCTCCCCTCACCTACCTCCTATCCTATACACCTATGTCACCACCCCCCCATCCCCGTATCCTCTCTCCACACTAATTGGTACTTCACAATATATCATTGATTCACATGATCCCCCTGACCTCTTCATTGCCACCTTTGACCCACCAGATTTCCCTCAAGACACAACCTCTCTGTTTGAACTATCCACACAACCCTTATCCTTTATCCAACACTCAGACCTGGCTGCTGGCCTTGATGAGATCTCTCTCCACTTGTGCCTACTCACGGATGAATTTCATGAACTGAAAGCCCTCTCTGTCGATCATCTCCCCCTGCTCAGAATGTTATGCGCCCTAGGGAACCTGCCCTTGATCCTCACGGGTGCAGTCCCTGTCCCAGACTTATGTTCCTCTCACCTTACCTCGAAAACTTTACCCCTCCCTAATGCCGCCTCCCACCCCAGAAGAATGAAGACTGAGCTATCGACCAGTGATATTGATATATCTACTCCTCTCTTATGCCCTCCCATTAAACACCAACAAGACCCCTCTGGTATCATGCAAGGCCCCTCTGGGTTTAATCCCAGCTATCCATGCCAACCCGAACAGGGAACCCTCCCACAACCTCATGCGAGTGAACATCAATCAGACTCCGACCGCCCACACACCTCTCCAATTGAAATACTTATTACTCAACTGCATATCAGCGAGTAAACACGCATCCGATATCTTCAACCTCATTCTAAACAATGAGCTTGATGTCATCATCCTCTGGATACCTAACTAAATTGCTCGTCCACCCCTATCCTTGACCTTGTAATCCCGCCCAGCAATGACATAATTTGATCGGACAGATCTATAAAACAGGGCGGATGATTAGCTTGCATACACCGAAATACACTCTCGATCTCACAATCAGATTCCTCCGCTCTGACCTTCAGGGAGTACCTATGCATCAACATCTCAAGCAATCACTGCCCTGTATGCAAATTACACTCATTCTATCACCCCCCTGGAGACAATCTTTCCTTCATTGAACAATTAATAGAAGTCATCTCTTCCAATGACGACACCCTAGTGTCCCAAATCTTCCTGGGAGATTTCAACCTTCACTGGTCTAACAAAAACAATCAAGCACTAAACTGTCTAAAATCCTTCCTATTGGAGCATGAGCTAACACAATACTGTGTCCCCGAAGTGGGTCCAACCCAAGAAAATTAAGCAATGGAAAAGGAACCTTAGGAATATTAACTCCAAGGATCTAGCAATGCATTGTAGAAAGGCCTTGACTCCCCAATCGGACATGTCAGATGTTCATGTCCTCACGGATTTTTATAATTCCACCATCTCTTGCATCCCGGACGAAATAGCACCCCAACAACAAAAAGTGCCTCCTCCAAAATCTCAAAACCTTGGTTCAACGACAACCTAAACTCGGAATGCCACAACCTAAGGGTAGCTGAAAGATCCTGGAGATCACTACCCTCCACTGAACATCTAATTCACCTTAAATCTGTCAGGAAAACTTACAACAAAAAAATCAAGACTGCAAAGGTTGACTTCTTCAGAACCGAACTCAATCAAGCCAAAAACCACACCAAGAAACTGTTTGAAATTGGCGACAGTCTTCCATCATGCAACAAATTGGCTGCCTTCTTCACTGAGAAAACAAAAAGCATCAGTCTTGACCTGGAAGCAAAGAGGACTCTTCTCCCAACCTCCGGGAGGGCTGCTCCTCCAGCTCACCATGAGCAGCTCATTCCCTCCAGAGTTAACACCAAGAACAACGCCACTTGGAACTCCTTTACTCCCCTCAGTGAAATAGATATTTACAACACTCTGCTGGTGATCAATCCTTCGAATCATTTCAGTGACCCGCTACCACCGCCCATTTTCAAAGATATCAATGATACCATCCTCCCCCTTTAAACAAAGATTGTCAACGCCTCGCTGTTGCAAGGTACGATCCCCGACTGCCTAAAAGTAGTGCAGGTCTCCCCCATTCTAAAAAAACCTAATGCAGACAGCTCTGATCTTAATAACTTCCGGCCTATCTCCACCATCCCCACGTGGCTAAACTGCTTGAAAAATGCATGCAGATGCAACTTTGTGCACACATGGAGTATTTCCAACTTCTGGACCAACATAAATCTGGATTTCGGAGAGGTCACAGCACGGAATCTGCTCTCACTTACATTATGGATGACATTTAAAAAATGTTAGACCAAAACAAATCATGCCTCCTGATTCTCTTTGACCTTTCTTCGGCTTTTGACACTGTTAACCACAGTAATCTCTTATCCATCCTAGAACACAGGATGGGCTTTTCAGGTCTGGTATTGCAATGGTTTACTTCCTTCCTCCACAATAGATCACAAAAAGTCAAGGTGAATCAATCCCTATCCCAGCCCACCTCAGTTTCTATGGGGGTTCCACAGGGGTCTGCACTTTCACTGATACTCTTCAATTTATTCCTGGAACCGTTGGCAAATGCTCTGAACTCCGTGAATATTCTCTTCTAATATGTATGGGATGACAATCAACTTTATTTGAAAATCCCCTCCCCTGAAGACTTCATCTCACTCAACTCTACCCTGATCAATACTCAAAACTGGGTAACTGATAACCACCTCATGCTCAACACCTCCAAAACGAAATTCCTTCTCATTGCTCCGCCTAATCACACCCCCAAGATCGACCACTGGCTGAACTACCTTACGGCCTTCAACTGTACTCCCCACATTATCGATTCTGCGAAATCCCTCAGAATCATACTAGATGAGCACTTGAACATGCAGAATCATATTAGCAATGTAAGCAAGGGTGCTAAACAGCAGATGAACATACTAAGGAACCTCAAACCATTACTTCCACAGGAGGACTTCAAGATGGCAGTACAAGCTCTTGTACTGCCTAGGTAGCTCCACGCTCTGTGTACTTCCCAAATATAACTTGGCCCGCCTAAGAGCCTCTATTAATGCCGCAGCTAGACTGATTACGGGTACAAAAAGAAACGATCACATCTCCCCAGCCCTCAAATCCCTAAACTGGCTGGTTAAAGATAGCTTGCATGACCCACAAAGCCCTACATCTCAAGACTCCCATTTATCTGGCTCAAAAATTAGAACTATCTGGAGGTTGCAGACAGTCAAGAAGTGCAAGTTCATTGCTCCTGAAACTACAGTTCTTCCACAAAATGAGAACGAGTCACAGAGCCTTCTCAGGTGCTGCCCCAAAGATTTGGAACTCTCTTCCACCGGAAGTCCGATGAATTTCTTCCACTGCTTCCTTCAAAAAAGAAGTAAAAAAAATTGAGAGAAGACATCTGCCATATCATTTGTAGCTGCCCAGCTTTAATAGTTGAACATAGAAGACTGCTGAGGCTGGACTTTAATAGTCAACTGATACGAACATGTCGACAAGCAGTCATAGCCTGCTTGCAGGGAGAATGTTTACAATTCACTGGCAGATTTTTGAAGTTCATAGATATAGTAGAGAGGAAACTGATTAACAGTGGTTAATGAAGAGATTTTAGCATTTATTAATTGATGAATAGTATTTTTAATTATGTGGTTTTTAATTAAGGGTACAGGATTGGTTACGTATGAAATGTAAGAAAATTGTATAAAGGTGTTTTATTGTAAGTTTTTATTAACTGAACAATACATTTTTTCATTCATTCATTCAAGTAAAAAAAATCTTAATGACTACGTTTTTGCCTTAAACGGCCCTGGCCACACTGCCTATTTACTGCCCCCTGATTGACTACTAGATTGTTGTGCACCTTTGAATCCTAGCATTCGCCTGCTATGATCATTTATGTATCGAATGTTCTTCTCCCTGTACTGTATCCGTCCTACCCTAATTGTGATGCACTCCTAACTTGTTCGTTTTATGCATATTCAAGTAATGCTTGTCCTTTCCACCTCTATACCCCACCTATCCTAATTGTAAAGCGCTCTGATACCCTCCTGGGTCATCTTTGTGCTATATAAAACGTTCTAAATAAATATGTACTTTGATCACCAGTGGTTGTCAACATCATTATATAGCATTTACAAAAAAAATATGCATTTCTCAAGGGTCTGTGTGTATTCTGTATATTTGAAGCACTGAAAATGCAATTATAAAAATAGCCCCTTGAGGGCATCACATTTTGGTCATAATACATGTAACCATAGACTTCACGCATAAAGGGCACTGTACATCATGTACTCTTTTAAACACATTTACGCCACAGTAATTGCAGCTATAGACTTTGCCCCTAGAGGATGCTGCATTCCCAACTGCAACAGACATACTCCAACCTTGATAGCGCTTGAAAATCCAAAGAAAATCCTGGGTTGTTTGGTGACCCTTTCAACCTAGGGTCAGTGTTTCTAAAACATCTCGTTGGGCCCATGGGGAGAGCACTTACGCCTCGCCTGCACTCTTTTTCATGTTTGTGGTGGTGGCCCCGTTGTCCTGGGGCTACCACAAGTGGCAGAAATGGCTTTGACATTTCAGGCCTAGCAGGGCATTATGGGGCGCTCCTCTGGGAACAGTGAATATTTCATGAGCAACTCTCCAGCTGGTTTGGGGAGAGCAACTGCACTTTCCTTTTTGTTTTCCTGCTACAGCGGCATTTCCTTTTTATTTTGAGGGTGCCTGGTCCCACTCTGCGCACTGCCATCTTGGGGGGCAGCCGAGGGGGCTCCCCTCTGGCTGTCCCTGCTGACTCCCCTCATGAGCAGCACTCTTTCGTGCTGCCGTGGGAGCCAGCAGGTTTCTTCTGCCCTGACCACCTCCCTCTCCCTTCAGGACACGGTCACAGGGAGTGGGGAGGGCCCGCCACTACTAAGGGGAGTGCAGTGGCCCTCCCCCTACATCTTTTTTGTCCCGGAGCCCAGGGGTGGGGTCCTGGGCATCTCTGTCACTCTACTCATTGGGGGGAAGTGAGACAGCGCTTTCCCACCTTCGCTGCAATCAGAACCTGGAGTTGGGGTCCTGGGACCCCAATCATGAAACTGTCCAAGCCCATGGAATGCTGGAGAGGGGGGCCCCACGCATGCCCCCTCCCAGCAAAAAAGCTGGAGGATTTCTCCTTCTGCAACCCCCGGGCCCTGGCCCACCGGGGTAGGGGGTTAAAACCAGCCAGGCAAGCTCCACATGCTCCGGGTTCGCGCAGGGTGTCAAAGGTCAATATGCTTCTAATGCTGATATCTCTGGCCATATTGGGCTGGTTTACATGCTTTTGGGCTTGTTTTACGCCCGGTGGTGAGCCCTAGCCACCTGGAGCACTTTCCCTAGGCCTCCTGAACTCAAAGGCGATTAACTTTGCAGAGAGCCGGTTTCACTGGCTCCCTGCTCTAACCCTTCTCCTTTATTTCCTCTGGGCCTCTCTCCTGCTTGGGGCAAAAGCCCAGACTTTCCCCCAACTAGTGCTAAGGGGCTGCAGGGAGATCAGCTTCCCTGGTCCTGGGAAGAGCCCCACTGGTCCTGGGGTCAACTGTAGTCAGAGTCCTTAGTCCAGATGGCCATCAAAGGGTTCTTCTTTCCAATTGTCCATGGTTGTCACCTCCAGTCCCAATATCCAGCAGAAAGTCACAACCAAGAGAGCTCTCCCCTGTGCGCAAGACCTTTTAAGTGGGGGCGGAAGGTTTCAGCAGTGAGGCACCTCTGGCCTAACCTGGGGAGCCACATTACCTCTCCACCCCTGTACCTACCCATCTGCACAGCCTGCTGGGACATTTCAAAATGCTGTCACCCAGGAGTACCTTTTCACATCTGCCCGTGGAGTCTAAGCTCTGCCCCTCACTGGCTTCACTACCAGGGCATTTCCCAGCAAATCTTCAAAGGGAGCACTCGCCTGTGCTAACTTCGGAGGTTTGATCTCTCTCCTTTGTCCAGTGGGCTTGGGCAGGCCCATCCCTGTCACAGTATGACAGCTGATTGATTGATTCAGACCCTTTATCCCCACCCCTTTCCTCCTCAGGAGCTGAATCAAGTACTATTAATTGCTCCCTTTGTTTGCAGAGGCCTTTGTTCCTGCCGCTGGAGAGAAACGTAATTAGCTTAACACAGCAGGGTGACAAATGGCCTGGGCTCTGATCCTGAGTTGTGACAAAGAAATATGACATTCCTGGATGACACATAAGCTGTACAGATATCTTTTTGGAACTTCCACTGGTCTCTGTAGGCCAAAGGAAAGTGGAGCTGCAGTCTAAGTTATCCCTCCCCATAGGTGTATAATGGAGTGTCACTGCAGACAAGACAGTAAACCACACTGACTTTCCCTATGAGTGTACACTAACATTACGAGGCCTACCACAGGTCAATACCCAATCCTGCAGAGTTCCCTCTGTGCTAGGCTACCTGTGCACTGTTACCGAGCTGGGCGTGACAGGAGTCTCACTACGCACAGCCCTAACACTTGTGCACATGCATGTGCACACATGTTCACATGTAACCAGCCAAATGCCTCATACCCTTGCTTCATCACAGCTGCCTTATGTTAAAAGGCGGACACTGGCAGTGAACATATGCACTACATTTACCCTGAGTCTACTCTGGGTGAGGCACAGGTTATGAGGCTCCCCTGCAGTAAAAGGTTGAAAACCAGGTGACCAAAAAGCAAAAAATCTGGGTGGATTAGATGGGCGGAACCCATCGTCTTACATGCACACATTTTAATTTCCTTGGTTACAGCCATTACCCAGGAGAGAGATGTAGACCTTCACTCTGTGCCTGGCTATGAGTTGAGTGGTTGCCTTGGTTTTTCTGCTTCTTGCTAGAGTCCACAACCTTTTTTTCCCGCACTGTTTGTGGTTTTCTTCCTCTCAGTTCTCCCAGTTCCATCATTATAATATTTGTCATAAAAGTTACCTATTTAATACTACCCACATGAATGCAACATCTCATTAATCAACAAATTGACATTTTCTTCCTGTATATAATATTTTTAGGACTGGTGTTAGCCAAGACCTTCTGATTTTACTAAAATCATATATAATATACTTCCTTATGATGATATTACAGCCAGCCCTCTTTATCAAATGGTTTGTTGTTGCATTATTTGTATATTTTTTCTTCCCACTACAACATATAGCTACAACATATAGCATACAGCAATGGGTCAGCTCACTTCAGCCATTGTCAAACTCCACCTGAGTGAAAGCATTTAGCTCTTTCACAAGGAACACACCTACGCACAAAGTAATCCCCTTCAGTGCCAGGGACTACTATGGAAGTGTGTGCTATTTTTTAGACCAAAAAACAAATATTTGCTTTTAGCCAATGTTTTGTTTTTATCGGCTAGAGCCAATCAGATCCCCTAACAATAAAGTTTTACGAAATCAAGACAAAACAAAAGAAACTTTTTTAAAGCCAAGAGGCTGGTGGCCTTCTCCGGACCTATTGGAATTGGTAATACTTGTTTTGTTTATGGTAGGAAGATGACCAATCAGAAACCTAACACTATATAGCATTCATTTGTCTGATGGTGCAAAACTCATTAAAATGATTCCAACTTCATTGAAGGTCATAGGGGAATTCAGGTAAGCTGATTATGAAGCATCCAATGAACAATCATTTGTAAGGTCATCAGTTTAACACTGTCAATGTTCATTCATAGCAGACCTTGGGTTACATAAATGACAGGCTTAAGGAAAAGGTTGTAAGTAAGATGTGCAAGGTAAACACGCTCCTGCAATTGATCTCCATTCATGACAGGGGTTGTTAACAAAGAACTTGGGGCTGGCTTTTGATTTTATTTGAGTGCATGTTACTTGTTTTAGTCCTGTTTACACACAAAGCATATTCATATAAATAAGCTGACATTCATGACACACTAACATTTCTTAACCATATTGTGATTTGAAAATCCACCAACCAACACAAAATACTGAAAATCTTTGTTTTAGAGTCAAAATGAGGTTAGTCTTCACTTTGAAGTAGAGATCAAAATTATGATTTCCAGCAGATTGAACAGGCCACTGCACTTCAAAAAATAACTTCAAATTCACTAGGACTTAAACAGTGTTTATCATAACTTCTTTGGCTGTTCACAGAAAAGACATGGATTTAGAAATTAGATCACTATTTCAGCGGCAGCCAGCTCAGGTAAGCACGGTGGTTGGCGGGGCAGTGCATTTTGGGGGAAGCCGACAGATGATGGAATAGGTATTATTTATTTAGTTAATTATACCTATTCCGTCATTTGTCAACTTCATACCCCTCCCACCCCGCCCTGCCACCGCCCCGCCCCAACCCCCACCGTGTTTACCTGAGCCGGACGCCGCTGTATTTTGTCACTGCGCAAACACTCTAAAGACATTAAATATTTAGCAGTCTACAACACCTCATAGCTGTTTTGATTCCTGTGCAATCGCAAATGTAAAATGATTTCCCAATTTAGGGGCGCACTCTGCAATGTGCTGCTGCAATGCGCTGCCCAACCAAGTGACACTGGCCAGTCGCTCCTCTGTAAGGAAACGTTGAAAATTCTTTTTCTCTAGATGAAGCAAGAACTATTTTTCAACACAACTTTAGAGTGCCTCCGGATTTCTACCGCTATTTCAATTAGGACTGATGACGGTCGCTATAGGATGGTCTTTGATCACATGAATTATTCACACAAATCAAAGTTTGATTTGCAATATTTGGCAAACACACCAATGGCACAACGGAGAATGGCTAGTGAGAGTTTATTATTTTATAGCATCATCATATTTTAGTAGCATTGCCAATGAAGAAGAGAATTGCCAGCCTACTAAGCACAGACAGGGCGGAGAAGAAAAAGCAATTAATCCAAATTACATTTAGGATAAAGAGAAGCATTCGCTAAACTGGTGGGAGACTAGCCAGTCCACATCAAATGTTCTCATTTCAGTACTTCATTCCATCGATGTGGACTGCATCTGCAGCCCTTGGTATTCTGGCCAATGGCATTATTATAACTTTCTCGGGTACTTATTTATGAGGATCAATATGACCCCCACATACACATACTCTGTTCATTTCTCAAGAAGTTTCTTTGTGCAGCAAGTTTAAGGTTTTGAATAGCAGCTAATCAAATAATCAAATACCACCATATATAAACATATGTGTTTTAATAAAACACTGTTTCTTTCGATATGAAAACGATTCTTACCACCTAGAGTGACTGTCTGAACTGTTTTTATGCAGTCGCGGCTCCTGGAGGGAGTGCTGCGGGGCGGTGGGGCGGGGCGGGGCGGGGGAGGGGCGGGGTGGGGGGTAGTAAACTCCGGCATGCGGCCGAACGGAGGTAAGTACAGAAATAAATAAATAAAACGAAGTACATTGCGCGAGCCGCATCGCCATTTGGCGTTGCAGCGCGCGCAATGTAATTCGTTTTATTTATTTATTTCTGTACTTGCCTCCGTTCGGCCGTATGCCGGAGTTTACAACCCCCCACCCTCCCCTCCCCCGTCCCGCCCCACCGCCCCGCAGCACTCCCTCCAGGAGCCGCGACTGTTTTTATGATGCAGCATTTTTTATATAATACTCAGTAGCTGCCACTGTTTGGAACACGCTTCCCTGGGCTGTTTTCTCTAATCCTATTACCGCGGAAGTGACTCATTCGACTGCCAGTTAGAGACAATATCTGAAAAATGATGTTGTGTTGTATCCAAAATGTGACTATTTCTTGTTTCCAGCTGGGGTTTGTTGCAATCCAAATAGTATTTCATGGACAATCTATCGGCAGCAAAAAGGACACCTGCATCATTACACACACAATATTTGGTAACAGAAAGATATTGCCAGGATAATTCCTTATTATTTCACTATGACACTTTTCAGGTTGCATTTCATGCAAAATCAAATATTAGTTGCAAAAATGCTAAAAACAACAACATTTTAAAACATCTTCTCATTGCATTTCAATTTAAAACATTAGAAAATATTACCTTTATTTCTCTTATTTGTCCGTTCAGCACATCAATTTATCAATGCAATCAAGGAATTAATATGGCTCCCTAGCAAAGCCATCCACTATTTCTTTTCGCTCTGGGTACAATTACAGTCATTGTGTTAATAATGTATGCTGCCTACATTAATACCACAACGTCTATATGTTATCTTTTCATAATCAAGACCAGATCAAGACCCTGCCTTCACTGCCCACCAAAGCGAAATATTGCGCCATAAATACTGTCTTGCTTAAAGGAGAATTGTGATTGTACACCAGGGGGAATATTTACAAGGAGCTTACGTTGCCATTGCGTCACTTCTTCTGACACAGCGGCGGCGCAGAGTACAGACCCATATCTATGAGGCCACGAAAAGCAACTTTGCATGCCCTCGTAGATATGGAGTAAGGCATAGCAGTGCAAGACTCTGCCTTGCCTTACTCTGCATCCAATGCTCCCACGTAAGACCCATGGATTTTGATGCATTCCCAGATTTACAAGGACTTGTAAACCTGGGAATGCGTCAAAAGCCTATGCCTCCCCAGGGATGGCATAAGAGTTATTTTAGTGAGGGAAGGTTTTACCTTCCCCCTCAAAAGCAACCTGAATTCAAAGCAGACACACATGCACCATGGCGCTAGGAAGCCAATTGTGTGCCAGCGCAAAGAAAAGGACAGGGTTGTGTCGTATAGCTGCAAATACGGTGCACCCTGCACTTTCCTTATTGGCGCAGCGTGGTGCAGCAAGCTGGCTTGTGGTGCCGCGTTGCGTCAATTCTTTTTAAATATGCCCCCAGGTTTATTTATGCCCTCGTAGTCTTTAGTTGAACATGTAGACATGTCAAGCAAAGGATGTTGAGAAGGTCTTTGCGTTTCATTCTTGATTAACCAAGGAAACGGTTAATCCAACCATAAGTCATAGTACCACACTGCACAAGCTCACATGAAATGCATCAAGTGTCTGCTTTAGAAGTTCCTATTTAGGAAGAAAACATCACAAGTTGCAAAAACCTTCTTGGCAATTTTACAGTTCTTGGTGATTAATGGAGAAGTATATAGCAATGTATCAATCATTCTCTGACATCATCAAAGAAGAAAGAACCAAGCATAGGCATCCAGCAGGAGAGTCAAAGGCAGATATCAACTGTAATAAGTATAAATCAAGGACAATAGTAACAAGAGAGTAATGAACATGACAAAAAAAGAAAACAAAGATGGTATGACACATCCATCATATGTAGATGATTCCTTGTATGTTGTAAGGAATTGGGGTATTAGTTGAGGGGTTGTGAGCCCAGCTGAAGTAATAAACATAGTTGTTGTCAGGGAGAATCACACAAGTCACACAATAAACCGGTGCTTAACCCTCTGACAGCTTGGCACAAAAGCAGTCAGACTTAACTTAGAGGCAATGTGCAAAGCATTTTTGCAACACTCAAACAGGAATAAAGTGAAAATACAATACCAGAAAAATTGCAAACCAATTTAGAAAAATAAAGAAATCTGTAATAAATAGAATGACACCAAAATGACAAAATTTCAATCAGTAGAATGGGAGTTATGAATTTTGAAAGATTCAGGTCAAAATAGTGCCAAAAAGCACAAAGCACCACTCGTGGATATCTGGTCATGCAGGACCAGGTGGTCGAAGTCACAGGTTTCGGCTAACCACAATGGAGTGCAGGTCGGATACAGGGACCATGTTCATCCCGGTGAAGAGTTTACATTCTCTTGTCCGGTCTTCTCTAGTATGCTTGAGAAGCCTCGGCTGGAGCTTTGTGTCGGTGGCAGCCAAGATGAGATTATTGTTGCCGCATGGAGCAGGTCGCTGCTGGAGCTTCGTGTTGGCGGGAGATGTGGTGATCGTTGATGACACAGAGAGCCTGATCATGGCAGCGAAAAGCCCCAAACTTCTGGATTTTCATATGCAGTTCAGTTTTGAAGCAGGAGGAGTACACTCTGACTCCTAGAGTCCAGGACCTGGGGAGCACCTTGTCGGGATCAGGACTAATATACCCAAAGCAAGAGTAGTTCTGGATAAAGACAGCTGCACAGGTGCTAGTTCCACAAGGTACTAGTGGTCTGCACTCACCCTCTAATGGTCAAACTAGTGCAAAACCATAATTACGTTAAACCAGAAAAAACACACAAAAGGGAGTGCCTCAAGAATCCAACAATTGTATTGTAGAGTTTGTTCTCTTTGTTTCTTCTCTCCTTCTTTCATGAAGTACACATAGTTCAATGGTGTCAATATTAATGTAGGAAGGTCTGAGTACAAACCCCCCCAGGGTATCCTGTTCAGGAGAACAATACCCTGCCCAACACCAAGGTCCTTTTGTCCCCAAGTCTGGAATGAATGCACAGTACATCACAGGAGAACCATTCTCTCTTTCTTTAATACTTTATTTGATATGTAAATACAGAATCATAAAAGGACATACACACAAACACATTTAAAAGTATAATAAAACAAGAAAATGTTACAAATCACATAATGACATCCAATAACTTCCTGCTACTTCAGTATAGAGCCTAAGAGCTGAGGTGATCAAACAAAGTGCAAGGTGCAAATTAAAATAGTAAAAACAAACATCATATTTACAAGAACAGCTCGGCTAATACAATATTTGATATCCAGACAACTTCAACGACTAACATAATCTATGCCAGAGGGCACTCTTCAGGAATGTGGCCACACCTAGGCAGACTTCCAAAGAAGGAAGCCTTTGTTGAAATAGGAGGGCCATGGCATACTTGTTAATGAAGGCACCTTTAAGGAGTGGAATTATAAATCTCTTGGTAAAGCAGCGATAAAATCTGCAGAACAATACAAAATGTGTCAAAGTTTGCAAAGAGTGTTCATCACAAGGGCTACCAAGATAAAATTGAGATCATACTGACCCATGGGAAATGAGAGCTGACTCCGTTTTAGACCCAGCCTTAATCTAGTCAATAGGGTCCAGTCCTGCAATTTTGGAACCCACTCCAGATACAGTTTCAGCCCTGTAGTTTGGACCGACAGGTACTCCTCGTTGGCCGGTTTCTTCAGCTCCAACAGTTCTCTTTCTCCTTTCTTAAACTTCCTGAATCTGGTCTTGACCCAGGTTTTGAAGCAACTTGAGATGGTAGCAGGCTGGAGAAATAAATCAGGTCTGCCATTCACATTCATGTGAACTTGGACACAGGCAGGAAGGCACATTTGGTTTAGGCAGAAAAAATGCCAACTTTCTAAAAGTGCCATTTTCAGAATAGTAACTTAAAATCTGACTTCACCAGCAAAGAGGTTTTTAAATTACAATTCAAATAAGTGCAAGTACATATTAAGGGTAATAAGGTAACCGAGTGTTTGTCTTTGGGAGAAATAGCCTTGCTACAGTGAAACTTTTTAGGAATTTTTCACTGTCAGGAACTTTTTGAGGAGGATGGAAACACATCAATATTCAAACCATAGGTCAAACATTTCTTTTTCAGTTGATGAATTTGTCAACTGAGCCATCAGACCTAGCCTTTCTGAGGCAACAATATGATATCAAATGATATCAAATGACTATCCTGGGTGCATACCAATAGCCTTGCTACAGTGAAAAATGACTTAAGGGGTTTTTCACTGTCAGGACATGTAAAACTTAACTACACATGTCCTACCTTTTAAATGCCATGCACCCTGATTTTTATTTGCTTGATGTTGGATAGAATGAATTTACACATTGCATTTCAAACTACCCCTGCATAGATGGAAGCTACAAAAATCTAATTTCATGCAATAGAACATTTCCCCTAAGTTACTGAATGTGTAGAGGGAATACATGTTCTAATTTGTCCACCCTCTGAAATTGAGTATGTGTATCACAATAGAAAGAACTATTAATCAAAATTTAAGAAAGAATTAATCAAAACCTAATGCGCTTCAGGGAGAATTTGAAAACTGACCTTTTTCAGCTAATAAAGCATTTAACTCAGCTGTCTTTAGCAAGCTGTATCAAAGAATGTCAGATTGGTATCTCCACTTCTTCAACTGGACTCTAGTTTCCCACTTCTCCACTTGCAATGTTTTTATTCAATCTTAGTGCTTAAGCAGTCATAAGGTAACAAGCAGCACTCTAAGGGGCAGATGTACGACTGTGTTTTGCTGTCACAAACAGGAATTAGGCCCGTTTGCCACCGCAAAATTGGTCGGCCCATGTATAAACCATATTTTGCGACTCGCTAACCTATTAGCAACTCGCAAAATATGGTTTGCGCCTCATTATTATCCTAATAGCGAGTCTGACTGCAATGTATGATTGTTTTGCAACTGCATTTGAGGTCGCAAAACAATCGCAGTTTACCACCCTTTTCAAAGGGACCACTGCCTGCCCTTAAAAAATGAAACTGAAAAGTTTCATTTTTCTTTTTTAAATGCATCCCGTTTTATTTTAAGGAAAATGGGCTGCATTTTAAAAAAAAACTTCTTTATCTAAAAAGCAGTCACAGACATGGTTGTCTGCTGACCCCAGCAGGCCACCATCCCTGTGAGTGCAAGCCATTCCCAATGGGGTCGTAAATTGCGACTGCCTCATGAATATTAATGAGACATGTAATTTGCGACCCGATTGGGAATCATGAACAGTGTCTGAGACACTGTTGTACATTCACTTTTGCAAGTCTCAAATTGCGAGTCCCAATTCGACGCAATTTGCGACTCGCAAATGTGAATGTTCGTACATCTGGCCCTATAAAACTTCATAATAAATATATAAATAAATATTTGTTCTGCTCAGTTTAACACTATCCATTGTACCTAAATCACTTCTCTGTTTTGATGAACTCTCTGTCCACTGTCAGTCGCATGAATGGATTTTACCCTGCATGGACTCTAGAGGTGCTTGGGAGTGAATGAGAGAAGACTATCTCAGCCCCATTTGCCACTTCTAAGTCAAAAGAGGTAATGTTAAGACTGTCCTTTATTACGACAGCTACTCCAGCCCCTTCCTCCCTCCAAGATGGCTAATTCCTGTTTAGTTGCAATTTCTTGACACCCCCTGCCTACCAGGACATAGATGCCAGTCTATGATTCTCTGGACAGCATGGTTGTTAACTTCACATGGGAATGTATATTGGAGCCACTGGTGGTGAGATGAATGGCAAAATTGGTTGTAAGTAGGTGCAGGTGATTTTTTTGTTCCGCTTGTGTAATCTAACATAATTTTGGTAATTTCATGATAATCTCGTTCCGCTAAATTCTCAAAATGATCCTATTATGCAACATTGCGTAATAACATGCCATTCACTGTAAATATTTACTAAGACTGTACGGGAACAACACAAACAACAGAACAAAATCAGTTGTTCATGGTGGGTTCTTTTGGGTTTTTTTGCACTTGTTTTTAGTGCACAATGCATCCTCATGCCCAAAGTGGCATGATAACAGATTTTGCACTAAAATACAGTGACAAATGCCCGTTTTGCATTTTGTGTAATTTCCAATTACCTATATTTTGGCTGTCCTTCACAGTTAATGGCTTAGTGGTGGACTGCTGCACACAGTTGTTAAGCTGATGCAACACGTAAAACAGATGATTGGATTGGCTTACCTGCAAAGAGTCAATTTTGATGCAGCTGATCTACTAAATGAAGGCATAGGCCCTGAAATAAAGTACAACATGTACATAGACATGAGTAGGGGTGACACTGGAGTGGTCATGTCTAGGTGACATGATGTGGAAAACTAATGCCTCCAATACACTCCTTTGCCTGTTCTACTAAATACTGTTCTACTACACGGGGCTACCTTTATCCTAAATCCCTCTCTCTCCAACGCATCAGAGCCCCAATGTTCTGGTTAAACTACCAAATTAATCATGCTGCTCTCATAGTTGTCACCTGCCCTGTAGTAAAACACATTAGATGTCAAGTCAAATAAAACGTTATTTGGCCTACGGCCATAAAAGCATAGCATAAGAATTAAATCATGCAATCCATTTTCTTTTACAAAAAGATCCGACAACAGGTGACTTTAAAAGTGTCTTACACATTTTAAAAAGGATACACAAAAAGATCAAGAGCCAATCTCAAGAAACAGTACATTAGGTTGCATATCTATTCCGAATATAAAAAGCAGTTTTAATAAAATCTAATGCAGCATAGCACAACTCCTGTGAACCTAAAGATTACAAATATGTTAACCCTACATTATGGGGTCTCAGGTTTGATTTGCGGAGAAGGGGTACCAAAAAAGGAGTGTCTTGGCTCCATGTATAATGTGCAAAATAGGATAGATGACTAGCGCTCTGTGTTGAAATGCCATCGCACCCACAAGGTCGGAGGTCCCTACTCCAGACCCCTGGTATGGGGAAAGCAAATTTAAAATGCAATGTTTCCAGCCTGAGTATTGTTAGCTAATGTTGGTGGTTCGAATTCTCTAAGCAGCCTAGGTATGACTCCATGCTATTTACTGTAGATATCGAAAGACATCTGAACATGGAGGTTTTGGCCTGGGTGGATTCTAGGTGTAAAGTTGTACAATAGTCCAAATAGCGCAGTTTTACACACAATTTGAAGCCACGTCTAATCATAAAAGGGTTATCATACAGGGCCTTGAGCCCTAGTGCATTAAAGGTATTTTTCATGAAGGATAACAATGGAATCTGATTTGCCTTGTCTAAAGACAGGCAGTCGGCAATACAGGTTCTATTACTGCAGTTTGAGGTGTGCCCCAAATTTTTACCTAAAGCAATAGTGGGGCCAAACTAACCAGATCTTCCAGGTATGTCAATCCCAATTCTTTCTGGCATACTAAAGTGGCAGCACTAGCCAGGACTGACAGCAGTCTATGGGTAAATCTATTTTCTGATCTTTGGAGGGTCCCAGCTTTGGTGTAGCCCCACAGTCCAGCGCCATAGATTCCCACCAAGATGCATTTACTCTTGTAAAGGCTCAACATTTCGTTTAGTGGCTTGTGATGCAGTTTCCGAGCATATCTAAAGATAGCTTCCATGTTCTTATAGAGGGACTGGAGTCTTACTGTTAAAAAGGGCACCAAACTAAGGGGCATATTCACAAGGAGCTATCGCTGAATTAACGGCACTTTATCGCAGCCAAAGTCGTGATAAATTTACCTCCATTCACAAGCCGGTGTTAACAGCCCACAGCACCAGTTTACCCGCGATAGCAGCCACAAAAAACATCGCCACAGAGGACCCCCGCAAATATCGCTAATGAGATGCAGAGTAGGCGTTCCTGTGACAAAAGTCGAGACAACATCACACCTCAACATTCACAACGACCAGCCACATTGGTGATAAGAACACAAAACAGGCGATAAGGCGCGTTAGCACCAGGAAATTTACACCTGCTCTGACCTGGTGTAAAGTCGGACGGCAGCCAGCACCACAAAAGGGAGCACAGCCCAGGGCCACATCCGAAGGGCAACAGATGCCATGGAGCCACTCATCATGTGGCCCGGACACCCAAGAGGGCCACAACACCCACCACCACCCCAGGACCCCAACCCACACCCGCACCCGGAACACCCCCCCCCCCGACCACCACAGACGCAGCGCAGACAAAGACAGCGGACTCCCAGGAAGCGTACCAGCCACACAGACCCAACATCTGACAATGTGACCGTCCACTACAGGTTGAAAGTGACAAACATCCTACGCATCCTGACCATCATCGCCTAACAGGCCTACGGCACCAACACAGCAGACAACCAACATCCCACCCCACACAAAGCTGCTGGCTTGGCTGCACCTGTTGGCCCCTGGTATCCCCCAACCAACACCCACCAGAGTAGGAGGTGTCTCACA
This sequence comes from Calotriton arnoldi, assembly GCA_963921515.1. NCBI lineage: Eukaryota > Metazoa > Chordata > Amphibia > Caudata > Salamandridae > Calotriton > Calotriton arnoldi. The sequence goes on from CAWUFW010002950.1 coordinate 78,087, forward strand.
GCCAGCCACATCCAAGTCCCCCACACCTGTCCTGGACATCACCATCACCCTGGTACCCCAGTCCCCATACGTACAACACAATGCGCAGGATCCGCTGGAGACCAAGCAAGGACCATACGCCCAAGCAGGATGCACGCACGTGTTGGGGGCAATACACAGCACACATGTACTACCTGTGCCCCCTGGTGACACAGCACACAATAACCGCAACAGGAAGCACACGTCTCACATCAATGTGCAGGCAACAACAGAACACCGTGGAACCCCCAACAATGTCACCTTCAAATACACAGCCAGTGTGCATGATACCTTCATCCTCCGACAGTCCATCATCAACCAGCGTTTCCAGGATGGCAACAAGGGAAATGCACAGCCCCTTGGCAATATCCAAATGAACACCCCACACACCTCAACTCTACAACCATGCAACTCACAACTCTGGCAATGCACACGTCACAAAATCACATACAACAGGGACAACAACATGCCCACCCACCAGACACGACAGAACAACTTACAATGTTCACATGGGCAAGCCCTGAACATGAGCCAGCAACGGCATGGCACCTCAGCCGCATAATAGCCGAATGTGTGGAGAGGTGGCAACCAGGCATGTGTGAAGGATGCAGTAGAACCATGATTGGGAAAGTACACAATGCCAAGAGTGGCGGAGATGTGCTGGACACACCGCAGTATGCAGAACACACCCATATCCATGGCGACATACACCGCTGGTGTATGGAGTGTAGTGGACAGTGGACGCCACCATGTCACCCCAGCCAGTGGGGGACGTCGCGGAAATATTGCCTGTTATGCCCCCCCCTAAGCGTCACCCGAGTGGGATGGCCCGGCGTACGCCACGCCAGCGTAGGGGTGTGAATAAAAAGCACGTAGGCCTGGGCGTGGTCCTCTTCCGGAAAGACCCACGTCTCTGCCAGGGCGGTGCCTCCCACCCCGCCACGAGGCCGACGCCGTCCTCACGAGCGGAGTTGCCTGCGATGCTGTGCGCCTGCCGGACCCCGGCACGCTGGACCACGAACCCGTCAGGCCTGTCCCTGTGCAGCCAGGCCACACTGACCACCTGCCGACACTGGCGTGTGTCAAGGAGGGCCCACGATGTGCCAGCGCAAGCTCCAAGCCCGAGGCCCGCGACCTTGGCAGCCTCCTCAGACCATCACGGCCTCCATGACACAGGCCCGCCTTACTCCTTTCTCGTTGACACACTCTACTGCCGCCTTCGGCCCACTCGTCGGACCAGTAGGTCCCATGTGTGAAACTGTGTCCTGAGTCATGAATGGCAGTGACCAGATGTCTACTGCAGGGGTGATATCACTAAACTCCCTGCTATCAGTGAAGCAAACGAATGCATCACAAGCACACGACACGTGTCTGTGGGCACGTGTCATGCTGACTGCTGCCTCCGGCCTACACTGCGGTCCTGTAGGTCACAGAGTCTTGATTTGGCAATGTTGAAGTTCACATCTGTGTACCGGCATCATCGCAGACTGCATCCCCTCTCAGCACCTGTGCCACTAAGTGTGTTCCCCGACATTCATGGACACTCACTGGTCGTACATTGGTGGCGTTTGAGTCTATGGAATAGGGGCTAGTTTTCATCCTCATGTAGCTGATACCGAATTGTTGGTGAAAATGTGGGTTGCGCTTTCCACTCCTCCATTTGCTGCTTCCAGATAACATCAGACCTTCCGCATCATGCCCTGGAGGACACCTTCCACTGTCCCCCGCAAACCTCTGCAACATACACCTCGGACATTGATGGGGACCCGCTCAGGTTGCATGGCCCATCTGACTGCACCACAAGTCACCTTTCCATGGCTGGGTGCCTGTGCCGACCGCAGTGCATCCGGGGCCACTAACTCTGTGCTGCTCAGGCCTGGGATCCCTTCTTCTGAGACATTGAATGGCCTCTGTAGCGATGGTCTTGGGGTCATCAACACCATGTGTCTGTGGCCCTGCGCTGTCCGCATCCTCCGGCCTCAACTGCGGGCCACCAGGGCCCACACATAGCATCGAGTCTTGACCGGCCCGGACGTCGCATCACCGCAGGAGGCACACGCCACCACCGCAAGGACCACCTCCAACCGCCATCTGCCAGAGTCGAAACGGTGGTCCTGACAGACCTACGGAGTTGCTCAGACCTGTCGTGGATGCCATCATCGGCCTGATACCCTGCTCAGCACTCCAGGTGCCAGTGACTCAGTGCACCGCAAGTCATTGTCCGATACTGATTGAGTTTTGGGCTGTTGTGAGGTTGTGCAGCAATGTCACCTCATGCAGTGGGGAAGACCTGGGACTATGATGAGGAAGATGTGTCAAGTGTGCGGACGGGAGAAGGCACAGACAATGGGAGGGCAGGAGGCAACAGCCCCAAGGCAGGAATGCAGACTGGTGGTGGTAGTCAAGCTACACACCCGGATCTATTACTGGGTATTGCGCTGTGGACTGCGGACGCAACTGTCACCTCAGGCAGTGTGGGAGACCTGGGACGTTGATGAGGAAGTTGATGCAGGTGTAACGCACCCCACTGCATCTGCATCAGGACTAACCCGAAGGGACACAATCCTAGCAATTTCTTCACATGAGCGCGCTCTTCTCTAGTGCCCCTACCTCAGTGCACTGCAACTCACGGAACCTCCTGACTGAATATTGGGTGACCTCTGTCCTTACTCCGGATCCCTCCATGTTGCTCTGCAGTTGACTCTGTTATGCTGGTGTTTTCTGTTTCCATTACACTGGTGTCCACTGTTCAGGTTGTTGCCAGCACCATGCACTCCGTGCGGGCTGGCTTATACTCACCCCACACACATCCAGCACAGGCATCACTGTACATGTGGCCCTGCCAATAAAGGGGCCGGGCACACGTGCCCGTAGCCAGTTCAACATGATATGTGCATGTGTCCCTGTGGTCTTGTTGTATGCATGGGGGCCCTGGGCCCTACGACATTACATTGTGCTGTGTACAGCGGACGCAGACATGTCACCGCAGGCAGCGGGCTAAAACCTGGACATGTAGCTTTGTCGTCACCCACTCAATTCGTAAGGGGAGTGGACTGTGCTGTCGTATGCAGAGCCAACGTGGGTGTGTGACTGATATGTGCGTGCCCCTGGGCGTGGTTCTGTACTGGGTATGTGCATCTGCATGTTTCTCTATGGAAGTGTGGGTCTCCTTTGTGGGGTGTAGGTGGTCCCTGAAGGGTATTGGACACCCACGTATGTGTTCTAGTTCGTATTCCATGGGTTCGGCAACACCCGCACCTGTTGGGCCACCTTCTTTTGGCGTTCTGACACCTGGCATTGGGGTGCCATGTGTGGGTCGGTGAAGTGTTGTGAGCCAGCCGTGATTGCGGGTGCTTCATGCTGTGTGGTCTGTTGCAGGGGCTGGGTTCTCCTCTGAGTAGCTTGTCTGCCCTGGTCCTGGTGGTGGGTTGTGTGGGCTGTTGTAGGGCGTCGGTGTCGAAGGTGTGGTGTTCGTCTCCGCTATCACTGATGGGTTGTCTGTTCTGACCTGCTGGAGGTGTTGTTTGTCCCTCTGCATTGTGAAGGGGAGGTGCATGTTGGCATTGTGTTGGCGCCTTGTTCTTGTCGACATGCAGACTGTGTGACAATGTACATTGTGACTGTTTGGGCGGTGGTGGCTATTTGAGTTGGGACAGTGTACATTTGGCCTGCATGGCTGATGTGGGGTTGTAGCCGTAGATATGCATCTCACAGTTCCCTGCTCTGTCCAATGTGATTGTTCTGTTTCTGCGCCTGGGCGGACCCAGTTGTGTCCCCTGTTCTGCAGTGTGGGTGTTGCACGTTGTGCCACATTGTCATGGTATGTGCTGTGATTGCTATGTGTGTGTGCTGCAGTGTGCCACGGGGATGGGGGACATGTCCCTGGGTAATTGTGGGTGTGCAGTGTACTACACCTCGCTGTGCATGTGTGCCATTGTGCCCATCAACCCCATCCCCCCAGTCCCTGTTGGATCCTCACCCTGTTGTTGTTGTGTCGGGTCCTGTCGAGCTGTGTCAGTACTCCCACCTCCTTGCACCGTCTCCACACTGATGACTGTGGCCTGGGTTTCCTCCAGCTCCTCCTGTGGCGCTGGACTGCCACCTCCTGTCGCCGTTGCTGCCTTCCTGTTGGCAGCGGGTTTGTGCCTGGTTTATGTTGTCACGTCCTGGCGGCGCCTCTTGGCCTCCTGGATTGGCCTCCTCGGCACTCCGACTGCATTCCAAGTGGTCTGCTTGTGGGTCAGTTGCTGGTAGTGTTCTGTGACTCCATGGCGCTGGTCTTGTTTTCCTGCGGTCTGCACCCCGTCTTCCTCTCCCTTTTCTCCTTGGCCTTCCCCGACCCCGTTGTTCCTTGGTGGTGGTCTGTGGGGGTTGTGGGGTTCGTGTTGACCTGTGCGCTGGGTCAGGGTGCATCCATGTTGCTACGTGCTTTGGCTTGTTTCTGGTGTGTTGTTTCTGTGGTTTTTATGGTGCAATTTCCCGCCAGATGCGTGGGATTTGCAGGCCTGCGGCTGTTTTCCGCTACTTTTTGTACCGCGATTTGCCTCATCGCATGATTTCTCGCGTTCGCGTTTCGCATTTTTTCGGCGTGGCGTTGATTTTCACGCTGACATTTGACGCATTATCTGGTGACTATCGCAGGCTACCGCCTTGTTGTGAATTCCACGTTGACACAGGGTTATTTTCCCGCGATAGGCTGCGATATTGAAAGTTGCGTTACGCTACTCTTGCGGTAGTTATCGCACGTTCTTGTGAATATACCGCCGAGTGTTTTGTTAAAAAGAGAATTCCCAAGTAATTAAAAAGTTTTACTTTCACTAAAATGCGGTCACCCATTCCAAAGGTTTTGGACTTAGTGCTCGGACGCCCACATGTTATGATGAAGGACTTTGAAAAGTTAATTTGGAGATCCAGCTCCTTTATAAATACCAAGATTAAATCGAAGAGGATCTGGAGCCCATTAGCTGTGCGAGGCATAAATACTGCATCTTCAGAGTATAGCAAAATGGGAATCGGTTTATTCCCCATTTGTAGGACATCCTTCCTGTTCTCCCTCAAAAAGGAATTTATCCCATTTATGTATAACAAGAAGAGAAAGGGGGCCAAGATGCATTTCTGCCTAATGACCCGGTTAGACTTAATATGTGAAGAGCATTTGCCAGAGGGTCCATAACGCACCCTTACCATAAGATCTTGATGGAGCCGGCGTATAAGAGTTATAAGTTCCAGTTCCACACCCACGCCTCCCATTAGGTCCCATAACTTATCATGATTCACGAGATCGAACGCGCTAGATAGATCAATGAGGGCAGGGTGCACCTTCGTGTATTTCATTAAGATTAAATAAAGATTTAAACATTATTCAATTGTCCCTAAACCAGATCTAAAACTCTATTGGGCCTCAGATAGAACGTTATTTGCCAATGCCTATTCCTCTAGAAAGGCCAATAAAACCCATCCCAAGATTTGTACCCTAGAGTCGATTAGCAAAATCGGGGGGTAACATGATGTTTGGACCTATCCCACTTTTTAATAATTGGGACCAGTAGTGCCATCTTCCATAAGTCAGAGATGGGACCCTGGGCTATTGATCTAAATGCATTGGTTAGTAGTGTGGTTCAAAGGGAAATATTGGAATTGAATATGTCCGCAGGGACACTGTCTGGACCCGGGTGCCTTGCCAGAGATAGACTTATTTATGGCAATAACAACTTCATCAACAGTGATAGGATTTTGTAAATCACTAGCAGGTAAAATGGGCAGGGAGCAATCTGGGCCTTGTGAGAATGGTACTTCCTCCCCCGAAAAAACATTAGAGTAAAGGGCTACCTAGGCATCTGCCTCAATAATAGTGACTATATTTGGGGCATACAGTTCTTTAAAGAAAGGCATGTTGATCACTTCTCAAAATTTAGCACTGTCCTTCATTTCCCCAGCATTTTTAAGATCTTCCAAAGCTTTTGACCTAATGTCCCTTTTCCTCTCCTTGAGGGCCATTTTATAATCGGCTCTAGCTTGCTTAACGTTGCAAGCTCCGCATGGACGGTTCTTCAATGCGCCCATCAATTGCTTGTGGGCCTCTGAGCATTCTGCATTAAACCAACCACAGGATTGTGACTTTCTAGGGGCTATTGTGATCATAAGATTATTTTGAAATAAATCTACACACGTTTTCAAAAGCGGTTTGTATCTCCTCAGGCCCCAGACCATTTTTAAACATGTCATATTGGCTACTGTGGATTTATTAACTAAATTTCAATTGAATAGGTCTTGGTCAACTTTATTCCATTTTAGCTTTGAATGAATGAACAATTTATATAGAGCGAACAAATACCCTAAGGCGTCTAGGCGCTAAAGCAATTACAGCTAACTGGTGGGAGCAGTGTATGAAAGATCAAACTTTAAGCCCTTATTCCGTGGAATTAGCAGATTGCCTGCTTTTTTAGGTTTTGTTTTTTGATTGAGGGAACTCAGGGTGATGTGCAGTGGGTTGTAGTGGCTTAGACAGCAGCCAAGGGCCTCAAAGTCAATCAGGTGAGAAAATAGGTCAGAAGATAGCAAGATATGGTCTATCGTACTGCCAGCATGATTCCCTGTAAAGGTGGGGATGAAACATTACTAGTGTTTTGGGCATCACTTGCAAAGATTAAATTGTGCGTCATTAGGACTTCATTAAGGGTTTCGTCATACACAGTCAGAAAAATGAGTTGCATTATCATTTCAATCATGGCCCAGACCACAAACCTGTGCATCAGACAATTTACACATACTAATGTTAAAATCACCAACCTAAATGATATGCACAATACGTTTGGTTTTACGATAAAAGTACAAAAGAAATTCATCTAATTTGTCGATGCTATCCCTTTTCAATTGGTTAAATATGTTATGATAAAAATTAATTAATAAGATATCAAAATCCACAGGGAGACATAAAAGGGAGACCGAAAAATATGGGAACGACCAACATTTGCATGCTTTATGTCTGTGGCTTTCACAGAGAAGAAGCTGGCAAGATCTCCACATGCTCGGCCCGCCTTGGAAGGAATTGCGGGTTCATAGGAGGCATGAAACCCATCTTTGTGAAAATCTGATAATGACCAGGTTTCCTGACACCATATAATTTCATGTTGGTTAACAAGTCTTAACCAGTCTGGGTTTGAGATTTTAGAGTGTGTCCCTGCGATGTTCCAAGAGACAATGCTAAGTGTGTTTTCCCGACGCATCTGTTAAAGATTTACCCAGGGGCCAGCATCAGACTGGGTGAGATCAGAAGCACAGGTTTCAGGGTTAGGATCGGATCTCGGGGGTAGTGTCACATAAGGCTCCCTATTAAATAAGATATGGGGAAATGCCAAGGTCTGGTCTGATGGCCCCATTGCCTCAACTATGGGTGTCATTTTTATGTGGTTCTAAGGGTTCAAATGTGTTCCTTGTGGGAAATATTTAACCTTAGGTTTGATGTAGCAGAGCGAGGGGCAGGTTTATTGCCATTGACCTGAGGAAGTATGGATGGTCTATAGAATCACCTGGATGCAGCCTGGGGGCTGAAAACAATTAATGAAGAAGTGTAAAAGTTATTTTACCACCCTAGGTGATCTCAAATTTACTATCAGGCAATCACCTTTAGTCTCCTTAATACCTGGGCCCAACCAAGGGATTCTACTAACCATCAATATTTCTGAAGAAAGATCTTGACATCAACTGAAGCCAAAAGGTTACTTTATTCTTTTGAGTGTGGAAATCCTCATGGATCGAATCAGAGATATTCGGGCCATTTTTCAAAACCGAACATAGGAAGTACATTCCGTAGGGATTTGTGAGAAGGAGCGAGGACAAGGAGTGGCACTAGGCTTTATAGGTGCATTAGTCAGGGCATTTAGACCACGACCCGGATGACTAGACCTTGCTTGCTCCAAACCCTTAGGATATGCCCTTAAGGTGCTAGTAGGGGAAATCAAGGAGGTTCGTTTCTCAAAATTCGAGCCTGACTGTGTCAAGATCTTAGCGGAGACAACCATTTGAGTTGGATCCCCTGCTGTATGCCCTGGCATCTGAATGGGTGCAATGGTTGGCACAGAAGGCATAGAAGAATGGGCCCCAAATCCTAAGTCTTGGAGGTCACAATCAGGTAAAAACCCTGTTTGTTGGAAAGGGGGCACAGGGGTGCTAGTATGCTACGTTTTGCTTCAATGACCCCTAGTCAGGCAAAAATGGGTTCAAGTTGGCTAGAGATGAGGTCTGTCATAAAAGACTTTAAGTCATTAAGAAGGGGGTTTTGGCTCCTTATATCAATATCCGAAACAAACAATTCTGAATCGAGTGCATGTGTCGGGGTTACAGTGTGTGGTCTCTTAGAGTTAGTGCTGGGTGCCAGGACTTTTCTTTTCAAGGGCTTCCCCCTCGTTATGTTGGGTGTCTCTCTTGGGGGCGGGGCTGGTGGGGTCTCAGTTTAATTTACAACTTTTGTTGAGGTGGACGGATGTGGTACCGCAAGGGCCGGGCCATTTTCTACAATGTTGGGGCCAGACAAGGCTGTTGATGGTGGTGGAGGGCTAATTTGGATATCTGGAGGGGAAAAAACAGATAAATGGCATCCCGCCAGCTCGATTTCTTTTAAAAACCCATCCAAGATCGTTCCTATATTACCCCAGGGTCATGGGGTGTTCTTACGTATTCCGATGTTAATTAGAACAGATATGTCACTTCGCACCAAAGCAGGCTGCCACATCCCAGCAATTTCCTAGGCACAAGAACTTTTAAAAAGTATGGACAAGAAAGTCGCCATATGTACTGGGAGCTTACCCAGATCCTGGTGATTTTAAGCTAGGACCAAGGGGGTTGGCCCTGCCGTGCTTTGTCCTGTCGATGACAGGCCCGCCCTTGGCCCGGGCTTCTCCTGGACGCGTTCCGCACTACAGTGGTAGAGACAGCGCTATAAGTGCAATAGCCACGCCTTCCCCAATAACAACATGTGGTGGTTTTGGTGAATGATGCACCCTGGGTCAAGGAGTACCACCAGGGTGTATGCGGGCCAAAATGATGCAGAGTTGGCCCCCAAACCAGGAGAGCGCTCTGCGGCGTGAGGGGAGAGGCAGCACTATAAGTGCAATGGCCACACCTAACCCCGATAGCAGCTGTGGCAGTTTTGGTGAACAGTACACCCAGAAACAAGGAGTCCCATCAGGGTGTATGCAGGCGAAAATGATGCAGAGTTGGCCCCCAAACCAGGAGAGTGTCCCACGCTGAGAGGGGAGGGCAGCACTATAAATGCGATGGCCACGCCTCCCCTGATAGCAGCTGCAACAGTTTTGGTGAATGGTGCACCCTGGGACAAGGAGTCCCACCAGGGTGTATATGGGCGAAAATGATGCAGAGTTGGCCTCAGACTAGGAGAGCGTCCCCCACAATGGATGTCATTAAATTAGGCCAGCGATTGACCAGGCTTTGTTGTCTTATTATGGCAACAAAGTTGATTTTTTATGGGGAAATATATATTTTATGTTTGCACCTTCGCAATGGTTGTGGAAGTTGCAGCGTGTGTCTCTGGCACTTTTAGAGTTTTTTTGTATTTTATTTTATTTGTTTTATTTGTTTTGGAACTGCTCTCTTTCCATTTCTTCGATTTGGATATGACAGCTTTTGGAATTACACCATGAACTTGTAAATGTTCTATAGCACAATAAGGTATTTAAGTGTGTGTTCATCTGAGCACTCCAATTTCCTTTATTCATTTCTGGTTAATACTGTTTACCCTTGCCATTGTTTTGGAATTCCATTGCCACTTCCTTATTTTATTTGCAGTTTGTATAGCGCAGACTTGACCCAAAGGTATTGGAGCACTTTACATGTGCAAATTACACAACGTCAGATTTTTTTCAAATTAAGCACATGGAGATATAGGCGCAGATTTACAAAGGACTTGATTGCCATTGCATCACGCAAGGTGGCACAAAGCAACGCAAGCCCTTTAGTGGGATTTACTAAGTCACGCAAAGCCTCCTTGCTTAGCTCTGAGAGGCTTAGTAAATCCAGAGTATCGCAAGATAGCTCAAATTGCTGTTTGCATTACTCTGTGTTGGGAAGGCGTTCCATGGGTGGGGCGTAGGCATTCCCATGCATTCACCCATGGATTTTGAAGCATTTTGCAGCACACATAGAAAGAGGAAAATGCCTTTTGTGCAAGAAGATCCCGCTTGTAATACAGGCACCCTTGAACGAGGATGCCCGCTTCTGCGCTAGGCCGCACTCAGTATGCCAGCACAAGAGAGCAGGAATGCATCATATCTAAGTAGATATGGCACATTTTTTCTCTCTCCCTGTCATGCAGAGCAGCAAGTAATCTTGCAGTGTTGCGTGACTTTTTGATAAATCTGTCTCTAAGTGATTTTCCAGAATCACAGGATGCTGAGCTGACGTTAAGAATACTACTTGGTTCCCCAGTTCCAAAGCGACAGCTCTGGCCAGATCACCGCATTCTCTCCATCATATTGGAAATGTAATTTTCCACAATGACATAGAAAACTCCTAGAAACACTGGGGCATATTAGCAAGACCCACGTTAAAATTATCGCCGTTTTAGCGGCAGGAAACTGCCGCTAAAACGGCGATAATGGGCTTGCTAATATGCGTTATAGAATTCCAATAGAAGCCCAGGTTAGATGTGCAGGACATCTAACCTGGGCTTCTATTGGAATTCCATAACGCATATTAGCAAGCCCATTATCGCCGTTTTTGCGGCAGTTTCCTGCCGCTAAAACGGCGATAATTTTAACGTGGGTCTTGCTAATATGCCCCACTATTTTATGTCCATTTTTGAAAAAAGTAGCAGTGGCGTAGCTAGCCCTTTGGCCGCCTGTGGCGGTCCCTGTGTTTGCTGCACCACGCCAGCCACATTGAAGAGTGGTGGGGGGGTTTGCTGGCGAGATTCCGCCGATTGCCGCCCCGCGATGGCCGGTAAGAGTGTGAGGAGGCCACCGCCCCCAAAACTCATGCCGCCCCGGCCGCTCCCTCATTGCTATGCCACTGAAAAGGTGTAAATTGGTTTACGAGTTCGTTCAAACTTGAGAACTCATGTGTTTTAACCTTTACGAGTCAACCTTAATGATATAATGCACGTGTTACACAGATTGCACGTCTATCCTTTGCTTTCCCCCTTTTTTTAAACAAGTCCTCGAAATAATACCAAACTCTGCCTAATTGTGAATGGTAGCGTGTTTTAACTGATTCCTATAAGACGTGCTCGAGTTGGTGAAGTAATACCACCACTGTCGTCATAATCCTTAACATGCTACTTTTCTGATTATGTTTTTTATGATACACATAGCACAGGTAACACATTTCTGAATCAGATTCCGAGGAAAGATGGGAAGGCAGTGTCATGTTGTTTCCATCATTTTTTCTGATTATGGTGATATAGGTAAACAATTATTTGATATGTAGCACAGGCACACACATTTCAATATAATTTTTAGCAAAAAGCCCCCATGCTCATGTGTTATTTATTCATACCCTGTCATTTTCGGAAAGGTGAAATATTTTCCAGTTATAGAAAATAAATGAAACTACATTTTTCATTTATTAGGCTCCACTTGCTACCAATCAAATATTTATGTGACAGCAAATGATCATATTTGAGTTAATTTCTGAGCAGATAATTCTGATCTAGTTGCCTGTGGGTGGATATTACGAAATTGCAGGGAGACCTTTGAAAATATTTGTTTGCTTAGAAGCGCAAGAAGAAAAGATAAGAAAATATATTTATGTTTTAAAACTATGGTGAATTTTCAAAAAATACACTGTTCTGTATATATTCAAATTTCAACTAGGAATACCACACGTAGTTGATTATGCAGCATTTGTAAATTTGAATGATAAACCCCATCAAATGTTAGAAACCAATGCTGCATAACAACAGAACATAAAATGCCATACTATGATGCAAAAGATGAACCTTTTGTTCATGAATGGGGCACATTTTATTGACATGGGGAAAGACATATAGTTGAGTTACAAACGTCTCAGATGTAATATGCTCTTCAAATACATGGGAGCTTAACGAGTTACCTTCACTAAAAACGTACTAAATACATTCTCTGGAACTTGCACTTAAAACTGCCTCACCCCCATTACCTCTCTTCGAAGTATCACATAACATATTGGGGCATATTATCAAGGGCTTTATCGCCGCTTTAGCGGGACTTTTTCCCGCTAAAGCGGCGATAATTCTAACGCCCTATTAGCAAGCTGTCGCTAACTGCTGTTAGCGACAGCTTCTAAGCGATAGCGACCGGGTTGGGTGCCGCTTTGCATGCCAGCGATATTTATCGCTAATGGCATGCAAAGTAGGCGTTCCCAACCTAAAAGCGACTGGAAACAGTCGCTAAGCTCGCTATCGCCTATTAGCGAGGCAGGGGAGGTGATTAACGAACCAGCGCTAAACACGTTTAACGCTGGTTTGTTAACGCCTGGTCCAGACCTGACTTAGCCATGTAATCCAATGGGAGGTGGATTACATGGCTAAATCCCCTCGCCCTATCACCTAGCTAACACTGGTCACAGTGTGAATATCGCTTGTTTTCAAGCGATATTCACACTGTTCTCCAGGGTTTCTATCGCTTAGGAGATAAGCGTTGCTGATAGCACGCTATCTCCGCGATAGAAACCTGCGATAGCCGGCGATAATTATCCAAGCGCTAACTGCGCTTAGCGATAATTATCGCCGGTTATTGCTAATAGGCCCCATTATGCTGGAAAAAAATAATCTGCCTCACCCAGGGCTCCTTTTCCTGGCCCACACTATCTTTAACACCAGCTGCATCATTTACAAAGCTATTACTAGCCGCATTCCTGATTCTGTGGCTGACAAGATCACCATTTCGGACAGCTCTGCACACCCGCAAATGTGACTGGTGAGAAAGAAGTGGGAAAAAAGTGAAGAGGAAAGAGAAAATGATGCACCTATTTAAAGGACTCTTCATCATGATGCAGTAATAATACAACTCTTGCTCGCATAAATCAGCTAACTCTACAATCACTCATTGACTGTATACTTGTCTTTGACATTGTACAGCATTCCACTGCTGTTTCTCTAGGTTTCTGCTATACAATAAAACATACATACATACATACATACATACATACATACATACATACATCAGCTGATGTGCAATGCTGATAACATGGAAATGTTCTTTTTCAGCACGGATGCACTTCCTAACAGGTCGGGTTGCTGGCCGGAGGAAGCTCCTCTTCCCTGTTTCTCAAACAGAGGTGGTTAAGAACCTATGATTTAAATTTGATAACCTGTTATCTTTCCAGCCTCAAGTTAGTTCTGTGGTTAGAGCTTGCAATGGGATTCTTCACTCACTGAAAAGGTTTTTTTTTTCTTCTGTGTATTCCAGCCAGAAAGACTCTGATTCACGCCCTTATTATTTCTAGGTTGGGCTATGCCAACGCTCTGTACCTTGGGATGCCAGACTACGTCATTCATAGACTGCAGGTGGTCCAGAATGCTACAACACAGCTGCTACTTAATCTACCAATGAGAACCTGCGTCTCTATTTACCTGCACGCACAGCATTGACTCCCAATAAGGAAATGGGGATTGTATGATAGAGGCATGACTGGATAAACTACGTGTGCCTCTACCACGCAGCCTAAACCACGAATGTGTCTTAACCACACATTACTTTGCCACGCATGCCTTTACCACATAATTTCATGGTAAAGGCATGAATGGTAAAGGGGTATGCATGGCTAAGGTCGCGATCCCCTCTCCCCCAGCCCTAAGCTACAAACTCCCCCACCTGCCCCCACCCGGCCTGAGGTCCAAATATCCCTATCCCATCCCAACCCCCATGCTGTCCCTAACCCTTAAATACTACCTCAACCCCCTCCCACCCCCTTGCGCTGTCCCTACAACTACCCCAACCCCTTCCACTGCCCTTAGGCAAACCCCTATTCAAAAAAGCTACCCCAACCCCCCTTGCCCTAAAAACTACCCCGCCCTTCCCTGAGCCCTAAAAACTACCCCCAACCCACCCCTCAGCCCAGAACTACAGCCCAGCCCCACTTACCTCCTCGCTTCCTGCGAGGTCTTCCTGCTTCTGTCCAATGTAGTCAGCAGCTAGACTGCGTATTGCCTTAACCACGCATATGCAAGCGTAGTTGAGCTTGTGGAGTTGGAACACTCGTGGTTTAGACCGCGGAGTTCCCAGAAACAGGTCTTTTTTAAGACACTGGTTCTGATTTATCAAGCTTTGCATCAGATAGGCCCAAGATACCTGTCCACCAGAATTCACTTCTACTGCCCTGTTAGGAAACTCTGGTTTTCGAATAGGGCCCAAGCTAAGATCCCAAGAATCCACCATACTGGGGCTAGTGTATGGTCTTCTTTCTTGGTCCCTCTGAGTGGAATAAACTTCCCCTGGTCCTTCGTCAAGCCAGCTCGGCTCAGATCTTCAAAAAGATGTTGAAAATATTGCTTTTTTTCAGTCATAGCTGCATTACTGAAAGACTAGCGCCAGGACACTCCTAGGAACCTCTGTGCTCTCTACAAATCCCATCCATCATCATCATCATCATAAATATCTTTTATGTAATTACCATCCTAGTAGAGTTAATACACCCAATCAAATAATATTTTAGTAAAAAATAGTCAGACCACGATTTTTTGTATACGGATATTTTTGCTAATGATATTCTGACATACAACTTCAGTACAGCTGTGCTCATTGTCAATGTCAACAGCCATGCCAGTATCCCTGAACATTCATATTCCTCTCCAAAGTCCTCCATCAACTTTAGGACTCTGACTCTCTACAATTAACCAGTCTGCTAGCACTGGCAGATGTGGTTGTCACCTGATCCTAGAGATTAAGAAATGGGATGCATAAATATGTGGACTATGTTTTTGTTTCTCTTCCACACGTTTTCACTCCTGTTTTGTACTAATCAAGTATCCAAATTTTGATTTGTACATGGGTTGCTTGTAAATTTGTGGCTTTATATAGAACAAGAAGTGGTTTGGTGCACGTGATGATGAAGCTGAGAAAATAAAATTTTGTTTTGAGGAATTACTCATCAAAATACAAGACTTATGTAAAGGAAGAAAGTGAGTGCCATTATTGTGCCATATTTTTACTGATCTCTTCTCTCTTAATTACAATGATTGTGAAAATGTAATATTTAAAACTTTCCGCTAGAATGGTTAACTCTTCAAGGCAAGAGTAACCAGAAAAGGAAAATACCCCCCCACTTTCAACCAAAGCACTGATCGCACCATCAAAGTAAGTGAGCCTGACCCTCCCTAAAAGAGCTTCCCTGACTCTTTTATCCAGGTATCTCTCCATTCACCCTTTCACACTTTTATCCACCGGCTGATATCCTTCATTACAACTTTCTAGTCTGTAATCCATTTATTCTTTCATCCATTATTCAATCATTCATAATTCCATCAATCCATGGTATATTCTATTGAACCGTCACAAACATCCAGCTTATATGCATGCATCTATCCAAACATTTATCCACCCATCCATTCATCATTTGACTTAGATATCCTTCAATAAATCCTTCTAGCCCTCTGTTGATCATTTCGCCCATCCATCTATTCACAAACTCACCTTTACCTTTAATCTGCAATCCATTCATCCTTTCAGCCATCCATCCATCTATTCATCCTTTCACCTTCCGTGCAACCAATAATTCTTCCTGCCTTTCAGTCACACTTTCTTCTATATTTCACTTTCAAACCCATCTTTCTTTCTCATTTCCACTTACTCCTTTAGTTTATCATCTGGATTCTTTTTACTCATTTTGTTAAATTTACATTTCTCGTACCCTGCACTGAAGCCAGTACTGCACTGTTAATTATGAGCTTTTGTCTGCACTGTTGCAGAGAGAAGAGGCCCTTTAAGTACTCCACCTCTGCTGTAGCCACTAACGCAGGGGTTTATGACTCCCCTGCTTCAAGGCTCCTCACTCATTTCCTTTGTATTTTCTTAGCCGAAGAAGCACTAGATACCTTTAGTTGTTCCTTACTGTAAGAAAATACCCTTTTTGTGTGGTCACCCCATTTAGATTCTTATAGCTGGTTGTTGACTCTGCACAATGCAACACTGCTGTCAATTGCCCAGTGTATAAGATCAGACCCTTAAAAATGCCAAATTGGCTATAATCCTAATGGGCATGCTTAACGTACCTGTAAGTCCCTAGTATATGGTACAAAGTGTACCCAGGGCCTGTATGTTAAATGTCACTAATGGACTACAGTACATATTGTGCCACCACTAGAGTAACAGTGCAAAACATGATTGCAGGTCTACTACTGCAGAGTGTTTGTGAGGTTTTAAAACTACAAATTCTACCTGCCAAAATTACCTCTCTTGACAGGCCTAAACCCTCCTTTTAAATATTATCAAGTCACTGGTGAGTAAGCCTTAATGCTCAGTTAGGCAGTGTCATGCTATTTAAAGGTAGAACATGTAAAGGTTTAATGTAAAAGATTTCATTATAGTGACAAAACCCCAAAATCTATTTTCACTGTAGCAGGGTCAGCTGTTCCGTAGTATTGGGAGTTAATATTAAAATTAAATAATGTTATCTCTGCTTAGGAATCAACTACAAAGTTAACTTTTGGATTTTTTAAATATGTATTACAAGACCAATGCACTGGTAAAGTCAGATTGCTAATCAACATTTTACAAAAGGTACTTTTAAAAAGTTACTTTTAGCCTGCTTAAAGCCTCTAGAAGCCTACTTCCACGAGGTTCAAACTGCAACACAGGAGCTGAATACCTCCTTGATGAGGTGTGAATTTGCTCCCGGGGCTGAGTCAAAGGCCTTCTAAGTGGGGTGAGGTTAACCTATCATTGACAGGATGCCCTGGGAGCTGTGGTAGCCTTTTCCATAGCTTCAAATCATGCCTAGCCTGTCACTGGCAGACATAGATCACATCTGGGCCTGCCCCCTTTATTGTGCTTCTAGCCTGCAAGGCACCAATTCCAGGAAAGAGGAGCTGCCCTCAGAACTGATTTTAAGTGAACACAGGGGAAGGTTTGCTCATTTCCCTGACCACACCTCTTTGGTGGTCACAGGGTCTCTGCACAAGAGAAGAAAGGTTCTGCCATGTTGGATCTAGGGAGACTGGGGCACTATGGAATTGCTTACGGTAGGGCACACAGGAACTGTTGCAAAAGTGAGTAGGGTGACCCATGGAAACATTTTCCCTATTGGTCAGGTGGGGGCTAGGAGTCACCCCACACCCACAAGGTAGTGCCAGGCATAAATGTGGTATCCCTGTGGACCCTCTTCAGAATGCCACTGGACCTGTGGAAGACAGAAGAAGAACTGCACCTGCTGTTGTGACCTGTGAGGAGACCTGAGCAAATGCACTTGCTGCCACTTGAACCCAGAAAAAAGAAGTGGACTCCAAAGGTGAGTTGACTGAGCTTCTGTTAAGTTATAGGGACACAAAAGCTGCAAGAAGCCCCTTTCCCTGAACAACCCAGCTAACCAGTTCCAACTAGACCTGCCCTGGGCCCTACAGGTGGCTACTGCTGGAGTGCGTCTTGACCCAAAGTGCTGTTACTAAGGTCCTTGGGCCCTTGGCTGTGTCAAAGTGTACTCCTCCTAACATCCTGAAAAACTGAGCCTCAGAAATTTACTATATAACTTTGAATTCCAAACCCTGTGCATGTGTGCTTTGTTTTACAACTGCTGCTATCATTAAAAAATATTTTAGAAGCAGGCCATGTTGGCGTTTTCACACTTCCAACACTTGCTATAAGTATAGTCTTCGATTATGTTTAGTGAGATTTGGGAGAGAAGGCAAGTTTCAGAATAAAAAGTACTATCTGGAGGGCCTTGCACAGGTCACTTGGCATTAATATTTGGAAAATAAAGACATGCTGCAGTGCCTTTTGAAAGCAAGATGTCCCCTGCACAGTTTTTAAAAGCTTAGCAAAGTTCCAAGTTTCAGAGAAAATGTTGCCGATCAGCACAAAGATCTGGCGACACCTGAACTATTAACAGGCAAGTTTGGCAAATGCTTATGCATATTAAACAACAAGAAGCATGCCTAATAAACATGCATGCCAGGCATGTGGGAGCCAGTGGTGTATTTACTAAATGAATAATAATGATTACAGATAGTGCTTTCTAACATGTAATGTGATCTGCCCACGACATTGATGTCTCTTGTTCTTTGCACATCACTCTGCTAACGCTTATGCACACCTTTAATTATTTGATAACTATGCTGGAGTTATGTCAGTAAATAGGATACGGTGTTTCACTTACCACTTGAATGCGCATGCACAGCGTAGCTTTTTTTTTTTATAATACATTCGTTCAGTATCTTTTTTAAACATGTTAAATTCATGAGATATGTGTTAGAACCTTCTCCTTAAAAATGGTTTAAAAATCATAATAGTGGCCTGGGATAGGTATACCACGCTTCCCGACCTTGAGCTCTACTTTGTTTTCCGTGTACTGTACTGCCTTTGATTAAAAACAAGCGAAAATTGACAAACATATGATACTTGCAAATATTGTACCAAAAGTCTCAGTGCAGCAAATCCTAAAAAGAAACAAAAATTGATATTCAGAAAGGCCAACCTAGTCAAAAATATTCATTGACCTGGAAAAAATGTGCTGATGGTGAAAAATGCAACTGATGATAACATTGCTTTATATTAGGAAGCAGTGCCCCCGGTATCATGGAATTAATGCGGCGGCTCTTCTAAATACAATGAATCATAACGAACGCATGATAGGTGATAGTGGCTGATGTTTATGCAAATGGAGTGTAAGTGTTCTCTGCAGCAGAGGTGATTATGTTTTCCAGGAGAATAGTCTTTCCATGCTCGCTTGGTATGTACTAATACTGCAAAATTATCTTTAAAATATGAATTAAGAACACCTTGGATGTTTCCTTTGTTGAAAGTGTAAGAAATTTGCATTTATTCACCAGTTAGATTTCATGTATTTTGCAATAACTATAATTTAGAACTGTAGTGATTTAATTTTCCTCAATGCATGTATTTTTGTCGATGTTACCACCTACGAACTTTATGGCGGTCGTTTAATGTCATCGTCTAATGAGTTCTATTGCTTTTTGTATCTTGGAGCACAAAACCGAGGAATCGCTAGGAAAATAGCTGCACTGATGAGAAGGTGTCTTCTCATTTGCATAGATGCATTTCACATGAGGAAATCACTGCTCACTGTGGCTCGTGTCCCATTACAGAATTTACACAGCAGGCAGCGCTCAACCCTTGGGCTGTGAAGAGTGTAGACCACCCTGGAAGGTGTCTACCAGTGCCCGTTGTGAAGCAGACCTAAGGTGCTATCAGGGAACATTCAACCACTTGGAGCGGCCAAATACAGAGACATACATTGTATATCCTTCCACTGACCATTATAGAGCACATGGGACCTCTGAAGGGATATACACAGTCAGCAGGGCCCCAATATATACATGAGCTTTTGTACTTCCTGCGAAGCTTACAAGGGGCATTGGGACTCCATAAGAAACAAAAGCTGTAGCCAAGCCCACAATGTATATATGTTATGCGTCTTTGCACACCCTGCTCCTTGCATAGGCCTAAGCACCCTCCTGGAAGGGCAAACAGCTGTGGAAGTGCACACAATTCATTTATGTACCCGTGCACACCCTCGGAGACAAATTACGTGTATGTGCATGTGCACACCCTTCCATGATGTGATGCTTATAAGGGCCTTAGGGGCCGCATGAGGAGTATACACGTAGATCAGTAGACACGAAATAAATATATATATATATATATATATATATATATATATATATATATATATATATATATTTATATATATATATATATATATCCCAACAACAGTTTTGCCTGTCAAGGAGAAAGCCACAAACAGGTAAGTTCTTCGCCAAAATCTTTAATGAAGGGTGCTGCAAGGATTTCGGCTGGAACAGCACAGAAATAATGTCACAAAGCCTGATGCGTTTCGTGTTCTAACACTTCCTCAAAGGCATGGACTTGCATACTCAAAGGCACGGCAATTTCGGCATCATAAAATCTTGTTCCCCCGCCCTGAGTGGGCGTGGCCACCCCGTGGCTCTCTGGTCTTGGTAGTGCCGTTTCTTGCTTCAGTGAGCTGACGTGCCGTTGTGCAAATAAAATAAAAATAAAGCCCCAGTGGGTTGTAGTGTCAGCCTCAAGTCCCTGCTGCACATCTTGCCTTCAACAACAGGCACCTGCTCCATAAGCAGCGGCGTCGGTTGGCGTCGCTGCAGGAATGCAAACTGCATCAGGGCATTCTCCGCGGCTCAGGCGGGGCCGCTTACATCCCAACAACAGTTTTGCCTGTCAAGGAGAAAGCCACAAACAGGTAAGTTCTTCGCCAAAATCTTTAATGAAGGGTGCTGCAAGGATTTCGGCTGGAACAGCACAGAAATAATGTCACAAAGCCTGACGCGTTTTGTGTTCTAACACTTCCTTTTCTGTTTTTGAGGAAGTGTTAGAACACGAAATGCGTCAGGCTTTGTGACATTATTTCTGTGCTGTTCCAGCGAAATCCTGCAGCACCCTTCATTAAAGATTTTGGCGAAGAACTACCTGTTTGTGGCTTTCTCCTTGACAGGCAAAACTGTTGTTGGATATATATATATATATATATATATATATATATATATATATATATATATATATATCCAATCCCAAGTTTTGCCTCAAACGAAGGAGACCAACCTGTGACAAAGGGAAGAGTCCCGAAACGCGTCGGCTTTGGACATTCTGCCTGTGTTCCCAACCAACTGGCGCTGCAGACCTGATTAAAGATTCATAGCATTACTTACCCGTTGTGTGGTCTCCTTCGTTTGAGGCAAAACTTGGGATTGGATATATATATATATATATATATACTACTAAGCACCCTGACTCCCTGACTCGGACTTCTACAGGGGCCATTGAGCGCCTTGGAGGGGTCAGTCCTCCAGGGGAATCTGAGGCTCTAGAGAGGTTAGAGAGGGCATTTGCCATACAGTGACATAAATACTGTTAAAAGTATCCTACTATTAGTGGTAAGCAGGCCTAGGAAAGACCATACTTTATGTAATGTGGTGCGTGACTGCAGCCTGTTCAAGGTGCAATTTGTCTTTGTCCATATCAATCTACTGGCAGGAGACCCTGAATAGTATGGCCCAATGGGATTTAAATCTCTCAGAAAGTGTTTATGGTTTGTCATCACAGTGAGATTTATGTATGTAAGCGTGTATGTATGTGGTATTAGCATAGCGCAAACTTAACCAAATGGAAGCCAAGAGCACTACAGTTTCAAAGGTAAAGATATAGTTAATAATGGATTGGAGATGTGGCTGGTTTGTGGACTTCATCATGATGTAGTGTCTTTAGAAAGATGTGTCTTCAACTCTCTTCTGAAGTGCACCAGAGTTTGGGTAGTCCTGATGGATGCATGGATTTTGTTCCAGATCCTAGGTGCATTGATGGAAAAGGTCTTTGCCTTTTTCTTTTCTTTTTTACACTTTTTGTCTCCAGTCTGATGGCGTTTTGACTGTTGTTGTGCTGAGAGCCAACAGAGATGCTGAGCTTGTCAGCCATGTAGGTGGGCTTGCCCAGTTGTGATGGCTTTGTAAATGATGCAGCTGGTTTGGATTATGGGGCAGGACGGCAAGTGGAGCCAGTGGACTTCCATCTACTTGGGGTGATGTGCCCACCAGGGAAACGCCTGGTGCCCGCTACGGCCAGTCCGGCCCTGGTGATTTGATTATATTTCTTCAGGCCATGGATGAGACTTCAGATCAGAAAAAAACACATCTCCATTACAAAATACAAGCCAATATGGAAAAATGTTAAAACCATTAAAAGGTGACAAAAAATGCATAATAGTAAGACACCTGAAAGTGTCACAGTAACTTCATTTATTGAATTATTTCTGTTTTTAACTCTTTATTTGATTTCATTTATGTTTTATCTGTAGGCTTTTCTATTTTACTATAATTGGTACAATGACAATATTTGGTCGTTGAAATAACACTTATTCTTAATTACATATCAAGTCTCAAACGCATACTGCATTACATTTCCGTCTCATGTACACAGTACCCTTTCCTTCTGAACAAAAAATCACAGGTGAGGAAAAGAAAAACTACCAACTAATGATCAATGAGAAAATCTGTTCAAAATCTGCACATTGTTGTCCTCAATAACCTTGTTGATTTTTTAATGAAGTTATAGGAATTGATATTTTGGCTTAAAATGCTTCATTCAGATCCATCACAATGAAAAGTGGCTCAAGTACACAATACAGAGACATGCACTTCTAAAATGCAAATATTGAAAGAAAAAATGCCAGAAGATTCTTGAAATAAATAACACTTGTTTTGTTTTAGTTGATTGTTTGAACTGTTAAGCCGTAAGTGCCAGAAATCCTGTTTTCTTGAAGGCACGTCTATCGGTTTCCAAAATGGGAGTGAAATCAAGAAATGTATCTATATATAGCAGGCAATTTTCAAAATACGTGCCTAAACATTGAAAGAGAACACCTGTCTCCGATGAACAAAATCATCAGGGGATGTGGGAAAATTGCAAAATATTCCATACTGATTAATTTAACAGTTTCTTCCCTGTGAGCAATTGATCCAGCGCCGTGTGCAAGTTACATCAAAGAGTTATAATAACTTTTGGGATGAGAGAATCCAAACGGTCTTTAGGAAAATGTATTTTGGTTTTAAATATTGCTGAATTCTGACAAAGCTCCTGTAGAGTTGATCCCAGGTGAGACGTAAGTATTGCTTTACATGAGCAGGTACTGACAGGTAATGTGTACCTGCACCTCATCATTTGGGAGGGAGAGCACCAGCACTTCTCTGCACTTTTATTTTTCCATTTCCAGTACTGCACGTAAACTACTCATACAAAACAGATACTTTGGTGAATGATAAAGGGAGTAAATTTATTCTGACAGTATTATACTGGCTTAATTTCTAAATTGCAGCGTTGCCTTTGCGTAATGCAAGCACCTGACTGCATGAAGCATGTGACTTCTTTGAATATCCTATGGCTTAATATCAAAAAAGACAATGGACACCTGGGCTTTTCCTTAGAGGAAATAATGTGAATTTGGATCTGTACTGATGAGATGCCAGACTGACACAGTGCATTTCACGTTTGTTCCGACTTTAAATATAGATACTGCAGTTGAGATTTAAAAAATGTCATTTCTAGGATTAAGAGGTGATGAGCATCTACCCTCTGTCTGAGGAGCAGCTCAAAATCAAAAAACTGTCTGATTTTTTTTTTGTTGAGCTTCGTCTCTTGACATAAAAAACTAATTTCTGTAGGCCACTTCCTTTCTTACAATTTTTCAGCAGAAACTGTGGTTTATTCATTAAAAGACTTGTTTGACTCAGTTCATATAAATAATTCTCCAATCTATATTGTCAGAATTTATTACATGGACTTGTACAGTGGAAAATAATTTTCATTTTAATAGAAGTGCAAAGTAAACTTCTTTATTGTAAGCGATTCCAATTTCCATTATTGACCTTCTGCGAGGAAGGCAGTTTATTATATGGCGTGGTTGGGAAACCTCACTGTGTATTAAATGCACTACCTGTACTGAATCCAGTCAGATTAGTTTGAAAAATCTTAGCTCAACTCTGCATAACTGTGACTCTCATAAGTCAGACTTTATCAAAGGAACAAGTGCAAAGCATTAACAAGTACCAAAACATCTGACTAAGAAAGAAACATGACAGAAAGATATTCAAAAACAAATTCATAAAAATAGGTCATCATTTTATCAATTTGTAGACAATAAAATTAACAAAATCCACACGAGGACTCAGAAGAAATAAGTTATTAACCAAATACCAAATCACAGCTTTTCACTTGAAACACAAACAAGCATTGGCAAATACTGGGGTTAGCGGTTCACTTTGAAACTTTGGAAAACATTTATAAAGTTGTAAACCACTACTCTGGGCTGATTTGGGTGCCCAACTTTGGCAAGGAGTGAGTCCCAGAGGCCAAAGAGCCTTAGTTGGACAACTACCTCGCAGTCAAAGCAGTCCTCAGTCCAGTTCTAGATTCTATGGGTGAACCTCCATAGACTCAATGGAGTGGTCCTGATGCAAGGGAACCAGGATGCTGAAGATGCTGAAGGATACCAAGGATGCTGATCCGGTGATGGGGATCTTCCTGGGGCTAATCTTTGGTCCATGGTCACAGTAAGGCTACTTTGACAACAGAGGCTGATATACCTTGAAGTCCGATTGAAGCCCACCTAAAAACCAGTTGCCAGTGGTCTTCTGGTCTTCAGTTACAGTGAAACCAGTGGTTCCCTATAACTGGGGTTAACTTCCCCCTTGGTCGACCACACTTCAGTTCGATGACTCTCCCGGGTCCAGCAGACTTAAGTGCAACTTTTGAAGGTCGGTGCTCGGTCTCCCATGCTGTACTTCAGTGGTCAGCGGCAGTCAGGCAATCTTGGCTACTAGCTCACCAAGCAGTGTTCTTCAGTTCTTTTGGCCCTGTTTCTGTACCATGAAGTCCGCCAACTGACTCTTGGAGTCACTTCTTCTGTCTGAGCCTCGGAGATGACTTTTCCTTGAACAGAGCATCACTACACAGTCCTCTATTTGCTATCCCAAGGAGAAGCAGGCCAGTCCAGTCTTGGTGCAGCCTCTCTTTGCTGGATCTAAGGAACAGCAGGGCTGTCCTTCTTCAGTCCACTCTTAAGTACAGATGTGAGGTGAGATCTGGGTGCCACTTTAATTCCCAGATTGTGTCATCAGGGTATGTGGCTGCTACTAGACAATGGGCTACTAGGTCCCCACTTGCCTAGCGATGATTTCCTGTGAAGTGTGGCATTTAGATAGCAAAGAATGCACCACTCTGCCCACTCCCATAATGCCAGGACCACTCGCTTGGAGTGTGGAGTTCCCTAGCCCACTGCAGAATTGTGGCTGCCTAAAAGCTAGACACTCACTGAAAAACTAGTCCAGCAATTGTCTTCTCCTCTCTGTCACTGAACAAGAACAATAGAGCAGCCCCTCGAGTGTGTGTCCTTACATGCGTCTTACATTTGCCCTTCTTAGACAGCTTCCCCTTTAAAGCTTGCCATTTATACTCACACTCTGTGTGTCCTTCCTGCCATGGAGAAGTGACACCTGTTGCAATGACAGGCTCTTTGTGTTTCTACCTGACATTTCATTTACATTCATACCTCTCCCCAGGAGAGAAGAAGGCTGTTTTGTGGCAAGCAACCGAAAATGGTCACTAGAAAACTTTGGGCAACTGAGTAGCAACTTTCTAAAGTTGTCATATGCTCGAAAGTTACATTGAATTCGACTTGTGCATCAAGTCAGGTTTAATGCAATGATTCTTTTGATACCTTGAAGTACCAACTTTAGTAGTACAATTAAGATGTGAGCACTGCTGAGTGGTCAGCATGTAACTCTGTACTCACTTCCCCCATGTACTTATGATGATGTGCCACTCACATATATGACATCACAAATAATATCATTGATAATATCACTGTTGATTTCATTCATCACTTCATCATACACCTTCATCAAGGAAACCCCTAAAGTTACAGCTTGTCAGAAGTTTTTTGGCGCTAGATGAAAAAAGCCCTTTTTCTCATTTTCTGGATTGGAATTGAAAGAGCACCTGGTAATTAGATAAACATTTTCTTCGGGGGAAGACAAACCACTGAATTTGGCAGCACCTACTGGCCACCTACCAGTTTGGCCGTAATACTTGCATTGTGAAGAAACAGACCAGGTCTGCTTTTTTATTATAAAAGATATTTTGTAACAGGAGCTTAGAGCCCTAAAAAGCATATGGAATTTGGGAGTAAGAGCTCAAGCTGCCTTCCCATTGTGACAGAACTCTGAAGTCACTCAACCTGTTGCCATCAAGTGGAACTATGTTTGACCTATCTATGCCTCTGCTCAGCAAAACCAGGGAACACATCTTGGCCTTTTGACCAGTCTCTACAATAGGTACTAATTACCATGCAGACTACTGGGTCAGTCTACCTAGTTTCACATTATGCAGTACAATGTCTCCCTCTGAGCTGCAGTTTTTTAATCCCTTCCTGATGTTTGTGATGTGTGTTTTTATTAAGACAAAAAGGCATCATCCTGTATAAAACGTGTGTTTATGTTAAGTTACAACTGACAATTTGTTCAGCATGATAGTCCATATTCCTCTGGATGGAATTACTTTAACATGGCTTGATAGCTGAGATCACTATTCATGGAATGTTATTAGTAATTAGGTGCAAATCCAGCCGAGTTTGGAATAACCAAAAAATTTCATTAATAGAGATCTAAAATTCTGACCAGCTAGTAGGACTCCAAAATAGATTTAGCACTGTAATTGTTCTCAAAGGCCAAAGCATAGGTCGAATAATTGTGAAGTCAACAAAAAGACCGCAAAATAGATTAAATGATGAAGTAAAAAAAAATGATAAATGAAGTGGAAATCATGCATGAACTGTGCTAGGCTCAAGCAAATTGTATGCAATATGACTGAATATGCTCTAAACATGTGGCTTGTAGGGGATACCCACAGATTGCTTCTACCTGTCACAGCTAAAAAGGTAAATACGTTTTTTCCTCTAAGTCTTGTTCTTGGGTTGTAGCATTTTACATTCTGTGATGCACAAAGGCTTGTATTCCCTTTCGTGAAATCCATAACTCTTACTTTAATACTAACCTTGGTGCTAGTTTTATTGCATCCCTGTTATGGCCCTTAAACACTCACTTCCCCCAGTCCCAGTTGATACTGCTATACATTCTAGTACCATTTGCAGCTAGACTCAAAGTATTTATTGGCTAATTTATAACTTTGTTCCCTTGTGATAAAGGTACACATAACCAGACAAGGAAAATTGCATATTTTTTCCATGCAAACTATGGATTTTTTTTGTGTTGAATTATGTTAGTATTGCTTGCGAGATATCTGTGCATACAGCCATGACGCACACCCAGATTCACAAGTGCCTCTGAAATATCTTATGATCAAAGGACTCTCCTGTGAGCAGAAATTATGAGTAAATTTTAAGTAAGTGAAAAACAAAAATTACACACAAAATGCATGTTTCCCAGTAATTGCATTAGATTATGCAAGTGCAACAAAAAATACCCTGCTCTACACAAAACCTTGATCCATCAAAACATACCCACATCAAAATGGCTCTGGAAATTTACATTAAGAGCGATCACAAATTGAATTTCAATTTGCAAATTCCATATGGAATTCTTAGAAATTGAGAATACAAAACATTTGCCTACACAACATGTTCAGCGGGATTAGAGTGTTGGGGCACAGAGAAAGGCCCATGGCCACATCCTGTTACCGGCAAGCACTGGGGAGTGGTTACTGGGTAGCAATGTTCCAAAAGGTGACAACCTGTGATCAATGGTCAGTGATAACTGCAACAGTATGCGTTAAGCAGATACTTTCTTCATGTGTAGTGAGCAAAAGCCATGACTGAGGTATACAAAATATATAATTTCTATACAGAATACAATTGCCCATGCTGGACACGTCTGCCGGTCTTGCTTAATATTAACTGGTGAACGGGGCTTATGTAGAGGGCTCTGTGAATGGCAATGTCCTGTGCCTATTTCTTGGTAGGTTTGGCCATAGGCCATACATAGTAGATATTGGTTGCTGGTGTATTGAGTCAGCACAACTGCACTGGGCACAGGGTGTGGCCAAAGGCACAAAGGGAACACAACTGCACTGGGCACAGGGTGTGGACAAAGGTACAGAGTCTGGTGGACAAAGGCTGTGACCTCCAGGCTCTGGTGACAGTGGGCTTTCCCTTTTAATACAGTTCATAATTTCCCATTGACATTTTTACAGTGAATATTAGTATTTATATATATCTATTATTGACAATAAGAAATACCTCTGCTGCAGAAGACCACCCCTCATGTGTAATATTTCTGTTTAGAGGTACAATACATATATTTACTTTATAATCAGGTGATCTTCATAGAAAATATGTCAGCTAAATTTACTTTACTTTCCTTTGAAACCTCATTTGGAAGAAGGAAATGATTGCGATTCAAAACCTAAAAACACTGAAAGTAATACATTAGGGTCAGCCACATTGCTATAACCTCCCAAACATAATGTCACAGATGACATCTCCAGTGACATTATTGATGCCTTCCCTAATGTGGCATCGCTTCTGACTTTACAAGGATATGAAAGAATGCAGTTCCACTGACTGAAAACTGAGACTACAAAGCAACCAAATCCTGCACTTCACTTGACACTCTTGAGATGATGTCACAAAGTTACATTGAAATTCAAATCTTCAAATACCTCAACCATGGCGTCACATGCTCCAAAGTGCCATCACTATCCCCAAAAACAGCAGCATCAGCCCAAGAATTGCTGCAATCATGCCAAAGAAACTCCATCATATCCTTAAAAGGTCTACACATGTTGATTCTCTGAATGTAGGATCAGGACTATCTGGGTCTTTGTAAGACCTGGTGAATCTTCATAAGACTGAGTCCAGGCCAATCAAGAAGCACTTCACAAGACAATATTTAAAGTAAAAAACTGAGTTTCATTCCAAATTAATATTATTACTGAAGGCAAAATGTAGTTAGTTAGGGAATTAGCAACACATCTCTCAATGGAAAATGACATATTTTGAGTGTATCCACATAACGTTACCTTCAAAGCAAGTAAGCAGCCAGAAGCCAATATGGTTAGGCAAGAGGACTGACATAGAGTCTGTTGTCTAAGCAAGAAGGCAAAAAGCTAAGTATAAATCAAATGACAGAGTTTTGCAGAGTCTGCACAGTGAGAAGTCAGAAAAAAACCTGGCACATCTGCCAAAACAGCATCTTTTATAGGGTTTTGGACAGAAAAGCCACCCACATTTAGTTACTTCTAATTGCCTGACAGGGGTGGCCTAGCCATGTTTCAAGACACAGACCAATGGATATTCTAGTACACAAAATACATTCAATAAGATAAATCTGGGGACACCTACTGTGCTGCAAGTTAATGAATGAGGTGCAAACAAGAAATTAACGAATTTACATGATGTTTATATAATACAGAAATACAATAGAAAGTTCAACTAATCAATAGTATCTAGGAAAAACTAAAGTAAACAACCTTCAAAGTTACAAACACAGGAACATCCTGAACATGGCTTTCGTGTGACAAAACACACAATTTAATAATACAGAGACTATAGCATAGTCTTCCATTTCACATATTTTGGAAAGGTTAATTTATGTAAAACTAAAGTGCCCATTTCTTCCTGCAAACATGAATAGATGTCAATGCAAGTTGCTTAAGGTCTAGTCATGCTGACTAAACCTCATCTAAATTAGGCATTATTTTCCAATTAATAAAAACACTCTAACAATCCCAAATCCCCAAAAGTGTCCCTTGATAGGTCGAAACCTTTCATTGAAGTCACAAGATCATATTATATTTGGCCCCTGAATATGTCATGTCTGATGGCATTCCTAGTATCACGTGAGAGGTCATAAGTAGCGTACTTGGATGAGTGTTGCTTATAGAACCATAACTGGTGGATTCTAGTATTTTTTTAGGTTTCAAATCATAAACATTATGACACTTAAACTGGTACTTAAAAACAGATTTGCAGTGACCAACATGGCACAAAGTTCGTTTTTGTCATGGTACATATAAGAGACACACTTCAAGCAAATCACATTCAGGCAAAGTGAATCTTTCACACAGTCTTCCAGACAATGACTTAAAAGTGAAAATGCATGGGATATAAGAGCTCAGCATTGTATCTTTGCAAAAACACAATGACAAAGCAAGGACTACCCCAGATACCGCACCCATGCGTATTGTTATACCATGGTGTACAATAAAATCGCCATCCATAATTTGAGTTTTATCATGGATGACTGAATTAGCCACCAATAAAATGAGACCAATCCTGGTTAGCTCAGCATAGGTTTTGTGATGTTTCTTAGACTCGCCTCTGTGTACCGCCTACTAGGTGCTTGGCCTTAGTGAGTCTACCTTGTTTTAGTTATGTTTACCTTGCAGATCCAAGATTCTAATTAGTGCATAATATATTTATATTTTGCAGTTCAACAATTGACACAATTATCCCAGCTAAATTATTTTATCCAATGTACTGTTTTATATGGATTGCAGACTCTTACAAAAAAATGCATCACAATTCAAAATATATTTAATTGTAGAGAACGACATAATTTTTACTAAAAACGAAATATTCCAAAGTATTCTGTAAAAGAGTGATGAGGGATACATTTTGTTGAATGCGGAAGTGCTGTATGTTCTGTTAGAAACATTAATGTTGGCAATGTAAGAAATTTGCAGACCTGTGCATGGACAAATATATCCTTTGCCCTATTTGGTAGCAATAGGAAAAGGAAAGGATTAGCAGCAGAGATGCTAATCCCGGGAGTTAATAAAAGGCTGGAAATAAAACATTGGATCATTAATTATTTATCTGATAACAAACACAATCAAAAATGCAATTTCTAGAACAATTAAGTAGATTGCATTTTGTTGTAATGTTGTACATAATTCATTGATCATCAGATTGAAACGATTCTTTTGTTCCAGCAAAGAATATTTGCAGTGTAAGGAAGGTCCACGTTTGATCAGTAGTGTATTGTTTGTTTCCTTCTTGGGAAATTACTATCAATTCTGTTTTATAAAACAGACATCGACAACATGGCCTCTAGTGCATCAGAAAAAAACACAAAATATAGGCAAAATGGGATAAATAACAAAACACTGGTATTATAAAATAAATGTTTAAAGCAAGAAGAAAGAATAACATTTTAGGAATTTACCCAGCGGCACCTTTCTGGAAGGTCCAGAGATAATGAAAGCAGGGAAAGAAGCACAGCAGCCAAGTTTAGTCAAGGAAAGTGGGAATGTCAGGGTTATGTTCTCATGTCTCTTCTCGCTGGTATTTCTGCTCTAAAAGAATCAGGATAGGGGGACTGGGAATGATTGTTAGGGTCAGCTGTTTTCTTTCCTGCAGCAGAATCCTCTTCTCACGGCTGTCAAGCCTGTCTCATTGAGGGATGTATATCGGCCTCAAACATTTCTTTCTGAACTTTTGTTTTAGTCGGGTCAGTATTATATTACGCCCAGGTACCCACCAGACGTGGCCAGTGCAGGTAAGCACGGCGGGGCGGGCCAGGCCTGAGGGAACGGAGGGAGTGATAAATGACGGAATAGGGAAATGAAAATAAATAAATAAACCACTTACCTTGCGCTCGCCACATTGCCGAGTTGACGATGCGGTGAGCGCAAGGTAAGTGGTTTTATTTATTTATTTATTTTATTTTCCCTGTTCTGTCGTTTGTCACTTCCCCCCCTGCACGGCCCACCATGCCTACCTGCACGGGCCGCCACTGTTACCCACCGTTCATCCCTTGTCACTTTGGGTACCCTAACAATGGTAATGCTTTACCTGTGTTTCTGATGTCTGGATGGCTCTCATTTGAGGCATCTCAATCATGCCTCCAGGTTAGATTGGATTTGGATGAAAGGAAAGGGCAGTGCCATTCATTAGTTTACTATATGAAGCTGCTTCCCTGTATTCAGGTCTTAGGCTCTATGAAAATGATCATGAAATAAGTTTTGATGATCTAATTGGCTTTGTGTCCGAAATTTTACGTTTTATCCAGAGCTTTCTGCTCGATGGTTCATTCACTAAGGTGAGTGAAGTTGCAAATCTCAATGCCCTGCAACTTCC
This sequence comes from Calotriton arnoldi, assembly GCA_963921515.1. NCBI lineage: Eukaryota > Metazoa > Chordata > Amphibia > Caudata > Salamandridae > Calotriton > Calotriton arnoldi. The sequence goes on from CAWUFW010002950.1 coordinate 109,893, forward strand.
AGTACATTTTTCCTAAATTTATCAGCTTTACAAAGTGCAAAGCTGACATATTTATTGTTATTTTTTCACAGGTGGAGTGATAAGGAGTACTGTGCAACAGCAGTAGCATGTTTCCACTGCTGCTCACCCACTAACTAAACTGCTGCAGCCCTGCCACTATTGACTTATTCTTCCATTGATGCATGACTGGTCAGCAGTGTACTGTGCCCACCAGAAGACCCACTAATAAAGGGCTTGACTTGCGGTACGAAGGGAAACTATAGTGTTGGAGGATTTTCTCTCTACCCATTAGGGCTTGTGGTAGCCTTGAATAGTACAGTTGAGAATGAGAGGCTAATTCTATTTAGCCAACATCCCATGGTCTTCAAAGAGGACACCCAGAAGAAGGTAAAAAAGACAAACTTTGTTGGGAGCTTTATCCTCCTTCATAAATAGTGAGGTTTCTCAGCTTTGCCTAACATCACTAAAACACTTCACACAACCACCCTATACAACATTTGTTTGGCATTTTCAATTAGAATCCAATTGGTTTGCTTTCTTTTGCAGTGACAAATAGGTCATTATAGTTTATGTATTTTGACAGTTAGGATCTTTTCAAATGTTTGTAGACTTGAATATATAGTTCTAGTGCTGCACTATCTTTCCACTTCCATTTTGAGTACCTTAATCCCTATTCTTAGCCCTTCAATAGTGTTATAAAATCTGACTAGGCTATTGTGGATAGAGTATTTAGGGGCCTCAATTTAAATTTATCTTGCATTAGGGATTCTTAAGAGTTCAAGGTCATGCCTATAGTGCAACTCCATAGATGAATGCATTGGGCTACAAATTAGATTTTGTGAAAGACTTCACTATCCACCAGTTGAAATTGGTGTGCACTTCTTATGGAATATACTCTTAGTAAGATAGGGCTAATCTTAGACTTAGACTTAGAAATTACTTTATTCGGTCTGTTTTGTAATCTACAGATCATAAAAGTACAAAAAGATATAAAAACATTTAAAAACCATGTTAAAATAAATAAATAGATCGAATTCAGTTACAATCTAATGAATTAATAAGTCACAGTAAAAAAGCACATCATCTAAGTCCTTTAAAAGCCACTTGGAAATATATAAAGATGTTGAATAACAATTTCAATCATTCATATATGTTCATAAGATAGTCCGTACATAATTAGCCATTAAAAATAGGGCTAATCAAAACCAGGCTTGGAAACGCTCTAGTGGACCGGAACATTTTAATATTAAGGCTATTTGTTACTCTCACTGTGACTCATGCTTGTATCCATCTGATGGCATATCTTCTCTCTCCAGTTGTAAATGGACAAAAAAAGATTATTTCCATGGACATTTTGTTTTCATTATAACTTTCAAAGTTTTTCACCTCATCTATTCTCCACCTGTAAGTCACTTGTAAATCTTTCATATCCTTATTCACTACCACTACTAAATGCCTCTAGATTTTATCATATTCTAGCCAAGTGCCCAGTTTGTGTCTTAATTTTCTCATTGAGGATGTGTGTACTGTTTTGACTGGTTTCCATTTACTTCAAATAGCCACTTTTACTCAGTTGGCATCTGCTGGCCGGCCTTGCTAATTAGTATGATAGCTAGTCTCCTTTACACCTGTGTTTTGGGTCCCATGGTCGATGGTCTGAATTCTTGAAGGATGATGTGGGGGAATGATTTATGCAGGTGCTTGAACCACTGCCATGTTTTTTACTGACATTTTCTTCATTATTTGCTGCTTTCAGCAGTAAAGCGCATTAGCATGTTGTGCGCTAAATACACCATTTCAAATAAGTTCTGCTTTTATTGGGTAAAGTCTGGTAAAGAGTAAGAACAACCAGATAATCAACCATGTGTATTATTCATGGAATGCAGTTATAGTTGGTGATTTGGGGGTGCATGTATGTGCAAAGAGAGTATAGTGTTGCAGTGACTTACATTTTGCTTGAGCAACCACCAAATAGTAGACCCTATGAGGGATCCACTTTGTCCCACTACAACTTGCATTATGACTTTGTCACAAACGTCGAATGTTCGCAATTTGCACTGGACTAAGTAGCCAGGACAAACAGATGCAATTAGGAAGTGAAAAAATAGGGTCAAACGTTCAGCAAGGAAGTAGACCAATGGATCAAAACTTTTGATCTGATTTGCACTCGAACAAAATAGCATCCTATTTATTATACCCCTGCACACATTTATCAATGACCTTTCCATTTGGGACACCATTGCCCCACTGTTAAAATACAGGACTGTGAGTGAATTACAGGATCATGGCTTAGGAGTACTGGGCAAAGACTGTGAATATTACAAGGGTCTGGTAGCAAGCTACCTCTGGCAGTCACCTTTTCCCCTCTGCCACCGCTTCGAAGTACCTGGGATTAACCTCACCATACTCATACCTTCTTGAGTTAGATGTCATATCTAGTGACACCAGACAACAAAACAGTGGGCAGAGCACACTCTCCTACCATTCTTGCATATCACACTGATATCCACAGTAAACGAAGGCCCATGGTGCTATGCTGAATACATGTCACATCCTTCTATATGTGGGTTTTCTTTTTCTGGAGACCCAGCAGCAATGGAAGTGCCATGGAGAGCAGTAAGGGAGGCTCTGGGTGCGCGGAGTTTCATATGAGCTCCTAGGGCAGTATTATACAGAGGATTAACAGGGTGATTCAAGCTTAGACAGGGACAGTGCACCATATTACAGATATTGCACTACCCCAGGGCAGTTGCGATCTTGTGGCTGCCCTGGGTGCAGCAAATTAGTAAAAGGCGAAGTGGCTGTTCAAAGCAGCTGCTCCATCTTTCACAGTGCAGGTGGCACCCGGCCTGCACTATAAAAGGGAACAGAGATTCCCCTGCAGGTAATTGCAGTGAATGACTGCACCCACTTGCAGGGGGATATTTAGGGGGTTAATGGGCCCTGTGTCCCCCGCTTGCAGGGATTACCCTAGTGGGGCACAATAATTGTGCACCACCTCCTTTTGGCTCACAATCAGTGCATCTCCTGATGGCCTCTTTGACTCTGCTCCCATAACCATAATACAGCATGCCCACAGTAGTAAAGTGGTTTAATCATTTTCATGGGCCACGCCCCATGCAAATGAAGGAATGCCCCTTAAGGATAGTGCCATCACTATATGAGCCCTGGTGCTATCTGTATAACAGAGGGGGCAGCACAGGCATCTATGGTCCCTTCTGTTATACTAACGTGCCTCGGACCGTAGGAAAGAGGCACACATGCCCATTGCACTCCCGTAGAGCTTTATGTTACACGGTCCCTAGTGGGAGCAGTCTATGACTTCTTTCTCAAATAATCACCAAGCCACAATGTCAATGTAAAAAAGTAGTCATCCATAAACTGTCTTTGGCTGACCCCAAAAAAGAAGAACACTTCCAACAGCAGTGGCTGAATGAGACTGAGCCAAAGACTGACGTAAAGCCCCTTTTGTGTCATGTTGTTGTGGTAGTAGCATGAGCTCAGGTGGCTGTTAAAGCTGTCAAGCTGGACCTAACAATAAGAACAAATGAACCCTTAGTGAAGTGTGGATGTAAAAAAATGTTTGGATACCTAGGCAAATAGCAAGATACTACTTGTTCAAAAGCGCAGTATAAACATTGCATTTTGATTAACAGTATGTAGTCAGAAACATATTCTTATGTACTATGGTGTTGTTTGTGCTAGTGTGATTGATGAAAAACCACAAACATGACTGGAGAGTGACTCATCATTATGCTGCCTGGTTTCAGAAATATGAGGAAAAACATACAAAGTTCATGAAAATAACGTGTGAAAAAAATGGATTCAACAGAAAAATATACCTTGCCCCTGGGAAAGGATCCCTTCTATCTTAAAAAAGGCCGAAATATAGAAAACACACATGTTAATATTAAAGTACGCTGAATATGGTTATAAAAATGGTTTCTTGAGAAACAGCTGCATTCTAGTTCACAACCAAAATAGTTGAAAAGCTCAAGTGCCTCTATGTGTTATATAAAACACACTAAAGTCTTGAAACAGCATTGTATATCCTATACTTCTGGTTAAAGTGGAGCCAATAAAGCAAAATACCTGACTGATGCCACATCTGTGCCATAAATCCAGGTTGATAATGCACCTATGAAGCTAATCTCACATGTGGAAATCCTTATTCATGGAATTAAAATTGTGGAGCTCCTACCAGGCATTGCGCGTGTGTATGTGGGAATATTTCTGAAACCATTACTATCACATCCCTAAAGAGCCTTCCCGAAGGCAGGAGCCAGGTTTATTTGGTGTAAAAGCAGATCAATTCTCTAAGTCTTCTGTGGTTTCACCGCTCCATACAAAGTCTTCAATTGAAGGCACTGAGGTCCCCAGACATCATTTCAATCTATCAAGAAATGTAGAAACCCTCAAGGGACCTCAAAAGTTAGAACAGCCTCAGCCATGCACATTCTGATAAGTTTACAGCTGCATTCTGAAGAGCAGGCAGAGCATGATACTGAGCATGCAGGCAAGCAAAACTTAGGTATGATAATACAAGGGGTTACCTTATTCATAACCAGGAACCTGGGGTAAGCACACAAGGCAAAAGAGGTTATCATACAAACAGTGAGTGTTGTGATAACTCAAAAGAGCTTATTATATATCAGGATATTATGAGCCAAAACATAGGCTTATTTATTCATATGAAGTTACATTGCAGAGAAAAATTGTGTGGAGGCGAAGAATATGAGTGGAAGTGCGCCCTCGTTTCTCATGAGATTGACACTACAAGTTGCAAAGATAACAAGTGTAAATAAATGTAATATATTGCCAAATGTCAGCAAAGGCATCAACTAATAAAGGAAAGGTTCATATGGGTGTAGGCAGTGGCGTAATGAAACTTGAGGGCCCCCCCCGCCACGTACTTGGAGGGCCCCCTCCCCCACCCTTCCGGCCCAGTCAGGAGCTCTTAGGGGCATATTATCAACGGCCAGCGATAATTATCGCTGGCCGTGCTTAGCGTTAATAGTCCTATCGCAGGCTATCTCTGGAAATTATTGCCCTGGTAGCGCGTTATTAACAACGCGTTTCTCCAGGGCGATAAAAATTCCAGAGATAGCGAGGTTATCGCCGATTTGCAGGGAACATCGCTGGTTTTCCAGCGATGTTCCCTGCAAAACGGCGATAACCTTGCTGATACGACCCTGTGGTCGTATCAGCAGAATCCACCCTCTATGTTAGGGATGGCTAAGTCAGGATTTTAGCAGACGTTAGATTTTGGCGAAAACGGCCGTTGTCGCCAAAATCTAACCTCTGCTAAAATCATGTGGGCTGCCTTGTAAATATCGCGATGTGAACATCAGCGATATTTGCAACGTAGTCCATCCGGGGTACGCCAGTAACGCCCACTTTGCATCTCATTAGAGATGCAAAGATGGGCGTTGGGGAAAGGGCGATAATGCAAGGATTCACGCGATAGCGTGACCTTGCTGATTAGGCGATAAAATTATCGCCGCTTTTCGTCCGAAAACGGACGCAAAAGCGGCGATAATTGTTTATCACCTCGTTGATAATATGCCCCTACGTTTCTGCCCGTCAAAGGTGCCGGAGGGGGCCCCTGGTGCCCGGTGGCCCCTTGCACTGCTGGGCCTGAGGGGACTTTTGCTATGCCACTGGGTGTAGTTAGTAAGGTATCTACCCGAATCGGAAAGAGATTGCAGGGTCATCATCAGGGCTGATATATCAGGAGGCACGAGATGGGAATTGGTGGGATGGCAGGGTGAATGATATGCCTCAGAAGAAGAGTTCAGGGAGGATCTTGGTGTGCTGGGGCAGGAATTACTCTTTGCAGTATGCTGTAAGAAGCAATGACAGCAATGGTGCAAATTGATAAGAAGTCCTGTATAATAGAGGTTCCCCCTCAAAAAACATTGGCACACCACTGCTGTGACAGCTCCTTACAGCATGCATCATTTCAGTAAATTTCATAAATGCTTTATGCTACTGTGGAATTCCCGAAATAACACTATTATGGCAGTTGCGAAATTATGCACCTTTCACTGCAAAAATTTAGCATGCAGACATGTGAACGACCAGAACATGTAAGGCTGTTGTTTTTGTAGCTTGTGCTTTTTTGTTGTTGCTTTTTTTAGTGCGAAATGCATCTTCATGTAAAAAAAAGGATGTAAAGATGTATTTTACGTTAAAATATAGCACCAAACACTGGTTTTGCATTTTGCACATTTATGCTTGGTTTTTCAGACATTTTGCATAATTACATGAAAGCAATTTATCCTCACCCCTATACTATATAACATAAGGTGCATTTGTAAAGGGCATGTTCACTCAAGTCTTGGGTTTCTTGGCGCTGAAATAACAGATGTTATTGATACCCAACTTAATGGTACTCATTTTATTGACCTCGGAAGGATGAAAGGCTGAGAGCACCCACCCAGATTTGAACCTGTGACCATAAGAAGAAACTTTGGGGCATATTATCAAGCGGCAGCGATAATTATCGCTGGCCGCGCTTAGCGTGAGATTTGTTATCGCCGGCTATCGCTGGAAATTATCGCCATGCTAGCGCTGTATTAACAACGCTTAGCGCAATGGCGATAATAATTCCAGCGATAGCGGTGTTTTCCATGGAACATTGCTGGTTTTCCAGCGATTTTTCATGGAAAACGCCGATATCCTTGATGATAGGGCCTGTGGTCTTAGCCACACAATCCACCCCCCATGTTAGGTATGCCTTAGTCTGTAATTTAACAGACGTTAAATTCCAGCGTTAAGGCATAGTTAACGCGATTTCAAATATCGCTACCCCTCCTTGATGATATCGCGAAGCTGGGTTAGCGATATATTCCCATGGAGTTTTGTCAGGCACGCCTCCTTTGCATCTCATTAACGATGCGATGCGAGGCGTGCTGACAACGGGCGCTAAGGCAAGGAAACACGCGCTAGCGTGTCCTTGTTAATAAAGCGATAATATTATCGCCGCTTTTCGCCCAAAAACGGACGCTAAAGCGGCGATAATGTTATCGCCAGCCCTTGATAATATGCCCCATAGATCTCTGGAGTAGCCACCAACCCACATGCTAGGAGAGCGGCTTTCATAGAACCACTATGGCCCTCCATGCGCATTAGAGCAACGGATATAGCCCACTGAATTTTCTTCCATAATCATACATGGGTGCAGGGACACGGCTTGTGGATATCAGCGTGTTCGCACCTCTTCACCCATGTCACGCTATAACCTTTTGTAGGGGTATTTTAGGATATTTACATGCCGGTGCATGGAACTGAATTTCTACCCGTAAGTATGGGATAGAAACATATTTACAGACTCCACGCTCATTATGAAATACTGGCAGGCAATGGTAAAATCGGGTGGTAACAAAGCATCCAGTATTAACTTTACTCTGTGGCATTATAACCCACGTAATTGGTCATTACCAGTATGGTGCCCGGAACGTGTAACAGCATGGGGACCTGGTATTCATGTGGCATTTACCAAATGTTTGTCCTGGATTCCTTAACCCTTTCTGCTTACATTAGTCTTCTTGTTCCAGGTAGGTTAAATTTGTGACCCAAAAAGCAAATAGTAATACTAGATGCATTATTACTGGGTGTGGTGATACTACCTGGATACACCACAGCTGGTAATACTTGTAATTATGCGGTGTGGCATTATAACGAAAAAACATACAGAGATTTTCCATCGCACTAGTTTTATTAAGAGCTTATTTATCTCTGAGTTCACAAATATTATGCCATGATTATGCTTTTGTTTAGTATACCAAATGTTGGTGTCATCGGTTTTAATATGTACAGTTTGATGTGCTAACAAGGATATGCTGAAGGAAAATTGATTGTAAACTAGAATTAAAGCTACTTTGCATATCACTTTTTAATGAAGTTAGGAAAAAAGCAAACCTCCTTTCCTGCAAACCATTTTGATGCAATATTGTAAATGTTGATAATCCCCTAAAATGACTTCAAAAGAGCTAGCTCCTCTTTGCTCGCATTGTACTGGAAACTAGAAAACTGCAGACATTGCCTATTTTTAAATCTCATGCAGAAAATTTGAATAAAAGATATGACTTTCAAGAAAATGGAAGCAGAAAATGTCAGTGAATTGAATTAATTGCCGGTTTGTCCTTGTTTTCACATATTTGTATTGCCTTTCTAATTTATTCTGCAGCGCGCTCTTCATTACATTTATTGATTGAAGGAAATATGCAGTCAGATGGTGGTTTAAGCTATTTTTGAATAAATAAAACATAATTTAAGAATGTTTACGCATTGTGAAATGAAATGCTGTCAAACATGATGTTTGCATTAATAATTACCTGAATTGACAGTTGAAGCACAATGCCAACAAGACGTATATTGCATAGAACAAACTGTATTTTATGATTACTGACTACAAACCTGTTTTCATATATATAATATGAATCCTGAGGCTAATTCATTAAAATACGGCTGCGCATTTTTTCGCTGAAGATTGCTCATCAGGGGCCATATTATACAAGTGCCCCGGGGGTGCAACAGGTGTTTGTGCCCGCTTTGTGCGCCCCGGGGCACTTTGGAATTGCAGAAGGGGATGGGACAAGGATATAAAATACATAATGCTGTACCCGGCCAAACTCTGGGTCATCTCTAAAGGCAAGACGTGGCATTTCGATTCTCTGGAAGAGGCCTGGAACTGGTTCGAGGGTTGGCGAGTAGTGAGTCGGAAAGAAACAAAGAATGGACGCCAGGGGACTGATCGACATGCCGAGGGTCGGGCGTCCCAGGACCACGGAGGCATCAAAAGTCAGAACTGGACAAGTGAGCATATTCCGGGCAGAGTTACACTATATATTGGGCACAGGAAGCCCGGGTTGGATTACACGCCAGGTCCGGGTTATGGTTATGGCAAAGCTGAAGTGGTGACCGCGAGAGGGATAGGCCTGGCCCGGTTGGACTTGGGGTGCAGCCCTTTCTGGATGCTGATATGCGACATGTAAGCCGTGTCAATAATATCGACTTTTATGGAAGGACAATTGCTCATCTGTGCCTGTGGTGGTGGAATGGCTAACCCACATTTTCAATTGTTCACTATGGGGCGACAGGCACTCTGAGAGTTGGGGTGGTGGGTGGTTCTGAGCTCATGATGCAGGGATGCAGGTAGGGGGGTGTTCAGGGTTGTTGAATTGGCATTCTGGTGTCATAGGAGGTTTTACCACCAGCAAATCCCCGGGGGAAGCATGCTCGATTTTGTTTATCTACTTTGTCTATGGTTGTATTAGTATATAATTTTGTTTGCTCATGCACAGAGGATACGACTGTGGTCGGGACTGAACGATTTCACAGGGGGGTATGCCAAGGTGGGATGGGCAGTGCAGAGATAGGGGTCTGGCAGGGACATAATTCCTTATCATGGGAGGTGTTGATTCCAACAGGTTGAACATTTGGACCTGGGGAACAAGATAAAGCGGGCACCAGTACTCCAGTATCTCTGTAGGCACTCCCCGGACCTAGTACTACTCCAGGAAACACACCTTGGGGGCAATCAATATAGGGCTCTGCACAGATTTGCCTATAAACTTGTCGCCCATGCTGGATACACCACTGACTCTAGGGGGGTTGGGATTTTACTTAAACAGTCGATACTGTTGATAGTCCGCCAGACGTGGCAAGATCCTGGGGGCCGCTTTGTGGTCATATCAGGGGTATGGGAGGGACCCACCCACCCTTAATGTATGTTCACTGTATGTCCAGCCGTGACACCATGCAGCTACGTTCCCAGAGGTGAGCGCCCTGCTGCTGAGGATGCCAGAGGGTATTTGGGATCTGGGAGGTGATATGAATGCAGTGGTGGAACCATGCTGGGATAGGCAGCCTTCCAACCAGAGTACCCTTAGGCCCTTCCTGGAAGCATTGGGAATGGTAGACCTCTGTCGCCTACAACATCTGCAACTCCGACAATACATATATTTCTCCCCAGTCCACTGTAGTTTCTCTCGGCTGGACTATCTCTGCAGTCATTTGGGTAGCCTATCATTATCCACGAGGTATTTCGGATCACTCGCCGGGTGGAGTGACCCTAGGAGGCCCCACAAAAGATTTATCCATACCCCCAAATATAGACCCATGGTACCTGAAAGACGAGAAGATTAGACGAGAGCTTAGGGAAGGGGTGGAACAGTACTACTATAAAGAATGTTGGCTCGGTCTAATCCACTTGTGTGGTGTGGGAGGCTTTTAAGGCGGTACTGGGGGGCCAGGCCCAGGCATTGATCGGGGTGAAAAAGGAGCATAGAATAGCCAGTTCTGGATTGATTGCAATGGGAAACATTGGGGTACGCTTCCATTAACTCTGGTGGGAAAGGCAGCATCATGTAAAATGATGTCTTTGGCGCAATTGCTTTATGTGCTCCAAAATACACCTTACCTAGTCCCCAAGGACTTTTTCCAGAAAATTGAGAGCGAGGTTTGCACATTGCTGTGGCAGGGCGGAACGCTGTGCATCGCACTAGCCAAGCTGCTGAGGGTCTATGAGGACGACTTGGGGATTCCGGACATTACCAAATATTATTGGTCGACCCAACTCCTCGTGGCAAACGAGTGGGTATTTGTGGACCCCCAGAAGCTGGCACATTGAGTTGAAATGCAGACTATGGGGCAAAGGGGCTATGAAACACTCTATTATCAGGGGAAGATGACAAAGGGGTTGCCACAACATACGCAGGCGGCAGTCAGGGCATGGCGAGAGGCTACGGGCTTTTTGGGGTGGAGGGGGCCATGAACGACTATGTCCCCCCTTGTAGTTCAGTGACTTGCTTGGGGAGGTTGGTGGGCTGCAGTTCTTCTCCAGGTGGGAGCTTTTGGGGATAGAACATTTGGGGGATGTTTGGCGTGATCAGGCCTATATCACATTATTCGCCCTAGGTCGATATTATGATCTGTGCGACTCAATGAGGTATAGATATCTCCAGCTGGGGCATGCCCTGGTGTGGCATATTCGAGAGAGAGAACAGTTGCCAGATTGACTGTTGACTGACCATATTCCTGAGAAGTCAATATCCATAATATACCGTAAGTAGTTCAATAATTTACCAGATCATTTGTGGACACTAAGGGAGGCTGGGGCAGAGGACATCAGTGGCCTAGATGATGAAAATTGGCAGGAGACCCTGCAGAGTCCTCGGGAGGTGGCCATTCAGATGAGATTTTGCCTGGTTCAGCTCTGAGTTCTTCATCTCTCCTATTACTCCAGGACCAGGTTGGCGACAATTGGGAGATCATCCACTTAGTTATGCCTGTGGGGTTGTGGCGGGGAGGGAACCTTCTTCCATATTCTTTGGGAGTGCCCAGTGATACAAACGTTTTGGAGTAGGGTGACGCAGACAAAGGCAGAGGTGCTGGCCCAGGACATCACTATGGACATGAAATGGCTTTTGTTCATGATCTCGGGGGAGTCAGTATGGCCCAGTATCAAAACATTTGGTGCCAGCGGGGGTGCCAGAAAGAAAGATAGCAAAGGTCTGGGGCTCAGCGAATCCGCCCTAACTCCTTGACTGGAAAGCTGACCTGGACTGGTGCCTGCGGGCAGAAAAGATAGTCTACCAAAGCAGGGTCTGCCTGAAGAGGTGGGGAAGGATCTGGGGAGCATGGCAAGCATACATGGGGTTTTGATGTTGATGAGGAGGGTGGGTGCAAGGTTCGGGTTTTGTCCATGAGCTGTACAAGAGCTCTTGTAGTGTTTCTTACTTTACTGCTAGGCAAGATTGGTCTCTGTCAGTTGTAATGTTGGTGCTATGTTATTCGGCATGTCCAGATGTGAATTCTTCTGTGCTGAGCATGTTTGCAATAAAAATACTTTTTAAAAAAAGGAAGCTCTCAGGAGGCGCACTGACATTGTGCCATCTATAAGGTGGCACACTGTCAGTGCGCCCCTGAAGGCAGCCCTCTGCAGGGTGTAAAGGACCCCCAGACATCCCCTTGCAGGCGATGCAGTCACTCACTGCACCCGCCTGCAAGGGGATCTCTAATCCCCCTTCAAAGTACAGGTGGGTTGCCACCTGCACTGTGAAAACACGGAGCAGCTTTAAAGCAGCTGCTCCATTTTTCCCCTGAATGTGCTGCCCTGGGGGCAGGGCAAGTTCACGGCTGCACTAGGGGCATCACATTCTTCATAATATGGTGCATTTTTATTGTTTGTGCCAGGTGCACCTTTTAAAAGGTGCGCCCGGTGCAAACAATGTAAAGGCGCCTTTTGTTTCATACGGCCCCAGAAAAGTTTGGCTACACGTTCAGAGCTCAATTGTACCCATTTACAATTGGGACTTGTGGGCTAGAAGAGGACACGGCTGCGAGAAATTTTATTGTGCTCAGAGAACTAAACTGGCCATCTATGCACATTAGATGAATTGACAGATTCCACTTCTCTAATATACATTTCCTTCCAATAAGCCACGTGGGTGGAGGAGTATAACTTACTTATGTACACATGCTCCCACCCGTGCACCCACTTCACACCTTGGGGAAATATTGGCCTTTTATGGCTTTTTTATGTCAATGCATTTAAGTGCATGTCAACACTTTCACTTGGGATGCAAATATATTTATCCACTCAATGTTTCATTATTTTCTTGATTTGTAGAGTACTAGGAGTATGAAATACAGGAAAGGGGCACTTCTGCCATGTCAACTTTGTGGCTGGTCCATGTCCTAGTGCCTGCCTTTTGCCAAGCAGAAATAGCACAGTGAAACAGGTTGTGGAACTGGGGCAGCTCTAGATGTGTCTTTTGGAAAATAGAGTATGTGGCCAGATATTTACCGGCTCCAAATAGCTTCAGGGGCATCGCTTGTTGAAAATGGCAGTTGCAAACTTGCAACGCATTTTAGGTATGTAGAAGTTTGCAAATGCCTTACGCAAAATGTGCTTTTTTGTCATCTGCATTGGTGGGATTCTGTGCTCTTCTGCAACATTTTAATTACAAGTTGCTGAAGTGAAGAATTCTCTTTTGAAATTGAATCAGATTATGATAGAATTAGCACCCCTTTAAGGAAGGTAGAGTGGTAGGCCCACTGTGAGGTGAATGCAGTGTTGGAGATCTTAAGTCTCACGCATGGCCCATTTCTGCAATTTCACGGATATTGGCATATTTCTTACATACCAAAACTTAGACATTTTAGCAACGAGGCCATAGAAAACTCTGTTTTAGGACTTTTTCTGCCCCGAGTTCGTTATTCAAAAATCCCAGTGTCGCTTCTTTTTAACAATTATTGGTGGGATTAGTTTGGCAAATGTATTTAGAATGAGTTGTGGAGGAGTTTAATAGTTTGTTAGAATATACAGAAGTAAGGACACTCTTGGAGATTGGGAGGGAAAGTGAAGTGGAAGAGGAGCATTACTGAAGAATGAAAGGCAGGAAAGGTGACTAACCAAGACAGTAAAAATCAGCAGGTAGGAGGCAATAAGAAGGTGAACTGGTGAACAGAGGTGTACCTGAAGTGAAGGAAGAAGAGTTCCATGAGTGGAAGAAAAGAGTGCCAGACCAAAACAATGAGAAGAGACATGGGAGTAGACAGGATATGTGAAAATAGACTAGAAAGCCAACTTCGAGGAGGTGTGTCACAGGTGCAGCATGAAGGGTGTACAAAAGGTTGGGAAATTGTAAAAGAGTGTGAGAAAGATTGAAAGAGGGTACGCATAGAAAAGGAGTGGGCCAGATGGGAACAGAATGAAGAAGAACTTAAGGCTACCAAAGTCAATAAAACAAAACAGCTGGATGATTGGAAGGGGAGCAATAGGGGCTGAGAAAGTAGGTCATGGAAGAAGTGGAAAAAAGGAACAGCAGAAGGAGGAAATGGAGCATAGTTCAACACAGAGAAATTATTCTGCTGCGTTAAAGAAAATAGAAATTCACTGAAAATAACCAAAGGTTACAAGGCCGCTATGGTTAGGAAATAAAATGAAAAAAACTTTAGACATTCACTGAAAAAAACAAAAGTTAGAGGGACTTTATAGTAAGGAAATAGAATTAAAAAAAACTTTAGAAATTCACTGAAAAAAGCAAAGGTTACAGATACTTTATAGTTATGCTCAGATTTCACTCGTACAAAACCAATGAAATTAAGCACTTATAGTTCACTGAGCTAACTATAACTTGCGCCCCCGCAATGAACTGCTTATGACCTCACATATTACATCACTCATGAAATGGTCAGTGACATCTCAAATGACCGAGGAGGTGCTGGCTGCCAGGCCGGGGGCTCTGTGGATCCACACTTTTTGTTATTTAGCCCCCGGGAGGTGGTGGTCCCTGGTACTTGGGGGGGGGTCCGCATGGCCCCACAAACAATTGTTGATCCCCCCTGGGGAGGTGGTGGTCCCCGGGGTTTATAGAGCCTGAGGGGGGGCCCATGCACCCCCCTCCTTCATTATGTAAATAAAGCCCGGGGAGGTGGTGGTCCCTGGGGCTCTAAAAGCCTTAGGAGGGGAGCCCCCAGCGCCCCTCTCCTTTCTATAAACAATGCCCCTTGGACCTGGACCACCCGGGTCTCTTTCCAAAACAAGCGTGGGGGCCTGCGCTTTTAAAAAAAAAATCACCGATCCACGGATTGCAGAGGGTTTGCGCCTCAAGATATACAAATTTGAATTTCATTTAATTTCGCCAAAACAACTGAACGCATTTACACAAAATAACAAAAAGGATTCTTTCTGTACCAAGAGATACGTTCTGCCAAATTTGGTTGAATTCCATCCAGCAGTTCGGGCTGTAGTTGTGTCTAAATCTGTATGGAAATTAACATGGGAATAGTGATTGGAAGTCAGAGAAAGATAATGGCAATGTCACAGGACCCAGTTGGTGAGGGAAGTAGATGCCTTTGTTTATCCACGATGGCCAATACAGGGTTTTGCCATTGTAATTGATGTTCGGGTTGTTCCCGAGGGAAGCTATAGTCAATAGTTTTATATGAGAGGGTAGCTTTTGTTGATATTTAAAAGGGCATTTTTAGTGTTCTGGAGTATGTACTTAGAAACTGAGAGGTGTTTAGTGTTGGCTGTAAGTAAAGTTAGTGGGTTTAAGTTATCTAATATTGCCTTTTCATCTCCAGTCTGACGGGTGTGTAGGTATCTGGGGCTTGGATCCAGTACGTGCCTTGTTTGGCAAGAAAGGCAGTTTGGTCATCTCTAAAGTTGGCCAGATTAACACCACCTAATGTATTGTGTAGTCTAAGTTTCCTCAGTGCTATTCTTGCTTTTTTGTCTTGCCTTTTACAACTTTCTCAAAATTAAAACGGCCATCTCCACATCTAACCGCCACCAGAATGTGCTATCCCTACCTCAATTTTTCTCCAACCTTAACAAATGCGGCCATCAAGTGTCCAACCTCTATCGCATACTATGCCCTAAGTCAACAAAATTAAACAAAAACATGACAACATACTGGGGAACCACTCCTTTAATCCTATAACAGATTCAGACTGGAACTGGAAATCAGTTACATCCCAACAAATCTTCCCAGTTCTCTCACAAACTAAATTCTGACTACTACACAAAGCCTACTGGACCCTATCTCAGGTACACTTCTTAAAAATCTTGGAAAACCCCACTTGCAGGAATTGTAACGAGTAGAAGGGAGACCTTGCACACCTCATCCTTCATTGTAAATCATTTCTATCAAAGCTATTTAACTGCCACCCTAAAAAAGAACTTTCTTTTCTCATCAAAGGTTTCCTCGACTCTGACCCTAATTGTTCAGCCAATCGTGCCTTGCTAGACCTTCTACTAACATCAGCGACCCAGATAGTCCTCTCCAATTAGAAAAATACACTCAAGGCTTCTTTCCGTACCTGGATCAATTGGGTATCACACAAGAGGGGAGCAGACAACATAGCATTCCTTAATTTCCCATGGAAATCATCTTCTAGACCCATATGGGAAATGTTGGATAGCTATTTCGCCACCAATAAACAAATTTAAACACATGCTCAACACACTTACCCTTCTCACCACACCCTCCCATTAGGCGTTTATCTCAACTCTAAGTTGGCTTCCCAGCCTAGGCAACTTCTTCTTATTCATTTTGAAAGCCTTGATGCCTGGAGCACCTTTATAAATATAACATTTATGTGTGGTGATTTCACCTTCGCAAACCTTATACCATTCCTTTTTTAGCAAATAGGGTTGCTGCGCTATATAGTGCAATGCATTATGGAAGCTTGTCCAACTTGTACCTGACACCTACGTATACTCTGTTTCTGCAATGTGTAATATAAAATGTATAATTTGTGCTCTTCCATATCTGTGCCTTACAAACTTAGCACTGTATTTTGGGCATTCCTATGCATTGTAGATTGCTCTGTGTATAACCTAAACATACCTCAATTTGTATGATCAGACAAGTTTGTATCGTTTCACTGCACATATTAGACTCTGCACCTCTTAAGATTCAATGGCCCAACTGACTCTGTAACCTGTGTACCCCCTTACGTTATTTATGTAATTACTTACTTGTTCAATTTGTTCAACTTATTACTTATTTGTTCAATTAAGATTTTCCCCTGTATCCTCTTTATTTAGTCTTCAAAATTCAATAAAATATTTTTGAACAGAGAAATGAACATGAGAAAAGCCCTTTTTTTAACCCCACCCCTTTTTCTTGGCCCCTGCTTGACGAATCGCCCTGAAACTTTCCATGCACAACTAGAATCACCGAGGCACTTTTTTGTGGAAAATGTTGTGAAGATCTGTCAAACGGCACCAAAGTTATAGGCAAGTCAAAAAACGCTTTTGATATGGAAACCTGGTCCTAACTATACCTACTGGTGACTGCCCTTGCAACTACCAACCTTAACCTTAGAGCCATGTGAAACTGACAAGGGATGAAAGGTAGGTCAAGGTGTGAACCCTGTGAAGGCACAGGAGATTGAAATGTGTGTGGAACCGCTTCTCCATCATCTTGATCAAAATAGGATAATTAGGTCCCCTGGAGAAAGCTCTTACAGTAGTACATGTACATTTTCTTTTTTTTTTTTTTTTTTTCTTTAGTCCTCATTTGCCATTATGTGTTAGGTATCAAAAGTTCCAAACAGCTGTGACTGAGTAAGAAGATCTCGGCCTCTCCTGATAAGAAGGGGTGTTTTTTAAAGAAAAAACACATGCCGAATCTCACATTGTACTGCCAGCTTGGAAACCGATGCCTTTTAACAGGTGCTGGCCTCTCCAGCTACCTGCTTATTTTGGTGTTAATCATTGGACTTTTAAATAATATCAAAAAACACATATCTTATATAACATAGAAAGGAAAAAAAGATAGAAGGGAGAAAAACAGAGAAAAGAAAATAGAAAAGAAGATACCCATCAATGCCTTATATTCCTTGCCCAGTTATCCCAGATATCCCATATCTTCATTCTTTTGGAATTGGCAGTGGCTCGATCCAGTGTCATTATTCTTTGTATTGACGTTACCCACTCTATTTCAACCGGGGGAATGGGCATAATCCACTTTATACAGAGCTCTCTGCGTGCAAGAAGAATTAGCATAAATACCAGGGCTCTGTGTGCTTTTGTTAATGTCCTATCCCCTTCCCTCTCTAACATTACCCCAAAAATAACCAACTCCAAGCTCACCTATACTTCTTGTCCCAATATACCGGAGAGTGTTGTACCTACTTTCTGCCAGAAAATTTGAATCGAAGGGCACTGCCAAAACATGTGGGCTTCATTTGCGTTGGCCTCCCCGCACTTAGGGCACCTCTTTTCCACCTGCATCCCCAGTTTCGATAACCTCTTGGGAGTCCAATAAGCCTTGTGAACTGTGAAGAGATGACTCTTCCTGAATGGAGCAGACTTTGCATAAAACCATAGATAAGACACAGATACTTGCCATATCCGATCGAGGTCTATATCCGGCAATTCCCTCCTCCAGATCGACACCGGTAAAGCTTGTTCCTCCTCAGGTACCTGAATCAGCATCCAGTACCACTCCGATACTTCCTTTGGCGAAAGGGAGCGGGAAACTATCTTTGACTCCCAAAATGAGTTTCCTTTCCCGTCTTTGCCCAATGTTTTAGCCCAACTTGTTAATTGATAGTACTTGAATCTTGATACCATCCCTTCAGACAATTCCTGTATGCGGAGCTAAGAAACTAACTCTGTGTCGTCTAGAAGTTGGCCCCATATGTGCCGACTAAAGCTGAACATGGACAAGACAGAGGTCCTCATCCTCGGCTCCAACCCTTCAGCCTGGGACGACTCCTGGTGGCCAACGACACTGGGGGCAGCCCCGACACCCACCGATCACGCACGCAATCTGGGAGTCATCCTCGACTCAACGCTCTCCATGACCAAGCAAGTCAACGCAGCCTCCTCCTGCTTCAACACCCTCCGCATGCTCCGCAAGATCTACAGGTGGATCCCGACAGATACAAGAAGAACAGTCACCCAGGCCCTCGTCAGTAGCAGACTGGACTATGGAAATGACCTCTACACGGGAGCCCCGGCCAAGCTCATCAAACGACTGCAACGCATTCAAAACACCTCTGCACGCCTGATCCTCGACGTACCACGCCATAGCCACATCCCCCCCACCTGAGAAACCTGCACTGGCTCCCCGTCAACAAGAGGATCTCCTTCAAACTCCTCATCCACGCACACAAGGCACTCCACAAGACCGGCCCAGCCTACCTCAACAGACGACTCTTCTTCTATATCCCCAACCGCCAGCTCCGCTCCGCCGACCTCGCCCTCGCCACCGTCCCCCGCATCTGAAGAACAACCACCGGCGGCAGATCCTTCTCCCACCTCGCCGCCAAGACCTGGAACACCCTTCCACTCGGCCTACGACAGACCCAAGACCAGCTGACCTTCAGGAGGCTACTCAAGACCTGGCTGTTCGACCAGTAGCGGCCCCCCCTTATTCCTCAGCGCCTTGAGACCCTCGCGGGTAAGTAGTGTGCTCTACAAAATTCTTGATTGATTGATTGATACCGTACTGCTTAAGAGGGATTGCTAGAGAGTCTTGAAGACAGGCAGGCGTACCCGGATGAATTCCATATGGGAGCCTTATAGCTGAAATAGGGTATTTGTAAAGACCATCTTATCTGATGCCAAACCTTGCATGCACTCACGAGAATCTTTAGCCTAACTCTTTAAAAAAAATTTGGGTGCCCAAACTTAAATAAGAAAAAACCATTAAGATCTGGGGGACTATTTGTAAGGGCCTGAAAAAGTGGTGACATCTCTGAGGTATTCTCAACATTTGCCTAAAATTTTTTAAATGAAAAGCCCGGTAATATTGCAATAGATCCGGGCTGGCTATCCCGCCTAATGCCTTCTTCGCTCTAAGTTTTCCCCAAATAAAACTAGTGAAGTCACCCTGGACCTTCTTTATCCAATCTTTCCTAAATTCTAATGGTATAGAGTTAAATAAAAAGATAAATTTGGGGAGAATGGACATCTTTATCAAATTTGATCTACCCAAGAACGACAAAGGAAGTGCACTCCAGGCCTGTAATTGCTTCCGTACGCTTGATGCTAAAATGTCAAAATTCACTTTTGCAATGTTATCTAGGTTTTGTACAATTTGAATACCTAAATATCTCATACTTTGTTTGACTAAGTTAGTTTGGTAGTGTGTATTCCACTGCATTATTTCGTTTTTTTGCTGATTTACGGCATACCCCGAAACTTTCCCGAAAGCCCCCAATGTTTCCCAGATTGTTGGCCAAGACAAAGATAGATGACCTGTGAATATCATCAGATCGTCCGCATACAAGGCGATCTTTTTCTCCCACCCATTACATACAAAAGAAGAAATGCTTTTATGTGTCCTTAGTTTTATAGCTAGAGGCTCTACATATAGGTTGAACAAAAGCGGTGACAGGGGACATCCCTGACTTGTCCCCCTATAAATATGTACCACTCTTGATAAATTACCATTAATTAACTATCTAGCTGACAGGTTTTTATATAGGGCTTTAGCAGCTGCCAAAAAAGTTTCTCCCAGATTAAATCTTTGAATCACCTCATACAGGAATGGACAACTCACCCTATCAAAGGCCTTTGCCGCATCTAAGGTCATGACCGTCAGGGGACTGTTGTACTCTTTGGCCAGATCAATCGCCCCGATTAGCTCGTGAGTCATTTCATGCAGCTGCCTTCCTTTTATAAATCCTTTCTGATCTGAGTGAATCAGAGTTCCAACTATTTTGTCTAATCGTTTTGTCAATATTTGCGAATAAATCTTATAATCACTGTTAAGTAATGAAATGGGGCGATATGACTCACAAACCCTTGGATTTTTATTAGGTTTATGTAAAATAGTAATGGTGGCGAAATCCCACGAAGAAGGAGGATCATGGTCAGAGATAAAAATGGAATTACAAATTTGTAGCAAAATTGGTGCAAGCTCTTCTTTTAATATTATATATATCTCATTTGGAAGAGCGTCCGGACCTGCGGCCTTCCCCTTTTTTAGACTATAATTTTAATCACCTCTTCCAAGCAAACCGGACTATTCAGTTTTTCTCACTCTGCCTCCTGAAGGTGTGGGAGGGTTATATCTTGAAAGAAAGCCTCAGTTTGGGCCCTATTCGGAGTTATATCTTCCGAGTATAATTCTTGGTAAAAATTTACGAAGGCGCTTTCGATTTCAGAAGCTTCCGTGATTATTTTTCCTTTATTTTGACATTTTAGGTCTTTTATAAAGTTTCTAGATTGATTAGATTTTATCTTCCATGATAATAATTTCCCACACCCCTCCCCGTATTCATAATGAGATAGCCTGCTGGCTTCCCATTTCCGCCTTATTTTAGCTTCTAAAAAGTCGGCTAACTTCAATTGAGCTGCATGTAAATTCTGCCCAATTTGGCTTTTGCTGACCGGATTTATGGCTTGTATCATCTCCTCTTGTAAGGATTTTATGGAAGCTTCAAGAGAATTAATTTCCTCCTTAGACTTCTTGTTATGCGCAGAGCTAGCACTAGAAAGTATGCCTCTGAGAAAAGCTTTATATGTTTCCCACACAATATTTAAGGAAGCAGACCCGAGATTGAAAGAGAAAAACTCCTTCGTAGCCGTTTTCAGATTTTCTACCACCAAAGGATCTAGAAGCAACGTGCGATTGAGAGTCCAACGTCGCGATGAGGAAGTTTTATCTCCGATCATGATCTCCAATAATACGGCTGAATGATCAGATAAGTGTTCGGGAAGGTGTGAGACTTTCCTTATGTTTTTACTGATACTGGAGTCTACCAGAAAAAAATCTATCCTTGTCCTTTGCCCATGTTTTTTATTATGAAAGGTGAAGTTTCCTCCTTCAACCTCTTCTCCATCATTCATTTTCCTCCATATATCTACCAGACCTGTATCGGACATTAGTTGTTTCAGGGCCCTCCTCATATTAGGTGTTGACATTGCTGCCCTTCTAGAAGTAGAGTCCAGCATTGGTTCCAGACACACATTAAAATCTCCCCCCATTATAACAGGGACATCAATATCCACTAACTGCAAAAAAAAGTGTGCGGAGAGGTGCAGGGTCATCAAGGTTAGGGCCGTAGTATCCCACAAAAGCCAACCATTCATCATAAATCTTGGCCTTAACTATCACCCATCTGCCTCGTGGATCTACCACACAGTCTCCCAGTATAGCCCGAATGGATTTTTTGATAAAAAGGGCCACCCCTTTCACCGTGCCAGACTGGGAGGTGTAAATACAGTGTTCGATCCATCGCTTACTTTTTAAAATCTCAGGCCATTCTTCTTTAGCTAAGTGTGATTCTTGAATGAGGAAGATATCTATATCTTTAATTTTCAAATACTCTAGAATTTTTTTCCTTCTTGCGGAGACCCTAAGACCGTTGACGTTCCAGGATAGAGTCTTTAGCAACCTAGGTTTATTAGAGTTTGCCATATCGTAAACCACCAACTAACATATTAATGCTATTAGGCCTAAATCTTCCCATCAAATTAAAACTTATGTTTAACAAAAAAAAAAAGGAATTCTGGTCCAAAAGTAGCAAAAGAAGACATATTTTTTGGGTTTTTTCCCACATGCTCCCTCACCCAGTGTATGAATTTTCTATTTACATTTCCTTGTGAACCCCCCCCCCCCCTTACTGAAACCCTCCCTCCCTGGGGAACCCTCCCTATTCACTAGAGACAGAATGATGTTTTCTGTCTCATATGGGCCCTCCTGCTGTGCTATAGAGAAAAATTAAACTTGTTGTGCTTTTATCTGGTCTATGAATTTACTGACTTCAGCTGGGTCCCGAAAGTTATACATTTTATTATTTCGCATTACCCTCAGTGAGGCGGGGAATCTTATATTTGCAGTTTCTTTGTTATTATATATTGTAGACTAACTAACCTCAGAGAATAGAACCAGATAAGATGTAGAAACATGCACCATTTTACAGTGAATTACTATAGGTGCACTCACCACTAAATAATTAGTAAACCTAATTTCAGGGTTTTTAAATCATACATTGCTTTTATTGCAAAATATGTGTTCACTTTTTAAACCAAAAGATGTGCAAAGAGTTAGGCATGAGAAAATTATGGACATTATTTGGGGTTTGCTGAAGAAAGAGGCATAGTGTAAGCCATCAAGTGTCAAGTTTGTGGTTAACACCGTCTCATTTAAAAGTGAGGGAAGCATTGGTTTACACCAGCAGATCCTCCAGCTTGCTTTGTGGTTATAAACCTCTCACCTGGTGACCTGTTCAACAATGGACCGCCAGAGCACCGTGAGGGTCATCACATTCTGTGGAGGGCGGTGCTACCATCACTAGATTTCCCTGCCTAGGACTGCATGGCAAAGCTTGCCAAACCTGGGCAGGGAAATCAAATAATGACTCCCTACACACAGGGAAAAGACTCACTGCACATCAGAGCCATTGTTTTCTGTTTTCAAGGAAAAAGGACCAACCTTAGGAGTTGGTAAATAAAGATCGGGAGAACCAAGCACGATACTAGCTTCACAAAGTTTAGGGGCATATTCTCAAGGACTCATCGCCGATTTATCGGCACTTTAGCGCCGCAAAAGTGGCGATAGATTTATCGCCCTATTTTCAAGCTGGTGCAAACTTGCGATATCGCAAGTTTACCAGCAATAGCTGCCGCAAAAAACATCGCCACGGATGAGTGCCACAGATGAACGCTAATGATATGCAGAGTAGGCGTTCCCATGCAAAAACACACGAAAACACCACTTCGTGAGATTCACAACGACCAGTCAGATCTGCGATGCGAACCAAGAACAGGTGATAAGGCGCGTTAGCAGCAGGGATTTAACACCTGCCTTTTACTGGTGTTAAGCAGGACGACCAACTGCAGTAGAAAGGGAGCCCAGCCCAGAGCCACATCTGAAGACCAACAGATGCCATGGAGACACTGATCATGCAGCTCGGAGACCCAAGAGGGCCACAACACCCACCGCCACCACCCCCAGGCACCCCCTCCCCCGGACAACCCACCCTGGATTACCACCTAGGCAGTGCAGGACAGCAGACGACCCTAAAACGCACCAGCCCCAGAGACTCAACGCCAGAGGAAGCCATTGGCCAACACAGGTTCAAAAGGACAACCATCCACCGCATCCTGAACCACATTGCCCACAGGCTGACGGTACCAACACAGCGGACAACCTACATCCCACCGCAGACAAAGCTGCTGGCTGTGCTGCACCTGTTGGCCCCTGGTACCTTCCAACCAACAACTGCCTGAGTCGGAGGAGTCACACAGCCAGCCCCATCAAACTCCCTCACACATGTCATGGATGCATGTCCACAAAAGCAACGGCGGGCCCCTGTATCCGCACCACACGATAGTTCCAATTCGTAGTGTACCTGCGCAACCAACCCCAACGCCAGCCGTGCTACACGCCTCCGTGCCCCAGACCCAAGATCATAGCAACCGAAATGTGGGTGCACCAGGTCATGAAGTCCAGTAGTCAACAGTAGTGTTAAAACAGAACTTTATTACAAATACATAATTCAACAAAACGAAAAGCTCAGCCAACGCGTTCCATTCCCAACGGGGAACTTCAACAGGTCAACGTGTCTTCAGAAACCTGTGGGAGAAATGGTGACAATGGTCAAACTTCCGTATAGTCACATGCCTAATCTGATACAGTGTACTGCACTTGGACAAACCAGAATGCTCCCAGGCCTGATAAACCATGCATGAGAAGACCGTAACAGAACTACGTGTGGCCGTAACCGTCGTAGGAATGAAGAGGAAGGTAACGACCACACGAACTGCTGTTACGGTCACATCATGCAGGACTCATCACACCTGAAAGCATCACGGTGTGTGTCAGCTTGATACCCCTGCCCCTCACTCCCCCACACAGCGCAGGAACATCTTGAGACCACGCAAGGGAGCTACGCCATAGCACGTGTTGGGGGCAATTCACAGCACACGTGTATGACTTGTGCCCCCTGCCGACACTGCACACAATCACCGCAACAGCAACCACACACATGCCATCACTGTGCATACAAAAGTGGACCACCATGGCTTGTCCACCAATGTCGTTGCAAATTCCCCAGGCAGTGTGCATGATCCCCACATGTCCGCAAGTCCGCCACCAACCAGCGCTTTGAGGATGGCCCCCATGGAAATGCACTGCCCATCGGCAAGTACCAACTGAACACACCACACACCTCAACTCCACAATCCCCCAACTCACAACTGTGGGAATGCGCACGTCACCAATCCACCACCAAAGTGACTACTGCGTGTGTCTCAGTCTCCGCCACAACCTCCCCATAGGCCTACACACACGTGGCCGACCACCTTCAACGGGCATCTTCACACTGGAGACAATGTGGCTACGTCCCAACCAACCCGCACACATCACGATCATCGCATGCAGGGTCGCGTCAGCAAGGGCGGCGCCCCCCACCCAGCCATGAGTCCGCCGCCGTGACCGGTGGTGCCTGCGCTATCCTGTGTGCCTGATGCACCCCAGCCCTGGTCCCCAGACCGGTCCTCCACCCAGCGATGACTGGCCGCCCCTGTGCCCCCAGGCCTCAAAGCTCACCTGCCGCCACGGGCGTGTCTCCAAGAGGGCCCACCACGTGCCGGGGCATCCTCCTCAGCCGATCGCTGGATTCCCCACCACAGGCCCCCGGCGCACTCTGCGGCACCGCACCGTGGAGTCATGTGTGTGCTGACTGCGCGTACACTGCGGTCCAGCAGGGCACACAGTTCAATTTGAGTCTTGATTCGCTGGACACTGTATCAAGGCAAACGCATCATCGCAGGCTGCACACCCGCTCATCTCTTCAGGTGCAACTGACCCTGTGCAACGCAAGTCATCGTCACGTGGCGGTAGGCCCCTGCCAGCCGCAGTGCAGTGGGTGCCACCAACTCAGTGCACCGCAAGTCATCATCCCGTGGTGGTAGGCCCGTGCGGGCCGCAGTGCAGCGGGTGCCACCAACTCAGTGCGCCACAAGTCATGGACCCTTCATGATTGGGTCGCGTGGTGCGGACGCCAACATGTCATCTCCGGCAGTGGGGTATGTGATGTGCTAGGCCCCTTTTATTGGCAGGGTCACATGTCCTGTGATGCCTGTGCTGGATGGGTGTGGTGTGGGTGTGAACCAGCCCTCAGGGAGTGGCTGTGGCATGCTGACGACTAGACCAGTGATCAGCAGATCACTACAGGGAAGACCTGGGACATGTAGCTTTGTCGTCCCCTCCTGAGCGTAAGTGGAGTGGACTGGCCTGGTGTATGGCAGGCCAGCGTAGGGGTGGGAACAATGAGCCCGGGACTCTGGGCGTGCTTCAGTTCTGGGCTGGACATGGAAGTAACTGATGCTTGTGTCTCTGTTGTAGTGTCTACGCCACCCGGACCGCAATCGGCAATGTTGCGCCCTGTGACTCAAGTCCCACGACATGAGCAACATGGATGTAAGGGGGAATCACTGACCCTACATTCATCCATACTCTCATACTTGAATGATCAAAGACATGAAACATCTGTGCGATTCTGAATGTTTAATTCACATCCAGTGGAGTGTTGTAGCTGGAGCAGTACAGGGCCATGCAAACCGCACTTCACATTATTGGCCCGTGGAGGGCCAGCCAGAGTCCTTCAGGGAATGACAAGTACATCGGAAGAGGAAGAGTTCAGTCCGCAGTCTGATCGCTGTGTCATTGGTAACCAAACAGAAAATGGCAGTCCATGTCGAGGTCCAAGGTGAGTGTCGTAGAGTGTATCAGGGGACAGTGGAAGGTGATGATGCAAAGGGCAGAACCAAGGAGAAACAGGCCATATGGCGGAGATGAATGCTACTGCCTCCTCCTTACCAGTAAGGTTGATTCACCCGCATCTTCATCCTCTGATGTCACATGTGCCTCACACGTGGGTGGTGGTGGATTGCCTGCCGCACTGTGAGGCACTGACACACCAGGGGGCGGAGATGTGGATGTTGAAGCAGCAGCAGCATTCATCTGCGCAAGGCCTTGAGGCAGCAATGCCATGACGATGTGCTGCAGGGCATGGAAGGTCCCAGCCACATCTCGTTGGTGTGCAGCTGTGGCAGCCATTCTTTCCGCCGTCATCCGCTCCATGTTCTCCATGAGTCCCCGCATCTGTCCCAACTCCCGGCTGACATCGCTGGAACCACTCTGACTGGACAGTTGTTCTTGTCTCAGTATCATGACTCCAGCGATGTCAGCCATGGATCGTTGGAGAGCATGGAGCGGACTGTGGGTGTCCGTTAGGGACTGTAAGTGGTCCCTGATGGTACTCAGACACCCATGTATGGCATCAAGTTTTGCTGCCATGAGGTTGAACCCCACCCGCACCTGATCAGCCGTCTTCTCCTGGACCTCTAACACACAGTGTTGGAAGGCCATGTGTTGTTCTTGGGGGTCCTGGGAGACAGCTGGGGTGGTAGGTGCTTCCTGCTGTGTGGTCTGTGCAGGGGGTGGGGTCTCCTCGATGCAGCTGGGCTGCCCTGCTCCTGGAGGTGAGGTGCCGTAGCTGTCCATGAACTCTTGGAGGGCATCGGTGTCGAAGGTGTGGAGGTCCTCTTCGTCATCAGTGAAGAGCTGTTGGGTCTGCTCTGCAGGAGGTGTTGGTTCGCCCTCTGCAATGTGATGGGGAGATGCAGTTTAACATTGTGTTCACATGTATGTTGACGCATTGTACAGGTTTACATACAAACTGCATGACAATGTACATTGTGACTGTTTGGGAGGAGCTGCCTATTTGATGCGGGACAGTGGACATTTCGACAACATCACGGATGTGTGTTTGTACTTGTACATTATCATCTCACATTTCCCTGCTATGCCAAATGTGATTGACCAGTTTCTACACACAAGCGGCACCAGTTGTGTCCTCTGTTCTGTTGTGAACGTGTTGCAGTTTATACCACATTGTTGTCAATGTTGATGTGCTCTGAATGTTATGTGTGTGTGCTGCATTTTGGGAGAGTCGCCCCTGCAGCTCTGATTTGGCTGGCCCTTCTCCCTTTCAGGCGGTGTGCCTTTGACTTCTGTGCTTATACAGTGCTGAGATGTTGCATTCTTAGGTAAATTGGGCTCTTGGTGGGACTTGGGACTCTGGGGCATGGTTTGTCCGCAGATGTGTTGTTGACGTCAGGGGTTGTTTGTGCACGTGGATGTGTCAGAGTGTGACCTGCTCCTTTACGGATGTGGTCCACACTCGGCCACCTCAGTGTCGTGGCGTGCAACATGTCATGATATATTGACTGCAGCCATGCTATTCGTCATGCAGTGTCACTTGCATTGTCAGTGTGGCTCACAGACACGCCGCTTTGCTGGGCTCAGCACATGTGCATGGGTTGGTTGTGAGATTAGTGATGTGTGGGGAGAGCCCCCTCTGTGCACATTGTCGACGGGGGCCTACTTGCTGTTTCAATGTGTGCTGCAGTATGCCAAGGAGATAAGGGACATGATCCAGAGTCATTGTGGGTGTGCACTGTGCTATACTTGATTGTGCATGTGTGCCATTGCGCCCATCTCCCCCCGTCCCCCCAGTCCCTGGTGGTTACTCACCCTGTTGCTGTTGTGTCAGGTCATGTTGAGCAGTGTCCGGTGCCCCAACTCCTGCCACCGTCTCCACACTGATGACTGTGGACACCATTTCCTCCATCTCATCCAGCTCCTCCTGTGGCGCTGGACTCCCACCTCCAGTCTGCATTGCTGCCTTCTGGTTGTTGCCGAGTTTCTGCTTGGTCTTGCGCTTCACATCATTCCAGCGCCTCTTGAGCTCTTCCATTGTCCTCCTCAGTACTCCGACTGCATTCACCTTGTCCAGGATGGACTGCCATATTCCATTTTTTGTTGCCAATGACACAGTGGAGGTGACGAACAGTTGTTGATGGTGTTCTCCAACCTCCGTGATCAGGATCCTGTTTTCCTGTGGACTGAACCGCGTCTTCCTCTTCTTCTGGTCCTTGCCCTTCCCTGTCCCCGAGGTCCCAGGCTGCTCCTCCGTGGGGCTTGTGGGGTTCTGGCCGTCCTCTGTACCTGCTCCGGCTGCCTCCATTGTGCTTCGCTGTAGTTCGTTTTTTTTTTTTTTTTTGCTTTTGTAGTGATTTTTCCCGCCTGACGTGTGTGATTTCAGGCCTGGCGCTGCTTTTCGCTGATTGTCTTATCGCGGTTGGGCCCATCGCAACTTTTTTCGCGTTCGGGTTTGGATTTTCATCGCCGTCCCGGTAGTGTTATGCGGACATTTGCCGCGTTATCGGGGTACTATCGCATGTTACCGCCGTGTTGTGAATGCCACGTTAACACGGGGTTATTTTCCCGCGATAGACGGCGATATGTGAACTTGCGTTAACCTATTTTGGCGATGTTTATCGCACGTTCTTGAGAATATCCCCCTTAGTGTCTTCAGTGAAGCCACCACCCTGACCACTGAATTCCCAGAAATCTCTGCCTCTCAAGCAAAAGGAGATCTACATTTTTCACACAGTTCTCTACCAGCAGAGAAGAGGTCATAGCCTCCACTGACCTGGAGGTGTGTAGGGGCTCCCACCTATATCTAAGGGTCTAAATATTTTCAAATATGTACTTTCCAACTATGACCCAACTAAAAAGGCAGCATATCTTTATAATATGTCTTTTATTTTTTATTTTAGAACAGGTTGAATTGTATTTCACATGACAGATTATCAGCACAGACGGATCTTCATACTGCAGATGTTGCAGATGCATTAAACTGCCTTTTGATGAAAACACCCACCAATTTGTAGCTATCACGAGAAAGTAGAGGAAAAGAAAACTTGCATTCAGAAACTATCTGCAAATTGCTATTTTCACCTTGAAAACATGACTGCTTCGCAGCAACTATTATTTTGAGAGAAAGGCAACAGTTCTACGTAGAACGTGTGGTTGAGAACATTTAATGCAATACATCTTGGTCAACATAATGACAACTGTACTTTAAAGGGAAAATAGCAAATATAATGGGTTGATGAGAAGAAAAGCTACATACGAGCTTGATAAATATTCAAGGTCTGTTGGTAATGAGAAATGGAATCTGATGAATGGGATGTCATGGTAAAATCATTTTAATCAATAATGAGAAGTGACATTATTCACACTGGCGATATGTCTTTCTCATTTGTTACATGATCAACTGTGTTTCATTAACAAAGGAGAAAATTGCCTGTGCAAACCATAGTTACATTTTTATGATGAATATGTCACTGTAGTTTATTTGAAAATCTTCGTATATTAGGGCAATAGGGAGAAGCACGGACATTAATTTCGGATAAGTCCATATGAAACACAGCACGCTGCTATTGTTAAAAAAAAGAATTGGAAGATATTGCTCTACACTTTAATTAAGAGTTTAAATACATATATTTTCTAGTGGAGGAATTCTTTTAGCTTGTGACCCTGGTGGCTAATGGACACGCTCTTGGCCCATTTCTACGTGTTATAAGATACTACATTGAGGCTGTTAATATAATATAGCATTGACAACTCCGACCTACCACTACAAGATGAGTATGTAATGGTTGTTCTTAACTCCACATATGCTTACTGGAGATATGTTTAAGTGAAATTAAGAACAGTAATTGCACTTACCGTAGAAGGTAGTGATTGGTCGATGTAGTGAGAATGCTATAATTGTAATCACATATATGAGATGCAATATAGGGCACACACATATATACATATACACACACACACACACACACTTATATATCGTGATCAAGGCTGCGTGTGACAGCCGTAACGCGTGGATGCTATCACTCATAAATAAAGTTGAGTGAACAAAACCCCCACGGAGTGCTGGATTATCTTCCCATAATTGGAGAACTGCTGTTCAGATATATATAATATATATATATATATATATATATATATATATATATATATATATATATATATCCAAACAATCGTTAGTACCCATGGAAGAAAAACGATGTCCAAGCCACTTTATCCTTGCCAGCGTGTTTTTTTTATTTTCACTGCCCAGTCACTCGACGCGTTTCGGAGGAAGACCTCCTTGGTCACGAGTACGAGTGCATGTAAACCACCAGTGTTTATACAAAATCATGTGACACCTCAGCCTCATAGATAGTGAAAACAGACTCCTAGTGCAATACATTGTTACGGAGCTAGAATGCAATCTGTTACAAACATTGAGTATTTAGAGCGAGATATATATATATTGGATACAGTTCATGTGGCAGCAAAATTTACATTTGTAAATTCAACATTTATGGTAGCAAGCATTGTTAATGCATTACGCTGTTTACTTTGAAGATATTGAGCCTCAGTGGGCTTAAAACATATTTTCTTGGTAACAAACATTATCAATTGTTGCTCAGTAAGGGTCAGTACATACTAACAATTAAAAAAAAGTTTTAAATGATTTTTCGATTGAAATGCCACACAAATAACTACGTTACCGAGCATTCAAACAGCCCCAGTGGGCTTTAGCAAACAATTCGTCACTTCCTATAGGCTCATGCCTCGGCCATCACAGTGTAAATACCGGCGGCATATCAATCCAACCCCAGTGGGTATATCTCTTCATTTGAATTAGTATGTAATTAACTCGCTCATCACTCCAATCTATAGATTAATCAGTCTTGCATTCCACTCTCCTTTCAAGACTCAACAAGGACCTGTAATAAAGTGAAATAAAAAGAGGTGAGAGGCTGTTCAACTAATTCAAAATATTTACATACACTACATATAAATTAAAATGACGAAGTGGTGCCAACAAGCAATAAAATACTCCTAATGTCCACATTAATCAGAACAGTATCAGGAAAGTACATTACTGGTATTTACAGGTGATGGCCTTCACTAACCCAAGTGTATCGATAAGGCTTCATCACAGTTATGTCCATCGGGTTGCATGGTATGAAACTTGATTATTAATCGTGATTCTAACCGTCTCAGTTCTTGAGTCCTATCACCCCCTCTCTCTCTTATGGGGACATTGTCTATGGCGCAATATGAGATCAGGCTGTTGTTACTCTTGTGGTAAGTGGCAAAGTGTCTCGCTACTGGGTATTGCCTGTCATTATTCTTAATTGCCCTCAGATGTTCCAATACACGTTTTTTTGCTGGGTGTATAGTACTTCCTATGTAAAACTTATTGCAAGGACATCTAAGGGCATAGACCGCATATTCTGTGTGACAGGAAAAATGTTTTAGTATCTTAAATGGTTTACAATGTGTAGAGAGCTTCACTTCTTTGACATTACTGCTATATTTACAGGCTTTGCACCTCCCGCATATATAGAACCCTTGAATTGTGTTTCTTTTTGGGTTAGTGGGAATTAGTGTTTGGCACACCATATCTTTAAGCGATTTAGCCTTACGATAAGTTGTTAGTGGGTAATCTTCTATCTCTTGTATCAGGTCTTTGTCTGTCTTGAGTACATCCCAAAATTTTCTAAGGGCTTGTTTAACCTCCCAGGATTGTTTATTAAACCCTGTTATAAACCTTACTTTACCAGTACTTTTAGTTTCTTTTGTTGGTTGTGTTTTCTCCTCAAGTAACTCTTTCCTGTCTCTTTTATCAATTTCCACCAGGGCACTATCTATACAAGTTTTAGTGTACCCTCTCTCTTTGAATCTCTCACACATAGTGACCCTTTCAGTATTGAAATCCTCTAGTGTGCTGCAGTTCCTTTTTGCTCGTAGAAGTTCACCCAAGGGGATACTATTAATGAGACTGCTAGGGTGACAGCTGTGCGCATGTAACAGACTGTTTCCAGCAGTCTCTTTCCTGTAAAGGACTGTAGTTAATAAGTTGTTACTGACTTTAATTTTCAAATCTAGAAATTCAATGGTTTCCCTATCAATGTGGCTGGTGAATGAGAGGTTAAAGGTGTTGGTGTTAAGTAGGCTAACAAATTTTATCGTTTCCTGTTCACTCCCTTCCCATATGCAAAAGATATCATCAATATAGCGTGCCCAAACTTTCACATTCATTTTGAATTGATCAAGGGTACTGACTACTTGCTCCTCCCACCAGCCCAGGTACAAACCTGCAAGACTGGGGGCGAAGCAAGTACCCATCGCGGTTCCAAGGGTCTGACGGTAAATTGCTCCATCAAACAAAAAGACATTTAGGGGCCGATTCCGATCTTGGCCGGTAGGGCTCCGAATCGGATTCGGCTTTACCGGATCCGATTCGGAGCCCTGTTTCCCGACCGAACCGTACGCGGGTCCGGCCGAGCGAGTACGATGCGGGTCGCCGACCGCTCCGACCGACTCGCTCCCGGCTCGAACCGCTCGACCGACTCGCTTGGACTCGACTCGCACCGCGCAATGGAGACGTTTCCCGGCCGGGTAAGTACGATGCGCGCCGCGAGCAGTCCGACCGAGCCGCGCACTCCGGCTCGAAAGAGCTGTCGGAGCCGTACTTTGGGGGTCCGTGTCGGACCCCTGTACGCGTAGCCGCGCGAGTCGCACACAGGGGGACCCATGGGTCCCCCTACCTGTGCGTGTACGGCGCGAATCGCTTCGCCGCGTACCCGCTGTAGGGGGCGCACTTGTCCGACTCGCACCCATTGAGTCAATGGGAGCCCGCGTACGCGTTGTACGACTGGCTCCCATTGACTTCAATGGGAGTCCGACCGACTCGAGTCCGATAACATACGGACGCATCGTACTCGTTCGGTCGGACTGCACGGGTCCGATTCGGTCGGAAATCTCTCCGGGTCCGGCTCGGTCGGAGAAATTTCCGGCCCGAATCGGAATCGACCCCTTTGTGTCAAACAGGTTTTGATCATATCTAAAATCATTTCTGTATGAAATAAAAAAGAGACTGATCTGGTTCTTAGAAAGTGTCTACATGCTTTGATTCCCATTTCATGTGGGATACTAGTGTACAGGCTGTTGACGTCTAATGTCATAAGTAGACAGTTTGTATTCCAATCAGTTTTGCCAATCATACGTAAAAAATCACTTGAGTCCTTCAGATAAGAGGGGAGGGTCTGCACCAAAGGTTGCAGATAAAAATCTACATACCTGGATGTGTTCTCCAGGCAGCTCCCCCTGGAGGAGACTATAGGTCTTCCCGGGGGATTAATCAGGCTCTTATGGAGTTTAGGAAGCAAGTAAAGGGCTGGTATTTTGGGGTATTTACATTTCAGAAAATTGTATTCTTCCAATTCTAGCAAGCCCCTATCTTTCCAATCCCCTAATTGTTCCTGATATTTATTGTTTGCTGCTTCATACATCTGTTTGGTGCTTTTTTCATATTTATTTGTATCATTCAGTTGTAATAACCCTTCATTAATATACATTTCTTTAGAAAGCACAACAATGTTGCCCCCCTTATCTGACTTCTTTATCACAATTTGATTGTCATTCTTAAGGCTTAGTATTGCTGATATCTGGGCTGTAGATAGGTTCATCTTTGCATATTTATTTTTTCTAGAAAGTTTATCAAGTTCCTTGATAACTCCTTTCTCAAATACATCTATTGCTTCATTAGCAATTTTGGGCAGGAAAATTGATTTTGGTTTGAACCCACTGTCATGGTTGAGATCGAATCTTATATTTTCATTGATCAGATTTAGAATCGGATCATCCACCAAATTCGGGTTACCCTCCAAGTCATAAAGCGTATGCAACATATCGATATCACCAATCTGAACTGCACTAGGTTGATCTTGGGTGCCTGTCTCTTGTTCTCTTACTTTTGTGGCAAACCATTTCTTTAATCTGAGCTTGCGGGTGAACTGGAATAAATCAATCCTACTTTGTGTATAATCAAAGTTAGCTGAGGGGCAGAAGGAAAGACCATATGACAGTACCTCAATTTCGGCCTCATTGAGTTTCCGTTTTGAAATATTTACAACTGTCTTAGTGTCAATCATTTTGCTTTCTTCTGTCCCCTCGTTCTTGTTCCCACAGGGCTTGTTATGTCTTCTCTGATAGAGGTATTTGATCTTCCGTCTCCTCTGCCGTCTCTTCCACGTCCTCGTTGTCCTCCGGTACTTGGTTTGTTCTGTGTTGCTAGCCTGCTTTGGGCTACCAGTGAGAATTCTTTTAAAATTTGCTCTTTTGGGCTCAAAATGTTAGGACTTGTATCTTGGCTTGCCTCAGCATTTATTTGGATTTCAGTAACCTGGTGTTCGCTTGTTGATGGTTCGTTCATTCTTGCTTGTACATCTCCCACTGGGAATCTTCCTTTACTATGGTCCATTGCTGGTGTGGGGACCTTAGTGCGAAGGTGGTCGTATTTTTTAGCGAAAGTTAGAATTTGTCTCCTTTCGTAATCGACCTGATCCCGCAAAAATTTCCTTGATATGCCGCCGGTATTTACACTGTGATGGCCGAGGCATGAGCCTATAGGAAGTGACGAATTGTTTGCTAAAGCCCACTGGGGCTGTTTGAATGCTCGGTAACGTAGTTATTTGTGTGGCATTTCAATCGAAAAATCATTTTAAACTTTTTTTTTAATTGTTAGTATGTACTGACCCTTACTGAGCAACAATTGATAATGTTTGTTACCAAGAAAATATGTTTTAAGCCCACTGAGGCTCAATATCTTCAAAGTAAACAGCGTAATGCATTAACAATGCTTGCTACCATAAATGTTGAATTTACAAATGTAAATTTTGCTGCCACATGAACTGTATCCAATATATATATATCTCGCTCTAAATACTCAATGTTTGTAACAGATTGCATTCTAGCTCCGTAACAATGTATTGCACTAGGAGTCTGTTTTCACTATCTATGAGGCTGAGGTGTCACATGATTTTGTATAAACACTGGTGGTTTACATGCACTCGTACTCGTGACCAAGGAGGTCTTCCTCCGAAACGCGTCGAGTGACTGGGCAGTGAAAAATAAAAAAACACGCTGGCAAGGATAAAGTGGCTTGGACATCGTTTTTCTTCCATGGGTACTAACGATTGTTTGGATATTTTGGGGTTCGCGACCCCGTCTGAGCCCGTCACCTGAAGCGGCTGGGGTTTCTGTGCGAAAACTTTGCTGGAGATATATATATATATATATATATATATATATATATATATTCACTGAAAAAACCATAGGTTTTAGGGACAGTTATAGTTAGTTGGACATTTCACTCGTACAAAACCCGTGAAATTCCCCCGTTATAGTTAATTCAGCTAACTATAACTCGCGCCCCATAATGCACTGCTGATGACGTCACATATTACATCACTCATGACATGGTCAGTGACCTCACTGATGACATCACTGATGACATCATCCAGTGACTGTGTGTTTCTGTAAAGTTTAAATATTTTTAATATATATAGGAAAAGACGTATTGAAGAATGAGTGGGTGTGTAAGTGTCTGTATGGATGATTTAGTAGGTGCATGACTGACTCTATAAGTGAGTGATTTAACGTATCTTACTGAATGCATGGGTTAGTGACTAAACTGGGTGAATGTCTGTATCCGTCTGTCTGTTGCTGTGTAAGTGGCTGCATGGGTTTGTGAATAGCTACATGAGTGTCTATATGAGTTATTGATTGGTTGTCTGAGTATCTGTATGGGTGCCTGAGTGTTTGTGTGGGTGGGGTGTGTGCGACTCTGTGCATAGATGTGTGAGTGGGTGATTCACTGGGTGGATGGTTTCAAGAGTGCATCTGTGATAGACTGTATGGGTGGGTAAGTGTGTGTAAGAGTGTGTTAGTGAGTGAATGTATGTCCCAGTGGTACATGTGTGAGTAACTACATATGTGAAAGCCAGTATATATGTGTGTTGGAGTATATAAATAGCTATAAGCGAGAGTGAGTGATTGTGATAGTGGCTGTATGGATGAGTGTGTGCTTGTATCAGTGATTGTATAAGAGCGTAACAATGTGCTAGTATTTGTATGATTAAGTGAGCTGGTGTGTGTATAACTGTATAGGTGAGTAAATGGCAGTGTGTTTAATTATTTGCATGACTGACTAGGTGTGTGAGTACCTCTATGGATGAGTGGCGGTGTTTGAGTGTCTATATAGGAGTAAGAGTGCATATGATAGTCCTGTACTGAGTGATCATAAGTATGAGTGACTGTACGGGTGAGTGAGTGGATGTGTGTGTGTAGACCTAAGAATCAGTGAGTGGGTATGTAGTTATTGGTGTTGGAGTGTCTATAGTTTTGCGAATGGCAGTCTGTAATTTAGATTGGGTGTATCAAAGGTTATATTAGGGTGTGAGGAGCTGCATCAGATTATCACGTGGATGATGTCATCAGTGATGTCATTTGAGATGTCATCAGTGATGTCATCAGTGATGTCACTGACCATGTCATGAGTGATGTAATATGTGACGTCATCAGCAGTGCATTGCGGGGCGCGAGTTATAGTTAGCTGAACTAACTATAACGGGGGAATTTCACGGGTTTTGTACGAGTGAAATGTCCAACTAACTATAACTGTCCCTAAAACCTATGGTTTTTCAGTGAATTTCAAAGGTTTTTAAATGCTAATTTGTAACTATAACATATCTGAAACCTATGGTTTTTTCAGTGAATTTCAAAGGTTTTTAAATGCTAATTTGTAACTATAACTGTCCCTAAAACCTATGGTTTTTTCAGTGAATTTCAAAGGTTTTTTAAATGCTAATTTCTAACTATAACGTGTCTGAAACCTATGGTTTTTCAGTGAATTTCAAAGGTTTTTTAAATGCTAATTTGTAACTATAACGTGCCTGAAACCTACGGTTTTTTCAGTGAATTTCTAAGGTTTTTAAATGACATTTTTTAAATGTATTAATTTTTATATAAATTTTTTCATACTGATTTACTACATTTTTAGCAACAATTTCTTTTACATAATTTATTTTTTAAATTACATTGTAATTACATTATACATTACATTACAAAAAATACTTTCTCAGAATGAATTACTTTAGTTTAAATACTTAGCACATAGGCAATAGACTTTTAAGTACAGTAGTTACAGTTGTTGCAATGGGCAACACATTTTTCAAACACAATGCAACATTCAGCTCAATGTGAATTTCTAGTTAAATGCAATTAGTTACTTTATGGATTACTTTTCTAACCACAGGACTGGATCCTAGATTCAGTCCTGGGACATCTCCTGTAAACAGTTGAGTAAAAGCGTTTTGGTTACAGTCGTGATTTTTAAGGAATATTATTGTATTTTAAAAGTTGACACTTAGAAACTTTTCCTCATAGAATCA
Organism: Calotriton arnoldi; assembly: GCA_963921515.1. Lineage (NCBI taxonomy): Eukaryota > Metazoa > Chordata > Amphibia > Caudata > Salamandridae > Calotriton > Calotriton arnoldi. The sequence continues at coordinate 147,526 of CAWUFW010002950.1, forward strand.
CCAATGTTATCCTATGGAAGGAAATTCACTTAGCAGGTAAAAACTGTTATCGTTACTTTTTCTTACTCAGTGTTGGATCCTGGATCCAGCACTGGTGCATCTCCTGTAAACAGTTGAAAAAATGCGTTTAAGTCATACAGGCGATTTTTAAGGAATATTTGTAGTTTGTGAAAATCGACACTTTGAAACTTTTCTGCTGAAAACCAGACAATGGATTCCTATGGAAGGAAATTCAAGTTACTGGTAAGTACGGTTAAAATTACTTTTCAGGATTAGTACTGGGCTGAAAGATGCAGCACTGAGGTCTCTCCTGATAACAGGTGAGTAAATCGGAATTCGTATTTCGGCTGATTTTAGAGGAATATTTTAAAGTTCCAAAACTCCACACTTAGAAGAATTTCCAAGTGAAACCAGTCAATGTTAGCCTATGGAAGGAAATTCAAGTTACTGGTAAGTACGGTTAAAATTACTTTTCAGGACCAGTACTGGGCTGAAAGATACAGCACTGAGGTCTCTCCTTATAACAGGTGAGTAAATCGGAATTCGTATTTCGGCTGATTTTAGAGGAATATTTGTAGGTTTCAAAAATCAACACTTAGAAACTTTTTCAGCAAAAAGCAGGCAATGATATCCTATGGAAGGAAATTCAAGTTACTGGTAAGTACGGTTAAAATTACTTTTCAGGACCAGTACTGGACTGAAAGATACAGCACTGAGGTCTCTCCTTATAACAGGTGAGTAAATCGGAATTCGTATTTCAGATGATTTTAAAAGAATATTTGCACAATGGTGAAGGGAGGGCGGGGCCTGAGGTGACATCTGTGCAAACGCGCCCGGGCGCGTTTTAAGTTGGGGATTAAGTCCCCTTGAATCCTGAGGGTCCCTAGGGGCCAACTAGCCCACCAGGAACCTCCAATATGCGCCAGGGGGCTGCGTTGCAGAGACGTGTAGAGAGGCCACACCCCTTTTACACCTCTCTGCAAGCGCAGCTCTGTGGCGCTTTCTGGATGTACCTGTTGGGCTAGTTGGCCCCAGGGACCCTCAGGATGAAGGGATTTAATCCCCAACTTAAAACGCGCCACGGGCGCGTTTCACAGATGTCACCTGAGCCCGCCCCTCCCTTCACCACTGTGCAAACGCGCCCGTGGCACGTTTTAAGTCGGGGTATTAACTCCCCTTGAATCCTGAGGGTCCCTGGGGGCCAACTAGCCCAACAGGTATATCCAAAAGCGCCACAGAGCTGCGTTGCAGAGAGGTGTAAAAGGGGCGTGGCCTCTGTACACCTCTCTGCAACGCAGCCCCTGGTGCATACTGGAGGTTCCTGGTGGGCTAGTTGGCCCAGGACCCCAGTATTCAAGGGGGTCGTTCCCCTCTGCAAACGCGCCAGGGGCGCGTTTGCAAGTGGTGAAGGAAGGGGGCGGGGCCTGCGGGCCCGATCGTTTTTTTGTTTTTGTTTTTTTGTCCCCTGAAGGGGGGCTGTGTGGCCCCCTTCCTTTTTCCTGTTTTTGGGCCCTGGGGACCCCATCCCCCAGGGCCTTACCCCTTTCTTTAAATTAAATTTTAAAAAAAAAACGGGAAGGGGCCGCGTGGCCCCCTTCCCTGGGCCTGTATTGGCCCCGGGGACCCCATCCCCCGGGGCATGGCCTTGATTTTTTTTTTCTTTGGAGGGGGCTGCGTGGCCCCCTCCTCAGGCCATTTAAGGCCCCGGGGACCCCATCCCCCGGGGCCGGCCTTTCCGTTTTTGTTTTTTTTTTTGGGGAGGGGGCCGCGTGGCCTCCCTCCCGAGCCTACTTGCCCCGGGGACCCCATCCCCGGGGCTGGCCCTCTCCGTTGGGGACTGTGGGGGGGTCCCCAATACCCCCACAGTCCCGCCGGCTCCCCGCGTCCCTTGGGAGCCGGCATTGCTTTTCCACATGGGGAGCTGCTAAGATGCAGCTCCCCATGTGGAAAAGCAATGTGCTTTGGATATTGGAAGAGAGAGCAGGTTTCCCTGCTCTCTCTTCCAATATCCAAAGCAGTTTGCTATGGCAGGACGGGAGCCGCGAGGCTCCGTCCTGCCATAGCAAACTACAGTGTCCCGGGGGTAGGCACCCCGGGACACTGCAGGAGCCGGCCCTGGGGGTGGCGGTCCCCAGGGCCATCAAGGGCTCCAGGAGGGGGTCCGCGCGGCCCCCCCTCCCTTAAATTGCACAGCCCCGGGGCTCTGGGGGTCCGTAATGGACCCCCACATTTATTTTATAAGTGCCCCGGGAGGTGGTGGTCCCGGGGCGTGTGGGGGGCTGGAGCCCCCACACCTTATTCAAATAAAAAAGAAGCCCCGGGGGTGGCGGTCCCCGGGGCTGCGGGAGGGCAGAAGAGCCCTCCCGCACTATTTTTCAATAAAGCCCCGGGGGTGGCGGTCCCCGGGGCTTGGGGGCCCTTGAGGCCCCCACACATTAAATTATCCCCCCACCATGCCCCCGGGACTTGGGCCACCCGGGGGCAAAATGCAATCGAGCGCGGGAGGCCGCGCTCGATTTTTTTCGGCAGGATTCGCGCACCCTGAGCGCATCCTGCCGATTTAAAAAAAAATTATTTATTTTTGCCCAGGGGGTCCTTGTGGGACCCCCTGAGCAAGCCTAGGGGTCAGGGTGTTTCTACCCTGCCCCCTTTGTGCGCTTTGCGCACTTGTTTCTGTCCCTCGGTTCTACCGAGGGACAAAATGGCTGCCAACATTTCCTGAATCGGAATGTTGACAGCCTGCTGACAGCCAATTAACATGCAGCTCGTGATCGTGACGGTGCGCGCAGGGTGCGCTGAGGGTACGCGGACCCTACTCGGCCATAGATATCACTATCTTTTTACTTTTGATTTTCTCAGCAACTACTGAACGGATTTACACCATTTAACAAAAGGGTTCTTTCTGAACCAAGAACTACCTCTTTGCCAAATTTGGTGTAATTCCGTTCAGCAGTTCAGGCTGTAGCCGTGTCTAAAGTTTCCTATGGAAAATTGCATGGGGAAAACGCGTTTTGGGACCCCCTTTTTTCTCGGCCCCCGCTTGACGAATCCCCCGAGACTTTCAGGGTAGGAGTGGACCGGAGCGGGCCATAAAGTTTGAAAATTTTGCGAAGATACGTCAACCGGCAAGAGAGTTATTTCAAATAGAATGTCGCGGATTTCCTATGGATAATAGGTTGTAACTATAACTATCTACTGGCGACCGCCAGTAGATATATATATATATATATATATATATATATATATATATATATATATATATATATATATATATTATATTTACGTACAGAGAAATGTTTATAGAACCAAATACTGGACTCTACTGTTTCAATGAATGACTGTAACACTAAGAAAAGAGTCATACTTAATTTTGTAGTTAAGAATATAATAAAAATCGTAGAATTTTACAAAAAAAGCCTTTGCTTTGCAAAAAACTTGTTTAATTTGTAGAAAGGAGAGGTTGGTAAAGTTGTTGTATTCAATGTGCAGTTAACAAAGGGCACTGGTTGGATTGATCTGGTTAGGTTTTGTTTACCTTTCATGAACAGATTGTTGATATAAAAATGAACAATGGTGGGCATCAATGGGATTACAAGACTGTCACATTGCGTGTTTACCGCATAGTTATGAATTTACTACACTTGCCATATTATTTGCTGCATAATTTTCACATTTGGCATTAAGTGCTTACCATAGAGAAAGATCAGGAGAGTGATAAAGTCAGATGCTTTAGTTTATGGACAAAGTTTTTCTCGATGGCTTGTTTACCTCATCGATGCAGTTAGCATCAGCCACTATATAGTGTCTTTATTGACGCATTACCACCTTCATTCAAAATTCTTTACTTTTCTATTCATGACGACGACCTCCTCAATGAACATTTGTTACCCACCTTACACCCTTGTTTTGATTCTTTTTCATTATAAGATCTGTGTTTTTTAATCAATAATTCTGGATATGTTATGGAAGAGTGTGTTTAAGCATTCCTCTACTTGTGCTACATTACCACCTTTGGATAGTGTGATTTGTGTTTTGAAATTCTGTGTTCAGCTGACTCTGCCTAGATGTCTCATTCACATAAATGGGAGATATGGTGGGTTCTGGAGTAGGCGGGCTGTGCTGTGGTTGCCAGTTGAAGTGAATTTAATGAGTAGTCTTTCTTCAATATTATCAGAAGCAATTGTGTGTGTGTGGAAATTGGGTCTAGGTTGTGTCTGGAAATAGTTTCAGACACACACCCTGGTTGATAGAAGCCCATAGCTTGTCCATTTTTATCTTGGTTCTCCTGTGTGTTGGCTCCCCCTCATGTGATCTGGGATTTGAGGTTCAGCACTTAGCAGTAGTAATGACATGAAATGTGGGTTTGTGTGTGGTTTAAATATCAATCTAGATGATTTAATGTAATGTCCACTATTACCACAGTGTCATTATGGAAATTAATAAACCTTAGTTCTGGGTTTTCTTAGAATAGCAGGCTTCTCGGTAAACAGAGTAAGATTTTACGCTTTTATTTTGCCCATTCACATTGGGTCTTCAGTAAGTAATGCAGACAGGTTCTTCATTGTAATTAGTGACTGTGGTTCAGAAAGAGTGATGTTTCCTTGGATATAAACTTTACTCAGGGAGTTATGATATTCTTTGTGGTTTTTTGTTGCTGCATTGTAGGTTTGTCCCATGCTTTAGTGTTGCTGTCTGATATATTGTTTGTACTCATTATCCTTTGATGAGGTTTCCTTTCTATTTATGAACTCATTCCTATGTAACGTCTGTGTGCAGGGTATGCATCCCTTCTGGCTACATACTGCCTGTTCTTTCTCGTCTCCTCTTTCTTGTGAGTAGGCATTTGTTATGAATTGTGTTCCCTTTTTTCCTACTTTATCTCATAGACACTCTTAGATATTTGTTCAAAATATTTCAAATTTGTGTTGCTTGCCTGAATCACTATTGTGTTATTTTCATATATTGTCATTGTCTATTTCAATGCCAGCCCTATACCCTACCCTTGTATCTTATAACTATTACTGCTAAACATTAGTGAAATGTTTCTTCACAGGCCTTAACATCCGATAAGTAGATCCAGAACTCTAGCTCTATTTTACTTGTTTTTTACTGTGTAATATTTCTTCAAGAAATGTTTCTAGTTTTTTTTCTAGATATGAGCTATTTATGCATTTATTTGGCACTAATATGAAGCACTGCATGCCTCTTTTCATTTACTACAAAGTGTTGAAAGTCATGAGGATAAGGTCAGGTATGGTAAGCCTGTGAAGGTCATTACAGTCTAATTGGTGAGGTAGGAACATTTCCAAAGTTCTTTATGTTTGACCTCTTTACTGCGTAGACTCAGGTGTTTGCAAATTTGAAACATTTACTTTTCAGCTGTTTTCTAAATGTTGATTTGATTCTCAACTTTTCATTCGTAGAACTCCAAAGGCTAGGTTCCCTTTAAAGCCTATTGAAAGGTTTTTAGGTGGAGCCTTATGCGGACTAATGATTGTAGATGTTTAGATCCATTCCCCTTAAAAGCTTTGGGGACAATGCATAGATGGAAGCAACGCTGTCTGCCTGCTTTATTAGTCTTTGGAACCTGCGAATGAGTTTCTGTGAGAGCACCTAATAAATGGCATTATTATTACATTAAAATAGCCAAAACATGACAAGGCAAATGCACTTTCAAACTCAATATGGTGGTAAGTTTGCAGAAGGACAATAATTTGTTGGAGGCAGGAAACCTTCATATTGACCACTCATCCATTGGCTAGGTGCAGTGATAAATATGATCTTTAGGTTCTTGTGGTTGTTCTCAGGGCAGATGGAGGGCAGAGAGTCATGTTGTCTTTTCTGGCTCCATTTATGCAGAGAAAAAGTCTGCTTAATCCAATGAAAGACATGGCTGCCGCAGAGAGTGATATTCACCTGCTTGTTAGAGCTGTTTTTTAGTCAAATTTGTACTTGTGCATCATCACAACAAATTTAAGGTGAGTGGTCATCCTTTTGATGTGCTGCATGTCACTGATTGTGTGGATAATTACCATGAGCCATTCTGCATATTTTACATTTGGTTGAATAGGATATGCTGGATCCAAATGAAAACCTTGTGTGTCATGCCTTTACATTTATTTTATTTTTTTCCCAGAGAATTATTTGTTTAACAGTGTTATAGGTAAAAGGGAAACCAAGGAATATTGAGACTTTTATCTCCTTTCATCCATGAGACAACGAGAGCATCTGTGGCGTAGTACTTTTGGAGCCACTAGTGAATCTTAATCCTAACTTATTATGATAGATGTTTCTGTTTCATTTAGTTTTGGCGTTGATTTGTAAAGTCCCTTCCCTTTCCATGATTTTATGGGTTTGAAATTAGATGTGAGTTTACAGTGTCATTTGGATCTGCTGAATATTTTTTCAAGAGCAGTGTACTGATGGAATGTTTTAGGGAATGAAGAGCAACTCCCGTAGAGATTTAAACATTAATCATGTGGGTGATCTCTTCAATAAATAAATTACAACACTGATAATTGTTATACCTGTGCATGGTCCCATGCATAGGTTAGATACTTTTGTTTTATTCAAATTTTAGATCCTTGGTCCTTGTCCTGACCACATACCCATCTTACATAGTGGTGGTAGAAGCAGAAGCTTTTTCCAGAATCTTTTTTCTTGTCACAATATTTTGGATACTTTCTTGTCCAAGTCTAAGGGTTCAGATCCATATGTGCGCTAACTCCCTGCTTCTGATATGGTGACCTTGTCTATGTTTATGGAGAAGTGATGTCCATGCGCCTTGGCCACCCTTAAGACTGCATTATAGGTAGGTTCCTGATTTCTTTATCGCCTTCTTCATATGTTGATCCCACAGAAGTTTGTTTGAGATTGTTAAGCCCACATATGTAAAGAACTTGAGTTTTTACAGTTTTTGCTTCTCAGTATGAAAAACTATGGTCTAATTTCTGCTGTTCCACAAATTCTTTATTTTTGTTTTGGACATGTTCATTTTCAAACTGTTGAGTATGTAGTATTTAGGCATTGTATTAAGTTGGGCTTGAAGGCCATTAGGTGTTCTTGCCCAAGGTGCATCGCTGGTCAGCCTGACCTTGCGGTAGCTTCCGCTATATTCTTCTCTGCAGCAGCAAATCCTGTTCAAAGGGACATCGGATCAATGGTATATGACCTTGATGAGCCCCTTCCGCTGAAGGTTTTTGACTTCCAAAATGTTGTCTAAGTCCAAATGTAACTATCTTCATCGGGCTCCATGGCGACAGGCTCCCTATCAACAATGACAACCTCCTCAGCCTGGAAATCTGGCTTCTCCCACTAGGGGCTTTTTCCAGCCATCATCAATGGCTTCACCGAGACCTGGTCCAGCACTCCCGGCAATGACTCCTCCTCAGACACAGACTGCTGCCTTGCCCCGCTGAATATACCATATCCTGGACTGTTCTTCAAAATTTCTTTTAAGTCTGAAGGTAAACCAAGACCTAGCCCAATCTACCTCATGGTTCTGACCAGCGCTCCATCGTGGTCGGCCTTAACATTTGACTTTGGCCTGATCTCGTGCAACCTGTTGCCGCTTAGATCTTTTCAGTGCTATTTTGCAATTCAAACTTTAAAAATTCATAACTCTGGTTATATTAATTGGATTTAATTAGTGTTCTAGTCAATTTTATTTATAATTTTTTTCCTTATGTTCATATTCATTTCTTGTGTTGTATTTTCACTTTATTACTGTTTGTGTTTTGCATAAATACATTACACATTGCCTGGCTGACTGCTTTTGTGCCAAGCGACTGAAGGGTTAAGCAGAGGTTAATTTATTGACTTTTGTAGTTCACCCTGACAAGGATTGTGGTTGTTGCTTGAATTGGATTTCCACCCCCTCAACCACTAACCCCATTTCTTACATTGATGTTCAGTGGTGGGATCCAGTAATTGTGTTTCTGCAATGTCAAGCAGTGATTTTGTGTAACATTGAAATCCCTAAAAATAATCTCACATGCAATTCAATTTGTTTTCTAAATTCTCCTTAGTTTTTGATTTGGCTATTTTTTTCTTGTTCCAAATTTAAGTTTGCTTCACATCCTTTTTGCTACAATGGAGATGAAGCTGATCAGAATTGATGGCCTCAGCAAGGCAGTGCTGTGGATCCTGTGCACGGAAATGGGGCTAAATGAGGGAAAGAAGACCACAAAGGTGGGCTTCCAGTTAGCCCTCTAAGTCATTGAGGAAGTCAGAATGAGGCAGACCCCCCCCAGAGAAGCAGGGAGAGGGTGTCCCTGAGGATAAAGAGGTGGACTTAGAGGCGGAAGCAGAGGCAGAAAAGGTCTTGGACTCAGGCCCTGATATGCAGTACCCTGAAGGAGAAGAAGACAATTTCCCTGCAGTAGTGAGATCCTCTGTCAGGGCAGGGGCAGTGTGTCTGCACACAACCTGTCCCACGAGGAACTTGAGGATAGGAAGGATAAATGGGAGCTTAAGCTACAGCTGGCCAAACTGAAACTAGAGGAGACAGCTGCTTAGAAGTCCTGATAGAAAATAAATTGGCCCTGGAGGAGAAGAAAATTCTGCTGGCTCATGGGATGAGTAAAGAAGAGCTAAACCTAAAGGCCAAGCAGCTCACTGAGATCAGCAGCAATAGTGGCAGTGGTACCCCAGTGGCCAGCGAAGACAGGTAGATCCACACTCCCCAAGGAAATAGTGCCTAAGTTTGTTGTAGGGGTTGATAATGACAAGTGGTTTGAGGCTTATGAGCTGGCCTTGTTGATGCACAGGGTCCCTGAGGAGGATTGGTGAGCCAGTCACTGGAGGCACATTCCCAGTGAAGGAAGGGATGTATTACTGGACTTAGGGAAGAAGGACAGGATGAGGTATCCCGTCATGAAGCACGCCCTTGTCAGGAAGCATGGTCTCACCCCTGAGAAGTATAGGGAGAAGTTTAGGGACAGCCAGATTCACTCCTGAGTGAATTGTGTGCATATATTTGCAAGGCACTGGATGGTTGGTTGAAGGGCAGAGATCAGACACATGAGTGATTACAAGGGGGTGTACAATCTGCTTGCCAGAGAGCACATGTGAAGTAATTGTTTTGCAGAGCTTCATCAACACCTAATCAATAGCAAGCTCACTGTTCCTATGGAGCCTTGCTAGGGAGGCAGACTGCTGGCTCAGCACCAGGGTCCACAAGAAGGTACCTGGGAGGAACTCCAAGAAGAGTGACTCAGGTCCCCTCCAGCAAAGTATTTTTTTTTCTCAAACATATTTTTATTGCCATTTAATAAATTGATAAGGAAGTAGACATATTTCAAAATGTTGCTTAACAAAGCATTGGGAGATGCCCCCCAATCAGGTCATGCATCTGTAGACCCATGAATAACATGTTATACAGTATAATAGTAATACTCAGCATTCCCAGTACTTTCAGTAAAAGTTGTGTCATTACAACGCACTATTAGAGCCCTATGAACGTGTATAATTTTCAAAAGTAGTCAACCCGGCTCGGAAAGGGGGTAGTGGAAATGCCGTCTGTTTGGTAACAAACAAGAACTAAAACCCCCCGGACAAATTAACTTATGCAGGAAGGGGTAGCACTATAGATCAGAGTTATGGTCTAGGGGGAGTTGATTCGCAGGGAGGGGAGTTGAGGGGGAGATCTGGTTGTTCACTGTCGAGTCTATGACCAGCATGCTATGCACTATACATCATAAGGTTGCCCAGGGGGCCAAAGGGGCAATATGGGTTAGTGGGGAGCACCCCTTCCTTCTTCACCTACACAGACTCCCCTCCAGCAAAATAGGGGGAAGGTTCAGGGTGACACAGATAAGTCCCAAAGTAATGTGGGGGAATGGGTTCCCATGCCCCTTCTGACCAACAGGAGGGAAAGGTTCTGGTGGGCGGTTGCCCAACCCCATTTCCAACCCAGATGCTTTGAGTGTTCCCAGTTAGGACACAAGCAGGGGGACTCTGTCTGTCCCTAGAAACGACCCACTGGTGGGAACTCCACAGGGTTGGCCACTGTGGCCTTAGGGGGAAGTAGTCCCCTAAAGCAGAGGGTAGAACATGCCCTGGTGTCCCTTACCCTTGATGTGGAAGGGTAAACATATAATCTGTGAGGGTGGGAGTCATCACTTCCATCAGGTCACAGTTAATGATATACCTGCCACTGCTCTGAGAGACTCCGGTGCCACCCATGATAGTGGAAAGGCTGCTTTCCCATATCAGTACACCAGACAGGTGTATAGGGTAACTCAGGCAGGACTTTGTTCACCCTATGGCTCTGGTATCCCTGAATTGGTGGGGAAGAGGCCCTGAGGAGGGTCATTGCTAGTCCCCAGTTGCCCATTGACTGCATTCTGGGAAGTGAGTTGCCCCCGGCTCTAGGAGAACTGGGAGGGGCAGCCGCCTAGGGTACCCTGACAGTGCAGTTTTACTGGGGGCACCACTCCCAGGCAGAGAGTATGGGAGCCCAGATGGAGGGGCAGGGTGATGGAGGACTCACCTCCTCTGTTCAACCTCAGAGTACAGACCCTAGACTGAGTGACCAGTCTCAGGATACCACCCCAGAACTGATGGGAGATAGAGTGGAAGTTGGATGCCTAAAACCTAGGGCTGTTGCCCCCCCCACTCTGATAAACCTCAGAGGTCAGAGAACCCCCTGGAGTCCATTGGGAAGTCCTTGCCAGCCAAAAGGCTGGAAGATAGGTCTACCCAATGTACCCACTTGGAGTTTCCACCTGGCAGTGGTAGTCCGGGCCTGTCTCTTGACACTGCCAGCTGTTAGTAGCCTCAGTTGGTTGTTGTCCTTACGGATAGAGTTTTCCTTGGGTTGGAGACAGAAGTCTGATCTGAAGGACGGAATGGGCCACATCACTTTGTTCACTATCGTGGTAATGTCTGCCTACTTGCTGCATCTGTGAGCAAATTATTGTTAGGAGCTTCACAGATGGGGATCACAGATGAGGAGAAGTGTTCCTGGTGGGTCAATCCAGTGGCCCAGGAGAGTGTTCACAGAGGGATCCAACTGGGTTCAGAAGGGGATAAAACTGATAAGTGCTTCTGCAGTAGAGGGCCATTGCCCATGTTTTATTGCCTGAACAGAGAAGCCCATCAATGTCTTGATCAGTTTACCCTGGCTTTAGGCTGAAGTTGGGTCATGTTAGACTTGTCCCTCTCTGCAGGGCCACCCCCAAACTTTTTGCCTTCACCGCTCCTGCCTTCTGAATTTGTTTTTGTTGGCATTAGGAATCTGTGCACTTTGCCACTGCTAACCAGTGCTAAAGTGCTTGTGCTCTCTCCCTAAGATATGGTAAAATTGGCCTAGACCTGATTGTTGCATTTCATTTACCTATAAGTCCCTAGTATATAAAACTACGTGGTACCCAGGGCCTGTACATTAAATGCTATTAGTGAGGGTGCAGCACTCATTGTGCCACCCACAAAAGTAGCACTTTAAAACTTGTCTCAGCCCTGCCACTGCAAGTTAAGCCTGACTCCATTTGTGCCAAGCAACCAGAGGGTTAAGCAAAGGTTAACTTTAGTGACTTTTGTGGTTCACCCTGACAATGATTGTGGTTTTTGCTTTATTAGCGCCCCCAACCAATAACCAAATTTCTTATACTACGGTAGTTGAAGTCATACTGAAATCCACTACCAACAGTTAATATTATTTCATCCTACATCTCCACACTACGCTTGATAAACATGAAATGCCACAGGTGGTTAACGTTTATTCAACATTAGGAAAATGTAGAATCTGAGGTCCTGTTGAAAGTATACAATTTTACCAGTTTTGGTAAATGAATTCTTTGTGGGTTTTGAGCCCTGTCTAGGGATTCTTTTATATATTCTTTGACGGGTGATTACTGTGTACCTGTCTTAACAAATACAGAAAACATACCTCTTAGTCTCATGTTGATCATTTTCAGAAAATAAATTAATACCATAACGTACAATGATACACAGTTATTTTGAAGTGCACAAAGTGTCTCCTAATAAATGATGACTGTTTTTCATACAACATGAAAATAGTCATACCTTGATTTTAGAAATGGATACACACAAAGCCATTTTCTCAAGTATGTTAAAGTTTGTCTTCATTTATAAATCCAGGCTCAGAATTCTCAATATGAATTTACACTCACAAAAAATACATTTTATTGCACTGCTTCCAGTTAATTAGCTATTTGCAAACATGCTATACATGCAAATGTTCAGTCAAATTCTTAGGAGAATTTTCAGGGTGGTAGGCTCTTTACCAGGAAGACTGGCAAGTGTCTGTTCTGTTCTGATGTGTTAACAATGCAGTGTGCTTGTACCATTCATGGATATTTATCCAACTTGCAGATCTAAAGTCTTGGGTCCAGACATAAGAATGGCCAATGTTGCTTTTAAATAGTGAAATCTTTTACAATGATGTGCCTTCTGATTGCCCCCATGCTCATTTTAGTATACATTGGAGACTATAATAGTTTTACAGTTTTTTACCAGTAATCAGGTCATGCTATCTTTTGGAGGATGGGAGGGCATGACAACTTTTGCTTTCAGTGTGTCACTGTTATTTCCTCTACTGATTAGGAAAGGTGCCTTGATCACAGGGTCTTCCTCAAATTGGCTTCCTTTCACTTCTTGCTCCAGGTTATAGCTCAAGGAAGTTAGATTTGAAGATTTTGATCTTCTTGTACAGATCCTCCAAGTTTACATTGATCTACTGCAGAGCATCAGGGCAACTGTCATATGTTTAGACCTCATTTGGGTGAATTCTGTGGGAGACCTTGGGGCATATTCTCAAGAACGTGTGATAACCATCGCAAAAGTTACTTAACGCAACCTCCAACATCGCAGTATATCGTGGGAAATTTACGCCGTGTTAACCAAGTATTCACAACACAGTGGTACCATGCGATAGTCACCAGATAACGCATCAAATGGGCGCGTTAAAATCAACGCCATGCCGCAAAAATGCGAAACACGAACGCAAAAAAAGCTGCAATGAGGCCAACCGCGAAACAAAAAGCAGCGAAAACCAGCGGCAGGCCTGAAAATCCCACATGTCTGGCGGGAAAATGCACTAGAAAAGCAACAAAAACAACACACCAGAAACAATCCAAAGTGCGTAGCAACATGGATGCACCCTGACCCAGCGAAGAGGCCAACGCGAACCCCACAAGCCCCACAGACCACCAGCAAGGACCAACGGGGTCGGGGAAGGCCAAGGAGAAGAGGGAGAGGAAGACGGGGTGCAGTCCGTAGGAAAACAAGACCAGCGTCACGCATGTGACAGAACACTACCAGCAACTGACACACATTCAGACCACCTTGAATGCAGCTGGAGTGCCGAGGAGGCCAATGGAGGAGGCCAAGAGGCGCTGGCATGACGTGAAAACCTAAACCAGGCCCAAAGCCGCTGCCAACAGGAAGGCAGCAACGGCAACAGGAGGTGGGAGTCCTGCGCCACAGGAGGAGCTGGAGGAAATGGAGGCCAGTCATCAGTGTGGAGACGGTGCAAGGAGGTGGGAGTACGGACACAGCTCGAGAGGACCTGACACAACAACAACAGGGTGAGTAACGAACAGGGACTGGGGGGACGGGGGGAGATGGGCACAATGGCACACATGCACAAGGATGTGTAGCACACTGCACACCCACAATTACCCAGGGTCATGTCCCCCATCCCCGTGGCACACTGCAGCACACACACATGGCAATCACAGCACATCCCATGACAATGTGGCACGAAGTGCAACACCGACACTGCAGAACAGGGGACACAACTGGGTCCGCCCATGCGCAGAAACAGGCCAATCACATTTGACAGAGCAGGGAACTGTGAGATGCATATGTACGGGTTCAATCTCACATCAGTCATGTAGTCCAAATGTCCACTGTCCCCCCTCAAATTGCCAGCACCGCCCACACAGTCACAATGTACATTGTCACACAGTCTGCATGTCTACAAGAACAATGCGCCAACATAAATGTCAACACAATGTCAACATGCATCTCCCCTTCACATTGCAGAGGGACCAACAACACCTCCAGCAGGTCAGACCAGACAACCCATCAGTGATACCCGAGACGACCACCACACCTTCGACACCGATGCCCTACAACAGCCCATGGACATCCCACGCAACTCACCACCAGGACCAGGGCAGACAAGCTACTCAGAGGAGAACCCAGCCCCTGCAACAGACCACACAGCATGAAGCACCCGCAAGCACGGCTGGCTCACAACACTTCAGCAACCCACACATGGCACCCCAATGCCAGGTGTCAGAACGCCAAAAGGAGGTGGCCGAACAGGTGCGGGTGTGGTCCGAACCCATGGAAGGCGAACTAGATCACATACGTGAGTGTTAATTACCCTTCAGGGACCACCTACACCCCACAAAGGAGACCCACACTGCCATAGAGACACATGCAGATGCACATTCCCAGTACAGAACCACGCCCAGGGGCACGCACATATCAGTCACACACCCACGTTGGCTCTGCGTACGACGGCCCAGTCCACTCCCCTTACGAATTGAGTGGGTGACGACAAAGCCACATGTCCAAGCTCTAACCCGCTGCCTGCGGTGACATGTCTGCATCCGCTGTACACAGCACACTGTAATGTCGTAGGGCCCAGGGCCCTCATGCATACAACAAGACCACAGGGACACACGCAGATATTATGTTGAACTGGCTACGGGCACGTGCGCCCGGCCTCTTTATTGGCAGGGCCCATGTACAGTGACGCCTGTGCTGGATGTGTGTGGGGTGAGCATAAGCCAGCCCGCACGGAGTGCTTGGTGCTGGCAACAACTTGAACAGTGGACACCAGTGCAATGGAAACAGAAAACACCTGCATAACAGAGTCAACTGCTGAGCAACATGGACGGAGCCGGAGCAAGTACAGAGGTCACCCAACATACAAACAGAAGTGTCCGTGAGTTGCAGTGCACTGAGGTTGGGGCACTAGAGCTGAGCGCGCTCATGTGATGAAAATGACTAGGATTGTGTCCATTCGGGACATTCCTGATGCAGATGCAGTGGGGTGTGTTAGACCTGCATCAACTTTCTCATCAACGTCCCAGGTCTCCCACACTGCCGGAGGTGACATTGCTGCGCAACCTCTCCACAGCACAAAACTCAATCAGTAACAGTCCATGGGTTGCGGTGCACTGAGTCAGTGGCACCTGGAGTGCCGAGCAGGGGATCAGGCAGATGATGGCATCCACGACAGGTCTGATCAACTCCGTTAGTCTGCCAGTACCACTGTTTCGACTCTGGCAGATGGTGGTTGGAGTTGGCCCTGGCGATGGTGGCGTGTGCGACGCCCGGGCCGGTCAGGATTTGATGTGTGAGCCCTGGTGGTCCGCAGTTGAGGCCGGAGGCAGCGGACAGCGCAGGGCCACATGCACATGGCGTCGATGACCCCAAGACCAACGTCACAGAGGTCATCCAATATTCATTCAGACAGGGTCCCTGACTTGAGCTGCACAGAGTTGGTGGCCCTGGATGCACAGCGGCAGGCACAGGCACACCGCCACGGGAAGGTGAGTTGCAGTCCACTGAGGTAGGGCCACGCAGACTGAGCGGGTCCCCGTCGATGTCGAAGGTGAATGTGGCGGAGGGTTGCGGGGGACAGTGGAAGGTGTCCTCCAGGGCATGATGCAGAGGGCAGAAGCTATCCGGAAGCAGCAAATGGAGGAGTGGAAAGCGACTGCCTCGTTGCCACCACCAATTCGGCATCAGCTGCATGAGGATGAAAACTACCCCCTAGTCCATAGACTCAGACACCACCAATGTACGACCGGAGAGTGTCCATGAATGTCGGGGAACAGACTTAGTGGCACAGGGGCTGAGAGGGGATGCAGTGTGCGATGATGCCGGTACACTGATATGTACTCCGGCATTGCCGAATCAAGACTCTGTGACCTACTAGACCGTAGTGTAGGCCGGAGGCAGTGGTCAGCAGTAGGCCACAGCCACGTGTCGTAGGCTCGCGATGCACAGAGTTAGTGACATGAGGGCAGTTGTCGGTAGTGTTCGATCACCTCCGTAACGATGATCCTTTTTTCCTCCCAAATGCAACGCGTCATCCTCTTATGCCTCTCCTTGCCTGCAATGATTCATACTCTGCCCTTGAATAATCGATGTTCAGTTCCAATTCTGTGACCTACTCGAGCGCAGCGTAGGCCGAGAGCAGTAGTCTGCGTGGGCCCACAGAATCTTGCGGCTGTGATGTAACACTAAGACCTGTTGGCACCACATCGAAGGGTGTATAGTGACATACACTCAGCCATGATTTATGTGCTCTGCCATGGTGTAATCAAGACTCAGTTCCAAATGTGTGACCTACTTGTCCGCTGTGCATGCCAGTGGAGTACGTCAACGAGAATGGAGTAATGCGGGCCTGTGTTGCGGAGGCTGTGATGGTCTCAGGAGGCTGCCAAGGTCGCAGGCCTCGGGCTTGGAGATTGCACCGGCACGTGGTGGGCCCTCTTCGACACACGCCGGTGTCGGAAGGTGGACATTGAGGCCTGGGTGGGCAGGACTGGTTCGGGGACCAGCGTCCCGGGGTGTAGCAGGCGCACAGGATCGCTGGCGACACCGCTCACGGCGTCAGCCTCGGCCTCGTGGCAGGGTGAGAGGCGCCACCCTGGCAGAGACGTTGGGCATTCCAGAAGAGGACCACGCCCAGAGTTACGTGCCTTTTATTCACACCCCTACACTGGCCTGGCGTACGCCGGGCCAGCCCACTCTGCTCACTTATGGGGGGGACGTCACAAGCTACATTTCCACGATCTTCCCCACTGGCTGGAGTGACATCTGGAGTGACATGGTTGCGTCCACTACACTCCAAACACCAGCGGTGTGTGTCGACATGGATATGTGTGTGGTCTGCATACTGCAGACTGGCCAGCACATCCACGCCACACTTGGATTTGTGTACATTCTCATTCATAGGTCCCTTGCCTCCTTCGCACATGCCTGGTCCCGACCTCTTCCGACATTCTGCTATTGTGTGTCCGAGGTGCCATGCCGTTGATGGCTCATGTACATGGCTGGCCCAGGTTCCCACAGTGAGTTGTGCTGTTGTGTCTGGTGGGTGTGCATGTTGTATGTGAGCTTGTGACGTGCATTTCCTGGGTTGTGTGTTGCATGATTGTGGAGTTGAGGTGTGTGGTGTGCATTTGGTATTGGCCAACGAGCAGTGCATTTCCGTGGGTGCCATCCTGGTGGCGCAGGTTGATGATGGACTGTCGGGAGGTGCAGGTATCATGCACACTGCCTGGGTGGTTGGCGGCGGCGGCGTTGGCGGGGATTCCACGGTTGTCCACTATTGCCTGCACATTGGTGGGATACGTGCGCTTTCTGTTGCGCTTATTGTGTGCAGTGTCACCAGGGGCCACTAGTAGGACATGTGTGCAGTCAATTGCCCCCTGACACGTGCGGGAAGCCAGCTGTGGCGTACACGCCTTGCTTGGTCTCCGGCTGTTCCTGCGCAGTGTGTGTGACGTATGGATAGTGGGGTACCAAGCTGATGGTGTCATCCATGACCGTTGTGGGGGACTTGGATTGGCCTGGCTGTGTGACTCCTCCTTCTCAGGCGGATGTTGGTTGGAGGGTACCAGAGGCCAACACATGCAGCACGGCCAGCAGCTTTGTCTGCAGTGGGATGTTGGTTGTCCGCTGTGTTGGTACGGTCAGCCTGTGGGCAATGGTGGTCAGGATGCGGAGGAGGGTTGTCCCTTTGGGCATATAGTGGGCAATGACATTCTCTGGTGTTGGGTCTATGAGGTTGGTGCATTTTCGGAGGGTCGCTGTCTTTGTCTGCCCTGCCTCAGTGTTGGTCGGG
The DNA here is from genome assembly GCA_963921515.1 of Calotriton arnoldi. Taxonomy (NCBI): domain Eukaryota; kingdom Metazoa; phylum Chordata; class Amphibia; order Caudata; family Salamandridae; genus Calotriton; species Calotriton arnoldi. The sequence continues at coordinate 165,365 of CAWUFW010002950.1, forward strand.
GGTTGTCCGGGGGGTGGGGGTGGTTCTGGGGGTGGTGGCGGTGGGTGTTGGGGCCCTCTTCGGTGTCCGGCCCGCATGTTCAGTGGCTCCATGGCATCTGTTGGTCTTCAGGTGTGGCTGTGGGCTGGGCCCCCTTTTGTGGTGCAAGCTGCCGTCCGAATTTACACCAGGTCAGAGCAGGTGTTAATTTCCTGCTGCTAACGCGCATTATCGCATGTTTCGTGGTCTTTTCGCGGATCTGGCTGGTGGTTGAGAATGTTGCGGAGTGGTGTTTTCGCGGCTTTTTGCACGGGTACGCCTACTCTGCATCTCATTAGCGATAGTTGCTGGGGTCATCTGTGGCGATGTTTTTTGCGGCTGCTATTGCGGGTAAACTGGTGTTATGGGCTGTTAACAACAGCTTGTGAATGGGGCGATGAATTTATCGCAACTTTAGCTGCGATAAAGTGCCGTAAACTCGGCGATAGCTCCTTGAGAATATGCCCCCCTGTGTCTTGTGCTTGATACTGCTTTCACAAGATCCAGAGTTACCCTTGAGGAGCTGACAGGAAGATGCTTTTTGTGGATTGGTGGACTCAGTTAACGTTTTCCTGGTTGGTCGAGACAATACCATTGGACTAACTAGCATCAATTTACCCATGAAATCAATTTTCTCTTGGTCCTTCTGTTATTCTTCATTCAGTGTAGCAGTTTTATTTTTTGAGATTCTACTATTGATAGGAGATTACTGAGAGATAATTCTGGAAATATGACTTTGGAGGAAAACCTAGATTCCACATCCATCTGTGGCGCGAGCTCTGGTGGCCATCCACCCTAGGCGCCCCGCCTACACCCAAACAGATGGATAAAAACCTGGGCGTTTGGGTGGATTCGGCACTGATCTTCCAGCCAGAAACCAAGGCGGTAGCAGGAATCTGTTTTGGGCTCCTCGCTGACTCAAACCCTTGCTAGATTTTTTTGGATGCTAACACCCGTCAGGTTATTATCCAGGCTACTGTATTATCCAGGCTGGATTATGCAAGCTCTTTTTATCTAGGGGCCAATAGAGCAGAGATACAGCGCCTGCAAAGGACACAGAACGTGGCCGTCCGGCTACTTTTAAGTTTACCTAGGACTTGTTCCACTTCTGACTTCATCGGCAGACTTCATTGGCTCCCAGTGGAGAAACGAATCTATTTTAAAACTCTGTGTTTCTCCCATAGAATCCTGAATGCCCAATCCCCTGATATCCTAGCGGATCTCCTCATACCCTACACTCCCACCCGCCATCTCCGCTCGCTTGGTCAGCACCTGGCGTCTGTCCCTTGGGTCAAGAGAGCTAGGGCAGGAGGGCGCTCCTTCCGTGCTCTTGCCCCTAAACTCTGGAACTCCCTCCCAGTGAGCATCAGAAGCATCCAAAACCATGCAGCATTCCATAAGGCCATAAATAATCTTCTACTCCGCCTGCCCCGGCCCTGCCACTTTGTCTGACTGAGACCAGCGCTGGGACGCCCCACTGCTGGGGCAGCCATGCGCTTTTACAAAAATTATAACATAACATGACATCTATTGCCAAACATCATCCCCCACTCCTTGTTGGAACCCAAGGCCCCTCTTTGAATTAGACCAGCCACCAAATATCCTCATACAGCAACCAAATATCCTCACACGGCAATTGGCTGCCAAGTGTCCTCATACAGCAATAAGTCTTAGCAGGGAGATACTTTCAGAGTATTTAAAGATGTCCTTATTCATCATTTCATCCTCACTGGTCAACAAGTCTGTCCCTATACTCCTGTCTTTGTAAGCAGTTGGTGGAAAGTGAAAATTGAAATGGGACTCAACAGCTGAATTAGAAGAAGACTCTAAGAGAAGAACGAGGAAAAGAAAATCCTCATTTAAGTCTTTCAGAGCTGGGCTTGGAATGCTGTTTTCGCCTTTTCCCCATTATGTTATCTTTCCCTCCTGATGTTCTGGTTCAGAATTGCCTGGATCCAGGTGATAGGATCTGTTAATGGACAAGACGATGATCAATGTGTTACTACTTGCATCTGCAAGACCCATTGGGACACTAATCCCACCCACAGCAGTGAGTAAAGAGGTCTGTTGTACCCTCACCTGGAACTCACATTCTGCTTCTTATTAGGACAACCTTATCACACTTTGTTGCTCCATCTTGTCTCATTTCCACCTAGCTCTGAACCCCAGGGAAGTTCATAATACATTCATTGACAAGTTTGAATAACAAAAAAGTACTTCTGGTATGCTTGGACAATTTTGAGGCTGGAGCTAATGCATGCCAATTGTTCTTCTGAACATTGTTGAAATGCTTTTCTGTCACTGGGCAATAGGGTATGGGAAGGAGAACTGCATGGGGCTACAGTAAGGTGCCTAGTACCAACCAACAACTTATCTAGCCTAGTATAGACATTTTGGGTGCTGAAAGCAAAAAAATGTATACCAGCAGTGTGTATTACAGTGAAAAACAAAAGTGAAAAGTATTGTCTGCAAGCTCTCTAAGTTGCAGGACTACCAATGAGTTAGAACACACTACATCAGCCTGTCGAAAGAATGAAAAGGGAGAGTTTTGCAATTACCCAGTCTCCAAGTAATATAGAAAGCATCTTTACAGCCAAGGTGGCCCGTATGCCCTGGCCAGCCTTATCAATCAAATCACTTGTGCTGGCATTTGGGAAACTAGAGCACTCCTGCTGAAGGGGCATCAGCTGGATAAAGGTCACTCTTCCTGCTCCTACGTCAAGCTGCTACACCAGGCCTTTTTCACAACCTACAGTGCAGTGGTGCAGAGAGCCACAGGGCATTGATAAACTCACTCGCTACAGGGAAGGCGCTCCATGCACATATGAGCCTGCACCATGCACACACAGTCATACCACAACACATACACAGCTGCCTCTGTCAGCTTCATTGGCCTTATGATGGAAAATAAATCCTACTCATTAATAGATTTGCCCCACAAATATTATTATGTGAAATTAAATCTTCTTTCAAGGGCAACAAACGTGTATTTTAGGGTGGGAATATCCTGGAAAATTTCTGCACACCACACCAACAGATTTAAGGAAGGAGTGAATCTGTGCCAGGTTGAGAATGTGGAGGGAACCTTCTAAAAATTAGTTGGATATAGAAGGAGTTTCTCCACATGTAAAACAATAGTTTTTTGTGAAAAACATATGTTTTGAATCATAAATGCACTCAGTTTGTACATTTATAAGCGTAAATGCACATGATATACACTAACATAGTGGAAAATGCTTTCAAAAGAACATAATTCAGAATAATTCCAGGAGTATTCCTGAGAAACTGTATCTATACCTCTCAAATTAGTATATTAGCTTGTTAGGTACAGCTTTCAATTTCAACAATAGACTTTTTTTTTTAACAAAGCATGGCATTCTACATTCAGTATATTTTAATCCGTTCATTTAAAATATGCTGCATAAACACTGCTTTAGGTGCATGTTGTATATATCAAGGTAGTGTTAATGGCATATACGGGCTTTTTCATACTTTTCTCTTGGTCAGTAGGCCGAAGGAATAGCTCAATAAATTGAAAATTTGTGCCTTTCTCTAAAACCGACTTAGTCTCCGTTCTCCCGATGATAGGTACATTGAGGGATATATTCACAAGAACGTGTGATAACTACCGCAAGAGTAGCGTAATGCAACTTTCAATAATGCAACCTATCACGGGAAAATAACCCTGTGTCAACTTGGAATTCACAACAAGGCGGTACCATGCGATAGCCACCAGATAACGTGTCAAATGTCAGCGTGAAAATCAACGCCATGCCCAAAAAATGCGAAACGCGAGAAATCATGCGATGAGGCCAATCGCGGTACAGAAATCAGCGAACACCAGCCACAGGCCTGTAAATCCCACGCGGCCGGCGGAAAAAAGCACCATAAAAGAAAGAGAAAAAAAAAGCCCAAAAACCATTCAAACTGCGTAGCAACATGGATGCACCCGGACCCAGTGCAGAGGACAAGCCGAACACCACAAGCCCTACGGAGGACCATCCAGGAACCCCGCTTTCGGGGAAGGGCAAGGACAATAGGAAGAGGAAGACCGGGTACAGTCCGCAGGAAGACCAGATCATTGTCACGGGGTGAACGAACACCATCAACAACTGTTCGGCACCTCCACTGCGGCACTGGCAACCCAAACCTAAATATGGCAGGCCATCGTCACCAAGGTCAATGCAGTCGGAGTGTCCAGGAGGTCACTGGAGGAGGTCAAGAGGCGCTGGCATGATCTGAAAAGGCAGACCAAACATAAGCTCGCCGCCAACAGGGAGGCAGCAATGGCGACTGGAGGTGGGAGCCCTGCGACACAGGAGGAGCTGGAGCAAATGGTGGCCACAGTCAGCAGTGAGGAGACGGTGGCAGGATTGGGGGGCCTGGACACAGCACAATACGACCTGACCCAACAGCAACAGGGTGAGTAACCACTAGGGATGGGGGGACGGGGGAGATGGGCACAATGGCACACATGCACAATTACGCGCAGCACACAGCACACCCACAATGAACGTGGAACATGTCCCTGAATGCCTTGGCACACTGCAGCACACATAGAAATGCCAAGTAGGCCCCCATCCACAAAGTGCACAGAGGGCCCCCCCCTATCACCAATATCACAACCGACCCGTGCACATGTGCTGAATCCAGCAAAGCAGCTGCTCCGTGACCCACACTGACTATGCAAGTAACACTGCATGTCCGATAGCATGGCAGCTGCCCCAAAAAAATGACATGTCCCACGAAGCGACATGGAGGTAGCCAAGTGCGGATCACATCCGTAAAGGAGCAGGTCACACTCTGACATGTCCACGTGCACCCACAACCCATGCCTTACAATACACGCAGCAGACGAACAATGCACCAGGCCACAAAAACAGTCCGCGAGCACACATGACCCAAGTCAAAACCAAATCAGGCCCCGAAAAGCACACAATTCAAAGGCACCCCGCCTCAAAGGGAGAAGGCTACACGAAATCAGAGCTGCAGGGGCAACTCACCCACAATGCAGCACACACACATAGCAATCACAGAACATCAGCAATGAAGGCAATGTGGTACAAAGTGCAACACCAGCACCACAGGACAGAGCTCGCAACAGGTTCCGCTCGTGCGTAGTAACTGTACACCCACATCTGGCATTGCCTGACACTGTGTGATGATAATGTACGGGTACTACCACACATCCGTCATGTAGTCGAAAAACACACTGACTGCCATCAAATAGCCAGCATCCCCCAAACAGTCACAATGTACATTGGCATGCAGTCTGAATGTATACATCTGCAAATCATCACCATACATGTGAAACACTGTTAACCTGCATCTCCCCTTTACATTGCAGAGGGACAAACAACACCCCCTGCAGAGCACACCACACATCCCACCATTGATGATGAAGAGGACAACCTGCACATATGTCAAGACACCCTCCAACGGATGTTGGACAGCCTCTGCACCCCACCCCCAGGAGCAGACCAGGCCAGCTGCCTCAAGGTGACCCCACCACCTGCACAGACCACACAGCAGGAAACACACCACCACGGCTGTCTCCCAGGACCCCCCGACCAATACATGGAATTCCAGCGGCGTGTGTTGGGTTGCCAGGTGGAGTTGGCTCATCAGCTGCGGGTGGGTTTCGAGCTCGTGGCAGCCAAACTCGATGCTATACGTGGGTGTCTGAGTCCTATCAGGGACCACGTACAGTCCCTATCGGACACCCCCTGTACGCACCATGCTCCGCCACAGACCTTGGCTAACCTCGCTGGTGCCATGAGTCTAATACAAGCACTGTCTGGTCAGACAGGCACCAGCCATGACAGCACAGAGTTGGCACAGATGCGGAGGGCAATGGACACCATGGAGCAGATGCAGGCTGGAAGTATGTCTGCCACGGCTGACACCAGCGAGCAGTGGCTGGGAACAGCAACGCCCTGCAGTACTCCAACTTGCCATTGCTGCCACTGAGCCGTTCCCAGATGACTGCAGTGTCCGTGGCACACTGTGATGCTGCCCCATCACCTACGCAGTCTGATGTGTCAGGGGCACACAGCGATGCAGCCATCACCCCACCACACACACCGGACACACCCGACACAGAACCTGTATCAGGGGAGTGAGAAGCGGATGGGAACTACTATGTGAGGAAGGAGGCAGTAGCATCCATCACTGCCATATGAACTGTCCCTGCCTGCTCATGACCTATGCATCATGCCCTGGGAAATACCTCCTACTGACCTCCGGAACACCCTGCGACATTCACCCGGACCCCGACACGGACTGCCATTTCTTCCCCGCTGGCCAATCACACAGCAATCCTGCTGCGGACTGCACTCTCCCTCTTCCCAATCACTGTGCAATCCCCAAAGGACTCTGGTTGGCCCACCACTGGGCTTCCATGTGATGTGGGCTTGGATGGCCAGGTACAGCTCCAGCTCCGTCAATCACCTGAATGTGAATAAAACATTCTAAATCACACAGATGTGTCATCACTATGTTCACTCACGTATGGAAGTATGGCTGGATGTGGGGACGATGATTGCACATGAAGGTACACCCTGGTAACTGACATCTATGCGCATGTGTATCCCTGAGACAAATGGCCAATTGGATGACTGTGAAGGTGAGTACTAGCTGTGTCCCCATTACACATCAACAGCAATCTCACAACACCCCAACCTAGGCACACGTCCATGTGTTGAATAGGGCCATGTGTAGGAGTGACCAAAACGGTGGCAGGCCAGGAGTGGTATCCCACACCATGTGTGACAGCAGAACTTCACGTCGCATACCGATTTACATACATCTGTGTGGAAACAATCTGTTGTGATGTATGACATTGCTCCACATGGTCAGAGGTTGGACACCATACACACATAGCTGGAGTCATGTAAGTGCACATGTCGTCCAGCACCTATCCAAAAACAATGTCTGGCTCACAGAGGCGGAGCTTGCCAAAGGGACACACCCCCATTGCACATGCATCAGTCAGTTCCTCCCTGTGTTGTGACGAGGCTCATTGTGGCACACGAGTGGACAATCTAAACAATACACCTCACAGTTAGACACCTGTGGAGTGGCATAGGCTTTATTGGCATGTGCATGTCAGTACGGACGAGGCAACGGCCACAACAGGCAGGGACATGCTTAAGACACTTACACGCAGCATGGGTACATGTCGAGGTTCAGATGATGGTGGGGCTGAAATGGACAACATTCATCATGGATGGCAATGCTCACAGCCCACCTTGCCTTGCTGGACGAGTCATGTCTTGTTTGGCGTCTGCACATTGCCCCGTGTGAGGGGGCACGACTCACTGCACGTGGGGTCTGCATGGTGCTCTGCCTCCGGGGTGCGCCGATTGTCTGCTCTGCCGACAGTGATCAGGTGTGAGGGTCCGACAGGTTCACATGTCGTGCTACATTGCCATGTGTGTGCTCTCACAGAGCAGTGTGTCTGAATTGGCAACGTTGCCAGACGACGCTGTGTTGCTCCGACCATGGACCTGCGTCGCCTTGCACAGGTGTGTGTACACACGCATTATTCCACGCACATGCATCCAGAGCCCGAACGTTGGCAGGTGTGTCCTCTGTTGTGGTGGGATATGTGAGCAATCCCCACGATGCAACAAGTTGTTGGGCCATGTGCTGTAGGTGGCAATCGGATGTGGCTACAGGAACGTAGTTACTCGTCCATGAATGCCCGTGCAGCTTCATTTGCAATGTGTTCCAATAGTACGTCGTTGTCGTGTTCAAGGAACACCAGGGTGAGCCAGTCCATTAGGTGGTCCGGGCAGGTGTGCTCAGCCCACGCCGTCTCACCGATCCGCAACACAGCCCAATAGGAGAGCACCTCGATGTGGTCACTGCACATGAGAAATTGTGCTATCTCCCATGCACAACTACCAATACATACGCAGTATGTCAAGGCATCCCATGCACGGCTGTCTCGGTTACACTCCTGTTCGTGATCCAACAAGGGGCGCAGACACGAGTCATAGTCCAATTCATCAACAGTTGTGTTGGATAGGCAGACATCCATGAGACACTCGAATGTGCATGTTCGGCAGTGGAACCAGGGCTGGATGCAGGTGATGTGGGCAATGCGGAAGCTGAGCCTGTAACTGATCCGCAGCACTGCCAGTGGCAGTGCGCCCAGTAAATGCAGCATATGTGCACGGTACTGTTCCACGTGACGGGGGTTGTGCATGTGCCCAGTATGGCCTGCCATTGCGTTGGTGCGTCTCGTGAACAGGCACTCTTCTGGACTGCGGCAGTTGTGTGGAGGATATGCCACAGCTCTGAGCAATGATTCGAATGTGTGTGCAACGTTGTGGGTTATGGGTTGCTGTTTTCGTGAGTGTCAAGGGCATCCCATGCGGGGGTACCACAGGCAGGGGCTTCTGTGCGTGGGCTGTGGATGAGTCGGATGGTTCATTTGCAGAATGCGTGGTGTGGGAGTCGTCCCCATCTGCCATTGCATCTCTATCAGGGTGTTCCAGGCGCGTTCTGAACCAAGGTCAGAGGTGCAGGTGTCCTCCCGCATGCTGCATTGGGACAATGGTGCTTTCACCCCTGATGTTTGTCTGACTACTTCTTTCGTTTTCGGAATGTGATGAGATTGGGACATGGCCTTGGGCTCATGGTGTACGGATGGCGATGCACACACACATGTTGGCATGTGGAGCCAGGTGCCCGAGCAGCCTTGCGCTGCTTGTACTATCTCACGCGGTCTCTCTCCCTCGCTCTCTCCCTCTCTTTCCTTTGTTGGGCGCATGGCACACCTTCTTTTCTTGGATTTGGTCTTCCAGGCTGTGTGCTACGGATTGTCCAGTGAGGAGCAGCTAGGACTCATCCTGAGGGTTGTTTCTGCTTTTGTTTGTATGGTGTTTTGTGTTGGTGATTGCATTGCTGTATGACTGATTCTCCATTTTCTGGCAACGCATGTATGTTTATTTTCCTGCTTGTGCGACATCAGGCAAAGTGTTTGTTTTGGGATTCGTGGTGTTGGTGTGCAATTTCTTAGTCCGGGGTTGGGGGTGGTCCCGGGGGGGGGGTGTTGCGGGCCTGGGTGTGGTGTCGGTGGGTGTTGTGGCCCTCTTGGCTGTCCGGGCCGCATGATGGGTGGCTCCATGGCATCTGTTGCCCTTCGGTTGTGGCCCTGGGCTGTGCTCACTTTTGTGGTGCTGGCTGCCGTCGGACTTTACACCAGGTCAGAGCAGGTGTAGATTTCCTGGTGCTAACGCGCCTTATCGCCTGTTTTGTGTTTTTATCGCAGATGTGGCTGGTCGTTGTGAATGTTGAGGTATGCTGTTGTCTCGGCTTTTGTCACGGTAACGCCTACTCTGCATCTCATTAGCGATATTTGCGAGGGTCCTCTGTGGCGATGTTTTTTGCGGCTGCTATCGCGGGTGAACTGGTGCTGTGGGCTGTTAACACCTGCTTGTGAATGGGGAGGTAAATTTATCACGACTTTGGCTGCGATAAAGTGCCGTTAACTCGGCGATAGCTCCTTGTGAATATGCCCCTGAGTATTATAAATTTGGAAATAGTAACAGTTGTTATCAATAGTTTATAAAAACACTGTATAAAAACAAATCCTAGCTGCTGCTATTGTAGTGTACCAAACAACAAGGCTGGTGAAGAAGTGAAGCTAGCCAGTGTCAGATGTATTCTGTAACTCTTGCAACTTCCCACGAGGACTCCTTGAATCTTTTGTGAATTTCAAAAGTGTTTAAAAATGTATGCCAATAAAAAAATGAGCTGGCAGGAGTACATTTCTGACTTTTTGTGTGAATCGATTATACTGAGTCCTAAATTTCCATGAGAACACATATTACATTTGAAAAATATGATCGAATAATGATGGAACAGGCAATGACACATGTGAGACCCTTGGAATGTTGACAGCTCCATTTGAGTGGCTCAGGACTGACAATGGATGGTACAGATCTTCTGCTCCAACATTCCAATGTTTGCTTTTCTATTTTTCCCTTTTTAATTTAGAATATTCTACCCCAGTGGGTGTAATGTTCCACTAGCATTATAGCTCTTCTATCTCAGGCTATAACGGCTATAAAAGCTTGTAGGCTCAGACCTGTGGCTCAGGCCTATAACTCTGGTTCATGGTCTTTAACAACTGTTCTTGCCGTAGGCAGCTGGGTTTAATGCTTAATTGCAGCCAGTCTACCTGATACAAAAAATCGCAAACATACGGAGTATTTTACAGACTAGTATTGCAGGCTAACATACATTAATGCAGGTGCCTCTTGCTACATCTAATCAACGAGATTAAAATAGACAAAAATAGAAGCATTCCAGAAAGCTCTGAGCAAAATGATAACAGTATATGAATAATACTGTGGCAGTAAAAGTTGGGAGATGTTTCTGTGTCCTTCCCCTCAATTCTCTGTTTATTAATGATTTCACGTCTACTTTACATCATGCAGTGTCATTTTTAAAGGTTCCTCCTCATAAAAGAATCTCACCTTTGAAGTTTTTGCTTATCATTACCACTCGCTCAAGTACAAAAACTGTGATCCGAAGACCTGCACATCAAACAGCACAGTGCTGAGTGTACTAGGGGATTGATTTACAAACATTTTCCGCTGGGTTAGCGTAACAAAAGTGAAAGCTTACCAGCATAAAATGTTTTTGGGGGGAATTTACTTCCCAGTACCTAAAAGTATCGCAAAGCAGCGTAAAGCACTGCTTTTATTACTTAGCGCCATGGGGGCATTAGATGGCTGGTACATGGGCTTTCACATGCAACCACCTATGGCTTTTGACGCAAAACCCTATCTACAAAGAATTGTAGACGGGGTTTAGCGCCAAAAGTTAATGCCAATTCAAAGGAGGCGCTAACAGGAGAAATGTTTTTATTTCTCCTTTCGTTTCCGACTTTGCATGTGTGCTGCAGTGTGCAGCGTGTACATAGTGGGCAAAGCTTTTAAACGTGTGCATGGTATGCATGGTATTTTGTACAGGAAGGGTACCCTTCCTGTACGAAACCTATGCTAGACTACACACATAGCCTAGAGCTATGGCGCTAAGGTGCGTGTGTGTGTGTGTGTGTCCCTCAGCAGCTGAAATCAGCGCCGGCGCTAGGGCGAGGGGAGGAGAGAGCCATATATCTGTAGATATGGCGCTCTCCAGCTCCCTCCTTTGCGTTGCGTGCATTTTTTGAAAATCTGGTCCTAGACATGTTTACACTGTAAAACTTTAAAACAATGATTAGAAAGGCCCCTCACGAAATACAAATAATAGGTTTACTTCTCTACCAGTACAAGATAAAAGACTGCCTCTTGGCACTCCCATATTCTTCATTTATCCAGTCTCTAGATGTTCCTCGTACTTTAATGCAAAGCTTACCTTGACGAAATATGATTTACTCTTGTTGTCAGCTCATACACAATCAGTAACCACTACATCAAACCTTATAATGACAACCAAGGACGTCTTTGACAAACAAATAGCAGAATTAATCAGGCCAGCCGATGCACACCAGACTTTAATATGTGTTTAACCGCTGTCTTCCCATTTACCCTCATTTCGGTTTATCCCTATCAAACAAAGGCCATTGGATTTAAAATGCACAAGAGTTGAAGGCTCTTCATAAATTCCTTGTGCAAGTTATTATCCCCTGTGAAAAGATTATTGACTTTTTTAAGAGATGTTACAGAGGAGAATGCTAACCATGAATTCAGCTAGAATTATTTATGAGATAAGTAATAACTCTAATTCCTCATCTCCTGAATAAATTGCTTTAATTTGAAAACGCCGGGCATTGCCTGTAAGTATTCTGCTGAATGTACTCTAGCTGAAAGAATTATTTTTTTCTTCTTTTTTTGATGAAGCAGTAGTCTGAGGTGAAATTTAAAGTCAAATGTTTCAGATGTGCTTTTTCGCCAGAATGTCTCAATATGCTAGTTTGAGCATCCTCTTTGCTATGGGATGGAAATACAGGTCGCTCCACAGCAAACGTGTCGCGCAAAAAAGTGTCTGCTGACATAGTTCTTCCTGAGGTAAAGTAAGCACAGGTATGAATAGAAACTGTTGCAGTTTCAGAGGCATAATAGCAGTAAGTTTGACCCCAAATGTGAGAAATGTATGAACATATGAACTGGGCCACATATGCTAGACAAATTCATATATTGCTTATATGTACGATAACAAAACATGGCTATCCCAATATCACATATTTTATACTGCAAAATATATAACCATCCAGCGTTTCATGGCCCATGAATCAATGTATATTCTAGGAAATGTGAATAAAACCTGACTGAAGTGCAATGATTTTCATTCATTTTATTGTATGTTGGAGTTTCGTACGAGTGCATACCAAGGAGGCATCTTCACATGTGCACAATCTATATATGCTCCCATTCTTCATGAGTGATCCGGAGTAAAGTAACCATAGGAGATATGCTTCGTAATGTTATTTTGAGGCGGCAATAAAGGTTCCAAAAAAGTCCGTCCCCAATTGGGACACCACAACGTTAGGTTTCAGTCCATCCCTGGGGGTGCCTCTGCAAACGCTGGCTGTATCTGCCTGTCAGTGTGATTGTAAGCACATTAATACAATTGTTGCTACACCATCCTGGTCAACTGAGCAGGGACATTTTAAGGATTTTGGGGGCCCTGGGCCAAATGAATTCTGGGGGCCCCTGTTCGGAACAGCTTTGATTTTATGATATAGTTTCAGCTCCTTCATGCCCTCTTTGGTCAAATTCTAAATGTGTGTATATCTGATATTCAGGGATATTAATGTGTGTTTTCAGTAGTGTAACACAGCAGCAGGTCACTGATGTTAATGCAAATAATCTCTGACACACCCTCCCATTTCTCATATGTGAGGTCCCGTTTTGATCTAAAATAAACTTTTTATATGGATGTTGCATGAAACATAAACACATTTTGTCTGCAAAATGTCTGTAATAGACTCTTCTTGCACATTAAAAAAAATATTTAAAAAAATGCAATTTACAACAATCTGTTTAAAAATTATTCAAGGTCATCAGGTCAAAACTCTCTACAGAACATAGCAGGCTCTATGAGGGGCCCCCTGAAAGGCTGGGGCCCTGGGCCAGAGCCCACTTTGTCCATGCCTTAAAACGTCTCTGCATCTGAGGGGAGTTCTACCATCTGGCAGTGAAAAGTCAGAGAGGACTACAGCATACCAGAAGGTTTCTGTCAACCCTACACTGCGATTGAGGCAATGTGTGCTCTCATGGAGAGGTGCATTGACTCCTAATGCGTGCCTATATGGGAGCCTTTTTGTGATACTGTGAATGAACACACAGCTCTGGAAGCCTGCATGTGGCATATGTGCTTATTGAGCTTGGTATTCACTCAAAAATTAGGTGTGCTGACAGGGCAGGACCCTGCAACCAGAACACCCATCAAAATGTATCAGTCATAGTAATACAAAAGTGGGAGTAATGGCTTCGATAATTTTTCAAGTTTGTTTTTTGTAGCATACAAAGTTGAGGGCTGCCCATCATACCTTCCAATAAGACATAATAAGGCTAAGTCAAAGCAAGAAGCTTAACACCACACCTACACACGCACAAAAAACTGATTTTGTTTTTAAAAGTCCCATAAGGTAGGCCAGGGTCTGGAGGGATTGGCTCTTGTTTTCTTTTTTAAATTATATAGTGGAGGGAAGGGGGGGGTACTTGGGACTCCTCTCCCTGAGCATGTATGAGCCCTGGAGACCCATCCCCTGGGGCCAAACTCCTTTTATTTATTGGGGACAGGGGTTTCTGTATGGCCTCACTCCCTGAGTGATTTTTGGCCCCACAGACCCATATCCCCCTGGGCTCAAGGTAAGTACAGCTCCCATCTCAGGTGGCAGTAAAAATGCTCCTGCTGGGTGTGAGCAAACAATTACTTTCCTTCCATGCCCGCCATTGGGGGCAGGAAAGTGTAATTGATCCCACTGTGGGAGCACAAGTTGGAACTGTCAGCAGCTGCAGTGCGAGACAAAATGGCGGCCGCCGTGTCCGGAGGAGCGGGCTGACGCCCAGGCGCCTTACCGGAGCAGAGGGGAAGGACTTGTGGCGTTCGCGCTCCCACCGTGATCTCTGAAGGAGCGGTGTGCGGGAGGTTTCGCATCGCAACCGGAGTAGCAGCTGACCGTGACCGGAGGAGCTCATGGAGGGTCCTTGCGGCGCACATGTGACCCCTTGGAGGGCGTCATCTGTGCAACCGGTGAGGCGGGGACGCACTGCTTCGGCGTGATGGGAGCAAGGGGCAGCAGGAGCATATTCAGGAACGGTCAGCCCGCCTCAGGCTAGCAACGGCAGCAAAACAGATCCACGCCTGGCCGTGCCTGACCCCAAAATGGTGGCCGACACACTGCCGAGGTTCTTCTAATTGAAGGGGGTGCCGCATTAAAGTGCCTCAGCGGCATCTAGCTCCACAGTGCAGCATGAGGGATTTAAAGAAGGAGGGGATTGTTGCCTTCCCCAGAAGCCATCAAACACTGATAGCCCTCAGCATTGGGCTACCGCTTTTGGGAGCGAGCCCCCTGAGGACTGATAACTGTCTCTTCCACCTCTCCTCTCATGAGGCTAGCGGGAGGACGAGGCGGAGGGCGTTTCCCAGTTACACCGGGACCGAAGCCTTCGTTTGAACTATAATGATGCCCCATGGGCGAAAACCGAATCTGTTTGTACTTACCGCGGAACCCGAGTACCATTGGCCGTTGCCCGGTGGAGCTGTCCTATGCAGCTATAGAGGAGTCTGTCTCTGGTTCACCCCCTCGGCCATCACCTACCCAGCCAGACATCGGACATTGTTTCTAATGGTTCTTCACGGTTTTGTCTGTCTTTCACTTTGACTGCTTTGTTACCCCTGAAGTCCCTTCCCCCTTCTGGTCTGCCTGACGCTATCTGCATTCCTTTCCCCTGTTTACCTTTCCCCCTCTACCTTCCATTCCCCATAAGACGTGTGTCTTTGCTATGCAACGCGCCAATAACTTATGTTATTGTGTAATCTCATGTTTTTCTCCTATGCCTATACTTGTAACTGTAACTGAGTTCATTCTTGTAACCTGTAACTCTCTGATCCTCATGTAAAGCACTCTGATACCTCCGGGTCTAGCCAGCGCTATATAAAACTCTGCAAATAAAATAAATAAATAAAAATAAATAAATAAATAACTGTCTCGCATCTGCGCCCAGTATAGGTCCTGGCAGGGGAGCTTGCAGGGGCTGCAGGGCCTTGGGACTCCCCTCTCAACCCCCAATATTTAAAAAATGGAACCAAAGGCAAAAACAAAATGGCTGTCTACCACCGGCAGCCAGAATAGGTGCTGACTAGGGAGTCAGCAAGGTCTACGGAGACCTTGGGGCTCCCGCACTGCCCCAAAATCATTCATAAACTGTGGGTATCCTGGGTGGGAGACACCCAAAAAAGTATTTAAAAAATCAATAATAAATGACCAACAAGAGCCACTAAATTATTAATCAATGCTCACAGCCTGAAGCGCCCAACAATTCCCTTAAAGGGCTCATTTACATATTTTTCCCTCTTTTGAGGTCCCCCAATAGCAATAAATGATGCCGTAGAACATGCCATGATTGATGTAATATGTGAGGTCATAAGCAGTGTGTAGCAGGGGTGCAAGTTATAATTAGCGCTGCTAACTATAACTGGTGATATCTGTCATTTTTTTGTTAAAAACATTAATATTATCACTGACATATTCATTTAACTGTAAAAATACTTTAACTTTTTTTCCAGAGGATATATATATATATATATATATATTCCACAAGACATTTGCTCACAAGCATGAGGCGCCCACACGTCGTGCTTTCTTATACCTTTTAATTGGTGGACAACACAGATTTCTTCAGAGTCCATTCAGCATTATCACAGCTTTGCCCTTTCAAAGTTAATGTTCCGCCAAACGCGTTTCGGGCTCTGATAGCCCTTGTTCACTGACACGGGCAAAATGAGGAACAGCAGCAGGTGCGTGGTGAACTCTCCGGTCGCTCCGGTCGCGAGAAAGCCCTGCTGCACATCATGCAGATCCAGAGCGCTGGGGAATTGAGCGCTTGAGGAACGACGAGCACCGTTGGTCAGGACATGAAAAGACACAGCTTTCCAGGACGACATTCAAGCAATACACTATGGTTTTGAAACGGCGATTATTTGTGGGGCACGGCAGCACACACTGTTGTTAATACGGACTGCAAAACTATGTTTACCAGAATGCAGTTGGTGAACACGCCCATTGGGCGTCTAAGCTGTTGATGGAGAAATAAACCTCTTCCTTGTCATCATTTCACGGAGTCAGTGCCTATCTGTTCGTTGCTGCCAGGATTGGTATCAATATATATATATATATATATATATATATATATATATATATATATATATATATATATATATATACACACACACACACACATATTATCTGATAGCAGATGCCAGTAGGTAGTTATAATTAGGACCTAGTTTGCTATGAGAAAAGCATTTTTTGTTTTGCTGATAACTTTGGTGTGTTTGACGAATCTTCACGAAATTTTCAAAACTAGTGTGCCAGTCACTTCAACTGCTGTCTGGAAAGTTTTGGGGTTATTCATCAGGTGGGGGCAGAGAAAAGGGGATCCCAAAACACCTTTTACCCATGTGATTTCCTATAGGGAATTCGGAAAGAGTGCACAAAAACAATCCTTTGAGGCATTTTCCTCTTTTAAAGTATGCTGCAGAATGTATCACACGTTGAAAAAGTAAACAATGAGGAGAAATAAAGATATTTATTAGCATTAAGCCTCTATTGGGTAGGAATACCATTTTGATGCAATCCAAGGTTTGCTAACCTTAACAAATTTGGGATTGCGTCAAAATCCATGGGAGGATGTACATGCTTCAGCCACGGAACGACTTCCCACCACAGAGTAATGCAAGACAGCGATTTACCCTACCTTGCGTTACTCTGGATTTACTACGCCACGCAGGCACACACAAGGTGGCTTTTTGTGGCTTAGTAAATCTCACTAAAGGGCTTGTGTTGCCTTGCGTCACCTTGCGTGACACAAGGACAAAGCAAGCCCTTTGTAAATCTGGTCCTTTGAGTAAGGCAGATACCAACAGCATGGTCCAGTCCAGGACCAGTTGTCATTGTCATCTGGGTACTTTCAGGAAAAGGCCTCATGCAGCTTAGTGTCTCCAAATAGCCATGCAGGAGGTCAGCCACCTTCCATTTGGAGTCCACTTCTTTGTCCTGGGTACAAGAGGAAGCAAGTGTAGTCCTTCAGGGCTCGCGTCAGGTCACAGACAGCAGGTTCAGGCCTCTATTTATCTTCAGTAGGCTCTAAAAATCGTCTGCTGGGGGTGCCCATGTGTGCCACATTTATGCCTGGCAGAATCTAGTAGGTGGGGTTAATAATGGGTACTCCCTCATCAATGGGGTAAACGTTCCTGATTGCCTTACCTCACAGAGGCCCAAAATGCCATAAGCCAGGGCACTTTCAAGATGGCAAAAGCCTTTGGCCACACTAAACTTGGGCTCTGAGGGCTTGGGTGTGTGTGTGGGGAGGGTGCTATGGTAATCCTAGTGTCCTCCGACATCTAACACTAAAATGCAGTTTGAAGCAAGCATTATACCCACAACAAACCCAGACACAAAAGTCTGGTGGGACATGACCAGGGTCCTTAAGCAATCAGACCAGGGATCCACAAAAATTGCCTGGTCATTCTGTTCTCTCCCTTTGAAGTGTGCCCTAAGTGTTAGATGTGGCTCAACAAACCAGGTAAGCAGGATTTGACAGTGTGTTGTCACAGGATGAATACAGCTCCTACTCTGAATATTCTTTGGAGTTCAGAGAAGTGATCTCCGCCCATTTAGGTCAGCATATTGGTTGCTTCTGGGAGACATATCATGTTCCCAACTACTCAAGGCCGACCACAGGCTGAGAGCTGGCAGAGACTCATACTAATTAGCCCTCTGCCAGTTCTGGCAGGTAAAGGGTAACTTTCTAAAAGATACTTTTCCATGATATGTATTAAAATTTAGATTTTACTATAGAATTGGATTTGTAGTAACTAGTAAAATAGTGCTTTAATTTCTTTCTAGCTGGTTCCTTTCCCAAGTTAGCAGTATTAGTATTTTTATCTGCACTAAGATTTTCTACATGGGACAGCTAGACCTGCCACAGTGAAAATATCGTTTGGGCCTTGTTACTGTAAGGATATGGTAATATTAATTGTGCACTAAAAGGTTTACACAGGGCTGACTTACTAGTACATAAAAGGGAGGTTTTTTTAAAGTGTCAAAAAGGGTTATTTTAAAAGGTTGCTCTGCAGGTTTTACGCTGCACTACAAAGGGTAGGCCTGAAGCCATGTTTCTACTGCCACTATAGAGGATGGATTAATAGGTGCTGCAGTCCACATCTGACATTCAACTTCAAGGACATGGGTGCTTTTTGTACACCATATACTGCAGAATTATATATTTCTGTGGCAACATCTCTCAGCAATGAGGCAATCTGTTAATTTGTATTGCTGTCTGTTGCCGTTGCTTAGATATCTATGTAGCTGGAAATGTCATTACCATTGTGTATTAGGGTGCACAGTACCCATTAGCCCTATTAGCCACAAGAGGGTTGCTGGGAGATTTTGTCCTTCATTAATTTAAATGAAAAGCGGTATGTATGTCTTTCTCCGATTTCTGCAGTATATGTGTAAGGATTTTACATAAATATAAACATTGGGGCAAATTTATCATGGTTTTGCATTGCCCTTGCGCCACGCGCCCCTTCCTGCACAAAATCAATCCTGCCTGCAGTACAGGCACCATGCGCGATGGTGCAAGGGTGCCTGAGTTGGCGCTAGGCAGCACATTGTGCGCCAGCGCAATGAAAGGACACAAATGCACAGTATCATGTTAAATACGGTGCAATCCTGCAGTTTCACGAAGCTCAACAAGGTGGCTTGCTGGGCGGCGTGAAATAATGATAAATCTGCCCCAATATTGCCTAAGAACACAGCAAAAAAATCAAGTGCCAACCTACCCATACCAAATTGATGCAATCATTTCTGGACACTTGTTTGAGTTTTTCTTACAAATCTGTTCACAAAAATATGAAATCACAAAAAAAATCCAAAATCCGACAATAGTTTTCACCTTTAATTTTTAATTTCTCATGTGCACATTTCAAAGCTGTTAATCATTCTCTAAGATTTCTTGATAAATATCATTTTTTTCATTTAAATAAATCCTTGAATAAGTAATTCCATACATAAGTAATCACCATCCTACACATTTAATTATCAAAAAATCACCAGCATAGAGAACACTACTCAAAATGCAAAATAACCTTTTCATGTGAGACTTTCTGTAATTACGATTACAACTGTGGGTGTTAAAATTAAGATCCCCCTCAAACACACGGGAACCAGTGCAATGAGGAAAATGCATTCAGTAATAAAGATAAAATATTTCATAACAAAGCAATGATTTTCATTGTAATTCTAAGTGTCTTAACAACAAATATGCATCTTTGTTTCATGTGTTAAGAGTATTTTTGCACAATATATGCAGCTGTGTCTGAATTAAAATTGAGAACATCACATTTGAAAGTAAAGGATGTTCAGAAGTGTACCACCATAAACTGTTTCAGTGCATTACATATTCGGCAAAAGCTTTTCTTTTCTGGCATTAACTTGAAAAACACTGTCCAAATACCATAATGTTAATCCATCTGGCAGTGACGTTCTGCGGTTAAGGTAGTTCGAGACTGCAGACCACAGTCTGAATCATAGCTCCTAAAACCTGCTCATTTGCTCGAGGGGAGGTTATTTACTCGTTGTCATGGAAGCTGCCAAAGGGTAAGACACGGAGATTGGCTGAGTCCATGTCCGTTGGTAGAGACAGTTACACAGGCTACAACAGTGACGTAACGGAACAGGAGGGCCCCCCCCTGCAAGATACATGGAGAGGCCCCCCTCCGGGCTCAATTAGGAGCTCTCAGGCCTCAGTACTGTGCTGAGGGGGCCCCTGCAGCACGGACCCCCCAGCTCTACAGGGGCTGCGGGGGCCTTTGTTACACCACTGGGCTACAAATGAAGTGGTGATATTATTCGTGAGCAGTTCAAAGAGAGCATTTCCAAGGGTGGCTTTGTGTGCGGTCATTTCACCACAATCTTGATCTTGGCAAACGATTGCGCGGAGGTTCACAAATCAAAGGTGGGCTAAAAGAGGCCAAGCATATTTTCCATGTTTGCCATGCCCCTCGCTCTTTCCTGCTAAATAATTTTACATGATAGAGCCACAGAAGGCCGGTGTGGATGAAAGAGATCTGCAGATCTAATGCTAACCGCCCAACACACTGTGCATTTACAGTTGGGGATAATTTTTTCAATCCAGGTTCATAGGAGGGAGTACACCACACTGTGACTAATGGGAGTCAATAAGATGTGAATGTAAATATGATTGAAAGGTGGTTAGGAGACAGTCAGGGAGAGAGCTAGGTTTTAAGACTCTGGACAACATACCCCGTAGACACAGAAACTAGTAACTCCAGAGCATTTGATTTGGGATCAGAAATTACATGCGAAGAGAGAGCTGCATCTCCACAGAAAACTCC
This sequence comes from Calotriton arnoldi, assembly GCA_963921515.1. Taxonomy (NCBI): domain Eukaryota; kingdom Metazoa; phylum Chordata; class Amphibia; order Caudata; family Salamandridae; genus Calotriton; species Calotriton arnoldi. The sequence continues at coordinate 185,990 of CAWUFW010002950.1, forward strand.
AGAGAATCTCCTGGATCATGTCCAAAATGAGTAAAATGAAGGTACATTAAATGGTGCTACTCCTACCACCACCAATATGAGAACCGAATTCCATCCAGGCAGCCAACAACAACCTGATGCTAACCCTCAAAGAGGCTTCCAGCCAGATGGATTTTGAAGCAGCAGCTAGATAGGGTTCTGGCTCTGGGAACAAGAAGGAGGGGAAAGTAAACTCCTCTCCCTGATCATAATCATGATCAAGCTGAACTACTTTGCTTTGGGACCTCTGATGATTGCCTGAGATTTTCTTTCCTTCACTGATGGACAAATTTCAAATTCTTGGGGTAAGAAGCTTTACCAGGTCAAGTACAACTACAGGGGCTGATTACAATCTAATTTAATCAGAGGTTTAAATAGAAAGCAGTAGGTAACTCAGAACCAGCTAAATCATACAATATGCAACCCAGACGTTAAAAGCAAAAATAGAAAGGAACATGCTAAACGCACTCAAATATAGAGAGCTTGAACCTGCTCGAGCCTATGAACCTGAATCTTCCCAGAGAACAAGCAAGACCAAGGTTCCTACATGGAATACTAAACCTTGACTGGTAAGAAGCTGTAAATCGAGGCCAAGAGATGATATACACACACATATATAAATGCAAATAGAACATTTGAAAGACCTTGCCCTTAAATACCAGACTGTGTGCACCTGGTGTGGGACCGGGGCACCCACCAAAAATAAACCAAAAAGAAAATAGCCACATGGCACGAAGCCGCATTGCACACGAAACTGCGTATTACTCATTAATTTTCCCGGTCAGGGACCTCCCCATAATACCCCGCAAGGGAGCTGAAAATTGGCATATTTTCTGTGAGGTGCCCCAAGAAGGGTGCTAATATATAAAGTTAGGCTACACTATATATATTTAGGTTATTGTGATTTCACAGTGAAATAAAATCCAAGAACTAATTCACTGGCAAAGCCAAGATTTAATTTACATTTTTGGGACTGACATACACTTTTTGAATAATTTACACTTTTGAGTAAGTTTCCAAGTTTTGCCTATTCACAAAATGCGAGTTACTACTAGAAAACAGTAGCAAGTTCAGCACCTCACAGCAACCACTGGTACTACAACACCCTCCCATGGAAAAAAATTAAGATAGTAAATTAAAATAAAACCCCTTAGTAATCATGTTGAATTAAATAAAATTATTCAAAATAGTAAAAAATATAAATGAGTATAATTTAACGTTAGGAAGACCCTATTGTAAACTAAAAACTAACGTAACAATAATTGGTAATAAAATATAACTAAATTAGTTTTAATTAATTATATCTGCTGTTCTTAATAGGACCTAGGTAGAACCAATCTAAAGTTATAGGGAGCAATTAAAATTTGACAGAAAACCTGGTATTACAACTATCTGGGAATCTAGAATTGAAAATCATGCAGAAACAGTGAGATCGGAATTTGATAGAAAATCTGGTTCTGTGACTATATGGGAATCTAGAATTGAAAATCATGCTGTAACAGTGAGATCTATAAGTATATATTTAAATAATGGGAACTAGAAATGTATATTCCCAGATCAAATGGAATACATGTTTATATCACACATCCACAGAGCAGGATTCAGATTTGATTATAGGGACATAAGATGATTCCTTACACCAAATGTTAAAATCACAAAGAATCCTTACTGCAGATCATTCTCCTTCACTGCATCATTTGTAATATAGAGAATGAAAACCAGCCTAAGAAATCAGGCAGGAAAATACCTCTTTTTTGTGTGCACTCTTAGAATTTTGCTTTTTATGGACCATGATTGCAGATGTTCCTAACCTCTGGGTAGTCAGAAACTATCAAAGAATACCTCATGCTATGATTACAAGTGCTTGTTTAATTCCCATGAGGTCAGCCGAATAGGACAGATGTAATTCCCTATCAAATTATATCTATCATTTGCAAAGCCATCATGACGAGCACCCCTGCTGACAAAGCAGAGAAGCTCACCATCTCTGCTGGGTATCAGCACACCAACAGCCAGGACACCTTCAGACTTCAGACTACGAAGCGTAAAAGAAAATCAAGGAAACAGGTTTTTTCTGTAACAACATCCCTGTATCCATCAGGACTGCCCCGATGCTGCTCTAGTTCAGGAAAGAGTTGAAGGCTCACCTCATTAAAGAACACTACATCATAATGCATTAACCATCCACAACCCAGCTACCTCTCTTATCATTCGTTGACTTTATGCTTGTCTCTGACCCTGTTCAGCTCTCTGTGGCCTTTGGGATAGGTCTGTACTATGGAAATACTATAAAAATATATACATACATTATACTTTGTGCCTTTTACCTTGGTACTTCAGCTTCCAATAGCAGCTAAAATATCTGGAAGAAGTTCAAGGTAAAATGAGAAATTATCAGTAGAATAAGGACACAAATTACTGATTTCTCAGGTAGTTACTCATTTTTAAAGGAACCTTTAAGGGCACTCTTAATGAGGCCCAATTCAGAAGCTAACACTGTTGGCTGGAATGAACAGCTGCAGCCTGTCCAATCTTGCATAATCACTGGATGTTCACAGAGAATGCCTAGGATCTGTTTAACCATGTCACTTAGGATGATTTTTTAATTTTCTGTTCTGTATGAATATTTTGGGCGCTTTTTATATAACTTCATAACTTCTGATTCCCACTTTTAGTTTTGTCATTTTGATCTGTTTCTATTCAATAAATGTTTCTCCTTTTAAATACATGGTTTTGGAACATGCATTTCTTACTTTAAATGTTGATTTGATGTTGCTGCATGTAAGTGTATCACATGCACTTTTTACCAATAATGGTATTGCTGCTGGCACCAAGATACAAAGGATGAGACCGAGATTTCTCTTCAAATCCTGCTTTTACTTTAGGAACTATATTGCTTGACTTTGTTGAAGCACAGCCACACAATCAATCACACCACAACTCTCTATTGTTTGACTTTGTTAGAGAATATCTGTTAGAAATTAGGATGCTGGTTGAGGGAGGCGAAACCCTTCTCAAGCAGCAACCACAATTCCTGTCAGGATGAAGTCACTGGAAAACCCCAAATTAACATGCGCTTAACCTTCTGATACCAGTAAGGCTTAACTTAGAGGCAATGTGCAAAGTATTTATGCAGCACTACAAAAGGTAATAAAGTGAAAACGCCACACAAGAAAAATCCCACACCACTTTAGAAACATAGAGTTACATTTAATAAATAATTTGAGCCCCATATGACAAAGATCCAATCAGTAGAACCAGAGATATACAAGTTTTCATAAAAAATGTTGCCTAGAATCACAAGCGCCAACATTGGTTATCTGGTTGCACTGGACAGAGACAAAGTCACAAGTTCAGGCCGACCGCGATGGAGCTTGGGCCGGCCAAATGGACCAAGATAGGCCTACTGAACAAAAGTACCTTTAAATCCTGATTGCAAGTGATGCAAAGTCCCTCATTGAGTATGCTTTGTGAAGCAGAGATGATTCAAAGTCCTTCGATTTGGGTGCACTGCACAGCAGCGGTTCCGGAGAGCTGCAGTGGTGATGGGATGTCCTGTGTGGAGATGTGTCTCGCATTGGCAGTTTTGAGGGGCTGCAGGCTGCGATGCAAAGTCTTGCATTGGAGGTGCATCATGCAGTGGTTCTGATGCAGAGTTTTGCAAGGGGATGTGTTGCGCTGCATCTGTTTTAATAGGACCATAGATGGTCTGGCAAAGCACCTTCTAAGGGTCCAGAAAAGGGGTGGTACCACTTGGGGGACAAGATTTGCTGCAGTGAGTGGAGTCCAGGCGCTGGGTTCAAGGTTGTTGGAGCCTGTTTTGTCCCTGACGCTCTCATCCGGAGCTCTGATCAAGACGCAAGCAAACTGGCCCTTGGAGTCTCTCTGAAGGTCCTGGATTCAAGATTCAGGTCCAGTTCTTCACTCAGGCAATTGGGCAGCAGGGCAGCAAGGCAACAGAGTAGCAGACCTTCTGGGTCTTACACAGGTCCAGAAGTGTACTGAAAATTTGGGTCTGAGGGTCCATTATTTATACCAGGGGCCCACTAGGTAGGAGATGGTTCTAGAGAGTTCCAGAACCCTGGGGTGTCAGGCACCCCCTTCCTCCCCGCTCAGGCCCTAGTTTGTCGGAGAACACAAAAGACTAGTGACAACAACTTTGCAAGTGTGTTCAGGCAGAGCCTTTGTGAAGTGCAAGTGGGGTTTGTGACAGCTCCACCCCAATGTTATTCCCTATGTCTCACTCTGTGGGAGCAATGCACAATGACCAACTGCCAGCTAAACCTTGTCCAGGGACAGGCTGTCTTCCTCAGGACGGTGGGGGCAACCTGTGTGTCGGTGTAATGTCTTAGTTATACACCTACCACTGGTCCTCGCTGGGTAGGGGAACCTCCTGTTGGTTTAGGCATAGTGTGCGTCCCCATCTGTAATTAAAAGGGGGCCATAAATGAAAGGTAAGATACTGGCTATTGTTTCCAGTGCAGTCAATGGGCAATCAATGCTGGAGCTGTACAAACACGGGTCCGGCGCGATCAATCCGCCCGGGACGCACACTATGCCTAAACCAACAGGAGGTTCCCCTACCCAGCGAGGACCAGTGGTAGGTGTATAACTAAGACATTACACCGACACACAGGTTGCCCCCACCGTCCTGAGGAAGACCCGCAGGCCGAGGCCCCCAATTATCCCTTGAGCCCCAAGACGGCTCCAAACGTCGACGCCCATATACATCTAACCTGGACTACCAGTCTCTGACCTTAACGTGCCTCACAAGAATTGTATTGTGTATTTCGAAATTAAATGGAAATTGGTTTGAAATTATAAAATGTGGCCAGGTAGAACAAAGACTGAGAATTATCCATCAGTCCAATGAATGAACTATTTTAACCCATTCTTTCACCGCATCATCTGAATTTTATTCACCCTTCGCACAGCTTGAGCACTTTTCTATTCCTGCACGTTCCCCTGGAGCAACCTTTCCCCTGTCTCTTAGTATCACGTTCAGTAAAGTATATACTGTTGCATTAATTATGATGGAATAAAACGCTTGCAAAAGAAACTAAGTTTGTGGTTGTTGCACTTTAGTAAATTGTTTGTAATTAATTACTGTGAGCCAATAGGAATTGGGCTCAGCAAATAATTTGTTATATTATTATTGTAGGTTGTGATTCAATTCATTTTTTTTAAAAATTAGGTCTAGGACCATTGTTTTTCGTATTATAATATTCTAAAAGTGGCATGTTCAGAATTGTAACTTAAAATCTTACTTTACCATTAGAGAGGGATTTAAATTACAATTCTTTAGACACCAAACTCAAACTGTCTATCTACTCCCAATTGAAAGTTATCACTTGTTAAATGCAATAGGGACACCCAAAGTTATCCCTTTGGAGGGGTAGGCCTTGCAGTAGTGAAAAACAAATGTAAGAGTTTTTCACTAACAGGTCATGTCAAATTTAAAGTTACATGCCCAACCTTTTAGATACACTGCACCCTGCACTCTGGGCTGTTGAGGGCCTATGTAGGGGGTGACTTATCTGTATTAAAAGGAAGGTTTAGGGCCTGCCGAAAGGTTTATTTTGCCAGGTCACAATGACAGTTTAAAACTGCACACAAGCTGCCATGGCAGGCCCACTAATAGCATTTAATTTACAGGCCCTGGGTACATGGTGTACCACTTTAATAGGGACTTACAAGTAAATTAAATGTGCCAATTGGGTATAAGCCAATTGTACCATGTTTTGGGGAGAGAGCACAAACACTTTAGCACTGATTAGCAATGATAAATGTGCACAGAGTCCTAAGCACAACAAAAACGAGATCTGCAAAGATAGGAGGGGTAAAGGCAAAATGTTTGAGGGAAGACCACTCTAAAGCTGACAGGTCTAACAATAGCCACACCTCAATCAATCACATCACAACACTCGTCCTTCCATACATTAAGGGCCATATTTATGACTTTGGTGGCACAGGGCAGCACCCCAAGTTACCTTGCTGTGCTACCCTGTGTCACAGGGGAAGGGCAGGAATGCACTGTATTTATCCAATATGGCGCATTCCTGTCATTTTCCTTTGCACTGGCGCTGTTTTGGCAGCCAAACATCAACTCATGCACCCGTGCACCATTGTGCAAGAGTACCTGTGTTGTAGGCAGGATTGTTTTTGTGCAGGAAGGGTACAGCTTCCTGCATAAAAACAGTCCTCTGAGGCTTTTTCCTCTTTCTATGTGTGCTGCAGAATGCAGCACACATGGAAAGAGGAACAAACGAGGAGAAATAAACATATTTCTTCTCGTTGCACCTCCCCTGGGGAGGTGTATCTTTTTGGTGCATTCCCAGGTTTACAAGGTCTTGTAAATCTAGGAATGCATCAAAAACCATGGGGTTTGCGTGGGAACAACCACCCAATGTCCATGGAGCACCTACCTAGGGCAGAGTGACGCACGTGCTGCATGATGTTGTCCAAATTTTAAGAGCCACTCAAAGTCACGCAAAGTGGCTTTGTGTGGCTTCAAATATATATGACTGAAGGTTTGCGTCGCTCTTGCATCCCGTTGCATGGTGCAAGAGTGATGCAAACTGGGTCATAAATATGGCCCTAAGAATCCAGTTTCCCATAAGGCACAATGAGAGACTTGCTTTAGGTCTGCACAATGCCTTTTTGTTGGGACAATTCTACAAATTGCCTTAGAGGTAATGAAAAATTCAAAATAGGAAAGTTAGAAAAAATGAGAAAGACATTAAGAAACTTAAGGCCTGATTTAGAGCTTGGCAGATGGATTACTCCATTACAAACAAGACTTTTATCCCATCTTATTACAAGTGGCACTTGTAATTGGGCTGATGGGGTATGCATCACATTTGTGACTGAGTAGCCTGTCCACCAAACTCTAAATCGGGCCCTTGTTAGCCTGAGCCACTATTCTATTATGCTGGCATCTGAAATATTAGGGAATGTAGTGAAGGTGTGTTAAGAATCTTTTGCCAGAAAACCTTCATTCGTCCTTTCCTGCCCCTTTCCTGCCATAGACAAAAAAGTTATGAACAAGGTTAGCAGTAATATACACAACTAGATTTACATTTATATAAAACTGATGCAAATAGCAGCACCATATAGATATTACCAGACAGCAAACCAAGCATTTAATCATAGGGGAATTTTCAGGTTGTATTACAATTGATGTAACATCACTCTGAACAGATGTGGAAAACAAAAAAAGAGACCTTATTCAAATGAAGCTGCAAATGCAAACTTGCATTGGTGACATTAGCCTTATTTATTACTACAAAGCACTAAAGATTATAACAACAGGGAATGTGTTCGGAATTACAAAATTCTCACAGAATTTTAGTGGGTATGTTAGAGCTGAATTATTTTGCTTTTGTGTAAGGTTTGTTGGGAAGTAGACATGAATATACTAAGGATGATATAGTCATACATAAACCAAGCAGAAATGGCGCTAAATGTTAAACATGTGACTGATGATCTTGTGCTGGCAAAAATTCTTTAAAATAGAAAATGGAAAATCATCCCCAAATTTTTACCATATTCTTAGTATGGTTTTTCCGGCTGGACTGTGACAACTGTGACAGCTTTAATATGTGCCGGCAGACAATCTCAATGCCTGCCTAGACCCTAAGGTACAAAGCCTAAATGTACACAAGCACTGAGAATCTGACCCATAAGAAATAGGGGAGAAGGTTTAGATAAGGGAAAAAACTGGTACTCCAGAGTCACACAGTCCCAGAGTCACTGACATCTGTATACAGATGTAAACCAATATAACATATGCGCATATGTGGCACACAATAAATGTATACTAGAAGGTGAAATTGCCACACACCACCTGTAGGCTACAGAATCAAAGCAAAGCCTAGACTAAGTGCTGTCCCTGAGGCCCTGGGAGCCTTAGAAATGGCCCAGAGGAACTAAACTACATTGGAGGAAGAAGACTAACCAACCAAGGCTATCCACTTAACGTGTGACCTCAACACACAGGAAGTCAGGTTGGTACTGCTTAGAGCTTTTTGCCACTGAAAAGAAGCACTTCAGTGGCCCCTCGCTGTTAAGCTATCCAGCTTCAATGCAGTGTGCTCAGGTAGAGCTTCCAGGTCTATTCAATGAAGAAATATAGACTAGCAAATGTGCAAAAGGTATCTGACCAACGAAAGGACATTTCCTTGTGTGAAACTCGGATTTTCTTGCTCAGAGCTTTTCCTACCAAACCAATGGACTCAGCAGGACCTCGGCAAACAGGTATCCAACTTCAAAAAGACTTTGTCCGACAAAGACTTTAGCCTTACCCTGCTGGAGGACTTCGACTTCAGTAAAAAGGCCTAATTGAGAAGATAAGTTGTTTAACTGAGTCCTCATACTAGGCTTAGCCAGGCTTAGCTTGTGCCAAGCTCCCAGTGTGCCGCAACTGTAGATGCTATTCTGTTTCTTGGTGCTTTTCAAACTAAAATTTCACATGTCTTGTTCATCTAATTGGATTTTAATCATTTGTGTGTCATTGTTTTTTTTTCTAGAAATTGGTAGTGGGATTTTTTTAATTGTGTAGTTCATATGCTCCTATCTGGGGTTTTTGATGCAAAGTTCTAACAACTCTTATTTGTAGACAGGGTTTTGCACCAAAAATATGCCTTCTTGAGACAGGTGCAAAGTTGGAGAAAAGTTGTTTCTCTCTACAATTTCCATGTGTGCTGTACTGAACAGCACACATATATCAAAGTATGTCTGAGCATGGTATTTTTTACTATGTGCACACTTTTGCACTATTGTGAAAAAAAGTGTGGTGTCAGGGAGCATAAATGTGTGCCAGCTGTTCAGAAGAGAGCAGGAGTGGCATTTATTTGTAGATATAGAGCTGTCCTGCATCTCCCTCTCACGCAGCGCTGCATATTAACTTTGGTGATGTCAAGTATTAGTAAATCTGCAATAGAGTGTATACATCTGTCCTAATAATTTTAATTAATTAATATCTGCAGCATATTAAACATACTTAAGGTCACTGGAGAACACGTGGATTATAACATGATTAAATATTCAGTATATACCAGTTTCCAATCTTTGGAAGCAAACATTATTGGGGGATGCCTGGAAAACAGAAAACAACAAATAGATCCTAGCTCTTAGTGGCACTACCTCTTTTTGCTGCTATGTGTACTTAATATTTGAGGACAAATCTATAAAATATTGATAGAATGATTAATATGGTTGAAATTAATATATGTTTATTTGACAACATCATACATTTAGTTTGTTTTAGCATGCTGTTTCTGATATAGCAATTTTCTTAAGGAATTGAAAACTAGATTTAGCTGCACAAAACATTTGCAACTTGAATGTGATACAATTAGCATGAATAGGCCTACATGAGTCTTGAAGCAATTTAAAATGACATTCATAATGCAACAGTTTGATACTTTCATGTCACAACGAATTTATGGACATATATATACTTCCAATCAATTGAGAGTGGCAGAGAACTGAATTATTTAATAAACCCAGCTTCCTACCATCAGCACACAACACTTCATTTATTATTAGTGGTCATGTTTCTTTAATTCATATTGTATTCAGCTTATATTTTTCATGTTTGTGAACCTGGTTGCATTTCTCGACATTGGACTTGACAATTAAAATTGAATTTATTTGTGATTTTAAAATATAGATACACCTTATGAATCACTCAACACTTAGTGCACATCATTGCCAGATAATAAAATTTACATCACTGGGGAGAACAGGATAATTAATATCAAGTTATTTGATGCTGACTCTGAGCAGCTTAATCTAAGCAGCCTGCTGGGCCAAAATCTAACTTATTTTAGAAAACTGAAATTTCTAATTGATTGCAGAAAGTGAATATTTGAGGCAAAAAAACTCACATTTATGTAAGACACACACAAAACCAAAGACCAAGGCGTCAGTAAAACAGTATAAAGAAGGAAAACAAATACAGAAATGATGTATGTTTCACTATTGCATAGTTCATAGTGATGAACACTCAGGCCCTGATTATGAGTATGGTGCTAAATAGCGCACTATACTCAGCATTGTTGTTTGACAATTCTGCTGGGTGAATAATGTTTAATTACAGTTTTTATTGCACCCTGCGGAACGTTGTATAGCTAAGGACAGTAAATAATGCATGCTTTATTTAGCGCATTGGTTATTTAGCTCATGTGTTATTTAGCATGTGTTATTTAAAGAATGCGGTAATTAGCACATGCATTCTGTAAAGAAAGCGATAAATAACACGATGAATCCTGAAAAAGTGCCTCAATAACTGTAAATGTGAAAGATTTCACTCCACACATCACCATACAAAATAAATAATTGGGCGTCCATGTTGCCACCTCTGAAGTGGTCCTGAAAACAGGAAATTATGTCAACATAGACTTTTCTATTGAAGCAGCCATTTTGGATTTTGCACATTCCATGCTGGTGAGAATCAGAATGAATCCACTGCCATCCTTACTCTTCCTGATGCTGTTGTGCCAAACAAAGACATCCATAACATCATGGCTGCCAGTAGACTCAGGAAATACAAGTATACTGACCATGAACTTGAGGTGTTAGCAGAGGAGGTTGTTAAACACCATGATAGATTGATGGGACACTTAATGATGAAGACACCTCCCAAGACAAGAACTCGACTGTGGGAGCAGATAACAATGAAAGTGAACACTGTATTTGCATATCAAGAGATGTAGAGGATTCCAGAAAAAACATACCATGACTTGAAGGTGCACAAAGTAGTAGCGAAGCATCGTAAAGAATCCGTAGCAACTGGGGGTGGTCATGCACCACATTTGTACTTAAAACCATGGGAGCAGAACATCTGCAGAGTCCTATCAGGGATTGAGGGAGTATCTGGAGGATTGGAATGTGAAGGGACCCAGGATGAATCTGGTAAGTGTCCATAATCCTAATTATCAAATGCACAACTATGTAGCAAGTGATGTATAATGTGTATATATTGCAACATAAATCATTTAACCTCTGATAAAGAGTATAGATGTTAATTATAGCACCTGAGAAATCATAATCTCAAGGCCCTGATTACAACATTAGGTGATCATTTTTGCACCTGATAAAGAAAGATACCACAGGTTATGTAATTTATCAGGTGGAACAAAGAACACCTATCACGAGTTGTTGGGGAATAACATGTGGATTTTGGTGTATGATGCACCAAGATACACATGATAGGGTAAATGCCGTATGATTTTCCTACTTCAAAGGTATCAAATGTCGAGTCATTTAACACATCCGATAGTTATTGGATGCATTAAATACCCAACAACTCATAAGTATAACACATACTTAAACAGTTTGGAATATACCTACCAAGTCGTAATCAGTGCCCGAGTTTTAGTAGAAATATGGGATGAAATGCATAACACCTAAAACCATAAACATGGGAAAACTCATCATTTTGACCCGTCCTGAAACTGGGACATACACATGGGTCAAAATACACCGAGCTAATTCTAATCAGACCCATTGTCACATACATATCTTGTACAAATTCTGTCTGCCATTAGGCAATAGCCACCCTAATATTCCACCTATACATATATCATGCCTTACATTTCTGATTAAACAAACACCTTCATGCGAATGTCCTAAACAATAATATTTATAATGATGGATATTCACTACCTACAGGACATAGCATGGGCCATTATGTTAGAACTGTACACCTATTAATTAACGTCAGTGCCCATGATGACAAAATGGGTGTTAATTAGGAGCTCATCCATGCACAAGATGCAATCCTACAGTGCCAAGGATCACAATTTTCATGATTCCATATGTTACACATGCCAAAATTTGGTGTACTGAAACTATCAAAACACAGACATGCAGACATCAATGTATGTATAGTACTTCATATGATTACGACAATGTTAACATCACAGCTAATCAAATAAAAATGTCTTTCGTGGGAGCACACTACAGGGGTATGTAGATAAAGGTTTTTAACCTTTTTATAAGTGACCTGTGTGTATATCTCACTAATGGAATCTCAGCGCAATATATCATGAACAAGGGCTTAAATGTAAATAAAACTAATCATGATTTGACTTTAATTTCATCTGTAACACCACCAGAGCACACGGACCAAGAGGATATATCTTGTACATCTGTTAAGGCAACAACACATTCCTCAAAGGCTTCTGCTGGACAGATGACATGTGCAGAAGTAAGAGATGCTAGAGTGAGGTCACAAATGGCTAAACGTCCAGCATATGTGGAGGGCAAAGAAAAACAAGGGAAGAAAATGTTTGTGGCACACTACCCCTATAGTTGTGGTGCATAGTAATACAGTTATACAATAAAACATGGTGTTGCTGCTGATAATGTATTCAACCCTTCTGAAGACACAGCTAAATTAAGTACATCAGAGGAGGAGTTCAGTCACCATCCATGGTAGTAGTGGATGTGTGTGAACAATTACTATCACACATAGAGCCACACGAATTGATTACCCTTTATTTACAGCCTGTTAAAGTTGCCAACATTGAGAGACATGACACTGAACCTGATGAAGGAGAAAGTAGCCCGCCACATTTAACTGATGATGGTGAACGGCATGTTACCTCTGAGCCTAATGTAAATGCATTGGTGTTAGAAATGGGGGTCTCTAGTTGGCAAGGGCTTGCACCTTTGTCCAAGTAGGGACCCTTCTTCCTAGTCAGGGTAAGGGAGTTACACTCCCAAAATAACCCCTGCTCACCCCCTTGGTAGCTTGGCACGAGCAGTCAGGCTTATTCTAGAGGCAGTGTGTAAAGCATTTGCACATAACCAACAGTAATACAGTGTAAGCACTACAAACGGACACCACACCAGTTTAGAAAAATAACCAATTTTTATATACTCAAGACAAGACCAATTACGACAAAAATCCACAATACTATACTTTAAAAATGAATGCTTGATAAGGTAACTTCTTCTTTGCAGGAATAACACAAAAGCAAAGTTCGTACGAGTCGGTAGCTCCGTCCGAGTCTACCGCGATGCTGAAAACCACAGAGTCTAACAGTTCCAGCCGACCGCGTCGATACGGGCCAGCAGAGTCGTGAACAGACTCGGTCACAGTACCTTTCTCGTTGTGGCTGGTACGGAGTGTACGAGCCGGTCGGCGTTCGTCGCGGTTGCGGTGCAAGACGGAGCGATGCAAGGTGCGGTGTCCCTCGATGCGGTGCAGGCAGCGGCTCGATGAGCTTCGTGCAGACGGAGTCGGTGAATCCAAGGCGTGCGATGCAGGGTGAGACGATGCTCGATGCGGTGCTGACAGGTTGCGATGCAGGCGACCAAGCTGGAGTGCGGGAGCTGGCGTCGGACAGCGGTGCGAGTCGGAGCGGTGCGTCGCAGACGTGCGAGCGGTGCCCCAAATGCGGTGCGGTCACGACTCTTGAGCCAGTTGCAGCGACCGTGTCGGTCGGGTCCGGCTGGTTCAGTGAAGCGATGCGATGCGAACGGCGGTGCCCACAGGTCACGGTGGAAGCAGCGGCTCGATGTTGACGGCGTCGGACGTCGCCTACGGTGAGACCAGGGTTGCGATGCGAAGCGGGGCGATGCGGTCTGCGGTGCAAACAGGTCACCGGTCAGGGATGGATTCGGTTGACGGAGTCGGTTGCAGTTCCCTTCCTCTGTGGCAACTGAAACAGCGTTCCAGAAGCGGTACCCAGAGGCTTGTGAAGTCTTTGTAGTCCCTGAGACTTCTTAACAGGAGGCCAGCTCGGTTCCAGGCCCTTGGAGATACTCAGCACAAGTTTGTAGAAAGTTCAGTCCTTTCACTGCCCAAGGCAGAAGCAGCAGCTGCAGGCCAACCCAACAAAGCAACAACACAGCAAAGGGGCAGTACTCCTCCTGGCAGCTCTTCCAGCTCTTCGTCTTGGCAGGTTCCTTGATTCCAGCAAGATCTAAATTCATGGGGTCAGGGCCCCAATATTTATATCCCAAATTCCTTTGTTCTCTGGAGGCAGAGAAGCCTTTGCCTAGTCCAAACCAGTTCTGGAGCACTCTGTTGACAAGACTCCTTCTTTCCTTTCACAGTGCAGGGCAGAAACATCAGACGCCCCACAGGAGGTGGAGCCAGCATTGTGGAGGGAAAGCACAGCCCTGGAGCACTTTGTTGACATGATTCCTTCTCTTCTTTCACAGTGCAGGGCAGAGACATCAGACGCACCCCAGGGGGTGGAGCCAGCACTGTGGGGGGCAGGCACAGTCCTATTCAGGTCCCAGGTGCAACTCCTCCCTCCCATCTAGATGGAGATCTCTCTATTCACCACTGGGCGGACTCATTCTGTCTCCTGGAATCCCCCAGCCCTGTCACTCAAACTCCAGACAAGGAATACACAACCTAGCAGAGGCAGGCTTGGATGGTTAGACAAGAAAATACCCACTTTCTAAAAGTGGTATTTTCAAACACAGAATGTTAAAACCAACTTTACTAAAAGATGTATTTTATCATTCTGAGTCCAGGCATACTAAACTCAAATTTCTACCGTGTTCCCTGGGTCAGTTAGGATTATAAGCTGTAATAATCAAAACTGCCCATTCTGGCCTATGGGGAACAGGTAACCTTGCAATAGTGAAAAACTAAATAGGCTGTAATTCACTACTAGGGCATGCCTCACACACTAGGGCATGCCCTACCTTTACATACAATGCACCCTGCCCACAGGGGTACCTTGGGCCTACCTTAGGGGTGACTAACATGTAGAAAAGGGAAGGTTTAGGGACTGGCAAGTGTGTGCACTTGCCAAGTCGACATGGCAGCCACAGGCTGCGCACAGGCTCTGCAATGGCAGGCCAGAGTTACACTTTACGGGCTGTTTGCGTGGGTGGCACAATCCAGTGCTGCAGCCCACCAACAGCATTTGATTTATAGGCCCTGGCACTCGCAGTGCACTTTACTAGGGACTGACACATAAATCAAATAGGCCAATTATGGAAACACCAATCCATAACACATTTTACACAGAGAGAATATGCACTTTAGCACTGATTAGCAGTGGTAAAGTGCCCAGAGTCCTAAAACCAACACACACAGGGTCAAAAACAGGAGGCCAAAAAGCAAAAAGTCTGGGGGTAAACCCGCTGAAAAAGCCAAGTCTAACACAACCCCCTCCCAGCCTAAAGCCAGGGTAGACTAATCAATCCCTTGATGGACTTCCCTGCTTGGGGCGATAGAACATAGACCTGGCCCACAACAGCGGGCGCACGTTCTGGTTCTACGCCTTTCTAAACCCAGTTGGATCCCTCTGTCCTCACTCTCAGGGCCCACTAAGCTGACCCATGGGGTACCCTTCTCTTCACCTGTGAACCCCATCTGTGCAGCGCCTAAACTTACTTTGCTCACAGATGTGTCCCAACAGGCCGACAGTGCCCACATGGCCAACACAGTGGTGTGGCCCAGTCCACCCCCGGGGAGTGACTCCTGTCCCCCTCCCAGGGGCAACTCTGTCCACCAGGACAGTAAGCCACAGTGGCTACCGACAGTTGTCAGTGGGGAGACCCAGGCCTTATGCCTCTCAGGGCTCTCTAACCTCTGTGGCATCAGAGAGTGGGGGGCGGTAGCCCCAGGTGCCTGGCACCCCTCATCCACTCTCCCTCTGGTCAGGCCAGGGATGACATCCTGGCACTGACCCACCAGCCTAGGGTCTGTACCCGGCGGCTGGACAGGAGACTGGGGTAGGCTTTCCCACCCCCGGTCTTCCTCCCAGGGGCTCCGTACCCTCCCACCTGGAGCGGTACCCCCTTCCAGAATTGTCAGGGCACCTGTGGCAGGTGCCTTGCACACTCGCCCACCAGTTCAGGGGTGCTATCCTGCAACTGGTACACCAGCCTAGGGTCTGTACCCTGAGGCTGGACACAGGACTGGGGTGGCCTCTCCCACACCCTGTCCTCCTCCCTGGAACACTGCATCCCCCACCGGGAGCAGTCCCCCTCAACTCCAGAATTGTCAGGCCACCTGTGGCAGGCGTTCTGCACAATTCACCCACCAGTTCAGGGGTGCTATCCTGCAACTGGTACACCAGCCCAGGGTCTGTACCCTGAGGCTGAACAAGGGACTGGGGTAGGCTCTCCCACACCCAGTCCTCCTCCCTGGGGCACTGTACCCTCCCACCTGGAGCGGCACCCCAGAAGACAAACTGGTAGTGGCACTGTTAGCAGTTGCCCCTTCCCCCAGGTCAGGGGGACATCCTGAACCTGGTCCTCCAACCCAGGGCCGGTACCCTTAGGCTGGACCTGTGCCTGGCAACCGAGGACTTCCGGGGAGTACACCAACCCCCCCAAGGGGAATACACTCCTCATGAGTTGTGTGAGAGTCTGCCTGGCGCAGGTCTCCAGCCTCCTGTCCACCTGACAGAGCATGAAGACCCCCTAGGCCAGAAGTGGCCTCACCAGGGTCAGTCCTGGGGTGCTCCGACCTCAGAGCGGGCAACCCCTGACCCACTGGTCCTTGCCAACTCACAAAGTGGGGGGCAGTAACCCCTGGTACATAGTAACCATATTCCACTCTTCCTCTCATCAGTGCAGTTCTAAATAGCCACTGATCCTTCAACCTAGGGTCCGCACCCTCAGGTTCACCAGAGGTCTCGGGCGAGGCTCTCCTCCCCTTACCTGGCGAGGACTCCCTCCCTCTGCACCCTCTTCCAGAGCTCTGCACCCTCCCACCTGGAGTGGTACCCTTAGAAGACAAACCGGTCAGGACACTGCTTACAGTCGTCCTTCCCTCCAGGTCAGGCAGGACCTGAACCTGGCCTCCCAACCCAGGGACTAAACCCTGCAGCTTAGCACCTGCCCAGCGCACCAGGACTTCCTTGGGAGCACGCATGCCCCCCCTGAGGGTAACACATGACTCATGCGTTGTGTGACAGTCTGCCTGGCGCAGATCTCCCGACCTCTGTCCATCTGACAGTGCGCGAAGATCCCCCAGGACAGAAGTGGTGTCACCATGGTCACTGCTAGGAGGCTCAGCCCTTCTGGCTGGCCCCTGACCCACTGGTTCTCCCACTGGGGAACGCATCCCCCTCTCACCCCTCCATCTGGACTCCTGCACCCTCCCAACTGGAGCGGTGCCGCCAGACACCAGAACCACTGGAGCTCCGCTTACAGATGCTCCAGGTTCTCCTGACTCTAGGAGATCCCCCTCAACGGATGGCCTATCAGTACAGCCTAGGCTTCCCACCTGGTGTTCCCTCCTGGAACCAACCAGGCTCTGGGACCGGGTTTCGGGCACCTTGGGCCGCAGCCCCTTCCCACTCCTTCTCCGCGGAGACAGGACATGAGTCCCTACACCCTTCCCATGACACCGGGACCTAGCTGGGCTACCATGAACCTTTCCCACCACCCTTGGTTGGGAAATACCTAAGCCACTTCCTTCCGGGTCACCCCCAGATGCTTCTCCAGACCCTCTGGAATCCACCAAAAGGTCTGCCTCCAGTGCAAGCTCCCTGGGGTCAGAAAACTCACACTCCACTGGGTGTTGGCATAGCTCTGGAAAACAGGGACTTAAAATATGCTCTCCAACAGTTGAATCACACAGCCCCACACAGGTGTTAACCAAACTACCCTTCACCCAACCATCCAGTGCCTCAGACAAGTACCCCACATCATTCTCACAAGACCGGTGAGACAGTGTCTGACTGTTGCTGTCTCTCAACTCATACTCTTCTGGCTGGTCTTCATACTCACTTACCAGGGCTTCTATCATGGGGGAACCCCTCTCCCTGCACCTCTCATCTAGAGTCAGTAGAGTGTCCCTCCCACTACCAGGAAAGTGATCCCCTGTGCCAGTTCCCCAATCCACCTCAGGGACACTATGCACCACTGGAGTAACCTCACAATCCTGAACCCCCTGGTGTATCTCAGCCCCCTCCTTGAAGCAGGGCCCCAAATCTGTGTGTGTGTGTACCTCATCCTCAGTACTAGACACTACATTTTTGCTGCCACCATCTGGGCCGGACAAAGCCCTACCGGCTTCCCAATCCAGCTCCAGCTCTCTCATTTTTGCTCATGATCCAGGATCATCTTCTTTTCCTCCATGGCCAATCTCCTCTCCTCCCTCTTCTCCTCCCGCTCACTCTCCAGCCTGAGCTTCTGCAGCTCAAACTGCCTTGCCTCCCGCCTGTCCTCCAGCTCCTCTGGGGACAGACTGCTGCTGCCTGACCTGGCGGGTTCCCCCCACCCAAAAGCACATCCACCCTGGAAATAGGCTCCTCCACCTCCTCACTGAGATTACCAGGCTGCCCACTGGCATGTCTGGCTGCTACCAGGCCCTCAGCGCCTTCTGTAGCTCCTCCTTCCTTGTGAGGCCTTTAATTTGGACTTTCAGGTTTCTACAAATCGCTTGTAGCTCCTTTACGGCGTAGGATTCCAACCTATCCTCCTCAAAGATAACTTCCAGAGATGCAACGGATGATGCAGTTGATTCAGGCATGACAAAAGTAGTGAGTTGAAAACTGGCAAGATCAAAAATAGGCCAAAAGAAAAAGAGACAGTATGTGGTACGTAATGGTCTGCGATATGGTAGTAGTGCACACCAATCACTGTAAGTCAAGTGCAAACACAAGTCCTATCCTCACCGCTGACAACCAATGTTAGAAATGGGGGTCTCTAGTTGGCAAGGGCTTGCACCTTTGTCCAAGTAGGGACCCTTCTTCCTAGTCAGGGTAAGGGAGTTACACTCTAAAATAACCCCTGCTCACCCCCTTGGTAGCTTGGCACGAGCAGTCAGGCTTATTCTAGAGGCAGTGTGTAAAGCATTTGCACATAACCAACACTAATACAGTGTAAGCACTACAAACGGACACCACACCAGTTTAGAAAAATAACCAATTTTTATATACTCAAGACAAGACCAATTACGACAAAAATCCACAATACTATACTTTAAAAATGAATGCTTGATAAGGTAACTTCTTCTTTGCAGGAATAACACAAAAGCAAAGTTCGTACGAGTCGGTAGCTCCGTCCGAGTCTACCGCGATGCTGAAAACCACAGAGTCTAACAGTTCCAGCCGACCGCGTCGATACGGGCCAGCAGAGTCGTGAACAGACTCGGTCACAGTACCTTTCTCGTTGTGGCTGGTACGGAGTGTACGAGCCGGTCGGCGTTCGTCGCGGTTGCGGTACAAGACGGACCGATGCAAGGTGCGGTGTCCCTCGATGCGGTGCAGGCAGCGGCTCGATGAGCGTCGTGCAGACGGAGTTGGTGAGTCCAAGGCGTGCGATGCAGGGTGAGACGATGCTCGATGCGGTGCTGACAGGTTGCGATGCAGGCGACCAAGCCGGAGTGCGGGAGCTGGCGTCGGACAGCGGTGCGAGTCGGAGCGGTGCGTCGCAAACGTGCGAGCAGTGCCCCAAATGCGATGCGGTCACGACTGTTGAGCCAGTTGTAGCGACCGCGTCGGTCGAGTCCGGCTGGTTCAGTGAAGCGATGCGAACGGCGGTGCCCACAGGTCACGGTGCAAGCAGCGGCTCGATGTTGACGGCGTCGGACGTCGCCTACGGTGAGACCAGGGTTGCGATGCGAAGCGGGGCAATGCGGTCTGCGGTGCAAACAGGTCACCGGTCAGGGATGGATTCGGTTGACGGAGTCGGTTGCAGTTCCCTTCCTCTGTGGCAACTGAAACAGCGTTCCAGAAGCGGTACCCAGAGGCTTGTGAAGTCTTTGTAGTCCCTGAGACTTCTTAACAGGAGGCCAGCTCGGTTCCAGGCCCTTGGAGATACTCAGCACAAGTTTGTAGAAAGTTCAGTCCTTTCACTGCCCATGGCAGAAGCAGCAGCTGCAGGCCAACCCAACAAAGCAACAACACAGCAAAGGGGCAGTACTCCTCCTGGCAGCTCTTCCAGCTCTTCGTCTTGGCAGGTTCCTTGATTCCAGCGAGATCTAAATTCATGGGGTCAGGGCCCCAATATTTATATCCCAAATTCCTTTGTTCTCTGGAGGCAGAGAAGCCTTTGCCTAGTCCAAACCAGTTCTGGAGCACTCTGTTGACAAGACTCCTTCTTTCCTTTCACAGTGCAGGGCAGAAACATCAGACGCCCCACAGGAGGTGGAGCCAGCATTGTGGAGGGAAAGCACAGCCCTGGAGCACTTTGTTGACATGATTCCTTCTCTTCTTTCACAGTGCAGGGCAGAGACATCAGACGCACCACAGGGGTGGAGCCAGCACTGTGGGGGGCAGGCAAAGTCCTATTCATGTCCCAGGTGCAACTCCTCCCTCCCATCTAGATGCAGATCTCTCTATTCACCACTGGGTGGACTCATTCTGTCTCCTGGAATCCCCCAGCCCTGTCACTCAAACTCCAGACAAGGAATACACAACCTAGCAGAGGCAGGCTTGGATGGTTAGACAAGAAAATACCCACTTTCTAAAAGTGGTATTTTCAAACACAGAATGTTAAAACCAACTTCACTAAAAGATGTATTTTATCATTCTGAGTCCAGGCATACTAAACTCAAATTTCTACCGTGTTCCCTGGGTCAGTTAGGATTATAAGCTGTAATAATCAAAACTGCCCATTCTGGCCTATGGGGAACAGGTAGCCTTGCAATAGTGAAAAATGAAATAGGCTGTAATTCACTACTAGGGCATGCCTCACACACCAGGGCATGCCCTACCTTTACATACAATGCACCCTGCCCACAGGGGTACCTTGGGCCTACCTTAGGGGTGACTAACATGTAGAAAAGGGAAGGTTTAGGGACTGGCAAGTGTGTGCACTTGCCAAGTCGACATGGCAGCCACAGGCTGCGCACAGGCTCTGCAATGGCAGGCCAGAGTTACACTTTACGGGCTGTTTGCGTAGGTGGCACAATCCAGTGCTGCAGCCCACCAACAGCATTTGATTTATAGGCCCTGGCACTCGCAGTGCACTTTACTAGGGACTGACACATAAATCAAATAGGCCAATCATGGAAACACCAATCCATAACACATTTTACACAGAGAGCATATGCACTTTAGCACTGATTAGCAGTGGTAAAGTGCCCAGAGACCTAAAACCAACACACACAGGGTCAAAAACAGGAGGCCAAAAAGCAAAATGTCTGGGGGTAAACCCGCTGAAAAAGCCAAGTCTAACAATTGGGTAACAATATTGATGTACTGAAAACATTGGACCACCGAATATTCACCATGGAAGCAGGCCAGCAGGCCCTCCTGGCCAAATACACAGAAACTGCAGAGGCAATATCAGTTCTCCCTGCCATCAATAGCATTATGCAACAGTAGCTGAAGTATATTAAGAAGGAGGCAAATGCTGTGCATGCATTACAAGAAGATAGAAAATGACAACTATCACATCTCAATAGGCTCACAGCCTCTATTCTGACTGTCAGCCAACAAAATGCTGCCAAAGAGCAATTGGCAATGCATTGGATACCCTGGGGAAATTGTTGGAGCATCAAGAAATGACCATGCCCCAAAAGGTGCAATATGTAGTATGCATCACAACACAGCACAATATCCTCTTTTATCTCCTTAACTTCATCTCCGTCTGTAGATGCACATCATCACCAAAAAGACCAACTAGAAGATCAGCTAGAGCTGCTAACTTTCAATCAGAATGTGAAGAAAAGAAGAAAACATAAATATTTTGATTCATTCATTTATTAGAGCAACAGAAGTTAATGTGGACCAATAGTGCTTTGTGTTTCACTTTTGGTTTCAATAATTTTGAAAGTAACAAAGTGTTTATTTATTTGTGTTTTCATACAATGGTATGTAATTGTAGCAAACTAGGATGTTTAAAAAATAATTAGTCATGATACAGTTTTTTTATGGCACTACCATTCACATCTTCTTCTACTCCCTGGTTTGGTGCTGGTGAATCATCCTCATCATTTCATCAACATTCTCCATATTCTCAGGCATTGATACACATCATCTAACCGTAATGTTGTGCCTCATGGTACAAACTATAATCATATGAGACACTTTGTCAGGCTGGCATTCCAAGGCACCACCACTGCGATACAGACATCTAAATCCGGCCTTCCGTAGTCCAAATGCCCTTTCAAAGGTGTTACAAGTGTGAATTTGTGCCCTATTGCATGCATACTCCTTGGAGGTTCTTGGGTTATGCAGTGGGGTCATGATCCAAGGCTTCAAGGGGTAAACAGTGTCACCTACATGAGAACAATAAATGTTTACTACAATACCCACAATGCATTGATATTGACAAGTAGTACACTTACATACAATAGGAGTGGATTATCACACTTACCAAATAGCCATGTTCTCTGTGGATGATGTGTTTCCATTGTATGTGGTATGTTGTTTCTCCAGAGTATCATTGAGTCATGTGTTGAACCAGAATAGCATGCAATGCTGTGCATAAAACACAGATTTGCATCACACACCATCTGAAGTTTATTGTGTGCTGCATCTTCTGATTTCTGTACCCTTGTTCATGCCTCCTGGGAGCCACTAATGCTACCTGGATGCAGTTTATGGCAACTATCACATTTGAGAAACCGTTCAATGCATAACAATTGGTCTTGGTAGAAATTGTTGTTTGATTGTCTGTTGGGAAATAAATGTGTTGCTGCCGAATATTGATCAAAGCATTAATTACTTGTTTTAATATTTTACAGAATGTTGGTTGTGCCATGCCATAAACCATACCCACTGTGTGCCGAGTTGAACCAGTTGCTATAAATTCTAACACAGTCAGGATTGTTAGAAGGGGTGATATGGCAGTACGTATGGCTACACTGGACTGTAATATATCACCTAATGATGCAAGAATATCTTGGACAGTATGCATGTCCAATCTATATGTTTTTAAGATTTTGTGTTCACTCAGGTTATGTGGATCTAACCTGATTCTTTGAATTCTTGCCCTTCTCTGCTGCCTGGTGCATATCCTTTGCCTATGCTGTTGCTGAACTTGATTATATGCATGTCCTTGCACTGCTTGGTGCAGTAGAACAGGGATTTAGCATAGTTAAATGCAGTGGCCACGCTCAGCTGAATCCAAGGTGCCCTTCAGCAATGTGCCACAAGCTCAAAATGAGTAGGACATGTTCTCCATAGCCTTTATTTATGCAGGTACGTTATCTTGCAGGTGTTTATGCTTTCCATTTTTCCTTTCAAATACTTTTTTCATGTTTACACATTAACGCATTACACATACCTATTCAATAACTTCTTTCACTACTTCCCATGACCCATGCACACATTTACAACCTCCTTTCTGCAGGTGTTAGTTATTTTTAGGTAGTAAATACCACATATTTTTCTGCACAGTTGCAGCTTGCAGCTTATAATTGGATTGTATTTATTGGCATGTGTTTTTTAGAGAATGAGGTAAATAACTTATGGGTGATTTACCACATGCGCTAAAGTACACATGTGCTAAATTACTCATGGGTTATTTACCCCATGCGCTAAATAACTCCTGAGTTATTTACTGCCTGTGCTGAATAACACAAGTGTTAAATAACTCATGAGTTATTTAGCGCATCGGATGCTCTTGTAATTGGAGGGATGTTTCCGACCCCCCCCCCTCGTTAAATTGCAATTCATGTGGTAATGGCATACCGCATAACTTGTAATCAAGGTCTTACTCTGCATAAATAAACCTTTACCATAGAGAGAAGAAAATAAAATACATAGTAAGGTGTTATCAATCTAAATAGATTGGTTTTATCTTCTGCCAAGCATAATCTCCAAGACTGTCACTAGCAATTATAAGGCCCATTGAATTTGAGTGGCAAAAAACACATCATGTGATAAGGTTGACTGTATTATATTACAACAACAGACAAAGTACCTAGCATAATGGGCTATTGTGGCCAAAATAAGTAGCACATTCTTTGGCATTCTTCTTTAGTTTTTATTGTAAATGTACATAATGTACTTTATGCAGAGGCACACAGAGCACTACAAAAAACTAATGGCAAATGGAACTCTTCCAAGCTATATCCCTAACCCAAATATGGTTACCAAATAGCTGTAACCATAACTCTTTACCCCCCAACATAAGATCCACCGACAACCACCTTATCTTCAGAAAACTACTCAAGAATTGGCTCTTCCCCACATAAGCACCATACGCAAACAGAAATTTACAGCATATCCCTCTGTATATAAGCATTTATTTTCACTATAGATATGTACCTATCTTTGTGTATTGCTTTGTATAAACATGTACAATAATTATGTTGATTAAAAAAAAAAAAAATCATCTTTGGTCTACATGTACTTGCTTCCATTGTGAATCTATGTACCTCCATGTACTTGGATCTGTATGTCTGTTACTTTTCTCCTGAAAAAGCATATCCAATGCACTACCCTATTTCTCATCCTGTACCTCTATCAATATCTTTAATCTACATATACTTACCTCCTTTATGCATCTATATACTTTCAATGTACTTATGGATCTATATATGTATCACTTTCTTCGAATTTGGCATTTCCAATGCACTACCCTATTTCTCAGCCTATACTTCCCTCAATATATCTTCTAGCCCAACTTTCTGACTCATCTCAAACTACTTTCTACTACTCTTTCCAATGCACTACCCTATCTCTCACCCTATACATCTAGGGCCATATTCTCAATAACGGCTATAACATAATCGCTGCTTTAGCGGCGATAAAGCTCCTTATCGCCGTTCTCGCCGTTCTTGAGAATATGGCCCTTACTCTCTCATTTATCCCAAACCCCATACCACTACTATGATCCCCAAAATAACCCTTTCAAGACTCTCTCCTACTCTACCCCTCCTTGCATCATCTGACACCCCTTTAACTATACCGATCCCCCAAAACAAACCTCTCTAAACTCTTCCCTCTGACTCTTCCCCCTCCAAAAACCCATTTTACTCATCCAAAAGCCTCCTCCTACTGCTATGACCTAAAAAAAAACAAAAAACAAAAAATCCTTCAGTCTTCTATCCCTCAATAATCCTTTTAAATCAAAATAACATACTAACATGTTCACTTCTCAAATTCCATATTCCACTACACTAACTCACCACTAATCCTTTATGGGTTCCAGAGTAGCGTGCTACTCGCCAATAAAGCGTTTCAACACCCCATCAGGGTTACAAGCGCTATATAAATGCAAACCTTTTTTCCCTTTTCTACCCCTCCCCAGCCATTCTCAATCCAAATAACTGACTAACATATCCACCACTCAAATTAATTTCATGGTTCACCATACTTATTCAACACTAATCCTTATGGGTTCCAGAGTAGTGTGCTACTCGCCAAAAAAGCGCTTCAAAACCCCATCAGGTGTAGCAAGCGCTATATAAATACAAACTTCTTTCCCTCTTCTATCCCGCCACCTACCCTTCTCTATCCAAATAACTGAATAACATATCCACCACTCAAATTACTTCATATTTCACTATACTAATTTTCAACACTAATCCTTTATGGCTTCCGGAGTAGCGTGCTACTCACCAGAAAAGCGCTTCAACACCCATCAGGGGTAACAGGCATATATGAATGCAAACCTTTCTTCCCCTTCTATCCCTCCGCTATCCTTCTCACTCCAAATAACTGACTAATATCCACCACTCAAATTACTTTCATATTTCACTATACTAATTTTCAACACTAATCCTTTATGGGTTCCGGAGTAGCGTGCTACTCGCCAGAAAAGCGCTTCAACACCCATCAGGGGTAACAGGTGCTATATGAATGCAACCCTTTCTTCCCCTTCTATCCCTCCGCTATCCTTCTCACTCCAAATAACTGACTAATATCCACCACTCAAATTACTTTCATATTTCACCATACTAATTCACCACTAATCCTTTATGGGTTTCCGGAGTAGCGTGCTTCAACACCCCTTCAGGGGTAACAAGCACTATATAAATACAAACCTTTTTTCCTCTTCTATCCTTCTGCTATCCTTCCGAATCCAAATAACTGACTAACCTATCCACCACTTAAAATTTACTTGCATGTTTCACTATACTAATTCAACACTAATCCTCTATGGGTCCCGGAGTAGCGTGCTACTTACCGAAAAAAGCGATTTGACGCCTCGTCAGGGGTAGTAAGCGCTATACAAATGCAATTACAATACAATTACAATACAATAGTAGAGAGTACAAGGTATCAGATATTTTTAAAGTTTCCTGCTATAATTGGTTTTAAAAAAAGAGGGAATGTCTTAGCCATTACATTATATGCCTCCATCAAGATAATAGCTAATTTATGTGAGCAATTAAAATGCTTTGATATCAGGGCCAAGGTTTACAAAAATTTGATGCAACACAGCAAGGGAAGTTGCTGTGCTGCATTGAGTCAAATGGAGAGAGCAGAAGTGTGCCATATTTACCAAGTTATGATGCAGTTCTGCTTTCCCGTAGTGCTGGTGCACTTCTGGTTGCTTAGTGCCAATGCAGGCCCCCTTGCCCCATGATACACAGGCTTCTGCATTGTGTTCAGAATAGTGTTTGTGCAAGATGGTATACCTTTGTGCCTAAAAACTATTCTTAGAAGCGTATTCCTCTTTGTATGTGTGCTGCAGATTCAATACACAAGCAAAAGAAAGTAAGAAGAAGAAAGAAAGATATTTCTCCTCATTACACCAACCTTGGATAGGGAAACTATTTTGATGCACCTATGTTTACTGCTTTTTGTAAATATGGGTTTGCATCAAAATATGGGTGAATGCATGGTAACGGCAATGCACCGCCCATGGAACGCCTACCACTCTGATGTAATACAAAGCAGTACAAGCCTCTGCATTATGTTACATTTCTTTACAAAGTCATGCAAGGTGGAACAAATCCCCCCTTTGCGTAGCCTAGTAAATATCACTTAGTAAATCTGGGCCTTTGTTTAGCGAGATTGGAGAGCAAAAACAACTGGCTTGTTTTTTTTTGTATCTCTCTCTCATCCTTCATGTTATGCCACTTTGCTTGACTTGGCACTCTCTTTATTAGAAAGCCATGAACATATGGTGAGAATGCGATCCCATTTGAAATGCTCAGTCAGGTTCCTATCAGCCCACAAAACCGGTCATCAACTTGATATGATTTTCAGTCTGAACACCTGTATTAAGATAAAGAGTTCCGAGGAACTTCCTTGGACAGACAACTTCCTTTTAAAGTGAAATCTGCAGAAGTAAGAATAAGCAGAGCATTGCCTCTAGGAACTCGAAATCTACATATACAGAGAAGTTTTTTGAAGAGTTAGAGAACAAAGACTTGACAGTGAACTCAATAAATATGACCTCTGATGTTCAGGGAAAGATAAATGCACACAACTTCACCGTGTTATCAGTCCTTGACTTTACTCCTGAGAAAGCTTGAGACCAAAGTATTGTAATTTCAAATGGTTCGTTCTGAATCGAAAACACAATTGGAAAACATCTGCAAGCAAGTCACAGGACCTGCAAGATAAAATTACTTACCTTAAGCAAAGAAGAAAACATAGTCACTTGAGTCTATTCACTAAAACACATCACTATAAAAAAATCTGTTACCTCAAATGTCCCAAAAGTACTATTAAATACTCTGGGATCACTTAATAACCCTATGAAAGAATTCACTCATGTTAGTGTTCTGGAACGTAAAAACACTGATGGAAAGTAGCAAAGTATCTGACTCCCCATTAGACAAATTTCCAGCCGGGCTTTCAAAAATGGCCTGGCCTAAAATAGCTTGGTACTTTACCAACATTATTAATAACTTTCTAAACTCTGGGATAGCACTTCTATCTTTTAAAAATGTTATCTAAGACCAGTTCTAAATGAAGCATTTCTAGAACCCCAATGACCCAACCACTTAGGCCTCCCTCACCTTTACCCTATTTATCTGAGCTTTTGGAGGAAACAATGACTTCCCAAATTCATTCATTTGTGGAAGACAGCAAGCTGGTATATTATACACAGACTGTCTCTAGACTATAACTTGGCATCAAATCTGTAGCAACTTCAACCGTGGACAATCTTTTAATGATGGTCGATGATGGAGCCTCTGGAGAGCTCATTCTATTGGCCTTCGCCAAGACCTTTGACACCATAGACTACTGTATGTTTCAGTGGCATCTTGTTAATTGTTCCTTGAACAGCATAGTTCTAATGTGGGTAAGATTATTCTTAAAGGATAGAACTTAATGAATGCAACTTGGTTCTCTTCCTTCAAACGTAAAGCACTTTCCTGGAGGTGTTGCAGGACTATGCACTTAGCCTCTTTTTTAACTTTTAACGGAAGTTATTGGTAAACTCATATTAAGGTCAGCATATATTACTAAGTAGATTATATGCACATGATGCTTTATTTGGCTGAGTCGTCTCCAAATTCTATATCTGATCTCCCTGATCATTGGAAGCCACACGTTTATGAATGAGCAAAATGCCCTCAAGCTAAACCCTTGCAAATTGAAAATCTTGATGGTGAGCAACAAGATGAACAGATGGTGTCAAACTCTGAATATGTCCCATGCGACCTGCCTGTAGTCAAACAGTCTGCATAGGACATATTTTTTTCTATGGCAGTGGCCCAAACGTTTAATGAGAAGATGTAGAAAGTATCCTTAGATGACTTTCACAGCCTCAAAACCAACTGCTCTTTAAGGATTCCCAACTTCAAATATGAGAAATGAGGCGGCAGGGCATTGCGGATCATAGGGGTCAGGGCTTGGAATAAAATCCAGTTGTTCATATGGGGAAACAGCCTTTACAACGTGGGCTGAGCCATGCGTGCAATATACCCGCAAGCATAACAACACTTGCCTAAACCATGCATCTGCCTTAACCACGCATAT
Source organism: Calotriton arnoldi (assembly GCA_963921515.1). Lineage (NCBI taxonomy): Eukaryota > Metazoa > Chordata > Amphibia > Caudata > Salamandridae > Calotriton > Calotriton arnoldi. Next base: position 214,780 of record CAWUFW010002950.1, read on the forward strand.
ACATAGGGGTAGTTTTTAGGGCTCAGGGCGGGTGGGTTGGGGTAGTGGTAATTTACCACAATTATATCCCTTTAACAAACATGCCTTTACAACGAAATTCATTGTAAAGTCATGCATGGTAAAGGAATGTGTGTTATGGCGCATTCGTTGTTGTGACTGCATTGTAGAGGCACGCATGCTTCAACCATGCGTGCTTCCGTCATACAACCGTTCATATGCACTGAGCTTGCTGAGGATCTAAAAAAAACTTTAAACCTGGTTGTTAAACTAATAGAGCACTGTGCTTCACTGCTTCTTTGTTTATAGTTAACATACATTGTTATTTATCATTATATCTGTACAACAAAAGGCGTGCAGGGCTCACATGAGAGCCTTCATGGATAAAAATGACTCTACCAAAAACATATGAATTATATTTAGAGCTTTTCGAGAGTCTACATTAATTGCCCATATTAAGGCTTTTGTATGCATAGTTAAATACATTTGTAAATGTCACAGGTGTTAGTTCCTTAAGTGTCAGCTGTCCACCGTCACCCAGAAATCCATGGTTGATAGGAAATAAACTCTTTAGAGTAACCAAACTAACAACTTTTTGAAAATCGAAGACCTGAAAAATATAAAGAAGCTAATTAACGAATGAGGGTCATACGTCTTCTTTAAGTTACTTATTATAAATAGAATACATTTTAGCTATTTTAAGTGTGTGGTAGTACAGTTGATTAATATGTGATTTGTTTAAATGTTTTCTGCCCCATTTGATCCCAGCAGTATCAAAAAAGTCAGAGTAACTCCCTGGCTGACCAATTTATATTTCTTAGACTATCAGAACATATTTTCATGCTGAATGTAAAGTTTCCATAAGTTATATTGTCATCTGTGCCTGAAAGTTTAAAAACACCAACAGTGTGTCATTGAATGAATGTATTAATGTTTTTAGTTCACTATTGACAAGGCACATCTTTTGTGCATAATTGAAAAGAGAATATGACTGCACCAATTAGTCATATATTGTCACTAAGAATGCAGTCAAAGTAAGCCTGAAGGCCCCACATTTCATTTACTAAATGTTATTAATTGTTAATCCTACTTTGTAAACACTTTTCCTGCAAACCCATGCAATCTCCAGCATGGGTCTACAAGAATGGAGGAGGGGGAGCATGCTCGCATCATACTGAATATGGTGCATGTAGGAGGAATAAGGTGGTGGTACATTGTGGGAGATGACTAGAGTCAATGTTTTTATTTTGACAAAAGGCAATTTCCGTGTCTTAGCTTTTGAAAATCTTTCATGCAGGGGTGCACATCTCTAGTGCACACCTGCATGAAAACACACGTCATAAGATACTTTAGAACAGCATGCTGCTTACCAAGAATTGGCAACACACTTTGCTGAACTTTATGCATAACGTTTTTCCAATATAATTCAAAACATTTGTGGAGTTAATCCTAGGTAACTGACGTGGTATACATGTGCATGCAAAAACAACAAGGTGATGGATGGAGTCGTTGAACAAATCTCAGCCACTGACTATTGCTCGGGGACGCATCCCAATCCCTCGTTTTTTGCCCACCATGCCACCTCAGTTTGGACCCAGCCATATACAAATCAGTCTTGCCACTGCTTTCCATAGGAACAGTCCGGCCTGAACTGCCAAGCCAGGTCCTCACTGAACCAGAACACAAGCGACTCTAGAACCGGTTTCACCCTAGTTAGGGCTCTTCAACCAGGTATAGCTTGGTTCCAGTGGCACAGTGAACTCAGGACCTACGTCTGGGCATACCCAGCCCACTTAGGGCGACAAATGCAAAAACAACAAGGTAATGGATGGAATGCTTGAATTAATCTCAGCCACTGGAAACCACTTGGGCCACATCCCAATCCATACTTTTTTGTCCACCATGCCATCTCAGTTTGGACCATATGCAAATCAGTCAGTCACAAATATAATCAGCAGTTGGTTAAATAGTTAAATCCTGCTGTGACTATGCAAACATCCTCTATTGGGGATCACCAAGAAGCTCAGTCATTGATTGCAGTTGATGCAAAAGTCTGGGATTCGACTCCTTATAACCTTAATAAGACCAAAATATTCTTGATAAGCCTGTTCCAAATTTCACTGGATAGAGTCGGAGGGCATGATTACAATTTAAAGTCTATGCTTTATACATAACCGTCACTGCTACTGCCCTTAATAGTTATATATAGGTTTGTATGTGCACCAATATATCTCACCAACAATTAAAATCATTGGGTCAAGGCCTATCAGAGCTCTTTATACCAAATATGCAGGTAGGCACTTCTCCTTGTTAGCCTCAGTAATGTTGATTCATTCCCTCACCTTACTGGGGATGGACAAATCCCCTATACCTATTTATTCTAACTTTCACTCAAAGAAAATATTTAATGTGCTTCTTGATGAATGTGCATTCTCCACTGGCACATGTGGAGAATATTTGAAATCTAACTTTTGCTCAACTAGTTGATTACCTATTTTTAACTGAAACACAGTTAAATGCTTCCTCTGGCTATATTCAGAGAACATTTACACCACCTCATTACTTGCTAAACAAGAATTTTAATCCACCAGAAAGATGCGGTTGAGAAGTAGCAATAATTCATAGGTGCTACCTGGACATGCTATCATCTCTTTCCCCTTCAGGGTATGAGGTGAACATTCTAGCTGTCAATATTAGTTTTTCTAATAAATATTGCATTTCAATTATAACTTTTACCGACTGTCTGGGTCTGAATGTACATTTTCATCTGAATGCGCGTTTTCACCTAAATTTTCTACACTCCTTACAAACCAAAGAGCTGGATCTGATGCTACATTATTAGTGGGCAATTTTAACCTGCAAACAGATCACCCTAGGTCCACGTCTTCAGCTAAATTATTTGAATATATGTCAAATTTAAGCCTACATAACACATGCAACAACCCCCTCTTGACAAAGGCAATATTACACATCTATTTCTGGGTCCAAATGTTGGCTTACCCAAAGTAGCACTAGTCCTAAATATTTGTTGGTGTACACCCTAAACTCTCTGAATCATAACTCCTAAGAAACTCACAGAATGGGTAAATCTGTTATTTATTGTCAGATTGAAACCAGAAACAGGGCATACCTGAACTGCTTTATCAATGGATGCACATGCTTGGAATCCTAAACAATACTTTAGTAAACTCAATGGTCAATATATATAATACCTGAAGGTTAAAGGCTTCAGATGTTTTTGCCCCACACACCAAATGGAGATTTCAGGTATATGTTGCCACATGTATCATTGCAAATCAAGAATCCTAAACAAAAGGCTTGAATAGCTAAGAGAAAGTGGTAGAGGAAATAAAGGGACAAAGGCAAACTAAAGTATAGACTCTACTTGGTCACCCATCACAAAGTGATCACAGAAGCAAAGGCTAGATTGTGGCACTTAAAAACGATCACAGGGAAAATGTTATGTACTGTGAACACTTTGTTACCACAGGTTACCAACAGAGAGTTAGTTCCTACTCAAGCACTCTTTGACAAGGCAACTACAATCTTTTTGGGAAAATATACCCAATACAATGTCAGTCAATTTCTAGAAAAATGCCTACTAAGCCTAAGTCTAGGACTACAATTAAAAATTAAAAAGTAAAGAGCAAAATGTGGGGTATACACAAATAGTATGACACGTGACAGCAGGACTTACCCCTGGAAGCACCAAAGTGGGTTGATTTTTGATTGTTGCCTTTTATGACACCCTTACAGGTTTCCCTGAGTAAGTACCTTATTATTTTACCCAAGATTTGCTGTCACACACAGGGTGTTTTTTGCATTGTGGATAATTTTGGACAGATGTAGACATTGCTACATGGAAAGGTATGTTGTCACCATGAGTAATTTTCCTTGGAAGACCTTTGGCCATCTCTCCTTGATTCTAATACTATCCCATATGTTTTTTAGGATGTCCACTTATCAGCTTATACTGATGAGACCCTACATCTAATACAGAGTCGAAACACCATCAACACCATACATACAAACAAACCTAAGAAGCCTAACTCAGGAACTGGCTTAGGCTTACCAAACCTAAGCACTAAAAGATTATTGGTTGTTTGCTTACTGTAGAATACACTTGTTTATTACTATCTGGATCTGTTTTTATCATTTCCTTAGGGTGGTTTGGTTTCACTTGGGACACTGTTGGACTTGGCCCTTTCTGCAGTGTCATCCCTAAACGTTTTGAAACTGTTGTTATTGGCTTTTAGAGCTCTGCACACTTTACCACTAATAACCAGTGATAAAGAGCTTGTGCTCTCTCCTTTAAACATGGTAAAATTGGCTTACCACCAAGTGCCACATTTAATTTACTTGCAGGTCCCTAGTAAAGTGTTACTACATGCAACCAGGGCCTGTAAATTAAATACTACTAGTGGGCCTGCAGCACTTAATATGCCACCCACTTAAGTAGTCTTTTTAAACGTCTCCCAGACTTGCTACTGCAGGCTGTGTGTGTAGTTTTAAAGTGCCATTTTGACCTGGCAAAATAACCCTTTGTCAGTCCTAAACCTCCCATTTTAACACTCATAAATCTCCCCTTGGGTAGGCCCTAAAGAGCCGATAGGTCAGAATGCAGTGTATTTATGTGTACTTTTAACTTTTACATGTCCTGGTAATGAAAAACTACATTTGTTTTTCACTATTGCAAGGCCTACATCCCCTATAGGATATCATTAGGTTACCTTATTATTTTTAATAAAAAATAACCTTCAGCTGGGAGCAAATGGGAATGTCAAGTTTGGTGTCTAAAGAATTGTAATGTAAAACCCTCTTTAATGATAAAGTGGGATTTTCAGTCACAAGTCTGAAAATGCCACTTTTAGAAAGTTGCAAACAGAACAATTGTTGGATTGAATGCTGAACAATGTCAAACATTCACCCCCAGGACAGAGATCTGGCCCTAAATCCATTGATTTTTGCTTACCATGTCATTCCAATTTGGAGCTAGCCATATGCAAATCAGTCTTGACCCTGCTGCCCATGGTAACAGTCCAGCCTGAACAGCCAGGCCATGTCTGCCCTGGACCGGAAACAAGAATCCTGGGACAGGCTTCAGGGTATCACCCCTCATCAGCCAGGTTAGCTTGACTCCAGTGGCATGGAGAGCACGGGTCTCATGGCTGGGCATACCCGTCCTACAATTGATGCACAGAATGCTGAACAGTGTCAAACATTCACCCCAGTACAAAGATCTGGGACTAAATCCATAGTTTTTTTGCTCACCATGCCATTCCATTTTGGACCCAGCCATATGCAAATTAGTCTTGACCCTGTTCCCCATGGGAACTGAACTGCCAGGTCAAGTCCTCCCTGGCCTGGAAACATTCCATTTTGGACGCAGCCAGGATGCTTGTTTCCGACACTATCAACTCCGGGACTAAATACAAGGCAAATTGCTCTGGAAAGTCACTCTAGTCTGCTGCTTCAATGCTCAACACTTGGCTCTCCAAAAACAACAGCACTGCACTCCAAACACCACCATCATGGTCATTCTTGCTCGAAAAGGGGGGAGGACTTCTTCTGGAACCAGAAGCGATGCAACGCTACTCAGACAGCATAGTGTCCACCCACTGAAACCTGGGGTTGCATCTGACTTCACCCTAACAGGAATTGTGATTGCTGATTGAGTAGGGTTTCAGCACCCTCAATCTGTAACTCACTTTTCCTACAGAAACAATGAACTTTTTGGAGTTTTCTTGTATGTTACACTGACCGTATCAAGTATTACAAAAGTTGTGTTTTGGAGTGATGTTTCCTTTTTTCAAACAACCTTAAATGCTCACAGCCATTGTTGCTGACAAATTGTAAATTATATGATTATTGATGTCACTGAGAACCACTGTGACCTGTACATATTTTACACCTGGGTTCCCGTGAGAGTAAGGGTTGCGCTTGTAAGACAAAGGAAAATTCTAAACCAGGCGCTATGTCTATCAAAATGTTACTTTTTCAATTAAGGAAGTATTAGGCAACATGGAGGATTAATAGAATATTGAAACAGATATAGAAAGAGGATGCAGGAGTTAGTTAGATACCTCTCTCATTAACTATGTTTTGACCTTTAAAATATATTATGCCATTAATGGCAAAAAACTCTTAATTCCCCTGACTTGTTATTGAAAGAGCTGGTTTGATATCTATATTAAGCGCTCAATCCTCATTTACTACAGCCTACTCTATAGGAAAGCCTTTAAATTCAACAGCTCATATTCCAGCAACATGGCATCCATTTTGTCATGAATATAGAATGTTAATGCCTGTGTTGTTTATTAGAACTCTAAGGTAAAACTACAGGAGAATACCCGGTAATCAACTGATAGAATGCCACTGTTCAAAACAGAGCAGATTGTGCCTCTCCTGGAGGGTGAAGATATTTGTGAATTTATAGAGAATCTATCTTACTTTTAGCTTCTGAAGCTTTAACTATTATTTCCATAAGAAAATTGTGAGTGAAAACTGTTTCCGTAACGATGGTTCATTAAATCTCAGCAGAGATCAACATTATTCATAGGATGAAATTACTGTTGACACAAGTTTTATTCACTAACAAAATACTTTTATTAATAATGTGCAAAGCATACGTTTAAGTAAAAAATATACTAAAAACAAAATTTGTAGTAAGTATTCACAATTTAGGGGCTGATTACGATGTTCGGTTTTTCCAATGCGGTTCCGACTGGCATTCGGAGACTCCGAGTCGGTCGGAGCCGAATTGTACAAGTGTATGGACCACGTTTCTGACCAACGTATAACAATGTCGGATTCGGACAGCCTTTCCGAATCAGTCTGTCTGACACGAAACGGCTGTCAAAAACTGACTTTGGGGCCAGTAGCAGGCCCCCCTTCACCCAGAGGCCTCCGGTTGGGGCCTGTGGGGGGTACCCATGGGACCCCTCTTTACAACCATGCACAGTGTTGCCAGCCACAGGGTGAAAGGTTTTCCGCAACCACCCCTTTTTTCAATGGGAGCCTGTGTTGTCGGTCAGAACACAGGGTCCCATTGAAGTCAATGGGAGTCTGACCGAATGGTGTTCGGAAACATCATAATCGGTCAGTCGGACTCCCCGAACCCGAGTCGGTCGGAAACAATTCTGACAAGGAGTCGGTTGGAATGCTTTCCGACCTACATCGTAATGAGGCCCTAAGTGTTTTATTGGCCTATAGGTAAATAAAAGTGCCTAACTGTTGATGCCATGTTAACTGAAAAATAATACATTACTTCTGAAAGGCCTGTTTTTCACATTCAATAGTTGTTTGCACACAATGTTTCTTTTTATTACAGAAGTTGTATTTTTTCAGAAGCCTTCTGTTAGCTAGTAAATAGACATTTATTTTGTATTAGATAACTGATAGTGAGTTCTCACTGGGAGGAGAGGAGGCAAACAGAAGGATGATTCATGGGAAGAACTATCTGGAAAGCAAGATATTAATGATGTAACTTTTCATGGTTTAATATCTGAAAGCATATTGTATCACCAGGGAGATTGCTTACTAACCAGGAGTGTACTGAAATTCTATTGGAGGATGAAGAGAAGGAAAGAAAATAATGCTGCAAAATAGAAGTTGTGTGTATATATTAGTGTGTGTTCCTAGATTCAGAATGCCTTCCTCAACTATCTGACTGGAGACTCACTTTAAGTTTCTGATGCCTTTCTTCATGAAAGGTCGGCATGCTTAGATTTTGCTAAATTGGCTGCTAATAACTTGAGCTGAGAATGCTTTCCAGCTTATAATGCAACAGATTAATGCTCGTGCACTGACTTTTCTCATCAGTAGCTATTTAAACTGACACTTTATTCTATCCTTATTCCAACTTATTTAGAATAGGGGATTTTCCTTTTATGGAACATGCTTACTGTATTATTATTATATTAACCGTGATTCTAAAAAAAAATTGTTCTGTTTTATGATCAAACATGGATTGATGGATTTCATTAACTTTTAAAGAACAATACCTAATTAATAAACAGTCGAAAGACTAAAAGAATTGAAAATGAAACCCTTTAATTCACAATAATTCTCTTTATTGACTGAACTAAAAGTCTTTAATGATTTATTGTTATGTAGATGATTGCTCCTATCTTCTTCTTGTCGACGAGCAATGGTCCATACGACCAGTGGCGGGGGTTATTTAATGAATACATCCGAAGATTGAAATATAGAAAACCCTGCTCCCTCATAACCATAGAACTCAACCAAAATTCTTAAAAGAGTATGGCACCACCAATACATGATTTGTGTTTAAGGCGCCTAGTCTTTCATTTTTACTGTTTTTTACAGATAGATAAAGGCAAAAAACCCATCTATTTTCCAGCTTGTATTTATTTTTCAATTATGTCTTTTTTTTGTTGATTCTCACTACTGTGTATCGTGCGTGCCAGGTCAGTAGCTGTGCAGTTTGACTGGTAGAGGAGAGGACACACACAGGTAGTTATTGAACGAGATAGAGTAGAACTGTCAGCTTGATCTCGTGCCCTCTGAATCTACGCAGCTCAGAAACTAACTTGGATAATATAGCTTAAGTAATATAGTTCAGTGCATGGTAGATGCTTACCTTTTTTCTTGACCCAAGCCGTTTCTAGGTGTTTTGCTGCCCTAGGCGAGAATTGAAAAATGCCGCCCCCTCCCGTGTCCAGATTTTTTTGCTTTTAAAGTTATAGCAAAAGCACAGAACAGTATTGCGACAAGTCTGGGAAAAGTCACAGGATTTGCCTCCATGGGCACATCCTATTTCCGCTGTTCTTGCGCTCTGCCGGGGTCAGGGATTTGTGTACAAAACAGCTGCAATTTGAACCCAAGACACGGGTTTACCAAGTGGAGCCCCAGGGCTAAGAAACACTACATGGCTTGGAGGGGGCAGTGAGAGGAGGGGGTGAAGTTGAGCTAAATCTGTACCAAATGCTCAGAAACACTTGTTAAACACAAATGAAGGACCATCAAATATAAACTTTATGTAACTGACATTAACTCCAAATTGTTTCATCCAGAAGTCCTAGCTGGGGAGCGCCATCAGATTAGGCGTGCCTGCTTCCTCGGGATCGAGCAGGTGCATTTTGTAGATCTGTCCACTTCAGCTGGCCCCCATTCCAAAATAGCGCCCGTGAGGATTAAAGGTTTGAGCTGACTGTGCCAGGGTGGGAGTGAGCACTACTGTAATTTTCTGAACACCCTCGGAGTCACGTAGAAGGGCCTAAAGCGAGGCCAGATTTGTACCCAATGCACGTTTACTTTTTGCAGTTTTATATAGGCAAACTCGACCCAAAGGTATTGGAGCGCTTTACATGAGCGCCACTTATGTTACACAAGGACACATTCATTTTTGGTAGGCACAGGGAGGTTAAGTGATTTGCCCAGAATCACAGGATGTTCAGCCGACGCGGAGGCTCAAACCTGGTTCCCCAGCTCCTATGTTGGCATCTCTGGCCCTTACCCCACATCCTCTCCCCTTGGCAGCAGGAGCAGGGCTAAAAAGGGGGAGACGTTGATCCAAAAATAAATCAACTGATCAGAAGCACATTTTCAAGACAACGCCATTAAAAATAAACATTTTGGTTGAAATAAACTTCATATTGTTTACCACAGAAGCCCTAGGCGGCGCTATGAAATGAAGCCTGTCTCTAGTGCTTTCTCAGGACCGGGCACATCCGTCTTCTGCAGCGTTGCACCGTTACTACTTACTAGAAGGGGCCTGCGGGGATGACAGCATCGAGCTGGCGGTGGCCGTGGGAGGATGTCTGGTTCTGGCTTGGACAGACATCCCTTCTTGCCAAGCCAATATCCTCAAGCCTCTGCGGGAAGCGGCCCGTGAGGATGCCTTCCCTCAGTGCCGGCTGGCTGCAATCAAAGGCAAAGATCCTTTCTTAATGGGAGATTGACCCCAACCAGCTCTGTGGAACGGATGAAATGCAGAGCTAATGAAAGGCTCTGTGGACCTGGCCAGGGCTTCCTGGGCCTGCCTGCCTCACATCTGCATCCACTTGCCGGGTGGGAGCGGGCAGGTGTTACTGAAGGAAGAATCGAGCTCATAGTAACGCTCTCACTCCCTCTCTGAAATAACCGCTATCTGCCCTGCTAACTATTGGCATGAAAGGGCTGGCTTAACTCCACATAGTGTGTGTTATAAACACAGGCAGTGCAAACCTCCATTACCAGTTCAGAAAATGGGAAAGTATTTTATGTGAGTATTTTATGTTTAAAAAGAAACCAACATGACAAAAATTGGATTAGGCACTTCAAAGTTCCGAGTAACGTCTTCAACTGCAGTTCGGCATGGACGTTAATAGAAATATTTATGCATTGCCCACAGCTGGCGACCTGAGGCTGTCCAAGCGCTTAGAGGCGGGCACTGGGAGGGAGGCGCTGCTAAAGGCCGGGGCCGCGGGCGGGCAGGTCTCGGCACCTTCTAACTAACGTCCTTCCGAGCAGAGCCATGGACCCTGCTTGATGATGCCCCCACCCGCCCGTCTAGCTCCTCTGCTGCTCCTCGGGGACTCAAGGCGCCCTCCCCTGTGATCAAGACGGGGGCACAGTGCTGTGCATGCGGCGTCCTCGGACAGGACTCTACCAAAGCACGCCAGGGCCTTCCAAGGGACCCCGACCTTCACGCACGCATGTTTTTTGCCGCCCTCCCCCTTTTGCCGCCCTAGGCGGCCGCCTAATCTTGCTTAATGGTAGAAACGGCCCTGGCTGTGGGTACCACAGTTTCTAGAGACTCCCGGGGTTAATGTGCAATATTCAAATGTACTACTTACATGCTTAACTTGGCACAAATGTAATATTAAATTATAGAAATATAAGCTACCATGATGTAGTTCTTTTTATGCATTATTTGAAAGCAAATTGAAATATCTAAAATCATAATTGTTCTGCACAAAGGGTATAAAGGCACCAATAGTGTGAAATAAATGTAACCTAAAGCCAAGCCCTTTTTTATTGGCCCAGCAGAAGTGAAGTATAATCTTTGTTGAATTGTTTTCATTTTTTTCTATGTATTATCCAAATAATATGCTAGATTCGTTAAGGACCGCCACCATAACAACACACCAGTGGCTGCCAGCGTGCAAGCATGCTGTCTCGGCCAGCCAATGCCCCTCCTAGGGCTTGTTATTTTGCAGAAATCAGATGTCCGCTTATCTCATGCATATTCATGATGTGTGCAGCTGCAGAGTCTAATGTGCTGTGTTGCTGGCACTTGCAAAATATGGCTGTACGCACTCATTTGTACTGCTCAGTTTTTCATGGCACAGTACTGTGCAAATATAAGCAACTTGACCCTTTTGTCCTTCACTGTGATGCTACCAACAGCTCTAATATCTCATTTTCATGAGAATAGTGATTGAAACTCAGAGGCGAGTGATGAGAAAAATAAAACGATAAATTAGAAAAGCAAAGCTTCCCTCTCTAAAATGATGCTACCAGGTACCAGAACTCCTTTGTCGAAAAGAAGGCTGTGGCAAGTGTAAAAGAAATGTGTTGCTTGGAATGTCTGCTATATCAGTGCAGGCAGATTTTTGAGTGAATCCCTTTTTCATTGTATTTCAATAATTGCAGAAAAGTCAATACCGAAAGGGTAAGTGCTACCTCTGGCTTCATGTGTCTTTTTTCATAATCATTTAACCGCATAGGTAATGACCCATAAAAATCTATTTCATTATTTACAATTTCAGCTATGCACAGTTAAATTATATGCTCTAATGTATTCTCCTTGTTGTCACCGAGGTTACAATAGAAATTCGGCTTCTTTATTGCTTTTTCAAGTACGGAATATGATTCCTCTGCTGCATGTTTTCCTTTTTATGACTCAGTGCCCTGGAAATGTCAAAAGTATTTAGTTGAAACCAGAAAGATGTAAGGCCTTGGCTTCCCCATTGGTTCACTTTGTGAAACAATTGCACTTGTTTCAACAAGTCTGCATTCTGCACCGTTTCTTTTTTTAAATTTCAGTTTATCTCAGATCACCAACTGTGACAGAAGGAAACTAGCACTTTTCTGCTGATTTTGGAAGAATTAGCGTTTCAGTCAACAGGTATAAAATAGGTTTAAATATTAGGTTGTGATGAATTACAATTCTGCCGTAGTTGTGCAAAAGTCCAACCTCTTTGATTTTGTGAAGTTGAGAATTTTGAAGCTTTTGCGCATGCCCCTATCTGACTAAACTACCTGTAAATAGACTTTTTTGCAGAAGAAGTTTTGTGGCTGAATTTTCCTCTCCGAAAGTATGTACGCCGGTTTTTCAACTGTATCCACTTTTAAATGTTCTACCTCCTTTTTTAAATCCAAAAGAAAATTTGGAGAAGTTCGCTAAAAATGTTTAACATAGTATAATCTATTTTTTACTTTAGGTGGTATTCCACGATTAAACACTGGGCAAGGGATCAGACTTTTCGATTATTTTTCTTCTAAATTTAGCTCATCACCATTAAGAAAGTCAAAGAGAGGAAAAACGGAATACCACCACTGTATCACATGTTATGTAGCACATGAGAAAAAATATTGCATACACCACTTTCACCTAAGTATCACATCACAAGGTAAGTCTAAGTAGGAACCGGTGGAGTTATGAAAAGTAAATATATACTTAGTAGGTCAACATTGTCAACCTCAATATACTGTCAGACAACTTAAAAAAGATAGAAATTTACTCTAAAATTAACATATATGCATATCTTTTGTGAAAAGAGTGCAATGAGAAAAAGCAGCAAGCATTGGATAATGTCCAGTTTACTGGAGAAATGTGTAGGACATTTTAAACCTGCACTTCTATACATTAACCTTTTTTAGGGATAATTATGTACAGAATGTACAAATACTAGTTATATTACGTTCATGTGCAAAATGCCCTGTGCAAAATGTACAGCAGATGAGGATGCTGAATAAAGCAAGTGTTTGAATATGCCAAACCTCATTTACATTGCATTAACATATAAATGTGTCCAATTGGAAAGGTAGCTCCTACACCATTTGTATAATGAGATGTTCTAATGTGAAGTAGATTGTTGAACACAAACCTGGACCTCGGCAATCTGTTGAGATCCCTGAAGGAGGCAGATAAATGGACAATCCATTACCACAATCCACCCATATATGTCCTCTGAGGACTATTGCACAAGATGGACTAATTATGCTGATCCACAAAACAACCAAATATCACTGCAAGTTCAGAAACACAGAAAGATAGTGTGTGGCCAAGAGTTTCCATTAACATTTACAGATGAGAATGAAATAAAAGTATGCATACAAGTTACACTCTCATATTATAGTTTAAATATATAAGTAGGACCAGGTTGACGGTCAGCCATAAATCCTGTGCCCAATGGTTTCAAAAGAAAATAGAGTGGGCTTGCAGTTTAGAAAATTTACCATGTTTGATAACAATGATTGCTCCTGATCCTCCTCAAACTATAGCGTTAAATAGCATCACTTTAGTGGTCTTCACATATTTGTTTTTTATGTCCTTAAAACACTAGCACGCCTGAGGGTGTCCTTGTTGTGTGGGTCACCTACTGGAAGGAAGGCATTTTAACTGTGCTTCAGTGAGGGGAGCACATAATGAGCATGTTTATCCTATGATATCTATGTACCAGATCATCATGCAGGTTCCTCTCTGAAGCAAGAAGCATTGTTGCAGTTGGCAAGAGAATCTGTGATCTGTGATCTATGATCTACAGTTTGGCTACAATGTCTGGGAAGGAAGTGTGATGACAGGTTTGATAGATAAAGCAAATGTCTGTGTGAAAAGACAAAGTGGTGCTGTCAGCTCATTACTTTAGATCTAATGAGTTTACCATTGTATTTTAAGGACAATCTCTGCAGAAAATGAGACATGTAATACACATTAATTACAACAACTATTACTCTTACAACTATTTATACTACTAGTACTACTATTACTGTTGCTGCTACAAATGATAATAATAATATTAATAATAATATATGTATTAAAAAAAAAGTTTTAAATGGAGATCAGATATTGCTCAGCGGTTTTGAAATACCGGTAATTAGTTTGGAAAGAGTTGAGGAATTTTAAAAATAGACAAAATTATGTTTTATGCTGTTTTCAATTTGAACCTTTAGCTAAAGCTCCAAACATATTAAAAATCCTTACAACCTTCACTGTCCTTTTACACTGTCAAGCTGTGGAATCATTTTCAAGCCTCTAGCCAATTATAATTCAGAAAAAGATGTTTTGAGGCTTATTTTTAAATGTTTGCATTGGTTACCTAGCAATTAAATTATATTAAAAGAAGAAATTAGTACATTAAAATCTACACTATTTGTTGTTTTTTTTAAGGCTAGAAAAGTGCGTGCAGTTTTTTGAAAGTTTAAATTTAAATTTAAATTGGTGAAGAGAGAAAGCATATGAGGCAGTCTGAAAGTTAGAATTGGTTAATGCATGAAAACTCTTATAGTTTTAATGAGCCTTTAAACAGGTCACATTTAGTAGTTTTAATGTATTTTAATTATTCACTTAATATTTAAAATTGTTTAATACATACTCAAATGAGTTACAAAATCTGAATAAACCTTAGAATTATTAACTATAAAGTCTGAGTTTTTTTTATTGAATACATCCAGTAAGAAATAATTGCATTTATTTTAAAAGCAATAGAAGTTCTCAAGTGCATGCCAACTAAAACGTTTACAAAATACTAATTGCCCGATTCACTAAAAAAGTAGTAAATCTGCACCCTTTGGTATATGTCTTTGTGCAGTTGCAGATTTACTACTTTTTGGTATTCACCAACATTTGCAGTAGTACCCCTTGAAAGCTGCATCAGTCTCCAGTTTCCAGGTGTATTATTGGGAGTGACATATGATTCTTCCGATAAGGTCTTGTTCCCCTGCACAGAGTTCTCCATAGCTGAGAAATGTAAAAAGGGGGAAAGGGGCCCCAGTCCAAAAGCACACTTATTTCCGCTTTGTATTTGTGAAGGAGATGCCCACACTTGTCCCATGCTCGCCCACCAGGATTGTCTTCGTAGATTACTGGCAGGCTTTAAAAAGGTTAATTCTTTCTTAAATCTATATCTACAACCAAATTTAGCTTTGTGAATCACGACCAAAGACATGCTCTAGACAATTGAAAGACAACAAGGACAGTGACATACAAAATAAATGTATTTCTTTTTCTCCTTCCACTGTTACACGGCTGTACACAGGTTATATGAATTCGACATGTTAAACATCTTGGTATTATTTTGAGTGGAGCACATTTCGTATTTGGAATTAGAAGCAATGGGGAGGAGTGGTGGGCACATTCAAAATTTCAAAAGCAATAAGTTGAAAGTATTCAAAATGTAAGTGTGGGAAGCCAGCCTGATGGTTCATGTCTGACAGTCCAATCGATTGAGTTCAGCAAGTTAGCTCAGCCCCCCAAGGAATGGTGAGTGGGACTGAGCTTGCCATTATAAAGCTCCGGTCACGGTGAAGGTGGGAGCATTTCTTTCTTGGCAGTTTGGGGGCACGATGTATTGAAATCCCGGAGTGGGGCTTACAAGGCACAGTGGTGCCAAGGTGATTCCTCAGCTGCCCCGCGAGAGAGAGCGGGCAGCTGCAACGTTGTAGAGTGCCAGTGTTGGTTCCTCGTTGGGCCCGTTGGGAGGCCTCAATTGTTGAAGGGGGCATTTTTGCTGAGAGAGAGGAGCCCCGGGAAGGAGGGGCTCCCCAGGCACTTTTTGGTGCCGGTTTCCCCAGCTGTACCGCGAGAGAGCGGGCAGCTGCACCGAGGGGGCATTTTCATTTCAAGAGGAGGCAGGGGTGAGTTGCACGCCCCCAGTGCATTGCGCACTTTGCTTTTGCTGCTTTGGCAGCCAGAGGGCCACTTAGAAGGCTCTAGAATTGCGCCCTGACATTCTAGACAAAGGGCATTGGGCCCCCTAGAAAGGCCAGTTGCCCAGGGGGTCAGTTGTAAGTTGGTAGGGCGCAAGGCCCTAATGTGTTTATGCTTAGGATGTTTATGCATAATGTGCTTTTGCCTACAGAGATTGCATAATGTGTTTATGCTGATGATTATGCCTAATGCTAATGTGATAATGCAGTATTTCACCAGTAGTTACTGGTAGTGTTTCATTTTTACTACTTGTGCTTGTGATGGTTCTGACAGTGGCCCGATTGGCCCTGTCATGTATATAATCCCCTGTAAATTAGTACCTGGTGCCAGTTGGCACAGTGTATATGTGTGATTATGATCTAATGTGTTTTGGATAATACAAAGGCTATTTTTTTATATAACCTTGTGTGGAGTTTCTTTTGTGGTGTGTCTAGTGTGTTGCTGCTTTGTGTGTGTGTTGCGCAAACGCTTTACACATTGCCTCTGGGATAAGCCTGACTGCTCGTGCCAAGCTACCAAGGGGGTGAGCAGGGGTTATCTTCAGTGTGTAACTCCCTTGCCCTGACTAGAGTGGTGGTTTCTGCCTGGCTTAGGCGCTTGCCCTAGCCAACCAGAAATTCCATTTCTAACACATGCATACAAACATACACACATACTCAAGCTTAAGAAAAGGTGTAGGTGAATACAGGGGCTGAAACAAGGAAAAAGAGAGACGTAGACTTGAATTCTTTCACAAAGGTGGGGAAGTCAACAACACAGAGGGAAAGGTACACTGCCAATTTCTCATGCTAACCCAGCTATGGAAAGAGCTATTCTGTACCGTCGGCAGTTTAAGAAGAGGAGGCCTTAATAGGATGATCAATGATACTCAACTCTTGAATTATGAATGTTGTAATCAAGTGTTACATTCCGACTGGCTTGAATACAATAGTTCTAAGACATTCCTATATGAATTTGTGCAACTATTTGTAATCCTTCTACGTTTTCTCTTGCACTTTTTATATACAGTGTAAATCCTTATGATGCAGCCTCATCAACTCTCACAAATTCTTTAGCTTGGGAAACTCGCATGCAGTAATTAAATCATTAAAATATGACAAGGTGTGTGCCCCTGCCCTGATTATCTGGATAGTCATGTTTATTCTTATTTTCAGCATGCTAATGCAACACTGCCGCCACGTTTAAAAAAAAATGAATAAAAATACATGCACAACGTATTCTACTGACAAATCAATAAACGGAAAAATGTAGAATCAGCAGCCGGGACAGGCCCACAGTATCCATCCATTTATCATGGCATTATCAGTCATCTCACCCATTAAATTCGTGCAAGAGAAGCTTATGGTATGAGCTAATGAAAACAAGAGATTGTGAGTCCAATTAGCCTGAATGTTTGCTATCTTAGATGTAAGCTGTGGAAATCTATAACAGTTAGTTTCATGCATAGCTTAAATCACGCCTGACATCGGCGTACAGCGCTGTTAGCTAAAGCATGAATAAAGGCTGAGTCTTCTGGGTGTAAACACCTTAATGGTGACTTGGTGGGATGCGCTACATTCAGAACTCCAGACCGGATTCAGGACCGCACATGGTATTTTAATGAATTGTTTTAGCTCATTTTTCTGATCCTGCTATCAAAGAGGGAGATTTGCTAAGATTTTGCAACATGTTTGCATCACAAACATGACGCAAATCCGCAAAAAATCTTTTTTTTTTCCAATTTACTTTCCAGCGCTAAACTTGTTTAGCGCTGGAAATAATGGAAAAGTAAAGCAAAGCACCCTCATTCAGTGCAATCTGTGTGTTTTACTCCTGACATCTTATAATTTGAGTTTCCAGGTGCCAGAGAGGAGGTTCTGTTCCATAAACCACCCCCTCATTGTTTTGTTTTCGGACCTCTTTGTTTTTGAACCCTGGTGTGAGAATGTCTCTCTAATTGATTCTCAGTCACAGTAAGTTTCTGTTAGAAATGTTTTGAGCTTTCACCAACAGCACACATATTTTAAGATAAGGTCCACTGCTATGCAGCTGGTTACAAGTCTCTGTGCTGCTTACATGCAAACAAGTATGCTCACACATGTGCACATGTGTGCTGGTTGAGCTAGTAGAACTGTTGTCTGACAAAGTGTGGCATCTGTGCTGACCTAGACCAGAATAAATTGGTTATAGTTTCTTAAGGTCTTAAAATTCAATTGGGAATACAAACATAAATCCCTTCTTTATTTTTGTTTTAAGTGTGTAATCTCTAATTGTTTAACTCTTCAGCATAGAAAAGCAATTGAAATGGCTTTTTCTATATTTTCTTGGGTCTTGACTGCATATTCAGTGAAAGTTCTGCCCTCTATTCATCTAAGTATTTTGAATTTTACAAATTTTTACAGTCAGCTTTAATGAAATACATGTTTTGTACTACTCTACTAGTCCAGGTTTATTGTTCTGCTGCCAGTTGAAATCCACTACCTTTAAAAAAACAAACTTTGGAGTCTTTAGCCTTCTTCTGAGAGAGGAAGTGGGGAAGAGAGACTCATGAATAAGATGATTAGCTGCCTCTTTCTGCTTTGACAGTCCTAAGCATGTTGTTCTCATTGGTAAAGAGGAAAGAAGGCACTAGGCATGCCAGAGATTCCCAATACAATCTTGGCAGGAAGAACCCATTTCTGCCTGGGATGAGTTAGACTCAAAGTAAAGGTATTTCTCAACCCTCTTTGAAAATGCCATCATGGAAATTCCCAGAATGACGAGCAGGTGGTTGGGAATGCCTCAGGGTTGCTCCTAGGAAGTGTCAGCTAGGAGTGGAGGTGTGCACTGGCTTCCTGTAAACTAACACATTGCTTTTAAGGGCATATGCATAGCCCATAAGGCCTTACATAATTTTGGACCAAAAGACATCAATTTCAGATTTCAGTGGCATGTTCCTAGTAGAAAACCTTGTTTTTCATCTGCAAGAATATGTGGTGATGCCTATACATGAGCAGCTTGAGAAAGTAGAAGTTTTACTTTTGCCACTGAAAAATTGTGGAACAGACTTCTTTTGTTTATTAAAAGTTTGGCGAATCATATGCATTTTGGGAAAGAGTTGAAAACTTGGTTCTTCTCAATATAAAAGTTAGGTAGTGTTTTTTTTGTGTTCATTTAGGGCTGCTTCAGCACCAAGTTGCCTTTGGTCAGTAGTGCAATTTATAGTTATTCATTTCATTCTAGGACCGCAGGGAAAGCCCTTAGGACCTGATTACGAGTTTTGGCGGTCCCGCTCCAAGACCACTGAAACTCACCACCACCTGCATGCCAGATTACAAGTAATTTTGTAGTCTGGTGGGCAGGCGGTTTGGCGGTTCCACGGCGGTGCTGTTTAAAGACTCATTTTGAGCCTTAAACAGCACCGCCATGGGACACTCAGTGCACATTCCTGCACAGGAAGGAACGCACCATGTCATGCATTCCTTCCCGTGCAAGAACAGGGGGTGCAAAACTACAGAAAGGCACAACATGTGCCCCCTGCATGCACCTCTTTGTAGAAGGTCAAGAGGGGGCCGTGTAGGGCCACTTTCTCTCCACACCACCAGCAGTTATATGTAGGAAGACCCTCCATGAGACCGCTGGTGGTGAGAAAAGTTGTAATTTGATTGGCGGTGCCTCAGGGCACCACCAAACATATTGCATCCCTCAGACTGCTGAGGGACCACCACGGAACATGGTTCCCTGTCAGTTGCAGCGGTGCAATGGCAGTCCAACCACCAAAGTCCTAATAGGGCAGTCGCACCGCCAGTGCAGCGGTGGCTGGACTGCCACCGCCGTGCCCCCGCAAGTCTGGCAGTCCTCAGACCACCAAACTTGTAATCAGGGTCTTAGTGTACAGAACTCACTCCAGCAGATGCCACCAGCAGATTAAGTCCAGATCCAGTTGCAACTGGTCAGTTAGGCACTTTAGGAAAAAGGCCTCTTGCAGCTTGTTGTATCCTTGTAGTCACACAGGAGGTCAACCAATTGACCCCTGGAGTCCACTTCTTTCTCTTGGGTACAATTGGGAGCAGGTCTAGCGCTTCAGGCCTCTTCACAGGTCTCAATAATCAGGTGCAGTCCTTCTTCTCTTCATCCACTGGGTCCAGGAAGTGTTCTGAGAAGGGTGTCTCGGGTGCAACATCGATGTTTGGGACTAGCTAGTTTGTGGGGTTGACTCTCCTTCCTAACCAATGGGCTAAAAGTTCCCAGGGGTAACCCTGCCCACTGCAGGTTTAAAATGCAGCAGTCAGGCTACACTGGTATGCCTGAAGTGATGTTTTCCATGTCACACTAGTGCATCGCACAATACGTGCTGTACTCCACAGGTGATATTTAACTTTCCATGCCATTATTTCAGTTTTCTAGACCATATACTATTGTCTTATAGGAGATTTAAATGTGCCAACAGGGGGTTAGCCAATATCTACATGTTTTAGGGGTCAGACCATACTTACTGATCACTTGACAGCAGTGCCACAGAGTGCAGAGTCTGCTGTAACCAGGAACTATGAATGGAACTGGACAGTAGGGTTTATTAAGAACGTTTTCAGCCCACTGATACTAGGCAGAAGCAGCAGCATCCAGTGGCTGAGAAAAAGCAACCAGAGAAGCAACCAAAATTCAAAGTATAGGAGGTACTAAAAAGCACTTAAGGTCACTAGAGCATGCCACAAGGTGCAAGAAACAACTAACCCCGTCTGATCTGATCCATTAAGCTACAGCTATCCCTCTTTCAGCCTGCCGCTCATGTGCAGCACTTCTGAATGCCGAAACAGTCAACCTGAATCTCAGTGAACGGAGAAGGAAATTCCTACTGAGATTATGATATAGCTCATGGTGGTCAGTGAGGCTGTGGTTCTCCCTCGTGGACCAGCACCATCACTGGCCTTGTTGCTCAACAATGGAACTTGTCCCTTTGGAGGTGGCCCACATGCTACAAGTGTCTCACACTGGGAAGCACCTGGCCCTCTTTCTCTTAGGCCTGTGCCAGAGAGCCCCCAAAAGCACCGCCAATCTTTCCTCTCTCTACTATCACCTGAGAGTGCCTGCTGGCATGTAAGATAGGGGAATTGTGTGGAGCAGAGGAACCATGCTACGCTGCCCCTGAGCTCTGCACTGGACAGGAAGAGTGCATAAGTAACCTACAGGAAGAGCAGGTGCATCCATGTTTAAAAAATAAATATTTGTGGGCTTTTTAAAGAAAGGGAAAACAAAACTATATTTACTATCAAGTGGCAGCAGACCCAAAGGTTTATATGCTGGCCAAGGAAACTCACCCCTTATGCCTCTGTAGAGGGATCAAGACAATTTGCAAATCTACTCTTAATTGTGATTAATGAAGGGACACCCTATGTCCCTTGGGGCTATGGATGCATTGAGCGTTTTTCTGGATTTAAAGCACTTGGAGAGCTTGGTTTTTATTCCAAGGCTCTAGAATGGCAGGATCTGTGTTTCTGGGTCCTCTGTTGTTGCTAGGTAATCTTGTTGAAAAGTTGAAACAAGTTCAATGAAATGTTCACTGTTTGGTGCTGTTTTGCTACTGAGTGCATCCAAGCCCATAGACATGGTTTGATAACATGCAAGTGCATTTGATGCTAATATTCTGAAATGTTTCCTGTGGGTGATATGTTTACTATTGTTGAATAACTTACGTTCTACTGCTAAACGTAAGGTCACAACTTTGACTAAGTCCAAACATTTTAAATTTTACTAATACTATGTTCCAATTGACATTAAGTAGACGGTAGGAGTGAAGCTTGAGTTGTCTATGATGTCACTTGGAACCCCAAGGTGGTAAACACCCACTTTATTGATAACTGGCCTTCTTGTGTATGGCCCTAAAAATCCTCTTCTACTGCACAGCTGGTCTACAGGGTGAGCTTTGCAGGTGAAGTGGAGTCAAATAGCTATGCACCACATGGCCTTAACGTGGCATCCTGCCATACTCTCACACCTCCCTTGGATCTCCATCCTGACCCCAAATGAATACCTGAAGGCTTGCTACCATCTCCCACCATCATTTATTGCTTTCTTCCCTCACCTTTCGCCAATGTAAAAAAAAAGACCTGGCCTACGATACCCACCCACACCATGCTGTAGTACCCATCCCTTTACAGTCCACCAATTGATACTTAATAGTTGACCTATTGTCAATCTTCCACACACCCCAATGCAGCTTCCCTCCTGCTCCCCATCCTAAGCTACACTCTCAGCTCTCTACCTGAGGATAGAGAGCTGGAGCTGTACTGACAGACTCTTTGAGAACAGCTATCAGCATGGTCTGGACTCTCCTGTCAGTGGAGGTCTACGCTGGCCTGTTCTGACAGGTGGAAGTGGATGGCACTGCTCAACCCCTCTCATGTCTGCAGAGACTGGAGCCAAACAGGCAGGCTGTGCACTGTCAGTTATCATTATGGTGCTTTGCCTGCAATTAAGGTGTGCTGCAAGACAGACTGAAATATTGGGATATTAAATATATAATCCACTTAAATCTCACATCATCCTCTTCTAAATCCTAAAGAACACTGCGAAAAGTGCCTAATTTGAACAATGCACTGTTGAAAGTCTGATTACTCCGGGCTCTGGCATGGCATTTTAACAAATAGATCTATTAACTAAGTTCCTCACTTTAAACCATTTTTAGCCAGCTTCAAAGTCTTTACATTAGGCTTGTAAAAATGTATTGCCATTTACTACATTGGTCCCCATTCATAAAGATAAATACACATGTGTATATTTGTTTATGTGTATATTCACAACTACACCTAATCAATCAATCAATCAATCACAGAATCACCTAGGTGTAACTCTACACTTTTTTTCTATGTACTATTTCGAAGTATAGATTTATACCATGCTGTAGATTTACACATCACCCCCCTCAGATTAGAGGGTGAAGTCTTCTACAATATAATTTACGAGTGTAAAGTTACTGCTATTAACTTTGCACAAGTCTGTTGAGATACTCACTACTGTACAGGATATCTTCGTAGTGGAAGGTATGCGAAACATTATTAAAGTATATTATTCTGGGGCGTGGCCAAGATGGCGGAGGGTTGAGACGTGTTTCCCTACCGCTCCCCTGTCCACCGTCGTTAAGCACCGGCCCGGGCCTCCTGCGCCGCGTTGAGGCGCTGCCCCGGGATCTCTGGTGCCCTGCAGACACTAGCGGACCTGTCCCCGAGAGCCGGTGGTGATCGGGAGGCGCGGACGGGGGCGTCCCTGCCCGGGGATCGGGCCGCACACGGAGAAGAGCCGCGACTCCCGCGACTGAGGCCCGGAGAGACCCGCAGCGGCAGCAGCGCACAGACGGCGGTGGCCGAGAGACGATTGAGGCCGGCCCCGGGCCGACCCTGATCCCCCGCTACAGAGCTGGTGTGACCGGGGACCATCGCACCACCGCGGCCTATCCGACCTGAGTGAGACGCCGGCCGGGGCTGCAGGGGTGACCGGCAGGCGTGGCCACGCGAGCTCGGGGAGCACCTCGGCTCCCGGTGGTGGGCCGGCTGGCGCAAACCCTGCTGTTGAGGCCGCAGCGGAGGGCGCTTGGACCCGAGCGGCGAGACGCCGACCCTGAGGCACCCTGGTCGCCGGGAGGCGGTTCGGCCTGCGACTGGGGCCTCCTGCAAGACGCGACTGGGCCGCGGAGGCCTAGCGATAGCAGCTGCAGGCCGCCCTTATAGAGACCTGCCGGAGCTTCCAGGTGGGCCCTAGCATCGCTGGACGGAGCGGCGGAGGGGGTGAGTAGCTTTGCGCCCCACTCCTGGCGACGGGTCCATGCTTGGGGGCTGTCCCTGAAGAGCCCATTGAGAGGGCCTAGAGGCCCCTGCACTGCGCCCCGGCCGGGGCTGGCACCGGGGCGATCCCGACCCCCGTGACAGAGCTGGCATAACGGTGGTGCTACAGGGGCCGCGCTGCCGCAGGGAGCTCGCCGGGTGAGACACCGGTCCACACCACTCCGAACCTTCTGGGGGTCGCCCCTCACGCCTCGGCCCGGCGGTCCCCAGGGCGGCTACCGACGCCGGTGCCCCGGCACTACGGAGAGTCTACATACCGCACCATGCCTCTGGCCCTGCTCCTGCTGCACTGACCAACGGGGGGCTCCAGCTTTCCCGGAGCAGCTACGTACCGGTCAACGGGGCGGGTGCGCCAACACTGGAGCGGAGACTGACGCCCTGGGCGGTGATACAGTGGGTGGCTTCCCTCGCCTAGGGGACCCCTCATTGGGGACGGCAGAATATGTCCTCTACCCGGGGCAAGAAAGAGAAACAACTCCTGAAAGAGAAGCCCCTCACGGACCTTTTTGCACGAGCCAGAAGTGTCGGGCCGGCTGAGACCCGCCGGGACAGTCCATCGGGGCAGATGGCTGAAACGGCAGACATGCCCGTAACTCGGGCCTTCTTGGAGTCCCTGTTCGCCTCCCTCCGGGATGATCTCCAAACCGTGAAACGTGATCTCACGGCAGAGATCAAAGATGTCCGCAAAGACGTGGACGAAATTGGGGAAAGGGTGGCGTCCCTTGAGGCCAAAAGCGACACCCGTGATGAGGAAATGGAGGCCTTGCAACAAGAGGTGGTGAGACTTCATGAGCAGCAGGTGGACGTGCAGTCCCACCTAGAGGACCTGGAGAATCGCTTGCGACGCCACAACATTCGCATCCGAGGGGTTCGCACTGCTACAGAGGCGGGAGATATCTTTACCTGGGGGCGGGAACTTTTTAACTTTGTCCTGGGCAGGGAGTCGGACACTGAACTCAAGTTGGACAGGGCCCACAGGGTGGGTCCCCCGAGAGCTCCTTCGGCGCCCCCGGCAGACATCCTGGTCTGCGTGCAGGACTACCGCACCAAAGAGGAGATTCTCCGCCAGGCCCGGCTGAAACAACCAAGCACATTCCGAGACCAGCCGGTGGCCCTCTTTCAGGACCTCGCTGCCATCACGCTTCACAAACGCCGGATGTTCCGACCTGTCACCGAGGCACTGCGCCACAAGCAAATCTCCTACTCATGGGGTCATCCGTTTCGCTTGGTGTTCAGATATGAGGGGACCCTTTATCAACTGCGCTCGCTCACGGAGGCATGCAGGCTCCTGGGCGTCACGCCTCCGGCGGAACACGATCCCGAGGAACGCACGGATCGGGAGGCCCCCGACGGCCATACACGGTGGCGGAGACAACGCGGCCGACGCCGTATTAGGGAAACCCGACCTGCAAGAGGTCAAAAGAGAACAACTGGCAGCTATAGCAGCGGTGCCGGGGGCTCAGAACAACGGGATTTCCTAGCAAGACACCCGGGCCGACGTGATCTTTGCACTCCAAAGATGCCTGGTGGGCGGGGGAGGCGGGGGAGATATTACTTGTTGGCCACCATTTTACCCCAACGACATTTTTCCATTCCCGATTCATCCTGGGATGACGGACTACTGAAAGACTGGGTACAAATTTTTCTTTTTTGGTGCCAGTTGCGCCCAAAGGGTGTTCCCATTTTTTTTTTCTCCTCCTCTTTCTTTGTTGGGGTCTTTTCTCTTTTTTTCTTCTGCCTCTCTCTGGGCCTTTTTCCGACTTTGTGGGGCTCCGGTCCACGCATCGGGAAACTGCACTTTCTGACATGGCTGTGTCACTATCCCAACGAGCGGCAGCAAAGCTTAGCTATGTGGCTACTGACTTGATATACCGATGATCCCCCCACTTAAGGTGCTCACCTTCAATGTTAGGGGGCTTAACAATCCAATTAAAAGACGGGCCTTGCTGTCCTTTCTAGAGAGCACACATGCTGACATCTGCCTCCTCCAGGAGACACATCTCCTCTCCAAAGATTGTCATCGTCTCAAATCCCGAGCTTTCCCGAGCCAGTTCTTCTCCTCCATGACTACTAAAACGGCTGGGGTGACTATCCTCGTCTCCAGGGCTTTTAGGGGAAGGTGCTACAGAAAGGGGCCGAGATCAAGGGCAGATTACTCACCTACCACTTTTCCATTGGGGGTCTCACAGTGGTGGTGGGATCGGTCTACGCTCCTAATGAGGGACAGGAACGCTTTTTGCAGACCGCCCTTACGGCAGCCACTGCAACACAAGAAAGTCACATCTTGATAGGGGGTGATCTCAACCTAGTGTTCAACAACGAATTGGACAGGTCCGCCCAACGCACCAGCAAAGTAGGCGCACTCTCCCACGCAGGGGCCCAGTGGCTCCGTGACCTTGATCTCACTGACATCTGGAGACAACACCACCCACACTCCAGAGCCTTTTCCTACTATTCCCACGCACACAAGACATACGCGCGGCTAGATTATTTCCTGGGCACGAAGACTGTTTGCGCGGCCACCCTTGACACAGACATCCTGGTAGCATCCCTCTCTGACCACAACCCAGTGGAGATATCACTGACCCTTCCCCAGCCTTGCCGCCGCCCCGGACTGTGGCGGTTCCGTGACACATTGCTACATAGGCCGGACACAGTCACCCAACTGCAGCGCGTCATAACGGACTATCTCGCACACAATGACACTCAGGACACGTCCCTTGCGACGCGATGGGAGGCTCTTAAAGCCGTCGTCCGGGGGGAGATTATCGCCATCTCCGCCGCAGATAACGCGGACCGGAAGGCCAAAAGGGGGGAACTGTCGCAACGCGTTAGGGAGCTGGAGCAGATGCACCAGCAGACCGGGGCGCCTCGAGTGTGGCGTCAACTGTCCATCGCACGGAAGCAACTGCTGGCCCTGGACCAAGACAAGGCTGAATATGCGGCCTTGCGCCTGCGGCATGCTTTCTATACTGGGGGAGACAGATGCGGCCACCTCTTGATGCACAAACTCCGTGAGGCTCGGCTACGGGAGGGCGTCCGGGAGATCATGAACAGCACCGGTGTGTTAACCTCTGAAGATGCAGACATCGCAGACACCTTTCGCACATTTTATGCTCAGCTTTACGATAGCCAACACCTAGCAGAGGCCGACATTACCTCATACCTTTCCGGGGCGGACCTTCCGGTGCTGACGCCGGAACAAGCGGCACACATCGAGAGGGAAATCAGGCCAGAAGACGTGATCTCTGCCATAGCGCGGCTGAAGCTTGGTAAGTCTCTGGGCCCGGACGGCTATACCGCGGCTTTTTATAAGCAATTTGGTGCTGCTCTCACCCCCTTATTGACGCGGCTTTTTAATTCATTCGCGGAAGCCGGGGCGATACCCCCATCTATGCTGGAGGCGGCGATAGTCGTCCTCCCTAAACCGGGGAAGGACAGAACGGCGTGCGGGTCTTACCGGCCCATCTCGCTCCTGAATTTAGACTTAAAGCTTTACACCTCCATTCTGGCGAGTCGTCTGGGCCCTTACATGCAGGGGCTGGTGGACCCCGACCAGGCCGGGTTTATCACACAACGGCAGACAAGCGACAATACGAAACGGGTGGTACACCTCATTGAAAAAGCTTCCCGTGTCCCGGGGAACTATATGCTGTTTACAATTGACGCCGAAAAGGCCTTCGATCGGGTCCACTGGCCGTTTCTTGAGCAGGTGTTATGCCGCGTGGGTCTCGGAGACAAGATGCGGACCCATATTTTTAACTGCTATCGCTTCCCCACAGCGACAGTACGAGTTAATGGGCATACTTCAGCGCCCTTCCCTATTCATAGGGGCACACGGCAGGGGTGTCCTTTATCACCCTTGCTCTTTGCTCTATATATGGAGCCCATGGCACAGAGAGTCCGACGACATGCACACATCACGGGCATACGCTTTGGGGGACACCCACACTGTTAGCCTATATGCGGATGATGTCCTTGTTACCTTGACAAACCCGGACAGGGCCCTGGGAGCCATGCTGGGGGAACTGGATGCCTTCTCGGAGGCCTCGGGGTTTAAAATTAACCTCTCTAAGTCGACGGCACTGAATCTGTCCTTGCCACCTCACGCACAGGCGGACTTGCAAGCTCGTTATCCCATAGCCTGGTCCGACGACCCGGTTCCATACCTGGGCATACACCTGACCCCCACCTTACAGAGCATGAGAGTGGCCAATTTCTCCCGCCTACATGACCAAATTCAGGTGGAACTCAGGCGATGGAAACGCCAGCAGATTTCCTGGCTAGGGCGTGTCGCCGCTATAAAAATGACCATCCTCCCCCAAATCCTATATATCTTTCAAGCTCTGCCTCTACCCCCTCCTAAGGGTTGGCTCCAAAAGGTACAATCGGATCTCTCTGCCTTCATATGGCAGGGCCGTAAGCCCAGACTGAAACGAGCAGTTAGTTTTCTCCCCCCACATGAGGGGGGCCTCGGGGTCCCTGACCTAGCCCTATACTACAAAGCAACGCAACTCCGCTACCTGGTTGAATGGAGTCGGGCTGAATCGGAGAAGAATTGGCTCTTCCAGGACCGGGCGGTCACAGGCACTTCACTTAGAAAGGTCCCATTCCTCAAGAAGGCCCACCGGCCCCCTAACTTATATGCCTCACAGGTGACTCGCACAATCCTTATGGCCTGGGACCAGACGAACTTAAGTCATGACCTAACGTCCTTCCCCTCCCCTTCACGTCCATCTTGGACAATCCGGAGTTCAGTCCGGGGCTGGATCAACACTCCTTTCGCCGTTGGCGAGAGTCTGGCTGCTGGGCATTGGGCCCCCTATTCACCGGTGGCGAGTTCGCCGCATTCGAGCAGCTTCGGGAGGATTTTGCCCTGCCAGAAACGGAACGTATGCGCTACCTTCAGGTACGCCACTGGGCTCTTCACCCCTCCAACCGCCTCCAGGTGTCCAGACGCCTTACTGCGTAGGAACGATGGCTCGTTACGAGAACATCGGATAGAAAACTGATCTCAGATCTTTATAAGCTCTTACAATCAAGATACACACACATGTACCACGCAGGGCGGGCGTGGTGGGAAAGGGACCTAGGGCGCGATCTCACTCCAGAGGAATGGGAGGGCGCCTGCTACAGGGCACGACACACAGCAATGCATGTTGGACTCACAGAAACACTCACTAAACTGGTATACCATTGGTACTACACTCCTGAGCGGCTTCACCAGACCGATACGGCACTGAGCCCAGATTGCTGGCGGGGGTGCGGTGGGAGGGGTACCCTGGTTCACCTCCTGTGGGATTGTCCCCTACTTCGGTCATACTGGACACATGTCCTTGACGAAATAGACAAACATCTCGACACTGAGATCCCTAGACTTCCTACATACGTCCTGTTGGGGGTGCCCAACCCACTCACGTATCCCCTTAAGGCTCGAAGGGGGAAACAAATGGCCATTGCAATAGGCTCCGCAACCCAGAACATATTAATCCACTGGAGGTCCCCTCAGATTCCTACACACATGGGCTGGTACCACCGACTTTGGCACGTCTTGGGGATGGAGAGGATCTCCCTCACGCTGGCCGGGAAGAGTGCTTCTTTTAATGAGCTATGGCAACCCTTTCTCACACTTCTCGCACAAGAGTTTCGGGAACTCACCTGCCCGAGGTACCTGCGCC
This sequence comes from Calotriton arnoldi, assembly GCA_963921515.1. Classification (NCBI taxonomy): domain Eukaryota; kingdom Metazoa; phylum Chordata; class Amphibia; order Caudata; family Salamandridae; genus Calotriton; species Calotriton arnoldi. The sequence goes on from CAWUFW010002950.1 coordinate 244,128, forward strand.
TCTTACGCCTTACTTCATCGGAACCTAACCAGTAGCAAGTTGGAGCCCATACCTCGACACGCCATTTACGCCTATACATTGACGCTAGCCTGGATCGGGAGCGGGTGGGGGGAGGTCTTCTTTCTTTCTCTTTTCTCTCTTTACTGTCGGGCGGTGGGTGGGGGTGGGAGAAGTTTGAGTTCCTTAGCATAATTTGCTCTGTTCACCTTATCACTAGGCCCTGCGAGGCCCTAATGTCATGCTTGCTTTTTTTCGCAATTGCTAATAAAAAAGAGTTAAACCATAAAGTATATTATTCTTTAAAAAAAATACTTAAAATAGTATATCATAAAATTTATATTTTAACCTTTAACTAATACTTTTAAACTATAATTTAGAAAAAGACCACCCTCATTAATATTTGTATTTGTATTTAATTTATACTACATGCTGTTAAAAAAATAAGTGTGGAATTAAATTAAATAATTTTTAATAAAAGTCGATTTATTTTATTTGAGTGCATTATTAACTTTTAAATTAATAAAATAATTTATAATTATATTATTAATTATATATATATAAAACAAGCTTAAGGCTATGTGAGAACAAACTATAAATGATAAAAGATGCACGAGCTGCAGAAATGGAGCATTATGGTTGTTGTGGTCGAAATGACTACTAAACAAAGAAATTGAAGGCATATAATGATGGCAACTGAAATGATGAAAATACTACATTTATAAAGGATTAACCTGAAACGAAACTGTAAAGAATACTTACCATCATTGCATGAATTCATGTAGGACTCGGAAAAATGTTACTCACTGCTGCTTTAAATTTAACATGTGGGCTATTAGTCCGTTCTCAATGTTTCCAGCTATGTATTTTTTTAAAAAGAACTAATGAACCTGCCTAACGAACATTAGCATTTGACAAAGACTCGCATGAGTTGAAACGCGTTATGCCTTCTGTTTGCCTGGAAATAAAGGATTTCACGAAGCACTGTTGGTGTGGCCTACCTCACGTTACTAAATAGTACGTGTTTTCGTTTGGAATATTTGGAGGTGTCTGACGCACCTGGGTGGGCCCCAACCCGAGAGGCTGTGGCGCCCCTTACGTCAGAAGGTCGTTTGGGATATATATATATATATATATATATTATCTACTGGCGGTCGCCAGTAGATAGTTATAGTTAGAACCTATTTTCCATAGGAAATCTGCGACATTCTATTTGAAATAACTCTCTTGCCGGTTGACGTATCTTCGCAAAATTTTCAAACTTTGTGGGGCGCTCCGGTCCGCTCCTACCCTGAAAGTCTCGGGGTGATTCGTCAAGCGGGGGCCGAGAAAAAGGGGGTCCCAAAACGCGTTTTCCCCATTCATTTTTCCATAGGAAACTTTAGACACGGCTACAGCCCGAACTGCTGAACGGAATTACACCAAATTTGGCAAAGAGGTAGTTCTTGGTTCAGAAAGAACCCTTTTTGTTAAATGGTGTAAATCCGTTCAGTAGTTGCTGAGAAAATCAAAAGTAAAAGTACATATATATCTATGGCCGCGTCGGATTCGCGCACCCTCCCGATCACGAGCTGCATGCTAATTGGCTGTCAACACTCCAAATCAGGAAGTGTTGGCAGCCATTTTGTCCCTCGGTAGAACCGAGGGACAGAAACAAGTGCGCAAAACGCACAAAGGGGGCAGTGTAGAAACACCCTGACCCCCTAGGTTTTTTTTTTTTTTAAATCGGCAGGATGCGCTCAGGGAGCGCGGATCCTGCCGGAAATCGAAGCGCGGTCTCCCGCGCTCGATGTTAATTGGCCCCGGGTGGCCCAAGTCCTGGGGGCATGGTGGCGGGTTTTAATTTATGTAGGGGGGCCTCTAAGGCCCCCAAGCCCCGGGACCGCCACCCCCGGGGCTTTATTTAAAAATGATGGCGGGAGGGCTCTGAGCCCTCCCGCAGCCCCGGGACCGCCACCTCCCCGGGGCTTCTTTTTTTTTTTAAACCTGTGTGGGGGCTCCAGCCCCCACATGCCCCGGGGACCGCCACCTCCCCAGGGCACTAAACATTTAAATATGGGGGTCCGTTACGGATCCCAAGCCCCGGGGACCACCACCTCCCGGGGCTGTGCACTGAATGGGAGGGGGCCGCGCGGCCCCCTCCTGGAGCCCTTGATGGCCCTGGGGACCACCACCCCCAGGGCTGGCTCCTGCAGTGTCCCGGGTGCCTACCCCCGGGACACTGCTGTTTGCTATGACAGGACGGGAGCCTCGCGGCTCCCGTCCTGTCATAGCAAACTTGGTTTGCATTTTGAAAGAGAGAGCAGGAAACCTGCTCTCTTTCAAAATGCAAACCAATTGCTTTCCACATGGGGAGCAGCATGTTAGCTGCTCCCCATGTGGAAAGCAATGCCGGCTTCCGCAGGAGGCGGGGAGCCGGCTGGGACTGTGGAGGGATTGGGGACCCCCCACAGTCTCCAACGTGAGGCCAGGCCCCGGGGGATGGGGTCCCCGGGGCCATAAGTGGCCCGGGAGGGGGGCCACGCAGCCCCCCTCCCCAAAGTTCAACATTTTAAAAAAAAAAAAAATAAGGGAAAGGCCGGCCCCGGGGATGGGGTCCCCGGGGCCTTAAATGGCCTGAGGATGGGGGCCACGCAGCCCCCCTCCAAAGAAAAAAAAATAAAATCGAGGCCATGCCCCGGGGATGGGGTCCCCGGGGCCAATACAGGCCCAGGGAAGGGGGCCACGCGGCTCTCTTCCCGTTTTTTTTTTAATTTAAAAAAAAAAAATGCTCAGGCCCCGGGGGATGGGGTCCCCGGGGCCAAAGTGGGCAAGGAAGGGGGCCACGCAGCCCCCTCCCATTAAAAAAAAAAAAAAGGAAAAAAAAATGACCGGCATCGTGCCGGAGGCCCCGCCCCTCCCTGCAGTACTCTGCAAACGCGCCCTGGCGCGTTTGCAGAGGGGGAACGACCCCTTGAATACTGGGGGTCCCTGGGGGCCAACTAGCCCACCAGGAACCTGCAGTATGCGCCAGGGGCTGCCTTGCAGAGACGTGTACATAGGCCACGCCCTTTTTACACCTATCTGCAACGCAGCTCTGTGGCGCTTTTGGAGGTATATGGTGGGCTAGTTGGACTCCAGGGACCCTCAGGATTCAAGGGGACTTAATCCCCCAACTTAAAACGCGCCACAGGGCGCGTTTGCACAGTGGTGAAGGGAGGGCGGGGCTTCATGTGACATGTGTGCAAACAGGCCCCTTGGCGCGTTTTAAGATGGGGGATTAAATCCCTTCAATCCTGAGGGTCCTTGGGGGCCAACTAGCCCAACAGGTACATCCAGAAAGCGCCACAGAGCTGCGTTGCAGAGAGGTGTAAAAGGGGTGTGGCTTCTCTACACGTCTCTGCAACGCAGCCCCTGGCGCATACTGGAAGTTCATGGTGGGCTAGTTGGCCCCTAGGGAACCTCATGATTCAAGGGGACTTAATCCCCAACTTAAAACGCGCCACGGGGCGCGTTTGCACAGATGTCACCTCAGGCCCCGCCCCTCCCTTCACCATTGTGCAAATATTCCTCTAAAATCTGCCTTACTACGAATTCCGATTTACTCACCTGTTATCAGGAGAGACCTCAGTGCTGCATCTTTCAGCCCAGTACTGGTCCTGAAAAGTAATTTTAACCGTACTTACCGGTAACTTGAATCTCCTTCATAGGCTAACATTGACTGGTTTCACTTGGAAATTCTTCTAAGTGTGGAGTTTTGGAACTTTAAAATATTCCTCTAAAATCAGCCGAAATACGAATTCCGATTTACTCACCTGTTATCAGGAGAGACCTCAGTGCTGTATCTTTCAGCCCAGTACTGGTCCTGAAAAGTAATTTTAACCGTACTTACCAGTAACTTGAATTTCCTTCCATAGGCTAACATTGACTGGTTTCACTTGGAAATTCTTCTAAGTGTGGAGTTTTGGAACTTTAAAATATTCCTCTAAAATCAGCCGAAATACGAATTCCGATTTACTCACCTGTTATCAGGAGAGACCTCAGTGCTGTATCTTTCAGCCCAGTACTGATCCTCAAAAGTAATTTTAACCGTACTTACCAGTAACTTGAATTTCCTTCCATAGGATATCATTGCCTGCTTTTTGCTGAAAAAGTTTCTAAGTGTTGATTTTTGAAACATACAAATATTCCTCTAAAATCAGCCGAAATACGAATTCCGATTTACTCACCTGTTATAAGGAGAGACCTCAGTGCTGTATCTTTCAGCCCAGTACTGGTCCTGAAAAGTAATTTTAACCGTACTTACCAGTAACTTGAATTTCCTTCCATAGGCTAACATTGACTGGTTTCACTTGGAAATTCTTCTAAGTGTGGAGTTTTGGAACTTTAAAATATTCCTCTAAAATCAGCCGAAATACGAATTCCGATTTACTCACCTGTTATCAGGAGAGACCTCAGTGCTGCATCTTTCAGCCCAGTACTGATCCTCAAAAGTAATTTTAACCGTACTTACCAGTAACTTGAATTTCCTTCCATAGGATATCATTGCCTGCTTTTTGCTGAAAAAGTTTCTAAGTGTTGATTTTTGAAACATACAAATATTCCTCTAAAATCAGCCGAAATCCGAATTCTGATTTACTCACCTGTTATCAGGAGAGACCTCAGTGCTGCATCTTTCAGCCCAGTACTGGTCCTGAAAAGTAATTTTAACCGTACTTACCGGTAACTTGAATTTCCTTCATAGGCTAACATTGACTGGTTTCACTTGGAAATTCTTCTAAGTGTGGAGTTTTGGAACTTTATAATATTCCTCTAAAATCAACCAAAGTACGAATTCCAATTTACTCACCTGTTATCAGGAGAGAACCCAGTGCTGCATCTTTTAGCCCAGCACTGACCCTGAAAAGTAATTTTAACCGTACTTACCAGTAACTTATATTTTCTTCCATAGGAATCCATTGTCTGGTTTTCAGCAGAAAAGTTTCAAAGTGTCGATTTTCACAAACTACAAATATTCCTTAAAAATCGCCTGTATGACTTAAACGCATTCTTTCAACTGTTTACAGGAGATGCACCAGTGCTGGATCCAGGATCCAACACTGAGTAAGAAAAAGTAACGATAACAGTTTTTACCTGCTAAGTGAATTTCCTTCCATAGGATAACATTGGTGATTCTATGAGAAAAAGTTTCTAAGTGTCAACTTTTAAAATACAATAATATTCCTTAAAAATCAAGACTGTAACCAAAACGCTTTTACTCAACTGTTTACAGGAGATGTACCAGGACTGAATCTAGGATCCAGTCCTGTGGTTAGAAAAGTAATCCATAAAGTAACTAATTGCATTTAACTAGAAATTCACATTGAGCTGAATGTTGCATTGTGTTTGAAAATGTGTTGCCCATTGCAACAACTGTAACTACTGTACTTAAAAGTCTATTGCCTATGTGCAAAGTATTTAAACTAAAGTAATTCATTCTGAGAAAGTATTTTTTGTAATGTAATGTATAATGTAATTACAATGTAATTTAAAAAATAAAATATGTAAAAAAAAATTGTTTCTAAAAATGTAGTAAATCAGTATGAAAAAAATTAATATAACAATTAATACATTTAAAAATTGTCATTTACAAAACCTTTGAAATTCACTGAAAAACCGTAGGTTTCAGACATGTTATAGTTAGGAATTAGCATTTAAAAAACCTTTGAAATTCACTGAAAAAACCATAGGTTTCAGATATGTTATAGTTAGAAATTAGCATTTAAAAACCTTTGAAATTCACTGAAAAAACCATAGGTTTTAGGGACAGTTATAGTTAGTTGGACATTTTACTCGTACAAAACCCGTGAAATTCCCCCGTTATAGTTAGTTCAGCTAACTATAACTCGCGCCCGCAATGCACTGCTGATGACGTCACATATTACATCACTCATGACATGGTCAGTGACATCACTGATGACATCACTGATGACATCTCAAATGACATCACTGATGACATCATCCACGTGATAATCTGATGCAGCTCTTCACACCCTAATATAACCTTTGATACACCCAATCTAAATTACAGACTGCCATTCGCAAAACCATAGACACTCCAACACCAATAACTACATACCCACTCACTGATTCTTAGGTCTACACACACACATCCACTCACTCACCCGTACAGTCACTCATACTTATGGTCACTCAGTACAGGACTATCATATGCACTCTTACTCCTATATAGACACTCAAACACCGCCACTCATCCATAGAGGTACTCACACACCTAGTCAGTCATGCAAATAATTAAACACACTGCCATTTACTCACCTATACAGTTATACACACACCAGCTCACTTAATCATACAAATACTAGCACATTGTTACACTCTTATATAATCACTGATACAAGCACACACTCATCCATACAGCCACTATCACAATCACTCACTCTCGCTTATAGCTATTTATATACTCCAACACACATATATACTGCCTTTCACATATGTAGTTACTCACACATGTACCACTGGGACATACATTCACTCACTAACACACTCTTACACACACTTACCCACCCATACAGTCTATCACAGATGCACTCTTGAAACCATCCACCCAGTGAATCACCCACTCACACATCTATGCACAGTCGCACACACCCCATCCACACAAACACTCAGGCACCCATACAGATACTCAGACAACAAATCAATAACTCTTATATACACTCATGTAGCTATTCACAAACCCATGCAGCCACTTACACAGCAACAGACAGACGGATACAGACATTCACCCAGTTTAGTCACTAACCCATGCATTCAGTAAGATACGTTAAATCACTCACTTATAGAGTCAGTCACGCACCTACTAAATCATCCATACAGACACTTACACACCCACTCATTCTTCAATACGTCTTTTCCTATATATATTAAAAATATTTAAACTTTACAGAAACACACAGTCACTGGATGATGTCATCAGTGATGTCATTTGAGATGTCATCAGTGATGTCATCAGTGATGTCACTGACCATGTCATGAGTGATGTAATATGTGACGTCATCAGCAGTGCATTATGAGGCGCGAGTTATAGTTAGCTGAACTAACTATAACGGGGGAATTTCACGGGTTTTGTACGAGTAAAATGTCCAACTAACTATAACTGTCCCTAAAACCTATGGTTTTTTCAGTGAATATATATATATATATATATATATATATATATATATATATATATATATATGTCTCCATCGATGTTCTTCCTCCTGAACACCCAATACGGCAGCACGTTCGAACAAACATCAGACCACCATTCCGGTCAGTTTCGTAACTCATATTTTATTTTTTGGGCATAAACAGATGGCATTCCATAGTCTTTCCAAGTTCAAAAATCAAGACCGACGCGTTTCGGCATACTGCCTTCTACTATATATATATATATATATATATATATAAAATTTAATTAATATACCATTATTGGCAATGTGTGGTACCTGACTTACTGGGTTGCAGTGCATTTACACTTAGTTGTATTAGTACATGTCCCTCCCAGACCTAGCCTTAAAGTGCCCTAAAACCCTCTCATTAAGAGAAAGTATTGTCCGTTTTCCAGCCACTTCCCCAATCCCTTCCACATTTACAACCAAAATGTATATCTAAGGCCCTGATTATGATATGGTCGGTATATTCTGACCTGCCAAAATTCAACAGGTGAAAACCACACAGGATTTACTGTGTCTTGCAGATTTTGGTGCGTTAAACACCAAAATAGCCCCCATTATATCACATCTATGTAATAGATATATAAATAAGGGCCTGGGCATGATAGACCAGTGCCTAAATTTAGAATTAACTATTGCCAAATATACTAAGGCCAAAAGGGGCCCTCTCTACCTGGCCTTTGTGGATTTGTCCGCGGCCTTAGTCTGCGTCATCCACAATAAACTCTGGCCGATTCTGGAGAAGATGGGATTGGAACCACCTTTAATCTCCTTAATGCGAGAACATTTTACATCGGGGCCAGGGCCAGGGTGCGATTTGGCATAGGGGGTGAGTGCACCGATTCCTTTACCGTTGGAAGAGGAGTAAGGCAGGGTTGCGTCCTGGCACCCTTTCTATTTACCTTGTATATTAACAACTTAGACCTGGTTTTGAGAGAGGAGTGCCAGGACCTCCCGGGGGTAGGGAAGCGTTCACTTCCTGTGCTTATGTATACTGATGACGCGGTGCTTATGGCCCGCACGCCAAATAGTCTTCAGAAGGTTTTATTTAGCTTTGCAAATTTTATGTCCAATTTGGGTCTTACAGTTAATGCATCCAAAACATTCATATTAAAATGTGGCTTGGGGAGCAACAAGTGTCGCCCGTTCTTCTTAGAGAAGAATTGTCTAACCTGTGCTAATACTTTTTCGTATTTGGGGGTCCTATTTGACCGCACTGGCTCATGGACACAGGCTGTTAATCTAAGGAGATTGTTATTTTCTAAGGCACTGGCAGCCTTGACTAATTTTGGCAGAAAACTGGGTAGACGCCCTCCCTCAGAACTACTTTATATTTATAAAGCTAAATGCGTCTCAATAGCGACTTATGGAGCGGGCATCTGGGGGCACGCAGATGTGACATCTTTGCAGAGAGCTGAAAACAGATTCCTTAGGCATCTGTTTGCCGTCCCGGCTAGCGTCTCCACTTTTAATTGTCACTCGGAATTGGGCTTATCGCATTTAGAGGATGTCATTGGCATTCAACCAATTCTTCTTTGGCACCACATTTGGACTACAGACCATACCATCCTAAATCGCCAAATTATCAGCGACTGCTGTGGGTTAGATGGGGTTTCATACATAGGATGGCTTAAGTATGTTAAGGAATTTTTGTGTAAATTAGGCCATCAAGAATATTTTGATAACCCCATCACTCTGACGAAAGTAGACAGGAAAGTTTTTAAACTCAGCTGTTTGCAATATCCATGAAAACGTTAGAATAAATTCAGAGATCCAAAAAACCTCAGTTCTCGCTCATCAAAACATTCTGACTACTTTCAAGATGCAGCCGTATTAAACTTATGTAACCCCTGACTTTGAAAGATTTTTATTAACACGCTTTAGGATGGGTATTGTGCATAGGTTATTTAGCTTTCCAGTAAATAATGATTGGTCTAGGCAGTTGTCTAACTGCCCATGTGACGACCTGTCAGCGCAATCCACCATGCATGTTTTATTTTTTTGTAAATTTTATACAGTCCAGAGAAAAAGATGGATACTTCCGGTGCTTAAAACACTAGGGGCCGATTCCGATTCGGGCCGGAAATCTCTCCGACCGAGCCGCACCCGGAGAGATTTCCGACCGAATCGGACTCTAGCAGTCCGACCGAATGAGTACGATGCGCACGTATGCCATCGGACTCGATTCGGTCGGACGCGTACACGGGCTCCCATTGACTCAATGGGCACGACGCAAACAAGGGCGCCCCCTACAGCTTGTTCGCGTCGATGCGGGTCGCGCCGTATATGCACGTGTAGTGGGGACCCATGGGTCCCCCCTGTGTGCGACTCGCGCGCCTACGCTTACAGGGGGGTCCGACACGGACCCCCAAAGTGCGGCTCCGACAGCTCCTTGGAGCCGGACTGCGCGAGTCGGTCGGAGCGGTCGCGATGCGCATCGTACTTACCCGGCCGGGGAACGTCTCCATTGCGCGGTGCGAGTCGTCCCCGTGCGAGTCGGTCGGAGCGGTCGGGTCCTGCGAACGAGTCGGTCGGAGATTTCGCGAGCGCACGCATCGTACTCGCTCGCCCGGACGCACGTACGATTCGGTCGGGAAATAGGGCTCCGAATCGGATCCGGTAAAGCCGAATCCGATTCGGAGCCCTACCGGCCGAGATCGGAATCGGCCCCTTGGTCTGAGACATTGTCGCCCTGCTTTTATAGTCATGCAATCCCTGGGGGAAGAACTTGTAACCCTTTCTGTTACGTCGTTTTAAAGTCTGTTTTCAATTGTAGAAAGACTATCTTCCTGTGAGAATCTGTACTGTATAATTTATTCCATAATTCTGTGGTTCTTTACCTATATTAGTAACATGAGTTTTTATTGTTCCTTTTAATGTGCTTTTATGATTATTCTTTTAATCGAATAAAGCTTGATTGATTGATTGATTGATATAGAAATAAGAAACCTATAGGAAACTTCTCTGGTGAAAAGTATAATTTAAAAAATATGGCAGAGTTTTTAGCTATGTATTTCCACATATATCAGCTTAATTATGTATGTATTTAATTATGCAAATACTAAACGTCTAAGTGATGGATACATATTCAAAAAAAGGAATGCCACAGGGTAGATGCCAAATAAGCATTGCTGAGTAGCAAGACGAGAAAATGTTTTGAATTCCTGTAGGCACATTTTGTAATGAAACAATTTTTTGTTGCATAGGCAATATCCATACTTACATGTAACAATGACAATGAACTATAAACAATTTTACCTCAGGGGGTTTTACTCAGGGGTCTGAGAATTTTAATTTAAAGTTACGTGAGAAATATCTTTGCTTAGACCATTATCTGTCTATTAAATGAAATGTTAAGTCGTAAGAGCTGGACATGCTGTCAGTGCATCTTTTATTTTCATCACCATTAAAGCTCTGTGCACTTGTTTGCAACATGCTATAAATGGAACATAGCTGATATAGCTCTTGTTATACCATTTAAATAGGCGTGACTGTTGGCAGTCAGAAATATTCACTTGTGAACCATAAATAAACACAAACATGTTAATAGATGAACCAGTTACATCTCTTGCATTACTGTTATTTATGGAATATGAGGCTGCGTTTATAGGGTGCCTGGCACTTTGTGAATATGAAAACTTTGAGGACTATTCACAAAGATAAATGTACATGTTTAGGAATATTCAGGTGTAAATATACTCCTGCACTTAGGTGTATAACTTTCCTTTTGTGCTTTTCACCATTTCTGAGTTTAGCTCTACACCTAAATGTAGAATTGCCTGTCTCCACCCCATCAGTTAGGAGGATGGATACATCTAAGATTGAATTTACTATTACTAACTTTTTAGTAACTTTTTTACACAAAGGTGAAGATTTATGACACAGTATAGGGAAAATTAAAATAGTTCATTGATATAAAAAGAATATTGAATAAAATAATTATTTTAAACATAGAACTAATAAAATGAAACATATCACATTAACTCTTCAAAATAATAATGACGTAATTAAAATATATACATTTATGTTATAAATATTATTTTTTAACAAAATAAAATGTGTTTCCTTAATGTAATATATTTTTCAATATTACTAACATGTTGAAAAAATAATGTAATGTTTTAACCCCTTGTGTGCTCAGGACGGCCCCAGGCCGTCCTGCGTCACAGTGGGCATGTGCTCAGAACGGCCAGGGGCCGTCCGAATGCCGCCGATTCCCCAGCGCGGCGCAAATTCCCCGCCTGTGCAGAAGAATTAATTAGTGGGCGGAGTTCGGACGGCCCCCGGCCGTCCTCCGCACACGCCTACCGTGACGTAGGACGGCCAGCATGCAAGGGGTTACGCCCCCTAATTAAATCCCCACACGGCAGGGGAATTTGCACCGCAGGGAAGGGGTTAAATAAAAAGTTAACTAAAAATCTATAAAGACATATTTGATTATAAATAGATTTTTTACATAATATATACATTAAATTCACACAAAATATACATATATCATTATATATATATACATATATATATATATATATATATATATATATATATATATATATATATATATATATATATATATATATATATATATATATATATATAATAACCTACTGGCAGTCGCCAGTAGGTAGTTATAGTTAGGACCTGGTTTCTATTCAAAAGGCGTTTTTTCTTTTGCCAATATCTTTGGCCCCATTTGATGAGTCTTTGCAAAATTTTCAAAACTAATGGTCAGCTCCGTTCTTGAAAGTTTTGGGGTGATTCATCAAGCGGGGGATTACTTACATTTATTTGTGTGGAGAAAGAGAGGGAAAGTTTGCCATTACTGGTTTTACCTTGTTGAGAGTGGTGCATTACATTGATTGTGTGCATAAGAAAATCTTTTATGAGTTTCTAATATTTCATATTCTACAATACTATTTGGAAGGTGAGTTATACATTTGTGAGGTGTATTATGTATTAGCTTTATTTTCAAACTTTAAAAATTATTCAAGAACTGTGATGTTTGAAATATATTATTAAATGTAGAGATGTGTATTGTAGTTTGTTTTATTGTACTTAAATGTTGTTTGAAATAGATTGTGTATAGTAATATGTGTATATTGGAAGATGGATTAGCGATTATGGTAGTTTGTATTAGTGTGTGGAAATGTACAATTGAAGTATACCGCATAACTTTAGGTGTCGCTTTCAAATTGGAAGTGCAGTCTGTCAAGTTTTAAGGTGTGCATGGACTTGTGACTGAAGTATGTCTCTACTTGTTTATGTATTCTCATATGTCTTATATATTTCAAGATGCAAGATATATAACAAAGAGGTGTTGTTGCATGTATGTGGCTAGGCTCAACACTGTGAGTAGTAGTAGAATGGTGAAGCTGCAGCACAAAAGCGAGGTTTAAAACATGTTGACATAAGGTATTAGTGAATAGGCTACTTTTTATAAGTCTCTAGAGAGGTACAGTTGAAATTTGCCACATAAATTTAGGTGTTTGCTTGAAATGGGAAGTGTGTTCTGTGAAGTTTTCAGGTCTCAAGAAAACAAGGCACAGAGAGGCAACACAATCAGCATTAATAGCACAAGAAAAAAATATCTTTCTGGAGTCTTCAGTGCGAATGATCCTTCATTTAATGTTTTCAAGAGCATGGGTGCAAGAAGCATACAGATGCAGCCAACGCGTTTCACCCTGAATAGGGCTTCATCAGGGCAATGTGTGCAATATGGTATCTTTGAGATAACTCAATCTGCTTCTCGTTCTTCTATCATCCAATAACAACTTGACGTTTCTGATGCGTAATCCAATGTCGAAAAGGTCTTGCAATTGGAATCGTCACATCCCGTATAAAACGCACACATTTTGCTCTGATATGCAAAATTGTACTTTCAAGTATTGGCAACTTTTTTCACGGAGTAGAGAGCTGGCCAATTGAGGTGTAATCAGTTCGCTTCAAGTTTGCGTACCAGTACAAGTTTTCAGGTCTGCATAGTGTTGTGATTGAAGAAAGTCTCTACTAGGAGATATATTCTGATATGTGTTATGCATCTGAAGATGCTAGATGTATAAAACACAGGTATGCATCTATTTGTATATTTCTTTTATATATGATGCTGCTAGCAAAAGGTACAGACATATGCATGCATGCTTTCACGAAGATTGTGAGACTTACAGCAGAGACATGTAAAGGTTATACTGCTTTGTTTTTGGCTATGCTCAATACCTGGGTAGTCATAGAATGGTGAAGCAGCAGCAGCAGAAAGTGATGTTTAAGATATGTTGGGTGAGAAATTAGTGATTATGATACTTTGTAAGAGTCTGTGGAAAAGTTCACTTGAAGTGCACCGCATAAATCTATGTGTCTGTTTGAAATGTGAAGTGCAGTCTGTCAAGTTTTAAGGTCTTCATGTTCTTGTGATTGAGGTATGTGTGTACTTGCACATGTATTGTGATATTTGTTATGCATCTGTAAGTCTCACCATCTTCCTGAAAGCATGCATGCATATGTTTGTACGCCGCATAAATGTAGGTGTCTAAGTAGATATATTTCTACTTACTCATGTATTCTGATATGTGTTATCTATCTAAAGATGCTACATTTGTAAAACACAAGTATACGTCTATTTGTATGCTTCTTTTATATATGGTGGCACTAGCAATAGGTACAGACACATGCATGCATGCTCTTAGGATTATGGTGAGACTTACAGCAGAGACATGTGATAGGTTGCTGCTTTATATTTGGCTAGGCCCAACATTCTGAGTAGTCATATAATAGTGAAGCTGCAGCACAAAAGTGAGGTTTAAGACATGTTGGCAGAGGGATTAGTGATTAGGCTACTTTCTATGAGTCTGGGGAAATGTACACTTGCAGTACACCGCATAAATGTAGGTGTCTCTTTCAAATGTAAAGTGCAGTCTGTCAAGTTTTAAGTTTTAGGTCTACATGGTCTTGAGATTGATGTATGTCTCTACTTGCACATGTATTCTCATATGTGCTATGCATCTGAAGATACTACATGTATAAAACACAGGTATACCTCTATTTGGATGTTTCTTTTATATATGATAGTACTAGTAAAAGGTACAGACACATGCATACTACATACTTTCAGGAATATGGTGGGATTTACAACAGACTCACGTGAAGGTTTGCTGCTTTATATTTGGGTACGCCCAACACCTTGAGTAGTCGCAGAATGGTGAAGCTGCAGCACAAAAGTGAGGTTAAAGACATGTTGGCAGAAAGTTTAGTGATTAGGGTACTTTGTATGAGTCTGTGAAAAAACACAGGTATAGAACTATTTGTATATTTGTTTTATATATGGTGTCACTAGCAAAAGGTGCAGACACATGTATGGATGCTTTCAGGAATATGATGAGACTTACAACAGAGACATGTAAAGGGTTGCTGTCTTATATTTGGGTAAGCTCAACACTTTAGGTGTTATTTTGATATGGAAACACCAGTCTGTGAGGTTTAAGGGACTTTATGGTGTTGTGAATGACGTATGTGTCTACTTATATATCTATTGTCTGATGTATTATACATTTGAGTAATAACAGGAATGCAGGAGGGATGTCCTTCCAGCAGGTGGGAGCACAATTCAAAATACCTACGTAATTGAATTATTCTTTACACAGTAATAAATCTTCAAACATATATAGTCTGACTTCTGTAGGTTATGTTTGTTCTTCAGTTGCATTTATTCGTCATGCAGTTTCGAACATCAATGTTCCATAATTCCAACAATACTCTTGCAATAAACCCAATGCATTTCGAGTCCTCTCATGACCCTTCGTGAGGGATATTCAATGCAATTCTACAAAATGAATGGAAACAAGACACCATTCGTCATCCAGTCCAATATTAAATAAACGGGTAACAGAAGGAGAATTCCACAAGGTTACTATGTGTTTAATGTGAAAAAACAAACCGGATCTAGTGAGTTCGAGTGCTCATGAAACCTCGCTAAGAAAACAGAACCGTAGTAATCAAGAATGTAAAGAAAAGAAAAGAACGTAATGCTCAGTAACCGGCAGTGCTCGTGATGAGTTTCCAAATAGTGAGGCTCGCTAACATATAAAGACGTGCTCGCAAAGTACCCAACGCACCAAAATCTCCATCACATTGCTTATAAACATGCTGATACAGTGCAAACTATATTTCCAAGTGCCCAATTTCAGTGTTCGAGAGAAACGCTTACCAGAATCTTTCCGACTCAGTTACCGTGAAATGTGGTGATGTGTAACTGACGCAGTTACGCGTTCACGTTATAACGTGTGTTCAATCAGTTAAAGGGACATACACTTTAGAACCCGTGTCGGATAATAAAGTCAAAGAAAAGAAAAAAACGTGTATGAAAAGGAAAACCCGTGTAAACAAAATAAAGAATGCGAAAATAAGTGAAACACAAAAGTGTTATGAACTCTTATTGGAAAGTGTAATGCATCTAGCATAAGGTGGAAAAGTAGAAAAAGGAGTGCAAAATACAGTCTTGAACATTATTACTCAGATAAAGCATACATATTACGCAGCATGGTCAAACTAGAATGCCTGAAATCTAAACGCCACAAGTACTATCCTTACTACACATACATCATTCCAAATAATGAAAATCTGTCAAAAATATGAATATTGGGTGAAAGTATTAGAATATAGATAAACAACGAGAGAGAGAGGGAAGATAAATGGAGCCACTCTTGGTCCCCCTGAGCAATATCAATTCAACAACGAAAGAGTGCAACCAACAAGAAAAGAGCCAGCAAGAGAAAACACTCTTGTTTAAAAAGAACCCTCACTCACCAACCTAGTTGGTGACATGCTTCATCATTGGGTTCCCACCAGAGAGGCCGAGTGCCTCTCTGGTGTGCTACAACGCCCGATTACAGCGAAGCAGGTTTCTTAGTGCAAAGCGTGAGTGCAATAGGTGAGTGGAAAAAGTGATTTAAAAGGTGCCTTTGTTTTATCCCCCAAAAAATTAATGGTGGAAATCTAGGCACCAATAAAAACAAGTGCGTTGTGTAATAACTGTATTTCTAAATGTTGCCGTGTATGACCTACATCTTGCTCACAAAACGCTTTCTTGACCTTTCACAAGATTGTCTCCTACGTGACCCTGTGTTGGTGCCCTGGGCCGGTTTCTACTGCACCCACGCATTTATCTCTGGAACTTGTATAGGCAACAGAACAGGTCTGTCCCTGCCAACGGCCTAACACCTGGCCAGGTCACGATACCCTCCTCAGCTGCAAGGCATGAAAGCTGCCCCCAAACAGGAATATGTCCAGCGCACTCCTGAACTCCTGCAATCCTCGGAGTTTCCTTTGGCCCAACACCTGAAAATCTGCTCCACACACCTGAATTCCTGCATACCAACTGACTTTCTGTCATCCTCCTACACCCGAGGGGAGTGTCTACATCCTATAAAAAATGCTGCATGCCAAGGACATTTTGAACAGTCTCCTGACACCTACGCAATCCGTGGGTCTCGGACACTCTTCCATCTCTAGAGATTATCTTTTGTTGTACTAAATAAATCTTTTGTTTCCTTGCTTCCAGAAGTGTGGTCTCCCTTTCTTTGGAATGACATTTGGCGCACCAACGTGGAACCCGTCAGAGACTCGGTGGCCCAGGCTTGACGACCCGGAGAGGAGGGAAATATCGGTAACTTAGGAGCGCACCTACGGAAAAGCAGATTCAAGTCCCCGTAGCCAACGCCGCCAGTATCTCCTTCCCTCAACGGTGTCCTCTACAACAGTAGCCCCGGTCCTGACTGGGGATCCCTTCTTTGGTCCACCTGATTTGTTTTCGAAAAGAAGAGACCCCGCTGGAAACAGGACACATCAGTATTCTGGTAAGGTCGTCTTGAGCGACATGTTTTTTCTATTCTGAACGTCATATTGAGCATGCCTTTGACTATTCTGGTTTTGGATTAATTATTCGGTCTTTGCAAACACCGAAGAGCAGGTAATGTGTTCTCAATTTTGAACAAAACTGCAGTCATAAGAGAATATCCTTGTTGATACCCATATCTTAGACATGCCTGTCTCTAACAGATTAAGGAAATTATGTTGCTGTTTTTATGGCCAAGATACTCTCGAAGACAGTCAGCCGAGCTCCTCCGGAAGGGACCCCTAATAAGGAAATGTACATAAAGTATGGTAATTCCGGTATTATTCACACAAAATCGTGGCGGAAATACACAAAATCAAATATAGAATTACAATGGCCAAAGTTTGGGTCATTTGAAATTCCGCAGATAACGTACCTAGAAGAACAACTTCACCGGCGGAAGGTTAGAGCAAGTATGTTTGATTCTTTCAGCCTTTGGAAGAAAGAAATACATGAGAGAATTAGGAAGGCCCAGGCTAAAGAAAATAACCAGAAAAAGAGAACACCCCAATCAGACATAGCAGCCCTTAAAGGGAAGGAAATAGAGCGGAATAAAGAGAGACATGACAGAGAATTTAGGTTAAATGTAACAGGTCAATATCCGGTACTACCAACTAAACAAGATGAAGAGGATACACTATTGTATTCAAGACCTCCTGCTTATCAACCACAATTGTTAATGCAACCGCCACAGCCTCCACCTGTCATTCCTAATGTACTCCCAAACCCGCAACATCAACCTGTTCAGCCATCTGAAGCAACTGCCCCGATTCCCCCGGTTAGCTAATCAGATTCCGTGCCTCTTACCGCTAACGAACCAGTGGTGAGATTAAAAATAAAAAAACAAAGAAGCGAGCCCTGTCTGCTGCAGATTCAGACTCCGAGTCAGAATCCCTGGTACTAGGTCATGAATCAGATACTAGTGAATATAGACAAAACCATCCCCCACGATTAAGAAGCCACGACAGGAAAAGAATAAATCTCAGAGCCCAGCAGCTAATATACAAAGGTGCCACCCCAGCAGATATACACAGTGCAACCAATGAGCAGATCCAAGTAGCAGGAAAGAACTATCTACTAGAGAGGATGGCTTATCACCTAATGGCTAAAAATGATGATACATATGTAGATACACCTACAGCATTTCGCAAACTCTATCGTTTGGTAGAAAGTGGTGGGTCAACAAAAGATGAAAGAGATACTTTATTGACAATGATTAAAACAGCTTTACATAAAGAAAGTCTTTCCAATGAGGTAGAACCTATTGAAAGGATACAGCAAATGCCTGTTAAAGAAGCAGCACCCGCTTTTGTCCCACCTCGGGCGATGGGTCTAATGTTACTAACCCTAATGATCCCAATGCGTGTTCTAGATGGCTGTTTAATTTTGTATACACCCCCTGGACCAAAGCAGAAATGTTGCAACTGCGGAAGGACATCCCTGATATCCGAAAGAATCCCACAGGATTCTATGAAAGCGTCCAACAGGTTCTGAGTTCATATACACTGACTCTAACAGACATAATACAGTTTTTTGGACTTATACTTCCAGCCGAACTGTGGAAACCCCTACGGTTTACAGATGACCAGGCAGCCCTTGGGGATACATGGGAAGAATTAGCACTCAAAGATACAAATAGGAAACCAGGCGAAAAGCCACACGACCATATTTTAAAATTGCCCCAAAGATTGTTGACAAAATTGAAAACAATGGCACCTGAGAGGAAAATAGACTGGACATTACTTGCTGCCTGTAAACAGAACCAGGATGAGTCAGTCTCTGACTATTTCACAAGGCTGGGAAAAGCATACGCTGACTTCAGTGGTCAGGATGTGACCACTGAAACTGGCAGACATCTCTTAATTCAAACTTTTGTAAAGGGTCTGTTACCTTCAGTAGGGAACAGACTAACATCTAGTGAAAGTAGTTAGCCAGCGGCCACTCCGGCCACTATTCTGACTATGGCTCAATATTACGAGACACAGAATAAAACAGCGGAGGATGAGAAAGAGAACAAAAAGAAGAAATTAAAAGAACAAGTGTTGCTTAGTCAAATAGATACGCGTCGCACAAACAGCCATATGCCCAGACCAACGGTCTCATACCCCGAACCCAGACCATATACCTCAGATACCCCACGCCAACTACCCAGACTAGGCCCCCAACCTACTGACATCTGCGCTTATTGTAAAAAACCAGGACACTGGAAAGGTGATTGTAGGATTCTAGCAGCCAACATCGCTTCGGGGAAAACTCAACCCAGAACACATAATACCCAGACACGAGCTACACCACTTTACAGGGAGAATAGATTTGATAGAGGCCCAAGACAGCAGGAACTTCAAGCTACCCTTCAGGACTATACCGTGGATGATCCTGAAATGTCATCCCTGTATTGGGCAGCATAGGACAGTCTAGGATGGGGGAAGGAACCAGTGGAAGTACCTGCAGATCAACAGGGACCATATGTTACAGCATCAGTTGCAGGGTCAGCGGGACCTTTTCTAATAGACACATGAGCATCCCGTAGCACTCTAACCACACCACTGATTCCGAGGGCTCCTCCATCCGGCAAACTCATTACATCGACTGGATTCGATGGTCAGCCCTCTGTCAATTCCTTGTCCTACCCAACACCATTCTCAATGCAAGGTGAACAAATTTCAGCTACCTTTTTACTGTCTTCCCAATGCCCAGAGAACTTACTAGGCCTAGATCTGTTAAAACACTATAGAGCTACCATTCGGTGTTCACCGAATAACGTTCGGTTAATACTGTACGATAACAATGCTCCTTCTGCTCCTACCCAGCTTTTACAGTTATCACACATACAAGATGATTTGGCGACTATTTCCCCCTGTCTATGGGCGACCTCAGACACGGAACCTCAGACACGGATGTTGGATCCATCCAAATGCCTCCAGTGCATATCACCGTAAAACCAGGAGCAACTCTGCCAAGGATCCCACAGTATAAAATATCTAAAGAGGGAGAGGTCGCCCTTCAAACCATTGTTCAGGACCTCATACTCGCTGGTGTAGTGGAACAGGTATCAGGAAATATCTGTAACAGTCCTATTCTCCCAGTTCTTAAACGTTCCCCTACAGGACAAAAGATATATAGATTTGTGATCGATCTGCGAGCTATTAACAAAATAGTGCAGCCTCAATTTCCTGTAGTTTCTGACATTACCACCATTCTCACCATGATCCCACCAACAGCTAGAGTATTCACAGTTATAGACCTTAAAAATGCATATTTCTCTATTCCTATACACAAGGATTCCCGTTTTCTCTTTGGATTTACATTATTGAATGTCTCATATAGATTCTGTAGAGCACCTCAAGGCTACACTGAAAGTCCCAGCATCTATGGCCAGGCTTTAAAAACACAACTGGATCAGATCCAGCTTCCACAAGGAGTAGTATTAATTCAATACGTTGACGACATTCTTTTAGCAGCAGACACAACACAACTTGCCCGCAAAGCATCCATGATCACACTCCAGTTTCTTGCTACTAAGGGACACAAGGTCTCTAAAGACAAACTATAGTATTGTAAACAACAAGTGACCTACTTGGGTCACTTGTTGTCTGAGGAGGGACGCACTCTTACACCAGATAGGATTCAAACTATTCTGAATTTTCCAACTCCTGTCACCCAACGTGATGTCAGAGCACTCATAGGACTGACTTCCTTTTGTAGACAATGGGTCCCTAATTTCTCCCTCATCATTAAACCATTTCTTTCTCTAGTCACCAGAGATGTATCTGACCCCGTCCCCTGGACCACCCAACACACAGAAGCATTAACGACACTACGCCAGGCCCTGTGCTCTGCTCCCGTACTAGGTACTCCTGACTATCACAAACAATTTTTTCTTTTTGTACACGAGCGATCTGGATGCAGCCTCTCGCTCCTCTGTCAGACACATGGCACACACAAGCGACCATGTGCGTACTTTTCTGCAGTCCTGGACCCTGTTGCTTCTGCTTTGCCCACCTGTCTACGCGCTGTAGCGGCCACTGCAGTGGCGGTGCGACAGACGGAGGGCATTGTTTTGGGATCCCCCTGACGGTTTTTGTCCCACACTCAGTGGACATATTGCTCAACAAAACCAAGACACAACATCTCACCAGTGCCCGACTACATGGATATGAACTCACCCTTCTTAACCCGCATATCACAATACAACGTTGTACCACCCTCAACCCAGCCACACTCTTACCCTTACCAACTACTGATCCCCTCACACAACCAGCCCACCATGACTGTGTATTCCATACTGAAGCTGAAACAAAAAGTCGGGTGGATCTGAAAGATACAGCTTTTCCAGAGGCAGAAGGCCACTTATGGGTGGATGGGTCATGACTAAAAATACCGGACGGTACTAGTTCCTCTGCCTATGCAGTCACTACAGCCCTTACAGTGATAGAAACAGCTAGAATTCTCCAGAAATCAGCCCAGGCAGCAGAAATAACAGCCCTTACACGAGCATGCATCCTTAGTACCAATATGTCAGTCAATATATATACCGACAGTCAATATGCCTTTGGCGTGGTACATAATTTTGCACTACTATGGAAAGAACGAGGTTTCCTTACTTCACATGGCACCCCTATTCAGCATGGCGACCTTATCAATGCCCTTTGGAAGCAATCACTTTACCAACCAAACTGGCAGTAATCAAATGTGCAGCTCACAAAAGGGTGACAGATGAAGTAGGGCAAGGGAATGCCTTAGCAGATAAGATAGCAAGACAAACAGCATTGGGGGAAGTACCAGCTAGAGTATACGTCCTAAAGTCACAAGCTGAGAAATGGCATGACGCTAGACAGCAGATAATTGACAAACAGCGTTCAGCCACTCCTGAAGAAAAGGCCCAGTGGGAAACAGAGGGAACAATGGATGAAGAGGGGTGCTGGAGGTCCCAAGATATGCTAAAATGGAAATTACCACAGGCTTACGTAATCCCCTTGCTCACTATGACTCACTTACCTGCACATATTGGTTCCCAGGCCATGTGTACCATGCTCAAGGAAGTATGGGATTACCACCGACTCCGCCCAGCAGCAGAGCGGTTTGTCAAACAGTGCCTCACATGTCTCAGACACAACATAGGTCAGGGAACTAAAGTCCCAATGGCAGGATTCGCCCTTCCTACTGCACCATTTGAAGTACTTCAGATAGACTATATACAGTTAAACAGAGTCAATCACTACAAATATGCATTGGTGGTAGTCTGTGCCTTTAGCAAATGGGTTGAGGCATACCCCACAAAGGATAACACTGCCATCACTACAGCTAAAGTCTTATTGAAAGAATTTTTCCCTAGATATGGCCTTTGTAGATTAATGCAAAGTGACAGGGGGTCCCATTTCATTGGACAGACAGTCAAGAACATCCTGGGAGGGCTTGGGGTCAAACAAAAATTTCATGCAGCATTCCACCCACAGGCAGCAGGGCTGGTGGAGAGGTACAATGGGATCCTTAAAGAAAAGCTGGCTAAAATAACAACAGAAACAGGACTGAATTGGGTCAATGCTCTTCCATTGGCACTACTATCTATTAGATCAGTCCCACATTCCAAATCCCATCTTACCCCATACGAGGTCGTTTTTGGCAGGCCCATGAATATCTGGAATGCACCCTCTCCAAAGTCCATTTCACACCTACCACAGGAAATATTGACTGATTATTTGTATGAACTTACTGAGACCCTGTCTTTAATCCATGAACAGGTGCGGGCCACTACTGAGGACAGATCCCAGGGTCCAGGCCATCACATCCTCCCTGGCGAATTTGTCCTGGTGAAAAACTTCGCCCGCACCCAATCCCTACAACCACGCTGGAAGGGGCCTCTGCAGGTACTCCTGGCCACAAGGACAGCCGTCAGAGTGGAGGGAAGAAAGTCGTGGGTACATGCGTCCCACTGCAGGAAAGTGGACCCCGTCACCAAAGAACAACTACAAACCCAGAAAGAAGTCTTAAGGCACGAAAAATCAGCATCACCACGCCTTGAGTCGGACACTGAGTTGGAACTTTGTGACGAAGGAACAGACGTATACTACCTCCGGTCCAAGGCTAAGCTAAAGAACAAGTCTAGCTCCAAGGCTGAAGAAAGCTAAAATGAGAACTTGTAGTACCCGGACAATAGTACTGTTTATCCTGACTGCCATTTTTGTCCTGTTCAGCGTAGTGTTCTGGATCCTCGAAGAAATAGTCCCCGCCAAACATACTGTATTACCCCAAGCAACAGTTCCACCAACGCCACCTGAACATTCTCATGTACCTTGGCCAGACACACATCTCAACAGACACTTGGAGTTTCATAATAATACTTTTATTCAAATGTTACACCAGTTTAATCAGGTTTCCAATGCGACAGACTGTTATGTTTGTGGACTCCTACCTCATGCAGTTCAGCACACTATCTCATTCTTGGTGTTTCCCGCCACTCCGGCCTACACTTGTGCTCTGATGTACAATTTGACGAACGTTTTTCCATCATGTTATGACAAAGGCAACCTTACAACATTCCAACCCTTTCTTTGGACTCTTCATAAAAAAAACAATACTCTCTGCAATGCCTCTGACCCGCCACAAATGCACGCTATTATGTCCACCCCTATGCAGGACACCTGGGGTTACACTTTCTTTCCTACTCAAGAGAAAGAAGTTGCCATTTCAGTTACATCACGTCCTGGTACATTGTGTCTGCAAGGTCAAGGAACAATACCTATAGGAGCCAGTCTGTGCAATACTACCATAACCTACAACAACTTCACCCCATACCTCAGCCTTCCATCAGGACTGCACTTTGTATGTGGAAACAAAGCTTACACCTGGCTGCCTTCTGACTGGAGTGGCACATGCTATATTGCATTCCTGCTGCCACCCACATTTAACAGGAACAACTTGTACCACAGACAGAGGAGACGGGTACCAGATATAGACCAGACCGACACCAGCAACCAGCAACTCGGCGATGCCCTGAAGGGCCTTCTACCTTTTTGGGGTCCCATGTCCAACAGTCTCAACACCAGGCGACTCACCAGAGTCCTGGAAGCTACTGCCAACATCACTGCAGGAATACTGACCCAGCACACGGCCGAAATCGATGCTACACGGATGGTTTCTCTTCAGAATCGCATGGTGCTCGACGTCATCCTGGCAGATCGAGGAGGGGCCTGTCGCATCATCGGGGCTAGCTGCTGTGTGTATATTCCTGATTCATCGCCCTCCGTCTATGAAGCAATCTCCAAACTACACCGGATTGCCACCGAAATACAACCAGACAATGGGACCCCTTGGACCTGGACAACTGGCTTATGGAACATTCTGATCACCTGGGGATGGAAGATACTGGCGCTCCTCACGATCCCCTTGGGTACCATCTTCTTCTGTTGCCTGTGCGTCCATTGTGGCCCAGCACTCTGTTCTCTGTGTGCATCTACCTGCAGATCCACACCTATGACCAGTCAGACTGAAAACAGCAAAATACTATATCATCAGACATTTGAAGAACTCTGTAAAATTGACATTTACTAATGACGTTGCACACGGCAAGAGGAGGGACTGTAATAACTGTATTTCTAAATGTTGCCGTGTATGACCTACATCTTGCTCACAAAACGCTTTCTTGACCTTTCACAAGATTGTCTCCTACGTGACCCTGTGTTGGTGCCCTGGGCCGGTTTCTACTGCACCCACGCATTTATCTCTGGAACTTGTATAGGCAACAGAACAGGTCTGTCCCTGCCAACGGCCTAACACCTGGCCAGGTCACGAAACCCTCCTCAGCTGCAAGGCATGAAAGCTGCCCCCAAACAGGAATATGTCCAGCGCACTCCTGAACTCCTGCATTCCTCTGAGTTTCCTTTGGCCCAACACCTGAAAATCTGCTCCACACACCTGAATTCCTGCATACCAACTGACTTTCTGTCATCCTCCTACACCCGAGGGGAGTGTCTACATCCTATAAAAAATGCTGCATGCCAAGGACATTTTGAACAGTCTCCTGACACCTACGCAATCCGTGGGTCTCGGACACTCTTCCATCTCTAGAGATTATCTTTTGTTGTACTAAATAAATCTTTTGTTTCCTTGCTTCCAGAAGTGTGGTCTCCTTTCTTTGGAATGACAGTTGGGTGATTTCAATAACTGGCTAAATTGACCAGATACATCCTACTGTGAAAAAGGAAAAATGGTCAACATGTTTCTGCTTCAGAAAGCTATTAGTGAAGCATTCTTCAGGACCAGCACACCACGGCGGTGTGCACACGCTAAGGCGCACCCTAACCTGTGGTGGAATGAACCGAATAAACTCACGGTTGTTCGTTGAACCTTCAGAATTTCTGAAAGCCGTAAATATCTGTGAAGGCAAAAAGACATACAGACAAACAACACAAGTCACATGGCAAGTAATACATAATAGCTCAAGTGCTTGATAGTGATCCGGAGTGCCTCATGCCCCTGCTTGGTGCTCTTCAGAGTGCAGCAATGTCGCTAGCAATGCTCTAATGATATATCGGTGCCAGTGATACGTGAATTTTTAGACACTAACATGTTGTGCTATACAGGTGCTCTGTAGGCGTGCTCATTAACTGTATAGCATGTGAGCATGAAAACGAGGAGCGCGCTTCAGTTCCTGCATGCTTACACAGGTATTACAGGTAGGTGATTCGAAAAAACAATGAACATGACTACACCACTGAGGCACAAGAAATGATAAGATTATTGCCGTCAGTGGTTAGGGCAGTTTTATGAGCATGGGTTAAACATGGTTTAAAAACATGGTTTAAAAACAGGGCTTACGTGAAGTACTATGTAACCTCACGACATGGGTCCCAGTGGGGGGCGGTGACTTATAGTCACACTCTGTAAGGGTTAGAAAATAAGTAACACTAAGTTAGATAAAGGATGACAAGAGTGTTACCTCCAATCGTTGAAAATGCTCGTAAGACCACTTACTTCATCAAAATCACACGCCCGTAAGACACCTGCGTACTCCCATCCATGGACCCAGAGGATACCATGGTGTCTGCTTGGCGTGTATTTGACGGAAGTGACCAGCCGAGTGCCCGGAACATTGTGCGTGCCAAACGCTGCATAGCGTGGTGACGTTTGCGCTTGCGTATACACGCAAAGGCTGCAACGCTAACCTTGGTGTTGGCAGGGCGGTGAATTCAACAGCCAAAACTTTATTTTGAAGCCAGTTCCCTCAATAGTAACGCTCATGTGGCAATGTCGAGCGTATCGGGCAGGTCTTCTTAATCTGTATATTTAAACACTAGACAAAGGGTGACATTTTATTCGATAACCTCGGGCATGTTACTAAAATGTTTCTAGTATGTATATATGATTAAGCACTGGACATGAACGTGATGACTCATAATAATGTAATACGAGGCACACTATCTGAAATGGCACATATTAAAGCGTTATGTGCACAGTCTTACTAGTATATTTCATAGTGGCAATTGTCTATCTCATACAAATAAATCAAATTATCCGGAGATCAACATGGGCATTGCACCCTATAAATGGCAAATATTCCAGCGTTACTTATGAGGTCTTAAAAGTGTGTTTGAATTTGAAAGGTGTCTATCTCATGCCAATTAGGTTTTATCATCAGGAGATAAGCATGGACAATATACACTACAGGAGGTAATGGACTTATCAGACCAGTAGTCCAGATGTTTGATTACATTAAATATCAGCGCCTCATCACCGAACCCCAGGCTATATTATCATTGAGTCCGTGCACATGTGTAGAAAGGCGATAAATCCAACGCTGTTCCTTCCCGAACAATATTTGCGAAGACTTGGTTCCAGGTTTTATTTGTTCAATCACAGTCCAACGCATGTCGTTAGTAGTGTGGTTTGACTGCAAGAAATGTTCAGTCAGCTTCGTGGTACTCCTTCTACAACGGATGTTGCTACGGTGTTCACACACCCGTTGTTTTATTTTTTGTGTGGTCATACCCACATATCTTGAACCACAAGGGCAAGTAATCAGGTAGACCACATTCGTCGAATTACAATTCGTGTGTGAGCGTTGTGTCCATGTCTTGCCACTCTCTAGATCCAGTGTTTTTGTAGGAGTGATCAGATGGCAAACACTGCATGATCCACAGGGGAAATGGCCTGTAACCCTGGGTAAACCCCAAGCGTTGAGTACCGATGGTTCTTCGTCAGTGTCAGTTTTCCTGGGGCGTGTATGCACTACGGTATCCTTGATACTTCTTGCCTTCTTGAAAGAAAATAGAGGTTTTTCCCATTTTAAGTTGTTACTTTCAAGAATCCGCCAGTGTTTCCTGATGGATTTCATGATAGCGTTGGATGAAACGCTATAGATAGTGACACAAGTTAGCAGAACTTCTTCAGTGTTTCTGGGTGTGTCTTCAAGGAGGGCCTCCCTGGGTTGATTCCTTGCTCTTTTGCTGCTCTTATTCAAGATTCTTTCTGGGTAACCGCGTTTGCAGAGTTTCTTTGTAAGTTCCCCGGATTGAGAGCGATAGTCCTCGACCTTGCTGCAATTACGCCTTATGCGAAGGTATTGCCCATAAGGGAGATTTTCTCTTCACGGTCTTGGGTGAAAACTGGAAAACGACAACAAGTTGTTCTTAGCTGTCGGTTTGTAATGAGTTTTTGTGAGCAATCTCCCTTCTGACTTTGTTATGAATACATCCAGGAAAATCATCTCTTCTTTATGGAAGGTATGTGTGAACCTTAGGTTAGGATCACAAGAATTAATCCAATCAAAGAAATCCAACAATAAGGTTTCAGGTCCTTGCTAGATGACAAATACGTCATCTATATATCTCTTCCAGAAGGATATATAGGACGTGTAAGGGTTATCTGTAGTCAGAATGTACTTGCACTCAAAATCGTAGATAAAACAAAGGCACCTTTTAAATCACTTTTTCCTCTCACCTATTGCACTCACGCCTTGCACTAAGAAACCTGGCACAGCAGAGAGGCACTCGGCCTCTCTGGTGGGAACCCAATGATGAAGCATGTCACCAACTAGGTTGGTGAGTGAGGTTTTTTTTTAAACAAGAGTGTTTTCTCTTGCTGGCTCTTTTCTTCTTGGTAGCACTCTTTCGTTGTTGAATTGAAAGTATTAGAAGACAGAAAAATGTACAGGAAACAATTACATTCAATTCGATCATTTAGCCCTTGTGGTTGTAAAGTCTGTAATTTTTTTGTCCAGTAAAATTCAAATTGCACTGCATTCTTTGGGGATCCGTATCTGGTTGTAGTTTCAGCGCCTCTAGTATGGTGTAACGCAGTTGCGCTATATTGTGTTTGCCTTCCACCCAATGCATAGCAACTGTAGATTTTTCATTCTTGTTACGAATGTTACTTTCATGTTATCCCACTCTCACTTTAACTTTCCGTTCCGTTTTCCCAACTTAAATTTTCCCACACTGACATTTCAATGCATAGATCACATTGGCCGTGTCACACGTACTTGAGTGTTTTAGTTGAATAGTGTTGCCCTTAGTTGGATTAATCAATTGGTTGCCAACCATTACATTGTTACAATGCACACAGTTCATACATTTTTGCATGCCTTTAAAATCTTTCTGAACTGGTTTTTGCTTTGTATTCAGTAATTCTTTCAAGTTCTTAGATCTCTGCATGGCGAAAGTAGGTTGTTGTGAAATAAGAGTATGTAGATCAGGTTCCGTCTGTATGATACTCCAGTGTTTCATTATAATTGATTTAATCAAGTTTGATTGTGTCGAATATTTCAAAACACAGACTGTCAAATTGGATGGTTTAGGTGCAGTGCGACGTAACAGGGTTGTTCTATCTACTAATGCAACTCTTTGCCTGGCATTTTCTAGAATAGGTTCCGCGTAGCCACACTGTCAAAATTTCTCAGAGAAGGTTTTGATGGCAACATTACTTACATTATGGTCCGATGTAATTCTTTTCAGTCTGATAAATTGAGAATAAGGTAAGTGTTGTTTAAGTGGGCTAGGATGGAAACTGGAAAAATGCAAGAAGTTATTTCTGTCTGTAGCTTTTGTGTAGACCCTTGTGTTGATTGTGCCTGAATCTATTTGAATCCATACATCAAGAAATGTTATGCTCTTCTTGTCAATCTGATGAGTAAATTTTATGCGATCATAGATGTGATTCAGCTGACTGATGTTGTTTTCAAGAATTTTCACATCTCCCTTCCAAATGATTAAAATGTCGTCTATGTACTGCTTGAATAATACGAGATGTTGGCTCCATTCATCATTCTGAAGTATGTGTTCACACTCAAGTTTGGCCATAAAGATATTAGCGTATGATGGGGCTCCAGTAAAGCCCATTGAAGTTCCATTATTTTGGGCGTAGAATTCACCGTTCCACTCAAAATAACTGTGCATTAGTGCGAAGTGAAGAAGCTCTAGTAGTAATACTTTCTCTGCTCTGATATTATCCTGTTTCAGTAAAAACCATTCTATGGCCTCCAGGCCATCTTGATGCGGTATAGAAGTGTAGAGGGAGGTGACGTCAATGGTACATAAGTACCAGTTTTCAATGTCATCAGTGTTTAATTCTTTTAGTAAAACAAGTAATGCTGTGGTGTCTTGAATGTAAGTTTCCAGTTGTTGTACAATGGGTTGCAGAAAATTGTCTAGGTAGCGTCCAATAAGTTCTGATAGTGATCCACATGCTGACACTATTGGGCGAAACGGTGGTCTCTTAATATCTTTATGGACTTTTGGAAGCATGTAAAACTTAGGTCGTCTAGGGTGGGTGGTATACAGTTATTTCATGGTATTCTTACTTATCCATCCCATCTCTAAGGCTCGTGTCAGAATTTGATGAAAGATTTTTTGATAAGTGGTGGTGGGATCATAATCCAACTTAGAGTATGTGTCAGTGTCCTGAATGTGATTCTTCACGCTTTGTTCATAAAACTCAGTATCTAATATTACCAGAGCGCCACCTTTATCCGCTTTGCGGTAGGTTAATCGTGTGTCATATGCCAATTGCTTCAGGGTGCCCCATTCTTTCACTGTGAAGTTTGCCGAATTGTTCTTCTGAAAATCAATAAGTTTCAACTCAGCTTTCACGAGACGTTCAAAGGCATCTATTTATTTGTGCGAGAACTTTGTTCGCCCTAAGTTGGCGGGGGTATGCCCAGACGTGGGTCCCTTGCTCACTTTGCCACTGGATTCAAGCAAGCCTGGCTGATGACGGCTGGAATGCCAGAAACCGGTCCTAGGATGCTTGTTTCCGGTCCAGGGAAGACATGGCTTGGCAGTTCGGGCTGGACTGTTCCCATGAGGCACAGGGTCAGACTGATTTGCATATGGCCATGTCTGAACTGGGGTGGTGGAGTGAGCTAAAGAATGATGATGGATTAGGCCCAGATCAGTTGACTGGGGGTGAGTGTTTGATTGGCTCAAACGCTCCGTCCATCATCCCCTTTTGTATCGCTTTGTTCGCCCTAAGTTGGCGGGGTATGCCCAGACGTGGGTCCCTTGCTCACTTTGCCACTGGATTCAAGCAAGCCTGGCTGATGACGGCTGGAATGCCAGAAACCGGTCCTAGGATGCTTGTTTCCGGTCCAGGGAAGACATGGCTTGGCAGTTCGGGCTGAACTGTTCCCATGAGGCACAGGGTCAGACTGATTTGCATATGGCCATGTCTGAACTGGGGTGGTGGAGTGAGCTAAAGAATGATGATGGATTAGGCCCAGATCAGTTGACTGGGGGTGAGTGTTTGATTGGCTCAAACGTTCCGTCCATCATCCCCTTTTGTATCGCTTTGTTCGCCCTAAGTTGGCGGGGGTATGCCCAGACGTGGGTCCCTTGCTCACTTTGCCACTGGATTCAAGCAAGCCTGGCTGATGACGGCTGGAATGCCAGAAACCGGTCCTAGGATGCTTGTTTCCGGTCCAGGGAAGACATGGCTTGGCAGTTCGGGCTGGACTGTTCCCATGAGGCACAGGGTCAGACTGATTTGCATATGGCCATGTCTGAACTGGGGTGGTGGAGTGAGCTAAAGAATGATGATGGATTAGGCCCAGATCAGTTGACTGGGGGTGAGTGTTTGATTGGCTCAAACGCTCCGTCCATCATCCCCTTTGGTATCGCTTTGTTCGCCCTAAGTTGGCGGGGTATGCCCAGACGTGGGTCCCTTGCTCACTTTGCCACTGGATTCAAGCAAGCCTGGCTGATGACGGCTGGAATGCCAGAAACCGGTCCTAGGATGCTTGTTTCCGGTCCAGGGAAGACATGGCTTGGCAGTTCGGGCTGGACTGTTCCCATGAGGCACAGGGTCAGACTGATTTGCATATGGCCATGTCTGAACTGGGGTGGTGGAGTGAGCTAAAGAATGATGATGGATTAGGCCCAGATCAGTTGACTGGGGGTGAGTGTTTGATTGGCTCAAACGTTCCGTCCATCATCCCCTTTTGTATCGCTTTGTTCGCCCTAAGTTGGCGGGGGTATGCCCAGACGTGGGTCCCTTGCTCACTTTGCCACTGGATTCAAGCAAGCCTGGCTGATGACGGCTGGAATGCCAGAAACCGGTCCTAGGATGCTTGTTTCCGGTCCAGGGAAGACATGGCTTGGCAGTTCGGGCTGGACTGTTCCCATGAGGCACAGGGTCAGACTGATTTGCATATGGCCATGTCTGAACTGGGGTGGTGGAGTGAGCTAAAGAATGATGATGGATTAGGCCCAGATCAGTTGACTGGGGGTGAGTGTTTGATTGGCTCAAACGCTCCGTCCATCATCCCCTTTTGTATCGCTTTGTTCGCCCTAAGTTGGCGGGGGTATGCCCAGACGTGGGTCCCTTGCTCACTTTGCCACTGGATTCAAGCAAGCCTGGCTGATGACGGCTGGAATGCCAGAAACCGGTCCTAGGATGCTTGTTTCCGGTCCAGGGAAGACATGGCTTGGCAGTTCGGGCTGGACTGTTCCCATGAGGCACAGGGTCAGACTGATTTGCATATGGCCATGTCTGAACTGGGGTGGTGGAGTGAGCTAAAGAATGATGATGGATTAGGCCCAGATCAGTTGACTGGGGGTGAGTGTTTGATTGGCTCAAACGCTCCGTCCATCATCCCCTTTTGTATCGCTTTGTTCGCCCTAAGTTGGCGGGGTATGCCCAGACGTGGGTCCCTTGCTCACTTTGCCACTGGATTCAAGCAAGCCTGGCTGATGACGGCTGGAATAGCCAGAAACCGGTCCTAGGATGCTTGTTTCCGGTCCAGGGAAGACATGGCTTGGCAGTTCGGGCTGGACTGTTCCCATGAGGCACAGGGTCAGACTGATTTGCATATGGCCATGTCTGAACTGGGGTGGTGGAGTGAGCTAAAGAATGATGATGGATTAGGCCCAGATCAGTTGACTGGGGGTGAGTGTTTGATTGGCTCAAACGTTCCGTCCATCATCCCCTTTTGTATCGCTTTGTTCGCCCTAAGTTGGCGGGGTATGCCCAGACGTGGGTCCCTTGCTCACTTTGCCACTGGATTCAAGCAAGCCTGGCTGATGACGGCTGGAATGCCAGAAACCGGTCCTAGGATGCTTGTTTCCGGTCCAGGGAAGACATGGCTTGGCAGTTCGGGCTGGACTGTTCCCATGAGGCACAGGGTCAGACTGATTTGCATATGGCCATGTCTGAACTGGGGTGGTGGAGTGAGCTAAAGAATGATGATGGATTAGGCCCAGATCAGTTGACTGGGGGTGAGTGTTTGATTGGCTCAAACGCTCCGTCCATCATCCCCTTTGGTATCGCTTTGTTCGCCCTAAGTTGGCGGGGTATGCCCAGACGTGGGTCCCTTGCTCACTTTGCCACTGGATTCAAGCAAGCCTGGCTGATGACGGCTGGAATGCCAGAAACCGGTCCAGGGAAGACATGGCTTGGCAGTTCGGGCTGGACTGTTCCCATGAGGCACAGGGTCAGACTGATTTGCATATGGCCATGTCTGAACTGGGGTGGTGGAGTGAGCTAAAGAATGATGATGGATTAGGCCCAGATCAGTTGACTGGGGGTGAGTGTTTGATTGGCTCAAACGCTCCGTCCATCATCCCCTTTTGTATCGCTTTGTTCGCCCTAAGTTGGCGGGGGTATGCCCAGACGTGGGTCCCTTGCTCACTTTGCCACTGGATTCAAGCAAGCCTGGCTGATGACGGCTGGAATGCCAGAAACCGGTCCTAGGATGCTTGTTTCCGGTCCAGGGAAGACATGGCTTGGCAGTTCGGGCTGGACTGTTCCCATGAGGCACAGGGTCAGACTGATTTGCATATGGCCATGTCTGAACTGGGGTGGTGGAGTGAGCTAAAGAATGATGATGGATTAGGCCCAGATCAGTTGACTGGGGGTGAGTGTTTGATTGGCTCAAACGTTCCGTCCATCATCCCCTTTTGTATCGCTTTGTTTGCCCTAAGTTGGCGGGGGTATGCCCAGACGTGGGTCCCTTGCTCACTTTGCCACTGGATTCAAGCAAGCCTGGCTGATGACGGCTGGAATGCCAGAAACCGGTCCTAGGATGCTTGTTTCCGGTCCAGGGAAGACATGGCTTGGCAGTTCGGGCTGGACTGTTCCCATGAGGCACAGGGTCAGACTGATTTGCATATGGCCATGTCTGAACTGGGGTGGTGGAGTGAGCTAAAGAATGATGATGGATTAGGCCCAGATCAGTTGACTGGGGGTGAGTGTTTGATTGGCTCAAACGTTCCGTCCATCATCCCCTTTTGTATCGCTTTGTTCGCCCTAAGTTGGCGGGGTATGCCCAGACGTGGGTCCCTTGCGCACTTTGCCACTGGATTCAAGCAAGCCTGGCTGATGACGGCTGGAATGCCAGAAACCGGTCCTAGGATGCTTGTTTCCGGTCCAGGGAAGACATGGCTTGGCAGTTCGGGCTGGACTGTTCCCATGAGGCACAGGGTCAGACTGATTTGCATATGGCCATGTCTGAACTGGGGTGGTGGAGTGAGCTAAAGAATGATGATGGATTAGGCCCAGATCAGTTGACTGGGGGTGAGTGTTTGATTGGCTCAAACGCTCCGTCCATCATCCCCTTTTGTATCGCTTTGTTCGCCCTAAGTTGGCGGGGTATGCCCAGACGTGGGTCCCTTGCTCACTTTGCCACTGGATTCAAGCAAGCCTGGCTGATGACGGCTGGAATAGCCAGAAACCGGTCCTAGGATGCTTGTTTCCGGTCCAGGGAAGACATGGCTTGGCAGTTCGGGCTGGACTGTTCCCATGAGGCACAGGGTCAGACTGATTTGCATATGGCCATGTCTGAACTGGGGTGGTGGAGTGAGCTAAAGAATGATGATGGATTAGGCCCAGATCAGTTGACTGGGGGTGAGTGTTTGATTGGCTCAAACGCTCCGTCCATCATCCCCTTTGGTATCGCTTTGTTCGCCCTAAGTTGGCGGGGTATGCCCAGACGTGGGTCCCTTGCTCACTTTGCCACTGGATTCAAGCAAGCCTGGCTGATGACGGCTGGAATGCCAGAAACCGGTCCTAGGATGCTTGTTTCCGGTCCAGGGAAGACATGGCTTGGCAGTTCGGGCTGGACTGTTCCCATGAGGCACAGGGTCAGACTGATTTGCATATGGCCATGTCTGAACTGGGGTGGTGGAGTGAGCTAAAGAATGATGATGGATTAGGCCCAGATCAGTTGACTGGGGGTGAGTGTTTGATTGGCTCAAACGCTCCGTCCATCATCCCCTTTTGTATCGCTTTGTTCGCCCTAAGTTGGCGGGGGTATGCCCAGACGTGGGTCCCTTGCTCACTTTGCCACTGGATTCAAGCAAGCCTGGCTGATGACGGCTGGAATGCCAGAAACCGGTCCTAGGATGCTTGTTTCCGGTCCAGGGAAGACATGGCTTGGCAGTTCGGGCTGGACTGTTCCCATGAGGCACAGGGTCAGACTGATTTGCATATGGCCATGTCTGAACTGGGGTGGTGGAGTGAGCTAAAGAATGATGATGGATTAGGCCCAGATCAGTTGACTGGGGGTGAGTGTTTGATTGGCTCAAACGCTCCGTCCATCATCCCCTTTTGTATCGCTTTGTTCGCCCTAAGTTGGCGGGGGTATGCCCAGACGTGGGTCCCTTGCTCACTTTGCCACTGGATTCAAGCAAGCCTGGCTGATGATGGCTGGAATGCCAGAAACCGGTCCTAGGATGCTTGTTTCCGGTCCAGGGAAGACATGGCTTGGCAGTTCGGGCTGGACTGTTCCCATGAGGCACAGGGTCAGACTGATTTGCATATGGCCATGTCTGAACTGGGGTGGTGGAGTGAGCTAAAGAATGATGATGGATTAGGCCCAGATCAGTTGACTGGGGGTGAGTGTTTGATTGGCTCAAACGCTCCGTCCATCATCCCCTTTTGTATCGCTTTGTTCGCCCTAAGTTGGCGGGGTATGCCCAGACGTGGGTCCCTTGCTCACTTTGCCACTGGATTCAAGCAAGCCTGGCTGATGACGGCTGGAATAGCCAGAAACCGGTCCTAGGATGCTTGTTTCCGGTCCAGGGAAGACATGGCTTGGCAGTTCGGGCTGGACTGTTCCCATGAGGCACAGGGTCAGACTGATTTGCATATGGCCATGTCTGAACTGGGGTGGTGGAGTGAGCTAAAGAATGATGATGGATTAGGCCCAGATCAGTTGACTGGGGGTGAGTGTTTGATTGGCTCAAACGCTCCGTCCATCACCCCCTTTTGTATCGCTTTGTTCGCCCTAAGTTGGCGGGGTA
Source organism: Calotriton arnoldi (assembly GCA_963921515.1). Taxonomy (NCBI): domain Eukaryota; kingdom Metazoa; phylum Chordata; class Amphibia; order Caudata; family Salamandridae; genus Calotriton; species Calotriton arnoldi. The sequence goes on from CAWUFW010002950.1 coordinate 279,932, forward strand.
TGCCCAGACGTGGGTCCCTTGCTCACTTTGCCACTGGATTCAAGCAAGCCTGGCTGATGACGGCTGGAATGCCAGAAACCGGTCCTAGGATGCTTGTTTCCGGTCCAGGGAAGACATGGCTTGGCAGTTCGGGCTGGACTGTTCCCATGAGGCACAGGGTCAGACTGATTTGCATATGGCCATGTCTGAACTGGGGTGGTGGAGTGAGCTAAAGAATGATGATGGATTAGGCCCAGATCAGTTGACTGGGGGTGAGTGTTTGATTGGCTCAAACGCTCCGTCCATCATCCCCTTTTGTATCGCTTTGTTCGCCCTAAGTTGGCGGGGTATGCCCAGACGTGGGTCCCTTGCTCACTTTGCCACTGGATTCAAGCAAGCCTGGCTGATGACGGCTGGAATGCCAGAAACCGGTCCTAGGATGCTTGTTTCCGGTCCAGGGAAGACATGGCTTGGCAGTTCGGGCTGGACTGTTCCCATGAGGCACAGGGTCAGACTGATTTGCATATGGCCATGTCTGAACTGGGGTGGTGGAGTGAGCTAAAGAATGATGATGGATTAGGCCCAGATCAGTTGACTGGGGGTGAGTGTTTGATTGGCTCAAACGCTCCGTCCATCATCCCCTTTGGTATCGCTTTGTTCGCCCTAAGTTGGCGGGGGTATGCCCAGACGTGGGTCCCTTGCTCACTTTGCCACTGGATTCAAGCAAGCCTGGCTGATGACGGCTGGAATGCCAGAAACCGGTCCTAGGATGCTTGTTTCCGGTCCAGGGAAGACATGGCTTGGCAGTTCGGGCTGGACTGTTCCCATGAGGCACAGGGTCAGACTGATTTGCATATGGCCATGTCTGAACTGGGGTGGTGGAGTGAGCTAAAGAATGATGATGGATTAGGCCCAGATCAGTTGACTGGGGGTGAGTGTTTGATTGGCTCAAACGCTCCGTCCATCATCCCCTTTTGTATCGCTTTGTTCGCCCTAAGTTGGCGGGGGTATGCCCAGACGTGGGTCCCTTGCTCACTTTGCCACTGGATTCAAGCAAGCCTGGCTGATGACGGCTGGAATGCCAGAAACCGGTCCTAGGATGCTTGTTTCCGGTCCAGGGAAGACATGGCTTGGCAGTTCGGGCTGGACTGTTCCCATGAGGCACAGGGTCAGACTGATTTGCATATGGCCATGTCTGAACTGGGGTGGTGGAGTGAGCTAAAGAATGATGATGGATTAGGCCCAGATCAGTTGACTGGGGGTGAGTGTTTGATTGGCTCAAACGCTCCGTCCATCATCCCCTTTTGTATCGCTTTGTTCGCCCTAAGTTGGCGGGGTATGCCCAGACGTGGGTCCCTTGCTCACTTTGCCACTGGATTCAAGCAAGCCTGGCTGATGACGGCTGGAATGCCAGAAACCGGTCCTAGGATGCTTGTTTCCGGTCCAGGGAAGACATGGCTTGGCAGTTCGGGCTGGACTGTTCCCATGAGGCACAGGGTCAGACTGATTTGCATATGGCCATGTCTGAACTGGGGTGGTGGAGTGAGCTAAAGAATGATGATGGATTAGGCCCAGATCAGTTGACTGGGGGTGAGTGTTTGATTGGCTCAAACGCTCCGTCCATCATCCCCTTTTGTATCGCTTTGTTCGCCCTAAGTTGGCGGGGTATGCCCAGACGTGGGTACCTTGCTCACTTTGCCACTGGATTCAAGCAAGCCTGGCTGATGACGGCTGGAATGCCAGAAACCGGTCCTAGGATGCTTGTTTCCGGTCCAGGGAAGACATGGCTTGGCAGTTCGGGCTGGACTGTTCCCATGAGGCACAGGGTCAGACTGATTTGCATATGGCCATGTCTGAACTGGGGTGGTGGAGTGAGCTAAAGAATGATGATGGATTAGGCCCAGATCAGTTGACTGGGGGTGAGTGTTTGATTGGCTCAAACGCTCCGTCCATCATCCCCTTTTGTATCGCTTTGTTCGCCCTAAGTTGGCGGGGTATGCCCAGACGTGGGTCCCTTGCTCACTTTGCCACTGGATTCAAGCAAGCCTGGCTGATGACGGCTGGAATGCCAGAAACCGGTCCTAGGATGCTTGTTTCCGGTCCAGGGAAGACATGGCTTGGCAGTTCGGGCTGGACTGTTCCCATGAGGCACAGGGTCAGACTGATTTGCATATGGCCATGTCTGAACTGGGGTGGTGGAGTGAGCTAAAGAATGATGATGGATTAGGCCCAGATCAGTTGACTGGGGGTGAGTGTTTGATTGGCTCAAACGCTCCGTCCATCATCCCCTTTGGTATCGCTTTGTTCGCCCTAAGTTGGCGGGGTATGCCCAGACGTGGGTCCCTTGCTCACTTTGCCACTGGATTCAAGCAAGCCTGGCTGATGACGGCTGGAATGCCAGAAACCGGTCCTAGGATGCTTGTTTCCGGTCCAGGGAAGACATGGCTTGGCAGTTCGGGCTGGACTGTTCCCATGAGGCACAGGGTCAGACTGATTTGCATATGGCCATGTCTGAACTGGGGTGGTGGAGTGAGCTAAAGAATGATGATGGATTAGGCCCAGATCAGTTGACTGGGGGTGAGTGTTTGATTGGCTCAAACGCTCCGTCCATCATCCCCTTTGGTATCGCTTTGTTCGCCCTAAGTTGGCGGGGGTATGCCCAGACGTGGGTCCCTTGCTCACTTTGCCACTGGATTCAAGCAAGCCTGGCTGATGACGGCTGGAATGCCAGAAACCGGTCCTAGGATGCTTGTTTCCGGTCCAGGGAAGACATGGCTTGGCAGTTCGGGCTGGACTGTTCCCATGAGGCACAGGGTCAGACTGATTTGCATATGGCCATGTCTGAACTGGGGTGGTGGAGTGAGCTAAAGAATGATGATGGATTAGGCCCAGATCAGTTGACTGGGGGTGAGTGTTTGATTGGCTCAAACGTTCCGTCCATCATCCCCTTTTGTATCCCTTTAACTAATTGAACACACGTTATAACGTGAACGCGTAACTGCGTCAGTTACACATCACCACATTTCGCGGTGACTGAGTCGGAAAGATTCTGGTAAGCGTTTCTCTCGACCACTGAAATTGGGCACTTGGAAATATAGTTTGCACTGTATCAGCATGTTTATAAGCAATGTGATGGAGATTTTGGTGCGTTGGGTACTTTGCGAGCACGTCTTTATATGTTAGCGAGCCTCACTATTTGGAAACTCATCACGAGCACTGCTGGTTACTGAGCATTACGTTCTTTTCTTTTCTTTACATTCTTGATTACTACGGTTCTGTTTTCTTAGCGAGGTTTCATGAGCACTCGAACTCACTAGATCCGGTTTGTTTTTTCACATTAAACACATAGTAACCTTGTGGAATTCTCCTTCTGTTACCCGCTTGTTTAATAATGGACTGGATTACGAATGGTTTCTTGTTTCCATTCATTTTGTAGAATTGCATTGAATATCCCTGACGAAGGGTATTGAGAGGACCCGAAATGCATTGGGTTTATTGCAAGAGTATTGTTGGAATTATGGAACATTGATGTTCGAAACTGCATGAAAATGCAACTGAAGAACAAACATAACCTACAGAAGTCAGACTATATATGTTTGAAGATTTATTACTGTGTAAAGAATAATTGAATTACGTAGATACCTCGTGGTATTTTGAATTGTGCTCCCACCTGCTGGAAGGACATCCCTCCTGCATTCCTGTTATTACTTGATACATTGTTGCCTATGGACACATCGCTTGGTGGTTGCATCACACCATTTGAACTCATGGAATAACTTGTGGATTTTGTTAAAGCTGAGTGCGAATTGGCAATAGTTTTGTGTATTATATATTTGAACCTGATTGGTTTGGGTAGTAGTAGAGAAATCCTTTAGTTCTGCTCTGTCATTCTGTTGCAATGCAATTGAAAGTATTTGTTTATTTATAGATGAGAGTATTTGTATATACTTATTTTAATAATATAAAATTATTTTTAGAAACTATTTAAACGTTTCTTTTATTTCAGATATTCACCATTATTAGTAAGAAAGATTAAGTATGGCAAGAAAAGATCTAAAGAAAAGACAATAAAAAAACCAGTACTATTTAAAGGAGAGAGAAAAGTAGAAATTAGTTGAAGTTCAAAATGTGACATTGAAGAAAAAGACTTCTGGTAAGAGAACTAAATAATTTGTTAAAAGACTTTTAAAGAATGTAATGAATTTTTAAAATGTGGAAAAGAGAAAGAAAAGTTGTACAACCAATCAGATGGAAAGGAAAAAAGGACATATTAATGGAAAATCAAGTTATGGGAACACAATCCATGTTGAAAGAACGATCAAAGAATATAAAGACATTAGGAAGAGAATATATAAAAGTAGAGTACTACAAAATGTATTGAAAGATTGTAAAAAATATAAAAGAAGATCAGCAGCTTACAAGAAAAAGCAACAGATTGAAAGTGTAGTAGAAAATGCTTTTGAATTGACACAAACATTATTTATATTGGTATTGAAGAGAATGAAAACATTGAATAAAACAATGCACTTTGTGAAGGAGGAAAGCAAAAGAAAAAGACTGGTTAATAGAAGTAACTTTTGCAAAACCTTTTCTGGTGAATGGAAGCACACTTCTAGTACTGAGCCTTTTTTTAATGAAGAAAGCTATTTTCAACAAAATACATTAGTTCATGCAGTTGATACCAGTGGTCTTTGTTATGACATAAAAGATGGTTGTCCAATTGAAAAAGATAGATGGTTCCTATAAATGTGGATGAAGTAATAACTGAAGAAGTTCAAGGGAGACGTACACAAGCTCCAGTGTATAAGTGGGATTGTCGTAGTATTTGTAGTATTCGACAGGAATCTATCAATATATTATGAATTTTCTTACGAGATTATGCAAAAAAAAGTGTTAAACAGAAGATTAAGTTGTTGCAAGGATTAGATCCTTGTAAAGTGAGAAAATATACTATATTGCAGGGTCATTCTCTGGCTTGTCTTTCTAGAAAAGTGTGTCGAAATACTTTTCATCATTTAAGAATGTTAGCAGTACATCACTCAGAATTGCGGAAGTTAGTAAGGAGATTGTACTACGTAAAAAGTCCTGCATTATCTTTAAGAGAAATGAACACAGCTCTTTTGCATGGATCAGTATCGGATGTAAAAAAAGTTTGTGATGATATACAGTTTCATTATTTTGGTTCACAAGAGGAGTGTAGAGAAAGTGAGAGCTTGATAAGTGTAAGTGTTGAAGAGCAGGTGGAAGATATTAGTACTGAGAAGTTTGCAGAAGAAATTACAAAGTTTAAGATACTTTCATGTGAAAAACCAAACTATGTTTGAATTTGTTGTCGACGTACTCACTATAGAAGTTAAACTAGGAATGTTGATGTGTATTTAAAAAGTGAAAAGGAAAACAGTGATAAGTGGGAGCAATTTGGTGCTTATTTGTTGGTGGAAGGTCGTTTTGAGTTGGGTACTGATCAACGTATTTGTAAATATTGTTACAACAAATTAGAAGAGAACAAAATGCCAGCTAGAGCAGTACATAACAACTTAGAGTTGGTAGCTATTCCTCCGGAACTGGCAGATTTAAATACATATGAGTCCATTCTTATTCAATCTGTGCACCCGTTTCAGGATATAGTTCGTATGGAGCCTAAAACAGGTAAACTGCCTCCAACAGATTTACAAAGAGGTCTGAAAGGAAGAGTTGTGTACTTACCTTTAGATTTTAAGAAAAATATTGAAACTGTTGGTATAGAGAGAGAGGAAAGTGAGCCTGTAGTTATTCTAGTTAATGGTGTACCAACAAAGAGTCGGAAAATATGGCAAGAGTTAGTAGATGTCACCAAACTTCAAAAGGCTACATTATATCTTGTACAGAACAATATTTATTATAAAACTGTAAATGTGGAAGAACACGAAATATGTTTAGAAGATGAAACAGAAATTGCAACTGGCCAAATAGAAAAAGTGGACAAGTCCAGGAGTGAAAAGATTTACGAACATTACAGTATACATCCTCTACATTCAAAAGAAGTGATTGGAAACACTATTGAATTATTTCAAATGAAGAAAGCAAAGAGAACTCCCATGAGTGTATGGGAAAAAAGTTTAGAAGCTCGTTGTTTTCCACAGCTGTTCCCCACTGGAGAAGGTGGACAATATGATGAACGAGCAGTACAGATTCCAGCTTCAGAATACCGCTCAACAAGATTGTACTCAGAAGAGCCAAGATTTTGACAGTGCATTCCATATATATTTCATCTTCTGTTTGAAAGTGACTTGTCTGGACTTTCATATGCAGTGAACCACATATTAAAAACAGGAGTTCATCTTCCACATTTTTCTGCAAAGGAACTTATGGACAAAGTTCAACAAAGAGACGATCATTTAGAATCTCAGTTAATTAATTTGATGGCGTGTCAACGTGGTACTAATGAGTAATGTTATCGTCGTCACTGAGAACTTAAATGTATGTTAAGAAACTTAGGTACCCCTACATGGTCTGTAACACTTAGCTGTGCTGAATATGTGTGGGATGATTTACTTGAATTTCTACGACAAGCAAATTCAAATGTAAAAAACATTGAATTGAAGACAGCTGGAGAACTGTGTTCCTTGGATCCTGTAAATGTGTGCAGATATTTTAATCATAGGTTTCAAGCTATGATGTCTTTTATCTGCAATAAAAATAATCCACCTCTTGGAGAAGTTACTGATTTCTTTTGGAGAAAGGAGTATCAAGCCAGAGGTGCTCCTCATATACACATGCTATTATGGATCAAGAATGCACCAAAATTTGGAACTGATACTGATGAAAGTGTTTTGTCTTTCATCGAAAAGTATGCTACCTGTGCCATTCCAAATAAAGGAGAAGAAAACAGCTTGAGACAAGAAGTTTTACGGTTTCAAAGTCATCGATGTGGAAAATATTGTAGACGAAACTACAAGTCAAAGGGAACATTTTATACAAAATGGCATTTTGGATTCCCATGTCCAATAATTTCAAAAGGAAGAGTCAATAGTTTTATGTCAGCAGTAAGGCATACTATAACTCGAAAATCTCGGAAGAATACATACAACTCAGAAAGAACTGGAGATTCAAAGTATATTAATGACTACAATCCAGTGATTTTGACAATGTGGAATGCAAACATGGATATCCAGTATGTTGCAGATAATTCAATTGCTGTTGCTCGCTATGTTACGTCATATATATTCAAATCTGAAAAGATAGAGTTGAAAGAAATGTGGGAAGAAATTTCACAAGAGAAGAATCTTAGTAAGAAATTGTACAGCTTTAGCTTGAAAATGCTTTCACATCGAGAGATTAGATCCTATGAATGTTCGGATTGGTTGAGCTCTGCCAGTTATATTCAAAGTCAAGAGGAATCGTTTGGGTAAGTCTAGGTCTTGTCGCCACACGAAATAGAGTATTGAAATCTCTACAAGAAATTGAATACTTAGCATTGAATGAACCAGAAAATACAGATATTGTTAAAACTAATTTGTTGGATACGTACTATCCCAAAAGGAGTCCACATCTGTGGAGAGGTGTGGTGCAGCGGCCAGGGCAGCTGACTTCGGAGCACAGGGTTCACGGTTCGATCCCCGGATCCGGCGGCAGCTCAGCACCATGTGACTCTGGGCAATAGCTCACTTAATTTCCACTACGGCCCCCAGCGCCTTGAGACCCGTAAGGGTGAGTAGCTGCGCTATATAAAAACGGACTTACATTTTTTTTTATATATATCTGGAAACGCCATGCCTCTATAAAGTACTGCAACATTACAGCTTTAAGAGAAATGTTACAGAAAATATAAATGAATAAAAATATACAGTAAGTGGATGTGACGGATGTTTGGTAAAACATGCCAAAGGAAATCTTATTAACTACAGAAAACTCAGTTGCGAAACTCCAGATAAAAGGGAATTTTTCTATTTAGCACTTCTGCAACTGTTCAAGCCTTGGCGTAGTGAAATGGAATTACTTGGAGATTTCGACTGCTATGAAGATTCTTTTAATGCATGTAAAGATAGCATTCAATGCACAATTTTCCCAACTTATCTACAAATGTTAAATGATGAGATTGAACAAGAAACTACTATTGCAGCTGAAATAGCTAGAGACAGTTCTCAAGATAGTTAAAGTTCTGCTCCACTAAGTCAAGATCCACTAGGACAACCAATTATTGAAAATGAAGCAGCAATAGCCATGAATGAAGTAGAAACAGCAATGCAACAAGCACAACAGGATATTATTCAGTTGGGAAAGTTGAAAGAAGAACTAAATATTGAACGAAAAGAAATATATCAGCAAGTGACAGGACAGATACAGCATGGTTTGCTGCATGAAAAAAAGAATGCCAATGCACATCATTTAAACCTATTCTAATGTACATCAGTGGTCAAGCTTGAACAGGAAAAGTTTCTTCATTAAAGTTTTGACCAGTTATCTACACAAAACTATTGAATCACATTTATCTTGTGTTGTAACAGCTCCAACTGGATTAGCAGCACACAATATTAAAGGGATTACTTTACATCGATTACTTATGCTAACAGTTGAACATGAAAATAAATTGGAATATCAGAGGCTATCTGGAGAAGCTTGTTATGAAGTTTCAAGAGTACTGAAGAAAATTAAATCATTGATGAGGTGAGCCTGGTCTCAAACTTAATGCTTGCCTTTGTACATTTAAGAATGCAACAGATTTTAAAAACAGATTATGGTGTTCTGTTTGGAGGAAAACATGTAATTGTATTTGGCGATCTACTACAACTTACTTCTGTAAAAGGGCAACCGGTTTTTAAAACACTTGTCCATGAAGACACTAGGAAATCTTTGGGAAGTATTGGAAATGTGAATATTAGGTTACATTTTGAATATAAAGAACTTATTAAGAATATGCGACAAGCAAGTGATGAAGATTATGGAAATATTCTTAAAGATATAAAAATTGGTGTTTTGACGAAACATGGTAAACAAGCTTTACAAAGTCGGCTACTAAGGAACTTGTTTACAACCAAAAACACAGCACCTGAAATAATGTACAATAAAATTGGAGAAAAGAAGTCTGTAGTTTGCCTAATGCCTACACTGCAAGAGTGTTCTACATTCAATCAAGACCTTTTGAAACTGGAAAAACAACCAATAGTAAAAATGGAAGCTATTGATAAAATGGAACACCAAGGAGTGACTATTCTTCTCTCAGACAAATTAAAGTCAAAATTGGATTCTTTGGAAAAGTCTGTATCTAAGACTGCAGGTTTAGAAAAGACTTTACATGTATGTATAAACTGTCAGGTAATTTTACGACGTAATTTGAATGTAGAAGAGGGTTTAGTAAATGGAGCAATGGGAAAAGTTGCTGATTTTGTAAATTTTCAGACCAGAGATGGAATTGAATTTTTGAAGATTACATTTGATCAGATTGAAGAGCTAAGACAGATTTGTCATTGTGCTGTATGTTTTTTGCTTGTAAAAGACTTGTATGTTCGTAGTTAACAATTTTCTTTGTCTTTAGCATATGCAGTAACTATTCATAAATCTCAAGGTTTAAGTGTATTCAGTGCTTTGGTAAATATTGGAAGTACAGTGTTTAAAGAGGGAATGGCATACGTCGCATTGTCTCGAGTAAGAACATTATCTGGTTTGTATTTGATTGATTTTGATGAGAAAAAGATTAGTGCTGATGCAAATTGTGTGAGAGTACAATCGATTGAGAAGACTTTATGCTCCTAACTTAGGTGAATATCCCATATATGAGAAACGTGTAGTGTGTCCAAAACAGAAATATGACAAACATTCTACTGAGATTCAAAAAAGAAAACAATAGAAGAGAATCATGAAGGTGCAAAGAAAAAGAAAATGGACACTGTTGATGATATTGTAGGATACCAGTTAGAAAATAGTTCAGGTACCAACTGCTATGCTAATGTAATTCTGAATGTTGTGTTTTATCTACAAGATCTTCATCATGAAATTATGTAAATTTGTGAAAAAAGATTATGTTCTTTACTACATTATGTATTTCAAAAGTTGGTAACTGACAGAAGCAAAATCCATACTGCTTCTGGCATTCGGCATCTTTTGGATATATGTACTGGTTCTTTGAAATTTACACTCAATATATAACAAGATGCACAAGAATTTCTAATCCTTATGCTTGGTATATTGAATGATGAATGAATAGAAATTGAAAATTTATTTGGGCTAAGTTACAGATGGGATCATGAATGTGAAGAGTGTTCATTTTCTTCTACCACTGAAATAGACACTGAAAGATTCATATACTTGATGATACCAGATTGCAAATCAGTATCTTTTAACAAATTTGTAAAAACAGCTAATCAAGATATGAAATGTTCTCATTGTAAATCAGAAATGTTGTCAACGTTATATATAGAAAGATTTGGAAAATATGTCATTTTAATGCTACAACGTTGTAGAGCAAATGGAAGAAAATTGGAAACCAAAATTAAAAATTGTGTGGCAAGTCAAGTATCAATTTCAGGAAGAACTTTTAAAGCAGTGGCTATTATTTTCCATGATGGACCTACTACAACATCTGGACACTATACTGTGTATTTAAATGCAATAAAGGATGAGCACATTGCAATAATGCCCATTTGGAATTCAAATCTAGGATGGCCTTACGAATTACCAAATTCATATCTGATATTTTTGATGCCAAAGTTTTGAATACATCATTCGGCCTATTGGGAAGATGTGAACACGAATTAACGAGATTATTTTGGATATTTTCAATGCAAATGTTTCGGAAACATTATTCGGCCTATTGGGAAGATGTGAACAATTAGTGTATGGATTATTGTTTGTGCTAATTCATATTGCATTTGGAAAATTGTGTTTACAAACAAATAGTTTATATATTTGTTGTCTATATTATACGAGATATAAATGAGAGTGTACATTTTACAAAATGTAGTTGAGAGAAATAAAAGACATATGTACTTGAAGAATGTAATTAAGAAACTGTAGATCGGTAAACACATAGCTACACATATTCTAAATAATGCTCAACGCTGATTTGTTTTTTTCTTTACAATCTCGTTGATTGTTTTTTTCCTCACTGTTGTATGATGATACTACATTAAAATCACTGTCTATGGTGAAATTCAGTAGAATCTGAGAACAGCAAAAAAGGGAAACTGAAAATGTTATGTAATTATAAAATTATGTTGTGTTCTTAAAAGTATAATATTATATTCGATAACAGTTTTTCTTCTTTTTTACAGAAGGTAATGGTGAAGTTTGAAAATAATTTTAATTCAGTTTACAACAAAACTACTCTAAAATAGTTCCACTGAGTTTTGTATCTACATTAGTAAAAAAGGTAAGAACAAATAATGTAATATGCATGATAACGTGAAATAATGTTTAGAAGCACTTTTACTGCACTCATCCATTCCCCCAAACACTACCCATGCACTCATCCATGTACTCAGGCACTACTCCCGCACTCATTCAATTTACCCAGGCACTACCCATGTACTGCTACAATCACCCAGGCACTACCTATGCACTCATGCAATCACTCACGCACTATCCATGCACTCATCCATGCACTCAGGCACTACCCCTGCACTCATGCAATCACCCAAGCAGTACACATGCACTCCTCCAATCACCCAGGCGCTACCCATGCACTTATGCAATCACCCAGACAGTACCCATGCACTCATCCAATCACCCAGGCACTACGCATGCACTCATCCAACCTCACAGGCACTACCCATGCACTCCTCCAATCACTCAGGCAGTACACATGCACTCCTCCAATCACCCAGGCACTACCCATGCACTCATAAAATCACTCAGGCACTACCCATGCACTCATCCATGCAATCAGGCACTACCCCTGCACTCTTGCAATCACTCAGGCAGTACTCATGCACTCCTCCAATCACCCAGGCAGTAGCCATGCACTCATGCAATCACCCAGGCACTACCCATGCACTCATCCATGCACTCAGGCACTATCCCTGCACTCATGCAATCACCCAAGCAGTACACATGCACTCCTCCAATCACCCAGACACTACCCCTGCACTTATGCAATCACTCAGGCACTACCCATGCACTCCTTGAATTACCCAGGCACTACCCATGCACTCATCCATGCACTCAGGCACTACTCAAGCATGTCTCCAATCATCCAGGCACTACTCTGGCACTCATGCAATCACCCAGGCACTTCTGTTGCACTCATCCATTCCCTCAAACACTACCCATGCAGTCCTGCAACTGCCCAAGTACTATCTGTGCACTCATGCAAACAGCAAGACACTACTTATACACTCCTCCAATCATTCAGGCATTTCTATTGCACTCATGCATTCCCCTCAAACAGTACTCATGAAGTCATCCATGCACTCAGGCAGTGCCCATGCACTCATGCAATCACTCAGGCACTATACAAGTACCCCTGCAATCACTTTTCATGGATGTAGCCCTGCATTTCCTCTTCCCCTGGGACTCTGGCTGGTCATCCTGGATGTTTGGGGTCTTGAGGGGGTTGTTGGTCTGTGCTGCACTTGGCTCTGGCTGCTCCATTCTGCATTCCATTGTTTTTTGCTATTTTTCATTGGAGGTTATTTTTGGCTATGGAGGCAAAAAAAACTCATGTTGGGCTGAATAACGTGCGGTTTTTTTGCCGCTAATGGGCCTTTCGTTAGTCTTCGCCTGCTAACGCCGGAATTCCTATCGCCATCACGCTAATGTAACCGGCAGTTTTCACCGCTGATCCCTGAAGCTATCGCCATGTAGTGACATCTTGTAGGTACGCCGCTAACAAGGCGATAGTTTTCAGCGGTACACGGCGGTAAGAAAACTGCTGCTAACTAGCGTTAGCGGTAGTTATCGCCAGTCCTTGTATATATGCCCCCAAGATTTTTAACCATTTTGACTGGAGCTGGACGCGGACCGGAGTCGTCGGGCCACCAGGAGTAATTCCAGAAAGTGGGATTATTCCCAACCAATATCACCTCTGTTTTCTTTGTGTTTAGCTTTAAGTAGTTCTCATGCATCCAGCTAGTGATGTGCGCCAGACAGTTATTAAATTGTCAGGCCACGGAGTTTACGTCAGATGTAATGGATATAACTATCTGCGTATCTTCCGCGTAGGATATAGCAGAGGAACCATAAGCCCAGATAAGTCTAGCCAAAGGGGTGACATAGATGTTGAATAATGTAGGGGATAGTGACGATCCTTGAGGTACCCCACATGGGAGGGAAAATGAGTCTGAAGAGTACCCTCCAAGCGTCACCTTCTGTTCTCTAAGTGAAAGAAAAGAGGAGAGTAGGGTAGGTATATATATGTGTGTGTGTGTGTTTATATATATATATATATCCTCAACGTGGCTTCGCTCAGCGAAATAACGCACTCTCAAGACTCACTTCAAAGTCACCAGTTCAGGAGATTTATTATACCTCCACGCTACGCGTTTCGGCAGTTACGCCTTGCTCACATGTAGGAAGCTCAATTTCAGTCTCAGTTATATACAACAGAACCACATATCAAAGTAAGTATAATAAATATAGGACTAACATTGCCAGTACATTTTGCATTGAAAACGGCGGCCATCTTTCGACGTGTTAATAGTACAAATATATTCTCCTACAAACATCACTAAATAGCGATACTGTGCCTCCTAGAAACAGTAAAGATGAACCGTACATAGTTATTACAATGTAGTTGGGCATAGAATGATACAACTAGCAATGCAGCCCAGAGTTCAATCAATTCAAATGATAGGTCCATACTCTACTTAGAGATTGCGGCCATATTGGAGTGACCGATTCAGGCAAAGGCACCCTCAATAAACTTTATTGTACACATGTCTTCTCGCGGCAGGATGACAGTCCATGGCGATGCCGTAAACCTAATGTGTGGTGTGGTTCAAAATCTACCTATATACCCCTGTGAGATTAAGTGCAAGGTGGAAAATAAATAAATAATAATTAATTAACAATAAATGAATATAACGTGATAATTAAAATTCTAGCCAATATATATATATTCCACATCCACTTTAAGAAAAAGACGCCGCACTCCAGTCTCCAGTGAAAATTCCACAATAGGTCATTTAATGTAGCAAACACCTACGCGTTTCAACTCTTCCGAGTCTTGCTCACGGTTAGCACTAACTCGTAAGAGTTGAAACGCGGAGGTGTTTCCTACGTTAAATAAACTATTGTGGAATTTTCACCGGAGACTAGGGTGCAGCGTCTTTTTCTTAAAGTCGATGTGGAATTAATCAGGGGGATTTGGTCTACCTCCAACGCTAGCACCAACAGAGTAGTGTGTCACAATATCCAGACCACGTTGGTTTTTGAGGTGTCTGCTCTGCACGGACTTACATTGTTGAGTTCGAGCCACTCCCTGTGCAATCATGCCCGCGATGCCTCAGCCAATCGCAGAGGGCCATCGGTGTTTTAAAAGGTGGGCGGGAGAACTAGTTGTGATTTGCGACATCTGAGGAAGTTTGTGATAACAAAACGCGTCAAGCCGATGGATTCATTAAAGAGCAGCTCTTACCTGAAAACCCGTGTGTGCTCGACTTTCTGCTAAACAGCAAGGGAGTGTGTTTTGGATATATATATATATATATATATATATATATATATATATATATATATATATATATATATATATATATATATATACCTACGGGGGACGCTAGTAGGTAGTTATAATTAGGACCTAGTTTCCATAGGAAGAGCATTTTTTGTTTTGCTAACAAGTTTGGCGCCGTTTGACGAATCTTTACAAAATTTTGAAAATTAGTATGACACTCTGTTCAGCTGCTGTGTTGCACGTTTCGGGTGTTTCGTGAAGTGGGGGCTGAGAAAAAGGGGGGTTCCAAAAATGCTTTCCCTATGCATTTTCCCATAGGGATTTTAGACACAACTACAGCCAGAACCACTGGACAGAATTACACCAAGTTTGGTAGAAAGGTAGCTCTAGGTCCAGGAAGAGCCCTTTTTGTTATTTGGTGTAAATCTGTTCAGTAGTTTTTGAGATATTAGAGGAAAAACAAATGTGTATATCTAGAGGTGCAGACCCTTCGCGAATCTGTCTCATGCAAAGATCTGATTGTCTGCCAACGCTTCAACCTGAAAGTGTTGGCAGCCATTTTGGGACTCAGACTCAGCCAAGTCTGAAACAAATACGTAGAAAAAAAAGAGAAGGGGGCAAGGGGGAAATACCCAGACCCCCTAGGCTTGGTACCACGCCATGGGAAAAAGCATTTATTTAAAACATTTGCGGCAAAAATCATGAAGATTCACGAATCCCAGTGAAAAATGTTAAAAAACCAAGTGCGGTCTCCAGCACTTGTTTACAGTTTAGCCGTCGGGTGGGCCAGATCTTGGGGGCATGCTTAAAAATTGGGAGGGGTGCTCACAGCCCCCTCCTTAAGCTGTGAAACACCAACTCTCTGGGGCTTTATAAACAAAATGGAGGGGGGGCATGCAGACTTAGGCTGATTAGAGCCCCGGGGACCACCATCACCACCACATTTCACCCCCCCTCGTGTAGCTCCTTAGAGCCCTGGGGAACACCACCTCCCCGTGTAATTGAAAAGTTGGAGTGGGTCCATGTGGACCCCCCTCCTGTGGCTCTAAAGAGCCCTGGGACCACCACCTCCCCGGGGCTTACTTAAAAAATTGGAGGGGGGTTGCGCAGACCCACCTCCAAAAGCCTTTAAAGGTCCTGGGGACCGCAACCTCCCTGGGTCTAGGCTCATAAATAATAGAGGGGGAGATGCGCTGATTCCCCTCTTCACTTTCACATTGCCCCAGGCACAGCCACCTCCCCGGAGCCACCAACTTGTCAAAAGGGGGAGGGCCCCCCTCCCAGGCCATATTCAGCCACAGGGACCACCACCTCCCCGGGGCCGGCCAATGTGAACTGAAAGGAGGGGGACCTCATGGTCCTGGAGCCCACCACCCCCCAGGGCTGGCTCCCTATATCCTGAGGTGCCCTTCTTCAGGAGTAACAGTTTGATTTTGCTTGGTTGTCACTTTGACCGCTTCCACCTTGTGAGAACAAACAATAAGTCCGCTACCAGCGGGCAGGAGCAGGAAACCTGCTCCCGCTCACTGGGAGTGGACTTTTTATCTGTTTTCCTGCCCGCTGTCAAGAATGTGTATTTGTAAAGTGCCTGTTCACCCATGGGCATCTTGGCCACTCACACACCTACTCGTACACCCTTACAGCCACTCACAAACCCACTCAAACACATGCACAGCCACTCACAAACCCACTCAGCTACTCACACGCCCACCGACAAACCCATACAGCCACTCACACACCCACTCACCAACTGACAAATCCACTCACACACCTACTCACACCCTCACAACTACTCACACAACCACTCATACATAACATGTATATTTGTACAGCTCCCGCTCACCCATGGGCATCATGGCGCTGAATAGCAGATGTTTATTGTTATACAACTCAATGGTGCTCATTTTATTACCCTCAGAAGGATAAAAGGCTGAGTGGACCCACCAGTATTTGAACCTGTGACCATGAGGTCAAAGACAGGCCCCTACAGTGGACATATTAGTCCACTAAGCCACCAGACCCGGACATATGAAACCATACAGACACTCACACACTCACTCACAGACCCATAGATCCACTCACACACCCATACAACCACTCACACACCCCCTTACACACCCATACAACCACACAAACAGCCACTCACACACCCAGAAAACCCCACACAAACCCATTCACAGACCCATACAGCCACTCACATACCCACTGACCGACCTATAAAGCCACTCACACACCAAGTGACAGATCCATACAGTGACTCAAACTCCCAAACAGCCACTCAGACACCCAATCACACACTGATATAGTCACATAGCCTCTCAGATGTCATATGTTAGAAACAGTATCACTAATTAGTAGTACAAAAAGAATAGTAATTTAACTTATGCAGTAGCGTAGTATATATCTTTAAGTCTCAGACACTTCTACAAAACACACTCTCACTGGATGATGTCATCAGTCATGTCATTTAAGATGTCTTCAGTGATGTTGTCAAGTGATGTCACTGACAATGTCATGAGTGATGTAATACATGAGGTCAAAAGCAGTGCCCTGCGGGGGCATAAGTTATAGTTAGCTCAGGTAACTGCAACTGCTGAATTTCAATGGTTTTCCACGAGTAAAATCTGAGCCTAACTATAGCGTCCCTGTAACCTTTGGTTTTTACAGTGAACTTGTAAGGTTTTTAAAAGTCTATTTCCTTACTATAACATCCCTGTAACCTTTGTTTTTTCAGTGAAAATATGTATGTCTATATATATATATATACATATATATATGTACACACATATATAGATATACACATACGCACACACACATATATATATACATTTAACTCAGGAAATGCGTTATAGCTACTTGAGATAACTCTAACTGGTGAATTTCAGTGGTTTTGTTTGTTTAAAATTGTATGTTTTAACTGACATTTTCACCTAACTATAACACCCCTTTACCCTTTGTTTTTTCAGTGAATTTCTAAGTTTTTCTAATGCAAATGAAGATATTATTACCATACCTCACTATAACGTCACTTAAACCTTTGTTTTTTTCAGTAAATTTCTAAGATTTTTTAACGTAAAATAATATTTTATTACCATATGTAGCTACACCCTACCCTGAGCATGCCCTTCGGCTGTGCACAATGTTCAGTATGGGGCATTGGTCGCAGGGCCTGGCTTCCTGGCAGGCCCAGAGTCCAACCCCCATGCATGCAGGTGACCCCACGCCAGGCACATCTTTTGGCCATGCGTGATGTGGGGTTGGTTGGGGGCCAAGCCCTGCACCCAACACCCGCTGCACACTTGCCATGTCCAACCGGGGGTGGGCACAGGGCATGGGAATCATTTTAAGTAAGGTAGACCTACTGGCTTTGTCAGAGGGTCATAACACCAAAATATAAAAAGTGAGCCTATTGGCTTTATAAAGATGTCAGGATATCAACATATATAATGCACATACATTGCCCTGTGGCGGCTCTTTCGCTAAAGTGGAGGAGTGTCATCCCACTGTTCTTAGGCAGTGTGACAAAGGAAAAATAAAATGATAATAACTTGTTATTATCATTTTATTATTTCCAGCTTCTTTGCGGGTGGGTGGGCTGCTCTGCTGTCAGAGCAGGGGATGAGGGATTTGCCCACTCCAAGTGTGCACAGCTGCTTGGCTGGCCCTCTGGGGCCGGACAAACAGTCATGTGCACTCTGCATGTTCTCCATGCAGGCTGCATTACAGCTTGCATGGAGAACATGCCCAGGCCCCCAGTGCTGAACCATGTGCCGAACCACAGCACTCAGACCAATTGGTCAGGGGTGCTTGGGTGCTAACCAATCACAACACTGCATTGTTGTGATTGGTCAGGGGAGCCTGGGTGGGCTTCCTGGTTTCTGTTCTGCCAAGTCCGATGGAGGAGAGACGGAGCAGAGGCAAGACGAGGCAATAAGGTAAGTGGGAAGGTTTTTTTTTTAGTTTTCCCCTTCATCCCCCCAGCCCCGCCACCCCAATCCGTGCCAGCGGCCTCCACTGATATTGCCTTTGCCAAGAATGACCTTAAATGGCATTTTCAAACTACAAAATGCAGCCATAAAACCCACCACAAGGTGGTTCTGCAGTACAGCTGAAGAGGATAGAGCTCCAGATAGGAGTGCTTTATAAAAATACAGTAAGCTCTCCTTGGGTCATGGATTTAATGGCCCAGGAGACTTACCATTTTTTTTAATGTTGTGGGGGGCACTGCACTCATTGTAGCCCTCCCAACATTAAGGAAAAATGTTTGGTGGTGTCCCTGCCTCTTCTAGGGGCACCACTAGTAACCAGCTATATTCTTTCAAAATTCCCCAGGGCATTATGGGGTGCTCCTTGGTAGAAGTAGTCAATATTAAATGAACGTCTTTGGCCGCTCCTTATTATTCACTTTTTCATTTATTTTTTTTAATCCCGGCATTCCCACAGATTTAATTTCAGATGGGTTGCCCGGGTAGTAGCTCCAGGGCCACGCAGCCCTGCCGGCTCCCTGCAAGCTAAAGTATTACAAAAAGTGAAGAATGGAATGCTTGACATAATCTCAGCACTACAAATTCCTTGGGGTCACATCCCAGTCCATTATTATTTTGCCCACCATGCCACCTCAGTTTAGCCTCAACCATATGCAATTCAGGCTTGACACTGCTCCAATGGGAACAGTCCAGCCCGAATTACCAAACCAGATCCTCCCTGAACCAGCCCACAAGAAACCCAGGACTGGTTTCGCTTTTGTTATGCACTTACCAGCCGGGTATAGCTTGGTTCCAGTGGCACAGTGTGCACAGGACCCACGACTAGGCATACCTGTCCCACTTAGGGTGACATTCTAAAGTATACAAAAAGTGATGGATGAAATGCTTGAATTAATCTCAGCCACTGGTAATTACTTGTGTCTGCATCCCAGTCCATCATTTTTTTTGCAAGCCATGTCACCTCTGCTTGGATCCAGCTATATGTAAATCAATCTTGTCCCTGCACCAATAGGAACTGTCCAGCCCGAACTGCCAAGCCAGGTCCTCCCTAGACCAAAACTCAAGCAACCCAGTACTGGTTTCACACTTATCATGGGCTCATCAGCCATGTATAGCTAGGTTCCAGTGACACAGTGAGCACAGGTCCCACATCTGGGCATACCCATCCCACTTAGGGCAACACACTAAAGCATACAAAAAGTGATGGAAGGAATGTCTGAGTTAATCTCAGCCACTGGTAATTACTTGTGGCTGCATCCCAGTCCATCATTATTTTACATGCCATGACACCTCAGTTTGGATCCAGCTATATGCAAAACAGTCTTGACCCTGCTCGAATGAGAACAGTTCAACCCAAACTACTGGATGGGGTCCCCGGTGCCAAATATTTCCTCTTGGGAGGAGCTGTGCGCCTTACCCCTCTTTTTACTTTTTTAAAAATAATATTGGTCACAGGATATGTGATCCAAGGCCTTACAACATCAGGCCACACACCCACCTCCCCTTTATTTTTCAGAGAGGCTTAGGAAGAGGGGGGGCACTCCCCCTCCCCATAAAACTATTTGCGCCAGGCCTCCGGGCCCAGGTCCATCCCAAGGTGTTAATTTTTTACAAGCACAGGAGCCTGCTCTTTATTTAATTTTACTGCGGATTTGTGGATCTATCACAAATTTGTACAACATTTTCAATAAAATTGTTTTTGCCCCTCCAGGCCTAGGGTGGCAGGGTATCCTACCCTACCCCCTTATCTACCATTTTTCTAGGACTCTGGACTGAGTCCCATGTCCTAAGATGGCTGCCACCACATTGGTATTGATGTGTTGGCAGCCAATCAGATCTCATCTAGAGATCTGTCAGCTCCTCGGATCCTCCGTAGTGTAAAATATACAAAGTTTTTGAGGCTTAATTTCTCAAAAACTACTGAACAGATCACAAAAAAGCTTGCTTTCTGCACAATGCATTAGCTTTTTGCCAATTTTTGGTATAAATCCGTTTAGCCATTTGGGCTGTAGCTGTGTCTAGATTTCCAATGGCAAAATGAATGTGAAAGAATTGATTTAGGACCCCTTTTTTTTCTCATCCACCGCTTGACATATCACAAAGAAACTTTCCAAGAAAAGGCTGGGGTGGAAGAACATTTTTTGTGTAATGTTTTGTGAAGATTCATCAATTGGCACCAAAGTTATTAGGAAAAAAAATAAATCCTACAGAAACATGATCCTAACGATAACTACCCAGAGGTGCTCACAGGAAACAAGAACATAGGTCACTATTTTTAATCCAGAATAGTTTGAATTTGCAATGTTCATTATTAGCTAATTAAATGATAATTGGTTTTTTCGATTTTAGGAAGTTGAATAGCTGAACAGTCCTGCCAAGATTCAAATCTGTGATCTTCAGTTTCACACTGATATCAACAAAGGATTCATTAGTTCATTGCACTATCTTACCGGCTAGCATGCCGTAGGCTCTTTTGCAGCATTACAGATCCCACCAGCAGACATGTCAGCGAGCCGTTGGCCGTGGAAGGACAAGCATTACACAGTTTTGTAATTGGGAGTAATGAAGCAAGTGTAAATCTCGAACTTGAAGATAATCTTTTTTTCTGAACAGAAAACATATTCTATACAAGGTCAAAGTCAGTATCTCAGCTATTGTTCTATTCACGCTCATCAAATTAATCATTATATATAATATCAGATATTCTTACCTATTCTCCCAGAAAAAAAAATGCCTTCCCAACATATGTAATTATGATATCTCGTCTCTTTAATTAATCATCTTTCAGTTCTACTGCCTACTGCGGTATCTCAGGAACAATACATGTTGAGATTTGACCTCCATTGGCTTGAACAACGTTGACACTTACTGATGTAAAGGAAAGTGCAGCCATGTGGTTTTAATGTCAACTTGTCTGAATTGAGTTGTTCTAACGAGTATATTGTAATTGCCTGAGAATGATCACGTAAAAGGCATTTGGTGAACGTGTTAATGGACATATAAAAATACAAGCTGTACATTGCGCTTTTTAAAAATGGCATTGTAAAATTGACCAACAATTTTAGGCCCTACCCTGCAAAATGCATGTAACTGTGTTCATAATACGTACACAAAAACCAGTAAATAAAAATAAGTTTCTTTCAGTCTACTTTAAACGGCATATGAAATGCCAAAATATAGAAACACATATGGGCATATTTACTGGAATTATCACGCAGGGCAGCGCAGCAAGTTACCTTTCTGCACTGCCCTGCACTACACGGAAAGGTCAGGAATGCACCGTATTTATCCAATATGCTGCATTCCTGTCTTTTTCCTCTGCGCTAGTGTCGCTTTGGCACCCTAGAGCCAACGCAAGCACCCTTGTACCATGGTGCAAGGGTGCCTGCGTTATAGGCAGGATGTTTTTTGTGCAGGAAGGGGAACCTTTCTGCACAAAAACAATCCTGAGAGGCATTTTCTTCTTTCTATGTGTGCTGAATGCAGCACACGTAGAAAGAGGAAAAAATTAGAAGAAATAAACATATTTCTCCTCGTTACGCCCTTCCTGGGAAGGCGTAATATTTTGATGCTGTTCCGAAGTTTACAAGTCCTTGTAAATCTGGGAATGCGTCAAAAACCATAGACGTTACATGGGAACACCCACCTCAATGCCCATGGAACGCCTGCCTTGCGCAGAATAAGGCAACACAGCTATTTGCGCTGTGTTTCATTACTCCATATTTGTGAAGCCATTCAAAGTCACGCAAAGTGGCTTAGCGTGGCTTCATAAATATGACTGAGAGGTTCGCGTTGTGCATGTACCATGTTGCGTGGTGCAAGCATGACACAAAGCCCTCATAAATATACCCATAGTATAAAAAGTCAGCTTTGTTATCACTTTATACTCAAAAATGGGATTACTCTAAGTTTGAATTTTTGAGGCATAACAGGCTAGTGGATATAAATCTGTGAATTTTTCTATTTGAAGCTACTAAAAATGTATGGGTTCAGTGGCAAAGCAATCTCATCGGCCGAGGGTGTGTGAAGAAATGGGAGATGAGCATGCACAATATTGCCCATTCAGAAATATATGCAAGAAGGAAATTCCTTTGTGAAATGTGTGCATGTGCACAAGGTGCAATAAATCAGAAGATTTGAAAACTGAGGAGTCCGTGCAAAAGTTAATATTTCCTTTATATAACTGGAGTTGTATAACACATTGTTTTTATTTATTAATGTATTTAAAGTTTTCTGCATGCATCTCAACCCTTTGCAACGTATTAGTGAGTAAGATTTCAGTATATAGTCAGTCTCATTCATGCCACCACTCAGTTTACATAGGCGATTCACCATTTTTCTTTAACAAACAATTGCATTACTTTACCAGTTTACATCATCACTTTTTCCAAGTAGCACTGTTTTGTTAAAAGTCTCTAAGCAAACACAAGGAGATGATGGACGGAGCGCTGAAACTTTTCAGACACTCACCCCCAGTCACAGATCTGGGTTGAATCCATCATCGTTCTTCAGCTCAATTTGCCACCTCAGTTTAGACCCAGCTATATGCAAATCAGTCTTGACCCTGTGCCTCATGGGAACAGTCCAGCCCGAACTGCCAAGCCAGGTCTTCCCTGAACTGGAAACAAGCGTCCTGGGACTGGTTTCGGGGTAACACCCCTCATCAGCCAGACTAGCTTGAATCCAGTGGCAAAGTGAGCAAGGGACCCACGTCTGGGTATACCCTGCCAACTTAGGGTGAACAAAGCACACACAAGGAGCTGATGGACGGAGCGCTGAAACTTTTCAGACACTCACCCCCAGTCACAGATCTGGGTTGAATCCATCATCGTTCTTTAGCTCACTTTGCCACCTCAGTTCAGACCCAGCTATGTGCAAATCAGTCTTGACCCTGTGCCTCATCGGAACAGTCCAGCCCGAACTGCCAAGCCAGGTCTTCCCTGAACTGGAAACAAGCAGCCTGGGACCGGTTTCGGGCTAACGCCCCTCATCAGCCAGGCTAGCTTAAGTCCAGTGGCGAAGTGAACAAGGGACCCACGTCTGGGCATACCCTGCCAACTTAGGGAGAACAAAGCAAACACAAGGAGATGATGGACGGATAGCTGAAACTTTTCAAACACTCACCCCAAGTCACAGATCTGGGTTGAATCCATCATCGTTCTTTAGCTCACTTCGCCACCTCAAGTTCAGACCCAGCTATGTGTAAATCAGTCTTGACCCTGTGCCTCATGGGAACAGTCCAGCCCGAACTGCCAAGCGAGGTCTTCCCTGAACTGGAAACAAGCATCCTGGGACCGGTTTTGGGGGTAACACCCTTCATCAGCCAGGTTAGCTTGAATCCAGTGGCAAAGTGAGCAAGGGACCCACGTCTGGGCATACCCTGCCAACTTAGGGCGAACAAAGCAAACACAAGGAGATGATGGACGGAGCACTGAAACTTTTCAGACACTCACCCCCAGTCACAGATCTGGGTTGAATCCATCAATGTTCTTTAGCTCACTTCGCCATCTCAGTTCAGACCCAGCTATATGTCATGCTAAGCTCATCTCTTAGTAGTACAACTGTCAGCACTCAACCTGGTCAGAGTGCTACTCTTCAGTGTCAGAATGTCAGAACTGCAGCTGAAGTCCATCTCACACAGCACGAAAGCAAACCTCATTGTTAGAAATGGGATTCATGGTTGGCTGAGGTATGCACCCAGGTCAGGCAGGAACCACCACTCTAGTCAGGGTAAGCTACATACACACTAAAAGATAACCTGTGATCACCCTCTTGTAGCTTGGCACAGAGCAGCCAGGCAATATGTAGAAGCAATATGTAAAGTATTTGTGCAACAAACACACACACACACAGTAACACAAAGAAAACACCACAAAAAGACTCCACACAGGTTTAAAATAAAAGAGAATATTTATCTGAGCATAATAAGACCAGAGTGACAAAAATCCAATCAGGAGAAGTCAAGGTATGAATTTTTAAAGATCAAATGCAAAAACTGTGCTTAGAAGTCACTATCGTTCAAAAGGTTACATGAGGTCGCGAGGGGCGGTGCAAATCCAAAGTTCAGGCTGACCGCGATGGAGGGCACGGTGCTACAGGACCCACGCATGGATCTCTCAAAAAGTGCCTTGGGTGGAGCAAAGGGCGATGCTGAGGGCTCAATGCGTCCATCTTTTCCACACAGTCGGGCCGATGCGTCGTCGTCGGGCTTTGCTGAGGTGAAGGCAATGCATCATCATCGAGCCGCGCAGAGCATTGTTGGGCCTCAAAGGGTGTAGAACTGCTGTCGTCAAACAGCATCTGCATCGGCATTGAAGGGCAATGCATCGGTTCTGATCAGCACAGTGGTGACGATGTGGCAGTTTTGTAGCAAAACAGCTGCAGAACATAATAATGATAATCCAAGGATTAGTAGGACTCCCCAGATGCCCTGATTAACTTTATATCCTGAATGGAGGATAAATTTACTAGATTAATTGAGGCCACTAAATCGGGTTCCCCCTTCAGATCCATGTCCGCCCTTTGTTTTGCATCTTGTTCCTGATGTAATTGCAACTCATCTGATGATCTTACTCAACACTATCCTAAGGGGAGGTTATTAGCCAATGGACTAGGAAGAAGGCATTGGTCCTTCCTATTCCTAAGAAACCAACATTAGACCCCACTATGGCTAAGAATTACCGCACAATATCTCGCTTACCTTTCCCTGCAAAAATCTTGGAAACGGCCTAAAACAAGGAGCTTACCATCTATCTAGTATCTACTAAACTCCTGAACCCTTCCCAACATGTCTTTAGGCCAAAGCACAGCACAGAATATGCCCGAGTGGTTGCCACTGAGGAGATCGGTAGGCTTGTGGATGAGCGAGGTAGGGCAGCCTTGATTCTCCTAGACCTCTCAGCCGTGTTTGTTACGGTGAACCATGGTGTCCTTAGCAACCGGTTTGAGGGGTTCGGGATAGGAGGTTCTGCCTTGGCCCTGTTGCGTTCTTTTTTAGCTGACAGGAAACACATTTTTGAGTTGAGTGGTTTTCAATCCACTACTTTCTCTATGCCTTATGGGGTGCCTCAGGGGTCTTCTTTATCCCCCACACTTTTTAATATTTAGATCTCCCCCTAGGCACAACTGATTCAATTATTTGGCCTGACTGCCATCTCCTGTGCCGATGATACACAAATTATTGTATCAATCCCAGATGAGGGTGCCTCAGCAGCAAGCAATTCTAACAGCTGTCTGGCTCAGTTTGTGTCCTGGATGCAAAAAAACTGTATAAAGCAGAATGCAGTAAAAACGGAGGTCATCCTATTAGGAAAGAATACTCCATATTGGAACAACAGTTGGTGGCCGGTTGATCTTGGACCATTACCTTCCCCAGTTCAGAAGGCAAAAAACTTAGGAGTCCTTTTTAATGACCAATTACATTTCTCAAGCCAGACAAACTGCATCACAACTTCCTGTTTTTATTTATTCAAGATTCTAAAAAAGCTCCTCCTATTTATTCCCAGGTAACTGCAAAAATTGGTGGTGGTAGCACTGATCCTGTCAAGGATAGATTACTGTAATGCCTTTATTTAGGGATAAATAAAGGGTTTCAGTCGAAATTACAATCCATGAAGAACTCAGCAGCATGGCTACTTATGAAGCTGCCTAAATTCAGCTCTGTTTCCAAAAAAATTCAGGATTTACACTGGTTGCCGGTTGCGGACAGAGTGAAATTCAAAGCGCTCTGTTTGGCACATGACGCCTTTAATTGCTCGACCCCTTTATATTTTCAAAATCTGTTTACTTGGTACTCTCTGTGAAGAGATCAAAGATCTGCCTCAGCCAAACTGGTGGGCATCCCAAAAATAAAGACGGCCACCTGAGGGGGCAGGAGATTTTCCTATCTGGCTGGCAAACTTTGGAACTCACTGCCCTTATTTCTAAGATCCCAATCCAATCATCTTCTCTTTAGACAATTGCTAAAGACATGGCTCTTTGCCGCCTCCTCTAAATAAACCTGTATTTCTGGGTAGCTGTTTCTGAGGTTTACGCTAGCGGCAAGATACTCTGGTGATTGCGCGCTTTATAAAAAATACTTACTTACTTATGGAATTCCCAATATTGGCCTATGTGAGGGGTAGGCCTCACAGTAGTGAACAACAAAATAGGCTGTTTGTCACTAACAGGGCATGCCAAACATAAAACTACATGCCCTACCTTTTACATACATGGCACCCTGTCCTTAGGGTTACTTAGGGCCTACTTATGGGGGACTTATATGTAATAAAAGGGTAGTTTAAGGCTTGGCACGTAGTTTTAAATGCCAAGTCGATGTGGTAGTAAACTGCACACACAGACATTGCAGTGGCAGGCATGATACAGGTTTGAAAGGCTACTTCTGTGTGCTGCAGCCCAATTGTAACATTTGAATTACAGGCCCTGGGTATATGGTATACAAGTTTACAAGGGACTTACCAGTACAACAAAAATGCCAATCAGGTATACACCAATATCATCATGTTTAGGGGATAAGCACATGCCTTTAGCACTGGTTAGCAGTGGTAATATGCTCAGAGTCCTAAGGCCAACATAAAGAGTTCAGCAAAAAAGAGGAGGAGGACAGCAAAATGTTTGGGGTGACCCTTTGGAAAGGCCTATTTTCCAACACTGGTCTACCACAATATCGAGGCCTTTATATCGGCATGTACTTACATCAACTGGCAACATACTGTTACAGACAATAGATGTGTGGTTAAAATGGCAAGAATCCCCATACATACTTACCTCCATGCTATATTGGAAATTGATATTGTGCAGTTCATATGAAGCAGTACCACTGTAAGGATTTTGGGGGCCCGAGGCAAGAAATATTTTGGAGTCCCTGTTTGGAACAACTTATTAAAGGCTGACATAGATACATAGTCAGAAGTGAGAAACAGAAAAAGTTAACTTTCCTTGGGGCCCCTTGGAAGGTTGGGGCCCTGGGTTGTTGCCCACTTTGCCCATGCTTTAAACACCTGTGAATATATGCACAGGTCAAACGCAAACTTAGTAATTTAACATATTACCCAAGGTGGGTGAAAAAGGCAGGCTGATGGCTAAGCAGGTGCACACATGTGTTACCCTTCAAAGGCATTTGAGTTCATTGCATTGGCTTTTTGTCCAATGTTCTATGATTTTAGAGTGATTTTACAGCAGAGGAAGCAAAGCTCACAGAAACACAACTTGTGCACAGTGTTGCACAAAAGGGAAATCTTTCTTTGGCCTTTCTGCTCATAATCAGTTTAGGACTGGTGTGTTTTCTGGATCTTTTTAGTGCATAACAAGAACTCAACTAGTTGGAGGACTGCTGATAAGATCTCAACCTTGTATTGAGCAATTAACCTTTTGAGATGTGTAATGAGGCATGCTGACTTCTTGAGCACGTGTCCACTTGCTTTCAGACCTGTTTGGTCATTTTGAGGTGGGAGCAGAGCAGGGGTTTAGTTGCCTCACTATGTGTAAATGTTTCTAGCCATTAGACTGATTGCATTGCAGTGTTGTGATTGGCTCACCGGAGCATGGGTGCTTCCTGGGTGCCTTCTGTTCCGTGTTCCAGCCGGAGGGACGAGGAGGAGAGACGCGACGAGGAGGATGCGGCGAGGAGGATACGGCGAGGAGGTAAGTTTAATTGTATTTTTTATTTACCTCCTTTCTCCCACCTCCCCACTCTGCCACCCCTGATCTGTGCCGGCCGCCACTGAGAATACATGTGCTGAGATAATCAGTAGAAAGAAGCAGATGAAAGTGATTACAAGCACCATAAGCGTAAATAGTGATATAGTTCTATGATGGTGCTAAAACAGTGTATATATGCAGACATATGAACAAGGCAGTAATCCGGTGTACTCCTACTATACGAATCCTACTCTGCGTGTACCTAGAGTGTGTGTAGGTGTTAAGCCAAGAATCTCCCCAAGGGATGATCCAACCCATTACCTGGCAGGAGAGAATGTAGGAGCCCATCTTGGTCACAAACTGGACACCCCGTCACAGAGATGTCAGACTGCTGAGTGGTGA
Source organism: Calotriton arnoldi (assembly GCA_963921515.1). NCBI lineage: Eukaryota > Metazoa > Chordata > Amphibia > Caudata > Salamandridae > Calotriton > Calotriton arnoldi. Next base: position 308,528 of record CAWUFW010002950.1, read on the forward strand.
AGCCTCAGCATGCAGGGACCCTCGGTGTCAGCTGAAGTGCCTCCTCAACTCATCTTTTGGGATACTCATTATTTATAATAGAAAGCAGCCTTGGGATGTACGTATAGATTAGCAATGTTATGGATATGTATAGCTCTGTCGCCCCGTGGATGAAGTTAGAGCAACATTTGTACATGGTGCATGGGCCTTATACATGATGTTCTAGGCATCGTGATAATTTTATGCCAAGCTAGATGTATAAACAAAGTAGTTTCAGAGACACTAATCCAACATTGTCAAGCATGCAAATATGTGCAAAAGGTCATAGTTGAAATGTTATTGTGAAAAATAGGACAAAGTAAGAAATGAGCTGCTTTGCTACATGGGCCTAACCCGGGCGCATAACACTACAGTTGGGGTGACTTATATGTATTAAAATGGAAGGTTTGTGCCTGGCAAAAGGTTTATTTTGCCAGGTCGAAATGGCAGTTTAAAATGCACACACAGGCACTGAAAAAACAGGCCTGAGGCATATTTAAAGGGCTACTTAAGTGGGTGGCACAATCAATAATGCAGGCCCACTAGTAGCATTTAATTTACAGGCCCTGGACACTTATATTACCACTTTACTAGGGACTTGTAAGTATATTTAATATGCCAATTGAGTATGAAACAATATTACCATGTTTAGAGGGGCGAGAACAGGCACTTTAGCACTGGTTAGCAGTGGTGATGTGTTCAGGGTCCTAAGGCCAGCAAAAACGATGTCAGAAAAATGGAGAAGGAAGGCAAACATTTGGGGGAAGACCACCCTAAGGCTGACAGGTCTAACAAGTTAAAATAGCTTTTAGGGCCTTTTCTTTGTAAGGACATGTTTAACATTAAACTTTTACATGACCTACTTTTAAATACCCTGCCTTATAGGCAATAAGGCCTACTTGTGGGTGACTTTTCAATATTTGAAAGGAAGGTTTAGGACTGTCAAAACAGATTATTTTGACAGGTCAAAGTTGCAGTTTGAAACTGCACAGCCAGGCTTCACATCGCGGACCTGTAGTCACAAGATACATTTTACCAGGTCAACCCTTGCTAGATTTGCCTTCAGCAAATGGTCCAGAATTTATTTGGGATTTACCAATGATTTCCATTCTATAGAGGAAAATAGAAACACTAAGGCAATTCCACATCCCAGAAACATCGATCCCTGCATTTTCAGTAATTATGCCGTCTCAGAATTCTTAATGCACTTAGATTAAAGGTCATAGTGTTTGCCCTATGCATAACTGGAGCTAGCAAAGCCTCTTAAGGATGGAGTAATATAGCTGCAGTTATGCATGCTCAAGATGAGGTTGATGCACAGTTGTCAACCAGTTGCATTCTTTTGTTAGTGTCTTCATTGGAAGACCAGAGATAAATAGTAAAAGAAATAACGATGTTAGAAAAATCCACAAAGTCATCTAGATGTAACTGGATGGTTGTTCTTTTGGAAAAGGTGAGCAAATAATTGGCTTAAATTTCCTCACCATCAACTTCTCTATTACTAAACAGGCATAATTTATACTTATGCTATTAACCTTCATGTAGACATTGGCACAATGACTCAAACCAAGGTTAAAATGTAGCCTCAGAAGAGGGGGAGTTTGATGGCCAGGATGTGAAGAATGGCTTCAGTACTGTAATATCTCAAAACCTGTTGGAAGATGTAATTGCACGTAATCAAAAATACAATTGAAACTCTAGCTTCTCTGTAAAACTCTTGACGATGAGCTTGGGAATAAGCTAAAGATTTCTGAAGTAATCAGCAGTTTAGTTCCTTTAAGCGCATCATTAAACCCTAGTACAAATAATCTTGTCCATTTCTTGAGCCTCCCTAAAAAATACAACTGCTATACAAATGATCAGATTAGACAGTTCATCTTCTATCAAGCCAATTCATATTGACAAGCTTGAAAAACATCTTAATATACCCCCATACTAGAATAATACATAATTGAGCTTTAAATCTTCAAAAATGTACAAGGTGCTAATATAACCCATAATTTCCATTGCCATGTGGTACGTTTCTGTATTTCTAGAGTTGTACATAGATTTATGATTCTGAACCAAACCTTTTTACGTCGAGCCTAGCGGCAGCGCGCATGCACTGCTCGCTCTGCGAGGCATGCTGTATTAGGGTATGTACTGGAAGCCCCGCCCACTCTTCGCCCATATTTGTCATTGGGTTTGTGTCATTGTCCTTCTTAAATGGTGGCTTCCTATTCGTAAATGGGCTTGTTAGTCCCGCCTTGGTACTGTCTTGTCTCCATTTGTTACCACCCATAACGACTGGACCTTTAACTTGGCTCGTTACACGGCCTGCTTTATCTAGGGGGTGAGCACTATTTTTGTTATTGGCACTGATGGGGACCATGGCGGCTGCTTTTTTTGGTATTTCCATAATGAGAGCGGCGCCCACTTTAGGGACACCGCGAGCATTTCAAATTTTAATTTTATTTAACTTTCATGTTGAGCGCGGTGTCCACTTCTGGGACACCGCACTCTGTTTAATTTTTTTTAAACTTTCATAGTGAGCGCGGTGCCCACTTCAGGGACACCGTGCTCTGTTTGTTTATTTAAACTTTAAAACTGAGCGCGTCGCCGCTTCAAGGACACCGCTTTCGGTTTCTTAATTTTTTTTAACTTTAACACTGAGCGCGGCGCCCGCTGAAGGACACCGCGCTCAGTGTTGAAGTTAAAAAAAACTGAAAAAAACGACCGCAGTGTCCTGGAAGCGGCGCCGCGCTCAGTTTTAACTTAAACAACCGTTTGCAATGCAATAGGTCTTGCATTTACGCGAGTTTAAGCTATTGGCATTGTAAATGACAATGCCTTTTATTTATGTTTAAAAAAAAAAAAAAAATAGGCATTGTCATTTACAATGCCAATAGCTTAAACTCGCGTAAATGCAAGACCTATTACATTGCAAATGCATGTTTTGAAGGAGCTACTACTTCTTTTCATCACATCCGAAAGCACTTTTCAAAGGAACATATTAAATATCTGCCTTTTTGAAGATTCTTATGTCATTTTTGGCATTTAGGTATCACCAAACATTGGAAAGATAAGTCCCACCCAATTTTATCATTTTGGTGGTACAGTGTATTCCACACCGATTGCAATATGCCATTGCAAAAGGCACCTTTACATTAGTACAATTTAAAATAAACCTGTGTTAAAATATCATGGTCAAAAGGGGACGGCCTAGCCTTGAACCCCTTACCTTTCAGGTTTCAACCTACTTCAACATTTGTAATTGCTTATATAAAGACACCTATCACTGCACTACTTTCATATTTTCCTCATCTCTTAGATGCATGTGCATATACTGTTATATATACGATTATATATATCAGCAAGTGTATTATCATATTAGCTCAAAGTTTAGCATCATGAGAACACACCCGTCATCGGAATGGACTTCCTTAGTACTTTAAACAGTATTCTACCTAAAAAACAAGACATTTTCACTCCTTTCCTCCTCTTATTATTCTTTGTCTTTCATCTATTGCTTTACCAAAATATTGGATTGTGACAGATGCAATGCAAGATATAACACACCTATCCTCTATTGAACACAATATAAATTAGGAAGACCATGCAAAATTACACAGAATTTAACACAACTCTCTTTCAAAATGGTTAATTGAAATATCTTTCTCTGACTTATGACACTTGGGGGCATATTCTCAAGGAGCCATCGCCGATTTATCAGCACTTTAGCGCCGCAAAAGTGGCGATAGACTTATCGCCCTATTCACAAACAGGTGCAAACTGACGACATCGCCAGTTCTCCTGCGATAGCTGCCGCAAAACACATCACCACGGATGAGAGCGACAACTAACGCTAATGATATGCAGAGTAGGCGTTCCCGTGCAAAAACACACGAAAACACCACTTCGCGATATTCTCAACGACCAGCCAGATCTGCGATGCGATCCGAAAACAGGCGATAAGGCGCGTTAGCAGCAGGGATTCAACACCTGCCTTTTACTGGTGTTAAGCAGGATGACAACCTGTAGTATGAAAGGGAGCCCAGCCTAGAGCCACATCTGAAGACCAACAGATGCCATGGAGACAATGATCATGCAGCCTGGAGTCCCAAGAGGGCCACAACATCCACCGCAACCACCCCCGGACCCTCCCCCCAGGTCATGAAGTCCAGTAGTCAACGGTAGTGGAAAAACAGAACTTTATTACAAATACATAAACAACAAGACGAAAAGCTCAGCCAACGCGTCCATTCCCAATGGGGAACTTCACCAGGGCAACGTGTGGATCCAATAAACTGCAAATGCTGCGGAAACTCCCCAATACCATTCCATATCCCGAAATTAGTAGTCAGAAACCTGTTGGAGAAATGGTGACAATGGTCAAGCGTCCTCATAGTCACAAACGTAATCTGGTACAGTGTATTGCACTTGGACAAACCGGAATGCATACAGGTATGATGAATCCAGTCCAAATATACTGTAACAGAAGTCCGTGTGCTCGTAACCTCCGCAGGAAAGAAAAGGAAGGTTACGACCACACATAACATCTGTTATGGTCTCATTATGCAGGATTCATCATACCTGTAAACATCACGGTTTGTATCATCTTGATACCCCTGCACCTTCACTTCCCCCACACTGCGCATGAACAGCTGGAGACCATGCAAGAGAATTACGCCAAAGCTGCCTTACCGCACGTGTCGGGGGCAATTGACTGTACACATGTACCACTTGTGCCCCTGCCGACCCTGCACACAATTACCGCTACAGAAAGCACACGCATTCCATCAATGTGCAGGCAATAGTGGACCACCGGGGACAGTTCACCAATGTTGTCGCCAACTTCACAGGCAGTGTGCATGATACATACATCTTCCGACAGTCCATCATCAACCAGCGCTTCCAGGATGGCACCTATGGCAATGTACTGCTCATTGGTAAGTACTAAATGAACACACCACACACCTCAACTCCACAATCACACAACTCACAACTGTGGGAGAGCACACGTAACATAATCAAATACAACATGCCAACCAACATGCCCAACTACCGGACACGACAACACAAGTAACTGTGGAAACAGGGGCCAGACATGTAGACAAACCATCCACAAAGGCAGAGCCCCTCTGCCACACAATTGCAGAATTTGGGGAGAGGTGGGAACCAAGAATGTGCGAAGGAGGCAAGTGACCCAGCAATAAGAAAGGACACAATGCCAAGTGTGGCGGAGATGTGCTGGACAGACTGCAGTATGCAGAGCACAGACATGTCCATGTGGACATCTACTGCTGGTGTTTGCAGTGTAGTGGACAGTGGACGCAAACAGGTTACCCCAGGCAGTGTGGAAGACCTTGGACATGTAGCCATGTGGTCCCCCCCTGTAAGCCTGAGCAGAGCGGCCTTGGCCGGCGTATGTCACGAATAAATAGCCCGGGGCCCTGGGCGTGGTCCAGTTCCGGGATGGCCACCACAGTAACTACTGCGTGTGTCTCTGTGTCTGCCATATTGTGACCATAGGCCTACACACACGTGCCCGACCACATTCAACGGCCGTATTCACACTGGAGACGAGGTGACTACGTCCCAAGCCAACCCGTGCACATCTCGTCAGCGCATGCAGGGTCGTGTCTGCCAGGGCGGCGCCCCCCACCCAGCCATGAGGCCGCTGCCGTGACCGGTGGTGCCTGCGTGATCCTGTGCGCCTGCTGATCCCCAGACCGGTCCGCCGCCCATCGATGACTGCCCGCCCCTGTGCACCCAGGCCTCAATGCTCACCTGCCACCACCGGCGTGTCTCCAAGAGGGCCCTCCACGTGCCGATGCAACCTCCTCAGCCGATCGCTGGATTCCACGCCATAGGCCCCCAGCGAACCCTGCGGCACTGCACCGTGGAGTCATGTGTGTGCTGACTGCTGCCTGCACGTACACTGCGGTCCAGCAGGGCTCACAATTCAAATCGAGTCTTGATTTGCTGGACGCCGTATCGAGGCCAACGCATCATCGCAGGCTGCACACCCGCTCAGCTCTTCAGGTGGGCCTAACTCTGTGCACCGCAAGTCATCGCCACGTGGTGGTAGGCCCGTGCCGGACGCAGGCCTTTGGGTGCCACTAACTCAGTGCAACGCAAGTCATCGCCACATGGCGGTAGGCCCATGCCGGACGCATGCCATCGGGTGCCACTAACTCAGTGCAACGCAAGTCATCGCCACGTGGCGGTAGGCCAGTGCCGGACGCAGGCCATCGGGTGCAATACAAGTCACGGACCCTTTAAGATTGAGTTCCGTGGATGCGGACACCATCATGTCACCTCCGGCAGTGGGAGATGTGCTGTGGTGGGCACCTTTTATTGGCAGGGTCACATGCCCCGTGACGCCTGTGCTGGATGGGTGTGGTGTGGGTGTAAACCAGCCCTCAGGGAGTGGCTGTGGCATGCTGACAACTAGACCAGTGACCAGCAGATCACTACAGGGAAGACCTGGGACATGTAGCTGTGTCGTCACCCCCTGTGAGCGTAAGCGGAGTGGGCTGGGCTGGCGTATGCCAGTCCAGCATAGGGGTGTGAACAATGACCCCGGGGCTCTGGGCGTGGTTCAGTTCTGGCCTGGACAAGGAAGTAACCAATGCGTGTGTCTCCATTGTAGTGTCTGCGCCACCGGAACCGCAATCGGCAATGTTGCACCCTGTGACCCAAGCCCCACAACATGTGCAAAATGGATGTGAGGGGGAATCAGTGACCCTACATTCATCCATACTGTCATACTTGAAGGATCATAGACATGACACATCTGTGTGAATTTGAATGTACTATTCACATTCAGTGGAGTGTTGCAGCTGGAGCAGTACAAGGCCATGCACACCCCACTTGACATTGTTGCCCCGTGGAGGGCCAGCCAGAGTCCATTAGGGAAGGACAAATTCATCGGAAGAGGAAGAGTTCAGTCCGCAGTCTGATTGCTGTGTCATTGGTAACCAAACAGAATATGGCAGTCCATGTCGAGGTCCAAGGTGAGTGCCGCAGAGTGAATCGGGGACAGTGGAAAGTGATGATGCAAAGGGCCGAACCAAGCTGAAACAGGCCATATGGCGGAGATGAATGCTACCGCTTCCTCATTACCACAACGGCAGTCTCATCCACATCATCATCCTCTGTTGTGTGATGTGCCTCACCTGTGGGTGGTGGTGTTTCGGCTGCAGCACTGTGTGGCACTGACACATCAGGGGCCGGAGGTGGATTGTCGGCCGCACTGTGTGGCAGTGACACATCAGGCGCCGGAGGTGGAATGTCTGTCGCACTGTGTGGCACTGACACATCAGGGGGCGGAGATGTGGATGGTGTAGGAGCAGCAGCATTCATCTGCGCCAGGCCTTGTGGAAGCAATGCCATGATGAGGATCTGCAGGGCTTGGAAGATCCCAGCTACATCTCGCTGATGTGCAGCCGTGGCAGCCATCCTTTCCGCCTCCATCCGCACCATGTCCTCCATGAGCCTCCGCATGTGTCCCAACTCCCGGCTGAGATCGCTGGAGCCACTCTGACTAGACAGGTGTTCTTGTCTCCGAGTCATGACTCCAGCGATGTCAGCCATGGCTCGTTGGAGACCATGGAGCGGACTGTGGGTGTCCGTTAGGGACTGTAAGTGGTCCCTGATGGGACGTAGACACCCATGGATGGCATCTAGTTTGGCTGCCATGAGTTCGAGCCATCTCCTTCTGGCCCTCCAACACACAGCGTTGAAATGCCATGTGTTGGTTGTGGGGATCCTGGGAGACAGCCGGGGTGGTGGGTGCTTCCTGCTGTGTGGTCTGTGCAGGGGGTGGGGTCTCCTCGATGCAGCTGGGCTGACCTGCTCCTCGGGGTGGGGTGCGAAAGCTGTCCATGAGCTCTTGGAGGGCATCGGTGTCGAAGGTGGGGAGGTTCTCCTCATCATCAGTGAGGAGGTGTTCGGTCTGCTCTGCAGGAGGTGATGATTCTCCCTCTGCAATGTAAAGGGGAGATGCAGTTTAACAGTGTGTTCCATGTATGTTCACGCATTGGCCAAGTTTCCAAACAGACTGCATGACAATGTACATTGTGACTGTTTAGAAGGAGCTGCCTATTTGAAGCAGGACAGTGGACATTTGTGCACCATCAGGGATGTGGGGTTGTACTTGTCCATTATCATGTCACAGTTTCCTGCTATGCCAAATGTGATTGGCTAGTTTCTACACACAAGTGGCATCTGTTGTGTCCTCTGTTCTGTTGTGAATGTGTTGCAGTTTGTACCACATTGTTGTCAATGTTGATGTGCTCTGATTCTTGTGTGTGTGCTGCATTGTGGGAGAGTCGCCCCTGCAGCTCAGACTTTGCTTGGCCTTCTCCCTTTCAGGCGGTGTGCCTTTGACTTCGGTGCTTATGCAGTGCTGAGATGTTGCATACTTGGGTAAATTGGGCTCTTGGTGGGAGTTGGGACTCTTGGGCATGGTTTGTCCGCAGATGTCTTGTTGCCGTCAGGGGTTGTTTGTGCACGTGGATGTGTCAGTGTGTGACCTGCTCCTTTCCGCATGTGGACCACACTCAGCCACCTCGGTGTCGTGGCGTGCAACATGTCATGATGAGTGGCCTGCATACATGCTCATCGTCATGCTGTGTCACTTGCATTGTCAGTGGGGCACACGGATCTGCAGCTTTGCTGGGTTCAGCACATGTGCATGGGTTTGTTGTGAGATTGGTGATGTGTGGGGAGGGCCCCCTCTGGGCACATTGTGGACGGGGGACTACTTGCTGTTTCTATGTGTGCTGCAGTATGGCAAGGAGATCAGGGACATGATCCAGAGTCATTGTGGTTGTGCAGTGTGCTATACTTCATTGTGCATGTGTGCCATTGTGCCCATCTCCTCCCGTCCCCCCAGTCCCTGTTGGTTACTCACCCTGTTGCTGTTGTGTCAGGTCATGTTGAGCAGTGTCCGGTCCCCCGACTCCTGCCACCGTCTCCACACTGATGACTGTGGACACCATTTCCTCCATCTCATCCAGCTCCTCCTGTGGCGCAGGACTCTCACCCCCAGTCTGCATTGCTGCTTTGCGGTTGTTTGCGAGTTTCAGCTTGGTTTTGAGCTTCACATCATTCCAGCGCCTCTTGACCTCATCCATTGTCCTCCTCAGCACTCCAACTGCATTCACCTTGTCCACAATGGACTGCCATATTCCATTTTTTGTTGCCAATGACACAGTGGAGGTGACGAACAGTTGTTGATGGTGTTCTATCACCTCCGTAATCAGGATCCTGTTTTCCTGCGGACTTCTCCTTACCCTTCCCTGACCCCGAGGTCCCAGGCTGGTCCTCCGTGGGGCTTGTGGGGTTCGGGTTGTCCTCTGTACTTGCTCCGGCTACCTCCATTGTGCTTTGCAGTTGTTATGTTTTTTTGTTTTTTTCCAGCTTTTATGGTGTTTTTTCCCACCTGACGTGGGAATTGCAAGCCTGGCGCTGCTTGTCGCCGATTTTTCTATCGCGGTTGGGCCCCTCGCAACTTTTTTCACGTTTGGGTTTCCTTTTTGATCGCCGTCGCGGTAGTTGTACCGCGGACATTTGAGGCGTTATCGGGAAACTATCGCATGTTACCGCCGTGTTGAGAATACGATGTTGACATGGAGTTATTTTCCCGTTATAGACAGCGATATGAAAAATTGCGTTAGCCTGTTTTGGCGATGTTTATCGCACGTTCTTGAGAATATCCCCATTTGATGCTTAGCTGGTTTTGCTAAATGCCTTCGGACAGAGAGTCATGGTAGGCCAGTATTTTTAGTGTCTTGTTGGGGCCACTCAGTAACTTAATTCACACATGTTGCACTTTAGGACAGCTGCACTGATGATTCTCACCTGATCTTTAAATTTCCACCTTAAATTAAGATGAAGAACATTAAAATGAAGTAAAGTCGAAACAAACTTGCTTGAATATGGCTTTAATACTCTGAGGACCGCAAAAGAAGTTTTGCAGAAAATGATTTACAGTCACACAGATACCATGTGCAAATTATGTGTGCCAAAAAGCAATGCACTTCCCTCTTTTTACAAAGCTTTTTATGACCAAATGGCAGGGAGCATGAAACAGTGGTAGTCTTCATCTTCTCATAGAGGACCCAAGGCTTGATTAAAAAAAACCTTTGGGTGTGCAAGTTTGTCTAACACACACAAAATTAATTTTTATCTAGAGCTTGATCTACTTTTTTTATTTATATATTCTTGTGCTCATTTATATTGAAAAAAAGGCATATAGTCGCAAAACATATAGGGGCTTATTTATGAAAGCGCTGCGTCATTTGTGCACCATGCAAAGTGGTACATGCATGACACAAGGCTCTCAAATCGATTTATGAAGCCATGCAAAGACACCCTGCATGGTTTTGAGTGCCCTCATAAAGCATGAGTAAGGCTACGCAGCGCAAATTGCTGGGTTGCCTTACTCTGGTCCCGGGAGGCATTCCATGAGCATTGCGGTGGGTTTTCCCACGAAACAGCCATTAAATTTGTCGCTGCCCTAGATTTACAAAGTCATGCAAACCTGGGGAAGCGACACACACCATGAATAGAATTATGCTTTCATTCTAAAAGTCACTGGCAACATATTTGATTTTCAATACATCAGCTTTTGGTTATAGAGAAACTGTCAACTGGGTTCACATTGGTGCATTCTTATAAGTAAAGAATGCAAGAACAAATTGAGGTCCATGAAAGACTTACCTTTTATGACTCCTGGTATTTGCAGCATCTACAGAACGGCACTCAAATTCTGAAAGTTCGCAGCAACCCAGATATATTAATAAGTGGAATTGATGACTATTGCTTAATTGTTTGTGACATTAACAGTGCCTATGGGAATTTGATTATAAAGATGACACTACACACACACACACACATACACACATACAAACACGCACAGACTGTGTAAATTGTCTGAAACTCCAGCACTTTTCCTTCTTGCCAGTGTCAGTGGTTAATTGTGCTGCGGAAGTTGTCACCTAGACTGCAGTGATGCGGAAACAAGGGTGGACATGTTAAATTATGTGCTCCTTATGTAATTCAACAGAGTGGTTTATCATTTGAATCTAAGGTAGAATAGAACCTTCACTAAGGCTCTGCTTTTCTGCCCTTCTAAGACTTATCTCAGCTCGTTGGTCACTGCCAGCACACTCCTCTAACTGCCTTAACAATAAACTTCGATTTGCACAAAAGCGAATGTGTATTTTGGAAGGGATTGATTTAAGAGGAGTAAACAGGTAGAATCTTTTCAGAGAAATGCATAAACATAAATCATAAATACAGAAACTGCTGGTTAAATATTGGTTTCCAAGCATGAATTGCATTGGCTCGGTATGTTTCAATGAACCAGACAGTAATAGGAAAATCAGGCACCTTTTATTAAGCATCATAAATATTTCAATGTATTTAAATGAACTCATTAGAAGTTAAATTGAAGGTTAATATATTTAGGGGGTCCCTTCCATAGAAGCAATATAATTATCAAATCATGATAAACAAAAAGAGGTTAACCATATTTGATATGTACGAGGTTAGAGCTGCATTTTTAGACGCGGTCCTGGGCCTGTGAAAATGCCTCATTCGCCATCTCCCAGGCAGGAAATAAAGAGGACTTTCCAGCATAAATTCATATATCTAGTGTCATTATCCGCCTGTTAGTGTCTGCCATTTCGCAAAAAAAATGTTGCGATTTTACACGAATGTAAACTGTTTGAAAGTTGTCTTGTTATTTGTCTCACAAAGGTTTTGGTTTATAATTTTGGATGGAATTTTCTTCTTGGCTTGAACGAAATGTTTGCGCTTCCAGTGCTCTGCTATTCAATGACACTTGTTGAAAGAAATGTGTATAATGGTAGGTCAGTTGCTGATCTTGATAAAAAAGAAATATAGTAACCATTGGGATGGGTACTAGTAAAAGTGTTAGATTCTGCTGTAGAATATATCAGTATATTGTATATAAAAGTCACAAGGAATTTATTATTAGTAGTAGTAATCATTATTATTATTAGTACTGGTGTTGTTAGTTAGTAGCATCATCGTGCTGTTGTTGAGAAAAATGTGCTAATAATATCTCACTCCCATGTGGTTATTTAAAATGTTGGGTGCAAAAACACTGCAGCGAGAAATATATTTGTGGCTAGGGCTTGTTTTTAGGTCGAGCCTAGCGTTGCAGCGCATGCGGTGCACGCTTTGCAAGGCATGCAGTATTCAGTATAGTGTGGAAGCTTCGTGGAAGCTCCGCCCACTCTCCGCCCATCTTTTTAATTGGCTTAGGTCCTAAATGTTGCCGTCCGATTGGTTTTAGGCTTGTTAGTCCCTCCTCATGACGACCATGTTGTCATTTGTATCCTTCCAAGGCTACTGGCCCCTTTACTTCGAGTGTTGCACGGTAACTATTTTCTTCCTGTGCCTTCTCCCCCACAGCCCCACTCCCGCAGTCCGTGAGTTCTCGCCCCCCACTCTCGTTGTTCGTGCCTTCTCGCTCCCTGCCCACCGCCCGCACTCCCGTTTTCAATGCAATAGGTCTCGCGTAAATGCGAGTCCTATTGCATTGCAAATGCTTGTTTTGTACCTAATTGACAGATTGGGGGATTTTGTTCGAATTATTACCCGACTCTTCAAAGTTTGAATGTGCTCCTAAACCTGGGGCATGTGTGAATTCTCAGAGCATGCACAGTTTGAGCTCAGCGGTGCATCAAGATCCCGTTTTTAGCATTACACTAACTGGAATGGGTCTATGCTTTCATTTTTTTTTCAAAATTGTGCTATCTACAGCACTGTTAGACCTGGCATCCTTGGCATGGTTTTCCCCTGTATTTTTGCCTCTGCCTCCTGTATTTTTGCTGTGTGCTGAATTTAATTTTTGCTGGTCTAGATGCTATGGGCACTTTGCCACTGCTGATCCGTGCCAAAGTGCAAGTGCTCCCTCTGTAAATTGTGAATATGGATTGGTGTTTCCATGATTAGCTTATTTGACTTACTACTAAGTCCCTAGTACAGTTCACTCTGTGTGCCCAGGGCCTGTAAGTCAAATGCTGCTAGTAGGCCTGCAGCACTGATTGTGTCATCCACACAAGCAGCCTTGCAAAGGGTTCTCAGACCTGCCACTGCAGTGTCTGCGTGGAGTCTCTACTGCCATGTCGACCTGGCAAGTGCGCCCATTTGCCAGGCCCTAACCTTCTCTTTTCTTACATGTGAGTAACCCCTAATGTAGGCCCAAGGTACCCCTGTAGGCAGGGTGTGAGGTGTATGTGCAAGGTAGGGCATGTCCTGTTCTGTGTAACATGTCCTGATAGTGAACTACAGTGAATTTTGTTTTTCACTATTGAATGTCTATCTGTCCCATAGGATAGAATGGGAGTTTACTTATAACATCTTATAAGTATAACTTCCCATTGGGACAAGATAGAGGAATTGAGTTTAGTATGCCCTGAACTCAGAATATAAAAAGACATCTTTTAGTACAGATGATTTTTATATTGTGTGTTTGAAAATACCACTTTTAGAAAGTATTTATTTACTTGCTTAGCCATCCTGTGTGCCTCTGCTGGTTTGTGGATTGACTGTCTGGCTTTGGAGTGACAGGGTCTGGGGTTGTGCATTCACTGTAGACAGCCTCTGAGGGGGTTGAGGTTGTCCTGCCTTTCCTGGATGTCAGGGCTGGGCTGAATAGACCTGGGCTGCATTTAGAGTAGGGGGAGGAGATTTCCTTTCACCTGAATGGGCCTGGCCTGCCTTACACAATGCTGTCTTCACCTCCTGCCAGGAAGCTGGGCCAGAGAGGACAGAACTGGTTTTGACTGAGCACAGAGTCTCTCTGCCACAAGAGAACAAAGAGAAATGCTGAATAAATATTGGGGCCCAGACCCCAGAACTTCTGTAATTCAAGAGGAACCTTTGCCACGGAGAAGAGCTGGAGAAACTGAAGGAGAAGTACTGCCCCTTTGCTGTGTGCTGTCTGTGGTTGGCCTGCAGTGGCTATTTCTGCCAAGGAAAGGACAAGGACTTTGCTGTGTGCTGTGTCCCCTGCTTGAGGAAGATATCCAAGGTCTTGAAGTAGAGCTTGCCTCCTGTTCTGAAGTCTCAGGGACACAAATACTTCACCCCAGTCCTCCCTGAATTCCACTGCTGGGAGTTCTGACCTTCCAAGGGGTGCCTGCCAGTGTTCTTGGCCTCTGGAGGTTGTTTCTGGGAACTACAGAAGACTTAAGAACTGTGAAAATCGGTGCATCGCCTGGTTCCGATGCATCGCAGCGGTGCGAGAAGAATTGCTGATGCATTGCCACAGCCGATGAACTGACGCATCGAGGGGACGCGGCTGAAATCGTCGCAGCGCCTGTTTGCCGCTGCCTGACCATCAGCGCATCCCGGATCTTCATGCATCGCATCGTCCCGGATTGTCACGCATTGCATCGAGGGGCCAGGTCTGTCACATGGCTGGGGGACACAGGAAGAAACCGACGCATCACCTCCCTATGCAGTAAGAAACCGACACACCACCTCCTCTCCAGTAAGGAACCGATGCCTCCCCTCCCCTGCACCGCAGTAAGTAACCGATGCATCACGTCCCCCGGAGCAAGGAACTGACACAGCACCTCCCCTGTGTGTAAGGAACCGACACATCACCTTCCCTGTGTGTACAGAACCAACGCATCACCTTCCCTGCAACCTTTTTTGCTTGTGGTTTTGATGCATCTAAGATACTTTGTGTTGAAAGTGTCGCATCCATCATTTTCTATGTTTTTACATTTTAAAAGTCATATTTTTATTGCTGTATGTTGGATTTTTGTTGTTTTGGTCTTGTTTGGTTAAGATAAAGTTTGCTTATTTTTCTAAATTGGTGTGGTGTCCATTTGTAGTGTTTTCACAGGGTTACTGTATGTTTGCACAAATGCTTTACACACTGCCTCTGAGATAAGCCTGTCTGCCCGTGCAACCTACCAAGGGGGTGAGCAGGGGCTATTTTAGAAGTGTATCCCCCTTACCCTCACTAGGAAGAAGGGTCCCTACTTGGACAAAGGTGCAAACCATTGCCAACTAGAGACTCCCATTTCCAGCAAGCACCTACATTAAGTAAGAGGCAATGTATTTGGCCTGGGCAGAGTTTGTGGAGTTCCACCATGTGGAACTCCGCAAACTGACAAAAAAACTCTGCCGCACTATGCGGAGTTCCACAAGCGGAGGAGTGCGTTTCGTCACACCGTTCGTTCTGATTACTAGCACCTGGTGTTTGTCCTGTGCTGTAAAATCATCACAAACTGCACCACATGCAGTGCAAGAGAGCGCTGCTCCTTTCTGCTGCTCGAGTAGAAGTTCTACTTGAGCGGCAGCTTCTTCAAAGCGAACGGAATGTTTCACATTGCGAGTGGTAGCGACCACCCGCGATCGCCCGTGTTAAAAAATCTCCCTGGGAGGTGGTCTAGCGTTGGATTTTCCTTGCTTGTGCTTGCCAACTTAATGTTGGCGAGTAAGAAAAAAACTCTGCTTCGCGGAGTGGAGTTTTTCAGAAAACCCTGCAAACTCCGCGAACAGAGCACAGTTCACCGCCCAGGCCTATAATGTATAAGCTGCAGGCAACACATCTCGGGAACAGAGAGACACTTTGTTGTAAGCAGCTCATGCTCTAGCTCAGGGATTTCCTGAGTGAATGTGTGCACTGTAGAGAGGGCAGTTTCAGAAATAGTTAAGGCATAGAGCCATTCTGTGTCTGTGCAGGGCTAGAAACTGGATCGGGATGGGGTGTCAGGTCTCTGTAGGTACAATTGCTAAAATAGTAGGTTTTATCACTACCCCACAGGTATAAATAATCCTGTAGGCCGTGACAGCATTGATGTCTGATAATAATGCCTATAACATGTTGAACCAGTGATTTATGGATACGTACGTAAGCGAGCACGGGAAGAAGAACGTGGGGTGTGATAGGCTGTCAGCAGATCAACACACATGCTTGTGTCTCTTCTTAAATGTGTCAAACGTTCACATGGAAATTCAGGTTTTCACATTCTGGTGCTAAATTCTTTAAATAAAAAATCAAATAAAACAGTGAACAATGTAGACTAGCTTCTTTTGTAAACATGACAAATAGATTCAAATATAAGAGATCAGAACATGGCACTGGCAGTGTTGAAAATCAATATTTTTTCATTATGAATACAAGGGACCATTTCAAGTTCAGGAGCAATGGATCAACGCAGAGCCAAATGCCAATGTTTTCCTTCTGAGGCACGTATAGTTCATACATATAACTTTATAACAGTTAACATTATTGTGTATACTTCCGGATTATATGTAAGTAGGGCTGAGTGTCGTCCCCTAATCTTCATTAGATTTTTCTGGTGGACTGGCACCTTTTCTTAAGGAGATTTACCTACTTCTATTTGGTTTGACATTGAGGCTGGTGGTGGGCTGTTCAATGTGCTTCATGTTTGTACTTGATTAACATTGGCGATGGGATTCTTTGACCTTTTTGGCATGCCCTGGTAGTCTGGATTCCTGTCAGCCTCAAAACTTAGGTTGTCGTGTGCCTTAGGTGTGCTTTGTTGAATTAGTGTTCAGTTGTTGGCTTTATGTGTATTTTGATAACTTTATAGTAGTGGTCTCCCACAAGCTCCTTATTTCAATTTCGATTTCATGACATTTGTAAAGTGCACAGCTACCTCCGCAGAGGTGCCCCAGTGCTAGCGGACAGCATATGAGAGAAGAGGAAAAGTGATAATTACATAGCCATAAGAGGAGTATCAAACAGGAACGTTTTGAGATTGCTTCTAAAAACTGATTCCGAATGGCTGCAGCGAAGACTGAGCAGCAGAGAGTTCGACAATTTGGAAGACAGGTAAGTGAAGAAAGGACCACCTCTTCTGGCTTTACAAATGCAAGTAACATAAATAAGTTTAAAATTGTTGGACCTCAATGCTGTGGACTTGGAATAAGATCTCAGTCTTCTCCTAAGATAAAGAGGGGCCTGGTGGTTGTGGGCTCTAAAACTAAAGTGAGTGCCTTAAATTGGATTCTCTTCATCATGGGAAGCCAATGAATATGTTGCAAATGAGAAGAGATAGGGTACAAGAGGGTATCTTAGAATGAGGCGAGCGACAGATTTCTGGATGTGCTGAAGCCGTTGAATAAGGATGCTCGGAAGGACTAAATAGAGACTGTTGTCATAGTCCAAGTTAGATGTGACCAAAGCGGGGACAACTATTTTTCGGGAGCCTACTGGAATGACGTGGAGCATTCTTCTAAGGGATCTCAGGGTGGCAAAACAGGAGGCAGAGAGAGATCTGATTTGAGTTTCAAAAGTATGATGCAAATCAAATTTTACCCCAAGGTTTCTGACCATCAAGGTAGGGGCCGGGGTAGCTCCTATTCCAGGAGGCCACCACAAACTAGCAGCCGGAGTGAGCTTAGTGCCAAGGAAAAGAACCCCAGGTTTATCTGAGTTCAGTTTAAGATAGTTTTCCTCTATCCAAGTCACCATATCTTCCAAACACTGTTTAAAACAGCTTAAAGATGAAGGCGTATATTCCTGGAAAGCTAAAAAGAGCTGGGTGTCATCCATATAAGAGACCACCCGCACCCCCCAAGCTTCCACCAGTTTGTAAAGAGGCTCCAAATAGATATTTAAAAGAGTAGGGCTAAGTGCCGAGCCCTGGGGACGCCACATACCAGATGTTTGGAGGAAGAGGTGAAAGGAGGAAGAAAAACTGCTTGGGAATGATCTGACTGAAAAGATTTCAATCAATGCAAAGCTTGGCCTCTGACATCAATTGTTTCAATTCTATCAAGTAAGGTGACATGAGAAATGGTGTCAAAGGCGGAAGTCAGATCCAACAACATGAGCAACACAGAAGAGCCCTGATCTAATGTTTCCTTGATAAATTTTGATACCTCAAGCAGAGTAGACTCGGTCCTATAGTCCGAGCAAAAACCTGATTGAGATTCATGCAAAAGAGAAATAGATTAGAAAAAATGAGACAACTGTTAATTGACCATTTTCTCTAAGAGTTTAGCTACTGTGGGAAGAAGAGAAATGGGTCGAAAATTGCTAAGATCCTTAGGATCTGCTGACGGCTTCTTTAGCAGTGGGAGCAGCAGTGCATGTTTCCAACAAAGTGGAACTTTACCCAATTCCTGTGATTTATTCATCAGCATGTTAAGAATAGGATTAACCACTTCGCCGCTAGCTTTAAGAAGGCAGGAGGGCAAGGGTCTAGTGGCGATCCAGATTTACACTTTACTGGTTTAGTGGCTGAATCAGCAAAGGAAATGGGGTCCAACCTCATAAGCAGGGGGCCAGAAGAAGTAGAGATGGGGGTGACCGAGTCAGATGAAGTTGATGCCGAAAATTGATTAAAAAGGTTTTGGACCTTCTCATTAAAAAAGTTTGAGAGGTCTTGACAAAGGTCCATCATGGGAGTAGGAGCAATTTCTGTGGCCGAGGGAGAAAGACATTTTTTTACAATTTAAAAAAGTTTGTGAGACTTATTAGATGCTTCAGAAATAGAAGCAGCAATAAAAGATTTCTGAGCTTTGATGATAGAAGAATGGTGGTATTTCAGCACAGATAAGTATATTACTTTATCCTCGTTATGATAGGCCCTCCTCCAGCGCCATTCTAGTCTTTTACAGCAAGATTTTTCCGCTTTAAGAGCTTCCGAAAACCAAGGTGCGGAAGGAGAGAGTCTGCAGGAGGAGTTTTTTCTGATGGGAGCAATAGTGTCTAATGCAGAGATCAGCCATTTGTTGAGGCTGTCACACCAGATTACAAAACTCCATTGCTAATAAAGGAGTTAGACTGAAGGCCTGCACCAAAGATGCTTCTGTTTTCTTGGCCCATGGTCTGGAAGTTTTCAAGGTAGATCCTTGAGACTGCCTGAGGAGTGGAGAGAGAATGTCAAAAGGGATCAAAAAATGGTCAGACCAAGAGATTTTAAGAGCCGGTCGGACCCTAATCGTATCAGTAGATGAGAAAATAAGATCAAGTGTATGACCTGCCGAATGAGTAGTTCCTTGACCAGCTGTTTCAAACAGAGAAGACACAATTTGTTGCACTGGTCTTGGAGATTGTTCTTCGCTGGGCATTCTCTGCCTATTATTTCCATTATTATTATTCTATTATTATTATAACTTGCATGGTGGGTAGATAATTGCTTAGGGGGTTTACCCACCCTCTCCTGAGGGCAGACATGCTTTTCTTCATGGCATGTATATCTTTCCCCACACGGGTTGATCCCTTTTCCTGGCTTGCTGCATCCTAGCCTTTATGTAGGATACACTTTACCTGTGTGCCTGATCTACTGGGATGAGTCTTCCCCTTCTGTGGGTGGGACACTTTTTTACTGCCATGTTGGTGTTTGTCCCTGCTTCTGACTTTCCTCTTTGTCTTGTCTTTGGTTCCTAGCTGAGGCTAGTGCATTGTTGTGCTCCCATATGGGGTTTGCCACTGGACCTGTTAGAGGTCCTCCCATTGTGCTCCTAAGGTGATTCTGGTTGGGTTGATTTTGGGGGCTTTTGTCTCATGTCTCAGGATGTCACCTGTCTGTCTACTTGGGGTTCCTGTGTGTGATCACTGCTATTGGGGGTGGAGTACTTGGTGATCGTTTCACTGTGCTCTTATTTATGCCTGGGCCAGGGTGTGCCCCTTCTGCAGGGGTTTTCCTGCAGCTGCCTTTTGGTCCTTTCTGGCTTTCTTTTCCCATGCCACTGGGGACAGAAATGATAAGCCTTTATATCACACTTGGATTGTGATGATTGTAAACTTGTTCTTTTAGATATGTATGCAGAACCCACGCTGTAAGTTCTGGGATGATGCAATCAGATTATTGAGAATATCATTACTTAATTGAAATGTAAAAGAGGTTGCGCCATATATCAAATTAATCGTAGGCCAAAATTATCTTAGGGCTGGAGATGGCTTGGTGGAAAAATATTTATGTCTTCAAAAAATATATTTTTTTATACCCTCTGCAAATCACACTCACTTGAGAGAATGCTACTGTGAGAAGTTGACTTCTTGGTTGAGTGGGGTGTTAACCATGCTCAAGCAACAGCCACAATCCCTGTCAGGGTGAAAAACAAAGGTCACTAAATTAACCTGTGCCTAACCCTCTGGTAGCTTGGCACAAAAGCAGTCAGGCTTAACTTAGAGGCAATGTTTAAAGTATTTATGCAGTAAATTTCAATACATTATTTGACATCAAAATGACAAAAATCCAATCAGTAGAACCATAGTTATCATGTTTTAAAGTTTAAGGTAAGAAAAATAGCACCTGAAGGATCAAAGTGTCAACCACAGACATCTAGGCATGCAAGACTGAGTCAAAGTTGAAAAATATGGCCAACCACCATAGAGGCGTCATTTTCCGCGAGCCGCTGGATGAAGTTTGGTTAAGATTTCTTCTTTGGACTTAGTCTCTTTTTTTAAAGTCTCCAGCGGGATGAAGCTGGAGACTATAGCAAATGAGAGTTCCACAAGGCCTGATACCCCTTTGGTAAAGGACCACTGAAACAGGATTTGCTGCTGCGGAGATGAATGCAGTGGATGATGCCGCAGAGTTAGGCCGACTGGTGATGCACCTTGGGTGGACAGATGAGCAAGTTGGTCCAGGTCTGAGTATCCTTTGGCAAGTCTAGAAAGTGCACAGAAGAGTGGATCTAAAGGTCCCTTGAAGGAGAAGACATTTCTAGAGAATTCTCTTTCAAGTGCCTTAAGTTTCCTGCTTCCCCTGCTCTGGCTTCTAGCTGTCTGCATGAACAATGCAAGGGTGACCGGTCGTTTGTGGGAAGGCAGAGTATAGCCTTTTCAGTTGATGGCCCATCCAGGCACACCTAATCTTTCTTTTGTGTGCCTCTCTGGGAGAAATAAACAAAGCTCTACTGCCAACTACACCCACTCATGTGATCCAGGAACTAGCTGCGGGCACCAAGTAGTTAGGGCGGGAAAATGCCAACTTTCTAAAAGTGGCATTTTCAAAATTGTAACTTAAAATCCGACTTTACCATTGAAGATGATTTTTAATTACAATTTCTCAGACACCAAACATGAAATGTTTACCCGTTCCCAATGAAAAGTTAGCACTTATGAAATGTAATATCGCAACCCACTGTTAGCCTATGGGAGAGGTAGGTCTCAGAATTGTGAAAAACAAATTTAGGAGTTTTTAAGTACAAGGACATATAAAAATTAAAAGTACATGGCCAGCCATTTAATTTTAATACACACTGCCCTATCGGCTACCTAGGGCCTACCATAGGTATGACATATATGAAATAAAAGGGGAGCTTAATGTTTGTCAAGGGAGTCATATTGCCAAGTCGACTTTTCGGTTTAAAACTGCATTCAGGCAGCAATGAAAGGCCTCGGACAGGTTTTAAGGCACTAGTTAAGTGGGTGGCACAATAAGTGCTGCAGTTCCACTAGTAGCAATAAATTTACAGGCCCTGGGTTTATGGTATACCACTTCACAGGGGACTTATAAGAAAATTAAATATGGCAGTCAGGTGTAAGCCAATTTTACCATGTTTTAGGGAGTGAGAACAAGCTCTTTAGCACAGGCTAGCTGTGGTAAAGTCTACTGAGTCCTAAAGCCAACACAAACAAATTAAAAAAAATAGGAGGGTGAAGGCAACAAGTTTGGGGGAAGATTACCCTTAGGGTGACTGCTTTGACAGCTACATTGATAACAGCAAATCAGCCACAAGCTACCTTTGCCCGGATTTCTAGGAACTTCCATGCATACATCAGATCCTAAAGCCATAGCTGAATAAATAAAATTCATAGTTTAGCCATTCCTCAGAACATTTATTTCTATAAACTTTAATAGTTCCCTAAAAAATAGCTATAGTTGGCTGTTAATACTAACTTCCTGTAGGAGTGTTAAATCTGATTTTATCTTGGTGAGTATAATTTTGTGTTATTTTGTTGTATGTTCTTCCACATGTAACTTAGAATAATATATTACTGTTCTTAAGAAATGTTCTTGTCCGTGCTGTATGACTAAAATGTGTTAAAAAGAGCTAAATCTGGAGTCAAAAAGGGGTTTCTTTTATAATCTAACCAAACAATATCATAAAGGAATTTGACTTATGTGTGAATAAAATATGGATATTGTCTGGTAATGTTACTTGCATACGATTCTGCATTTACCTACAGTATGTTATTCTCAGTTTTATGCTGGCAGTAATTGCATTCTCCAATGCAGGGTAATTGGTATTTTATCGCTTCCCTATAGTTAGATAAATGTGCAATAATCAGGCTACTACATATTTTCCAATAAAGCATCAAGCTGAATGTGTGCTGGTTAAATTCTTTCCTGTTTAGAATTTTTCTGTGATGGGTTTTGCATTCCTCAAAGATTTAGTCATTTGGTCGTCAGCCAAACAATGGAAGGGTGGGCCAGGTGCATTGTAGTAAACTTTGCTCCTTCTTTGTGAGCAGTGGACTCCAGGTAATTTGGGGGCCTCAGTTTTACAGGTGGCCTCCAGGGCCATCATATTTTACGTTGTTCCCAAGAGTTACTTCACTCTCACCTTTTGGTCACAATAGCTTCCTTTCTTTCCCTCTTCTTCTTTCATGATGAATGTGTGTTTCTCTTAAAAAGCTACCTCTTTTACCAATATGGTTATGCATTTTCCTATTTTCATTTTAAATATGTATAGTGTCCTTTTATGAATTTGTTAATGCTCAGAATAAGTGCATACAAATATTTTAAACTCATGTAAATGGCCTTCAGTTAAACGTGATTCTGTAAATATCATGTGACAGCTTTACTCCAGGGCTGCCCAATATAGGCTCAGCAGAACTGGAACAGGCCAGATTCTCAGAATAACCACTGACTCTGTAAAGGACTTCCAGAGAAATGCACTGGATGTACATCTATCTTACTTGAATATCATGAAACTCAGACAGGGATTCATCACTTCATTGTTTACTCTGATGCACTCGTTTATACATTTTCTATTTCTTTCTTTTCAGTTCCATCAATGGGATGATCCTTTCAGACTACAGCTATAATCAATGATTGCCATTCTGTGTAAAAGATTTACTTTGGCAATACTTGAAACAAAAAGTGAAGATTATCATACTGAAATCAAACATAAAAATATCAAATGAAAAGCTCATATTGAATATTTATTTTATATATCTTCTTTAGGTATTTATGACGCTTTGCTCTGGGCTGATTCTTGCTTCATTAAGCAGTTAGCCCTAGTTATTAGTCAACATTCCAACTGTTCTCATGAATTATTTGTGACCGCTGAGAAACATACTCCAAAGATGACTTTTAACATCAGAATTACATTAACAACATTTTCTTTCTAGGATAGCAAAATGTATTTCTAATGAAGCACATCGAACAGAATTAACTAATAAATATATATGAATATTTAAAATGTAATGTAAAAATGTGCACAGTTACTATAAATTACTCCCTTATGCTCTCAAATTCGAAATAACAAACATGATACGCTCATCACGCTTGTCTATATACATAAATCATATCTTTCTCTCCATATTCCCTTTAATATGTGAGCAGTGAACATATTTATTTAAAATAGTGAGTGAGAAACAGAGACAGCATGAAAATACTTAGAGAAATAATATTCATATAGCATTCTGAAAGTCTATAATTTTGTTTTAGTTCTGAATCCTCTTGCTAGGCGCATATGTCTGAGGAATTCAGACAGCAGGTTGATTTGCAAAATACGTAATTGAGATATATCTTTAAAGGATTTTACTTCATTGCCTGGAAAAAAGTGAAATATTAATTGGGGTGGATGGAAGTCCACCACTAGTAATAAAGTCACAAACATGTTTCGTCTAATCAAAGGTTTTGGTCATTTAAGCCTGAGGTCAATACCTGGTAGCTATGACACAGAGCAGACAGGCTTAATTTAAAGAAAATGTGTAAATCATTTTGAAGTACCAAAACAGTTAAAAAGTCAGCGACACAGCACAGTAAAAAATCCCACTAGTTTATAAAAATATAGTCAAATTTAATAAGCATCATTTCAAATTCAAATTATCATATTCAAGTGAGGGTGCATGGAGAAGAAATGTATCAAAGGTTTACAGAATGACAGACATATGTGCCAATCAGGTAGTGCCTTTGGGAGAGATGTATACCACCATCCAGAATTATCTAGAAAATATTTATTTTAAAATCATGAATGTGGCAGATTTACATTTATAAAAAAATGTAGGTGGAATCTCCACAATTTTTGTCTAATCAAACACTTATACAGTGCACTCATTATTTTTTATTAATTTACTGGT
Organism: Calotriton arnoldi; assembly: GCA_963921515.1. Lineage (NCBI taxonomy): Eukaryota > Metazoa > Chordata > Amphibia > Caudata > Salamandridae > Calotriton > Calotriton arnoldi. The sequence continues at coordinate 332,823 of CAWUFW010002950.1, forward strand.
GGTGGTGGCCTTTTTGGATCTTGTTGGTGGATCATACTCCTTACAAAATATCAGACACAATGAGACCTGTCACCACGTCAAGCTTTTGATGCTTTTATTGCCATATAATCCTCTCATTTTGGATTCTTCAATCAGGAAAGTGTACTCTACAAGTTAATTTACATGTTATGTTCTTTTGCTATTGTTACCCGTTCTTTGGAGGGTTGGAAGAGGGTAGCATTCTACACTAGTACAGGTGGGGATGAACCACTACACGGACTCGCCACAGTACGCAAACTAAGTATGCGTAGCACAACCCAACTGCTACAAGGTGGGCATACACACAGCTCAACTCCCAACACTATAAGTGGTGAAGAATAAAATCCTGAGTCTTAATGTTCGAAGCATTAAGAGGTGCCATGTTATCACTGCAAAAATGTTCAGGATGTGATATTTGCTTACTATAAAAAAATAAAGGGCAAGTCCCTTGCGCCACCGGTGCATCACATTTAATATGGGAAAAAGTGACGTACTGGTGGCACAAGGGGCTTGTAACTAAGCCCCTAATTTACATAAGAAAGACTGGCATAGACTACCCTCAAGATGGTTCCCCAGGCAAATCCTGTCTGACATGAGTTGGAAGGCAGGAGTGGCAATCCTTGTGTCCAAATCTTTCAAGGGGATTGTTAAGGAAGCCATGGCTGAATCACTGGCCAGAATGATAGCTATTAGAATCACTAAGGGAGAATACACTTTTAGAATGGCCTCAATATATGCGCCCAGGGCTTTAAGTGGGGGGGGTATGTGGGGGTCTGAGCACCCCCAGTTTTTTTTGGGGGGCCTCGAAAGGGGTCTCTAGGGGGCTCTATTTTCGGGCCTCAAAGGTCAAAGGTAGGGTGACCAGACGTCCCGGTTTTTGTTTGGTGTTTCGGGTGAGCATGCGCGCGCACTGCTTAAGGCGTGACGTCATTGTAGCAGGAAGGGAAATCCTTTGAAGAGAGACACTTTCTCTCTGGATTTCCCTTCTCTTTGAACACGCAGCGCCACCTACGTCATCGTGCCAGCCATCGGCACAAAAACAGCTGGTTAGAACCGGCACGACCCTGCTTTTACGGCCTGCAGCAAGATTTCTCCAGCAACCAGTGTGACCCTGTTCTGCCTTAAAGCAAGCGAGGGACGAGGGTCTACAACAGAATCCAGCAGCAGTGACACTACCACTACCAGTGCAGCCCTGCCCCTGTCGGCCCGTCATCTCTATGCCTCAAAAACCTGTCTGATTTCTCTAGATACATACCTGCCCGTCTTTTTCTCAATCATATGTCTATTTCTAACCAACCGACCGTCCACTCATCAGTCAGTTTATCCATCCATGGGTCGTTTCATTTACATTATATTCCCTTCTGTGTGTTAGTCCGTCCAGGTGTCTGCTTCTGTTCACTGATCGCCTAATAAATAACGTTTACAGTAACACATATGTGATAACGTGGAACCACACATGTCAAATCACACATAGGATGAACAATAACACATGAAATACATACCGACGTTGGCATACACTCTAGCGCCGGTGCTTGCACACACAACCTGTGAGCCTGTGAGCCTTCAGAAGGACTTGTGCCAGCGCCGGAAAATACCAATAAACCACCCAGCCACTGAATATAATAACTCTAGATGCATTAGGAAGGGAGTTGATATATATATATATATATATATAACAGTTTAATATAGCTCTGTCTCGACCCGAACGTATTGGAGCGCTTTACGTGAGCTACATGAGCACTAGTTACATTACACAAGATCATATACATTTTGGGGGGACTGGGGGCACAGTGAGATTAAGACTTAATCTCACTGTGCTCCCAGTCCCCCAAAATGTATATGATCTTGTGTAATGTAACTTGTGGCTGCAATGAAAATGTTCAGGCACAATTCAGAAGTAAGTAGATATCTCAAGTCAATAGTAAAGCCGACCCAGACGGACCCCTCTGAGTTTCATTTTCATCTACTTTCACATTGCTCAGCTCTTCCTATGTTTACTAACACTGATGTAATTAAGTCCTGTGTGACTGTTAGACCTGGCATCCTTGGCGTGGTTTCCCCTGACTTTTTGCCTCTACCTCCTATGTTTTGACACTGTGATGGATTTCGTTTTGCTGGTTTAGATGCTTTGGGCACTTTGCCACTGCTGATCAGTGCCAAAGTGCAAGTGCTCCTGGTTAAATTATTACTGTGATTGGTTATCCATGATTGGCATATTTGTTTTACCAGTAGGTCCCTAGTAAAATGCACTAAGTGTGCCGGGGCGGGTAATTCAAATGCTACTAGTGGGCCTGCAGCACTGATTGTGCCACCCACATGAGTAGCCCTAAGATGGTGTCTCAGGCCTGCCACCGCAGCGCCTGTGCGCAGTCTGTGAACTGCCATGTTGTCCTGGCCAGTGTACACACTGGCCAGGCCTGACCCTTCCCTTTTCTTACACATTGGACACCCCTATGCTGACCCTTCCCTTTTCTTACACATTGGACACCCCTATGGTAGGCCCAAGGTACCCCCCTGGGCAGGGTGCAGTGTATGTGAAAGGTAGGACATGTACTAGTGTGGGTAACATGTCCTGATAGTGAAATACTGCCATTTGAAACATTTGATGCAAAGCTGTATGTAAAGAGTTGGCTGGCACAAGGTAGAAGGTCTGCTGAAGAAAATTGTTGTGAGAAACCCCAGCAAAATAGACACAGTGAATATCTTCAAGGGTTTTGGGAAATCCTGCAATAGATTTCTAAGTAATGTAAATAATTTTTACATGTTTTTTAAATTGTTTGGTATTTTATGGCTTATACTTAATAAATATACTTTTTTGCCTATTTTATTATCCTTTGCTGGATGCGACTTCATGATTTTCTTAAGCACACAATGCTAGTTATCTTGATTTAGACCACGCCCCTACTCGGATAGGCCACACCCCTTTAAGAAATTTGCCACGCCCCTTTTAGAGCACCCCCAGTTTTTTTTCCCCACTTAAAGCCCTGTATGCGCCTAACTCTGAGCAGGAAAAGTTCCTCAAAGTGATCATCCCACTTATTCTGTGAACCCCAGACAAAGACATCCTCATATTACTGCATCAGAGATAGGAACACAGTTGTTATCAGATGACCTGCTGATTATGTTCAACCTTCAAATGCCCAAGAGACCACAATGGTCCTCCAGAATCTGGTGCAAGCTCAAGACATGTGAAGCTCAACTCAAAGCCATTGATACTGACAAGGCAGAATATGCCCCACTTAGAATCAACCAGAAACTTTACTAGGGAGGTAGGTGTGAAAACGACTCACTTTTAAGCTCAGGGCTCGAGTAATAGAAAACCATATAGCCATCATACGAATAAACACAGGTACATTAGCTACTACAGAGGCAGGCCTTAAATGCACAGTCAGAGAATTCTATAAAAATGTATACACAGTACTACAAATACACAAACAGAGCGAGAAGACTTGCTACAATCTGACAGAGACCCAGGCCCAAACTCTGAAGGATCCAATTGCAATCGAAGAGGTGATCTCAGGGATTGCCTGTCTCAAACTGCAAAAATACCTAGGGCAGGGCAGTTAATCCCCCTATTTTACAAAATTTACTGTCACACTTTGGCATTGATACTTACTTGACTCTTACGGTCAAACCTGAAACTGACAAGGACCCACAACAATGTGCCTCATACAGGCCGATTTTCTTGCTAAACATAGATGCCAAAGTATTTACCAGCATCTTAGCCAACAGGCTGGACACACCCACGCAAGAGCTAATAGACCCCAATCATGCAGGTTTATCCCAGGACGTACCTGCTTCAATAAAACAAAACATCTTCTACATATTAGTGATAAAATGAAAAATCCAAGAGGGAAATGCTATACTTTGAGGTGGATCCCAAGAGGACGTTCGACCAAGGGTGCACTGGCCCTTCTTGGCAGCCATGATGGAATGAATGGCCATTGAACCCAAATTTTGGACTTGGGCCTTCAGTAACTGATTCGACCCACAGGCTATAATACAGATCAATGGATCTTCAACCTCCCTGTTCAAATTCCTTAGGTGAAACAGACCGGGCTACTGCCTCTCCCCCTAGCTATATGCTCTCTACATGGAACTGTGAGCCATGATGATACCACAAGATGTATTATTTGGCATTAAGAATGTAAACTAAGCCTATACATGGATGACATGATAATAATGCTGACAGACCCTTCTGCTCACTGTCTGCATTGGTTTCAGTTCCCCAGCACTTTGGGTGGGAAGCAGGCTTTAAAATGAACCTGCAAAAATCACAGATTCCAAACCTTTCAGTAAGTCCCATACATGCTGAACTCTTACAGTAACAATTCCTAATGCAATAGGTGCAGGGATTCATACAATATTTAGGGGTGACAATTTCTCTGACGTTAGCTAAACATGCTTAGGAAACTATACTCTTTTAACCAAATAATTGCAAAAGGACTTCTAGTTTTGGTATGGCGGGGCCTTTCGTGGCTGGGGAGACTAGATGCAGTTAAAATGACCACACTTATTGCCATTGCGGCCTCTTAAAGGGAACACTAACAGATATTCAGATAATGTTGAACAACTTTGTCTCAGCAGGAAAAAACCCGCAAAAAGACACATGTATAAGACCATCAAGGAGGGGGGACTGGGCATGCCAGATGTTATTGATTATTACCATGCAGCGCAACTCAGGTACATTGTGGGATGGCACTGTAAAGAGAGCGAAAAGCACTAGTCCTTCATGGTCCGCAGCCAGAATCCACATATGGCAGACACCATGCTTACTTAGAAAGCACAGACCCTGGAATATATGTGTATCATGGAGGCAACATTACATATGCCACTGCAATAATAGAGGACGGCCTCTCCACTCTGCCCTTCCCTTTTACTCCTTTCATCAGCAACCAGGAATTTTGTCCAGCAGCTGAATGCCTAGAATTCTCTGCATGGCAACAGTATGACCATCAGCGAATAGGCAACATTTATGACTACGAAGGAATCAAGTTGTTCCAGTGAATTAAGATGCACTATGATGTACCAAATAGAGAAATCATAGGTTCCTACAAATTAGACACTTGGTAATCAAAGGCCATATACAGTACACGGCGAACCGCCCAATGCTCCCATTCGAGAAATTGTTATTGACCAAAACTGGAGACAAATGCATACTCTCCTAAATATATATGTTCTTATGGAGTAAGCATGCTATAGAGAAATCCTCTGGGCAGAAGATATGAGAGGTGGGGCTGGTGCACACCTTAACAGTGAAGGAATAGATATCCGTGTATCTCAGGGGAAAAGTCACCACAACAAGCACAGTCATTAAATAAATTCTCAAACATTGCCTCATACTGGTATTATACCCCAGAGAGACACCATGCTTGAGCAGAAAAAGTTCCAAGGAATATTGGCTGGGATGCAGAGGAACTGGTACACTACTCCACTTACTATGGAAGGCCCCAAACTCACAAAACACTGGAGTGAAGTCTTAGACAACACAGATTTCATGATTAACTCCAAAATATTGAGGCTCCCAGCATATACAGTCCTAGGGGTGGCAGATAGAGTTTTGTACAAACTTAGAAACCTCTAGGGGAAAGATAGTGATGGTCCTCCTGGGTGCAGCTAAACAAGGTATAGCATGGGGATCCATTTTGACACTGGATCATAGGTCCAGGCTACACAAAGTATGGGACATACTAGGAATGGAAAAAAGTACTATGACAGTAAATAACAAGTGAAAAGAAATGAAACACAATTGGGCCCATGCCTATTGCTACTGTTGACAGAGTTTAAAGAAATAATATTTCCCAAATAACTTATATTACTGCAACTGCCGTCACAAACAGAGGGAACCTTTGTGACTGGGTGAGACCAGACACAGTGAGCCATAGCCGGGAGTTGACTAGAGAGATGACACATCTTTATGCAAATACTTGTACAGGCTGTTTCATCCTATGTGTTTTCAATTATATGTATGTACTACGGATGGAGAAGGGAAAAAGAGGAGTTTTATTGTTTAATTGTGAAGTTAATTGCTGCTATCTTTTTCGATTTCAAAGCCTTGCTGTTCTTTGGATATAGGCAGGAGTATGTGCTCTTAATAGCAAAATAAGAATTGTTTCTAAAATAAAATAATTTTAAATTGAATATGTTAGATTGACATCTTTGGCATTGTATTCCCCTAGACATTTTGCTTTCACTACCCTCTTTTTCTGAACCCGTTTTTGTTGACAATATGACTTTCTGCACTTTACCCGTTCTAACTAGTAATTAAGTGCTTATGCTCTCACCCTTAAAAATGGTAAAATTAGTATACACCTGATTGGAACCTTTCCTTTACTTATACATCCCTAATAAATGGAACTACTGTACCCAGGACCTGTAATTAAATGCTAGAAGTGGGCTGCAGCACTCATTGTGCCACCTAATAAAGTAGCACTATAAATCATGTCTCAGGCCTCCACTGCAGTCTGTAGTGCAGTTTTAAACTGCCATTTTCATCCTGACAAAATAAACTTCATGCTAGGCCTTAACCTTTCTTTTTAATACTTATAGGTTATCTCTAAGATAGGCACTAACAGCTCATTGGACTGGGTGTATGGTATTTAAAATGTAGGACATGTGTGCGTACATATTACATGTCCTGACAGTGAAAAACCCCTAAAGTTGTTTGTTAGAAACTGGGGTCTCTAGTTGGCAGAGGTATGCACCCTGTCCAAGTAGGGACCACAATCCTAGTCAGGGTAAGCTAGATGCACACTAAAAGATAAACTGTGCTCACCCTATGGTAGCCTGGGGCAGAGCAGTCAGGCTTATCTAAAGAGACAAAATGTAAAGTATTTGTGCAACACACTTACACTAACACAATGAAAATACCACAGAAAATACTCCACACAGGTTTCGAAAATTAGAGAATAATTTTATGAATAAAACAAGGCCAAAATGACAAATATTCAATAAGTAGTACCAGAGTTATGAATTTTTAAAGAATAAATCAAAATCTAGTGCTTAGAGTCAAATAGTGCCTAGGAGTTACTTGAGGTCGCGCAGGACCAGAAAAATGTTCTTGTATGGATTAAGCGTCGGCTTCGAAGACCCGATGCGTCAATTCTGATTCACGCAGTCAGGCAGATGTGACATTGTCGAGCCTCGTGGTGGGGTTCCGCATCGCTTTCAAGCCACTTATGATGCCGTCGTCGGACCTTGCAAAGATTTCCTCGAATCGGCACTGCATCGGCATCAAAGGGCACTGCATCAGTTCCGATCAGCTCAAAGTCGGCACTGCATCGAAATTGATGGTTCTGGACAGCAGACATCACCTTTCAAGGGCCCAGGACTGGATTGGCATCACTTGGCAGGGCAGGAAAAGGACTCACAGATGACAGAGTCAAGGTGCTGTTGCAGATTTGGAGGAAGTCTTTGATGGCCCTCAGACTTAAGAACAGGGGGAAAGCCAGCAAGCCCTTGGAGTTAATCTGAGTTCAAGTGAGATGGGTCCAGTCCTTTTCCTCAGCAGGGCAGAGATCAGCAGGCAGCAGGGTAGCACAGCAAAGCAGAAAAGCAATTCTTCCAGAGCAGCAGTCAAGCAGAGTGGCAATGCTTGTAGCACAGCAGTCTTTACTCCTGGAAGAGATCTTCACAGGTCCAGTAGTGTACTGTCTTGGTAGGGTCACAGCCCCAGTACTTGCACCCAAGTGGGGGTGCCTTCAAAGCCAGCCTTTGAAGTGCATATGTCCCCTTTTCACCCCAACCCTGTCTGCCAGGCTATCTGTGAGGGGTAATCAGCCCTTTGTGTTGGAAACAGGACACTGCCTATTCAGGTGTAAGTGTCAGCTCCCTCCCTCTCTTCCTACCCAGGAAAAGCTATCAGAATGTCAATGAGTTCTCAGTCACACCCAACTTTCCTGTGTTTGTGGCTATCTAGAGGGAATGCACAAAGTGTAGCTGTCACCCATCCCAGACATGTATTGGAAACTGGCTGCAGGCACACAGAGCTGTGTTAAGATCAGAGAAATGTCCACTTTCTAAAAGTGGCATTTCTAAAATAGTAATATTACATCCGTCTTTACAACTAAAGAGAATTTCTCATTATTATTCCAAAGATATGAAACATGATGCAGCTACTCCTTTCTAATAAGGTATTACAGCTATTAAGGAATTCCCAATGCTAGCTTATGAGAAGAGTAGGCATCATAGTAGAGAAAAATTAATTTGCTGTTTGTCACTACGAGGACATGTAAAACTTAAAAATATATGTCCTGCCTTTTAGTCTCACAGCACCCTACCCTTAGGACTACTTAGGGCCTACCTTAGAGGTTACTTATGTGTAAAAAGGGGAGTTTAAGGCTTTGCAAGCGATTTTAAATGCCAAGTCGAAGTGACAGTAAACTGCACACACACTGTCCTTGTAATGGCAGGCCTGAGACAGGTTTGAAAAGGCTACTTATGTGGGTAGCACAACCAATGTTGCAGCCCCACTAGTAGCATTTAGGTTACAGGCCCTGGGTATATGGTACACTACTTTACAAGGGACTTAAAAGTAAACTAAATATGTCAATTGTGTATATGCCAATGTTACCATGTTTAGGGGAGAAGCACATGCGCTTTAACACTGGTTAGCAGTGCTAAAGTGCTCAGAGTCCTAAGGCCAACAAAAAGATACAGCAAAAAGAGGAGGTAAGCAAGCAAAATGTTTGGGAGAAGACCACCCTTAGGATAACAGCTCTAACATTGTTGTTTTACTGTAGCAGAGCTACCTTTCCCATAAACTAACACTGGGTTACCTTATTAAAATTAATAAGTGAGAACTTCTGTGTGGGAGCAGGCAGAGAAATACTCCTTCCACTCATTTGAACTGTGATTTAAAATCCTCTCTAATGGTCAAGTTGTATTTTAAAGTACTAGTCTGAAAATGCCACCTTTAAAAAAGATGGCATTTTTTTCTGCCTAAACCAAATATACCTTTCTGCCAGTGTTCAGGGTCACATGACTATTAATGGTTCTCCTGTGGTGTGATGTGTATTCCTTCCAGACAGGGCACAAATGGCCTTGGGCTTAGGGAAGGGTGTTCCTCTCCTCAGCAGGATGGCCTGGGGGGTTGTACCCAGTTCCTCCTGAGCTTCTAAGGTAGCCTGACGGCTGTGCCCTCACCCTTCCTGTCTTCTGAAACTGCTGCCCTCTCACTACCAAATGCAGCTCACACCTGGGCCTGCCTACCCTTTGTCACCCTAGTAAGTTGGGAGCCAAACCGCGGGAAGGGGCAGAACTGACAAGAACCCGTTTAGGGGTAAACTAAGAGAGGGGTCACCAAACACAGACTGGCACTGGGTGTAAACATGGCAGCCTCAGAACCTCTCATCAGAACATTTCTGGACCTGTGGAAGATTCAGAAGAAGAACTGTCCTGCTGTCTGTTGATGGAAGATTTGACCTGCTTGTCTTGAAACTAGGATCCCCAGAAGTGACTTTAAGGGTCAGGTGGCTCACCTCCTGATTGAGCTACAGGGACACAACAAGTTTCCAGAGACCTCTCCTGCTTCACAGCTGACCATACCTATTGGAACTGACCTGGGTCCCTCTGCTGGCCTTTGTGGGAGTGAGTCCTAACCCTTCAAGGGCTACCTTCCAGGTCCTAGGACTTTGGCTGGAGGCAGTGTGTACTCTCAAATGAGGGTTTCACCAGATCCGACACAACAGGTGCAGACCGACGCAGGGTCTTGTATTGCAACACCTCGCAGATCCCGATCAGCGGCTTCACCAGATCCGATGCAGCATAGTGTAGACCGCTGTAGGACTGACACAGGACCTCACATCTCCACACCTCACAGCTCTTGATCGGCAGCTTCACACAGGGAGATGCAAGGGCCTCACATCGCAACACTTTTAGAGCTCCTGATCAGCAATTCGACTGACTCAATGCAGCATGATGCCAAGCCTCTCGCACTCAGCGCAGACTACCGCGGAAGCAGGACACGTTCCGTTTTTCATCTCCAGGTTCTCATTAAGTGCCCTGGATTCTCCTAAAATAAATATTCAGCACTGAACGATGCCATTCAGCGGCCAGCTGCTCTTCCAGTATTGATTCCGCACTAAAGTCTCCCACGCTCAACTACAGAGGATCACAGCGTTTCACAGGTGCTTGCTACCCCAGATGTTAATTAACAGCATTCCAGCCCAATTCAGCTTGCTCACCTATGTATGTCCTGCAGATGAACTCAAATAATTGAGTTCGAAACGCCATCGACCCCCTACAACATGAACTCCTTTTACTCTGTAAAATTCTTCTAAAGGAGCTTCTATTACTGTTGTCAATGCGATGTCTTTATTTTAATATCACCCTCACTTTTCACGTCACGCTTATTGTCACTTATTGTGTGAGCACCTGAATACTATTGTTTTGGAATAAACATCTGTCATATACTGACCTACATGTCCCTCTTTATATTACTTACCGCTCCCTTTTAAGAATTAACTTCCTACTCTCAATCATAGTGTCCCCCACAGGGTCACTTCTGCATGGACCTTTAGGCCACACCAGAACCATTGTTTCCCAAAACAGCTTACCACCCCAGGTTCACATATTGGGGTACCCTTGTTCTCCTTATTACAAGCCTTACATCACAGCACAATGCAGCCCCCACACCAAGAACAAAAGGTACAACTCCCAGTGAGCCACCCCTGGCCCTGTGCCCAACTGGTGTTTCAAAGTGGTCAGGCTGAACTTGCAACTTTATCCCAGTCCGGTGTCAACAGATACCTGCAGTTGGCAAGTCTCACCTTTTTGGTGCTATTTTTCCTTAAATTTTAATAATTCTTTACTCCGGTTCTACTGGTTGGATTTTTATTGTTTTGATGTCATTTTATTTATTAAAATATTTATATTTTTCTAAATTGGTTTTGGATTTTTCTTGTGTTGTGTTTTTCACTTTATCACTGTTTGTGCGCTGCATAAATAATTTAAACATTGCCTTTAAATTAAGCCTGACATAGAGAAATGTGTATCATATGGAGAAAAACAGGGGGGGACTAATATGTGTATTAACCTAAACCTGTGGATTCTCCACCTTTGGGCAGTTGGCAGTAGCACAACTAAAAGATAAAGGAGTAGGCTCAAATATGTATGCTAGCCATACAATTCCAAATATACTCTGTGCCGAGCATCCCAGAAATGAGTAAAACTACCAACATTGCAGGTGTGCAAATATGACTTGAAACATATTCATTTTTAAACAATTAGCTTGTTAAAGTTAGTTTAATGATGTCTTTAACCAACCAATATTATTCTCTTGTATAGCTGACAAATGTGAGAAGATGGTTGTGCATGCAAAAGGTATACTGGAGAGACAACTGGAAAGCAAATGCTCCTGTACAAGTGTTGATTGTATTGCTAACTTCATGTTATTAGACAGACAACATTGATTGAAGGCAAAATAGATATAGTGTTCGAAAGCAGTGCAGTGAAAGAAAGTACAAAACTGAACTGATTAAAACCATTTTTAATATGATGGTTAATGGAAAGCTATAAAGATGATTCTTTATGGCTGATTCTTTGCATTCTGGTTTGTGTGACTAGTACCTTTCTCACCTTACTCACTCTTTATTATCTCACTAGGGACGACCGTTCTCATCCCTATTCTGGTGCATGTAGATTTCTTGCCAATACCAGAGAAGTTTGTTTTTTAGAAGGTATGGAAACAAAGCATAATGCTGCATTTTGCTGCAATAATCATCCGCCTACTATCTTAGTCAATTAGAAGATGTGATTCCATGGGACATGTTAATCTCCATCATGTAATGGTTTCCAGTCATTTTCAGTTTTGTGATCTCACAACATGGTTATGTAGGCAGTGTTATGTTATATCACTTCATTGTCTCTAATAGGTGACATGGTTGTGCTGCTGCGAATTGAGGGTTAGTTACATTTTATGCAATAATTGGCTTAAAAAATTATTTAATTGAAATATGGTATTGTATTGTTACATAGCAGCTGCACTCCTCCACCATTTGAATTTTCACCTTTAATCCAAAACCTCTCAGTCATTTTGAAAGACACAAATCTGATGTTGGTTTAATTGGTCTCATTGCTCTCTATCTCTGTTGCAAAAGGCGAGGGTGCCCCTGATGGTCATCTTGCTGTCAGTATGGAGTTGGAAGTTGAGGTGTTCCAAGATCGGTGTGACGTCGTCATTAGTGGTAGTGCAGCAGAGAGTATCCCTGTGGGGATGCCTCCTTTGTTTTTGTTGGTGACGCCCCAGTGTATAATCTCATAGCCAAGTAGGGAGTCTGAGGTTACTGGACAGTATGCGATGTATTTCTTTTCAAAATATATTTATTAAACCTACCACATTGCCAAAAATGAAATCTGGTGGCAGAGGTTGCTGGACAGTTTGTTTCTATTTCTTTTCAGAATATATTAATTGAACCTACCACACTGCCATAAATGACATTTTCTGTGTTCCATATATCAACAGAAGATGACAATGCCCAGTGTCCTGTGTGTGTTATCATGACCTGTGAACAGACTTCATGCCACCAGCATCTCTAGCCTTGCCCTGCACACCACCTTCTGAGAATGTGTTGAGCATGACCTTCAGTCATGTGCAACTGGCTTGGCCACGTGGTCCCTGGTTGAGCCATGCACCCAAACTCTTTGTCCCAAGAACCTCAGGTGGTGCCCTATACCTACTCTCTGATTCCCTGATTATGTATTTGTTAGAATATTTAAATCTGATACACAGCCAGTTCACACTATATGTTGTATGCACAGGCCACCTTGAATTAATTTTAAAAACAAGAAGAACCTCATCAGCATTCACAAGTATTGTGTGTATGCACATACTGTGATTCTGTTGATTATACATAAACATGCAATAGGAATTGTCGACAAAAAAGCAATGGTAACAACAGTAATGAAGAAGCCCCAGCAGGAGCTCAACTGGACTGAAAGCTAAATAAATGTGAAGCTCTACAGCTACCCAAGAGATAGGGCCTTAAGCAGAGCCCGTGCATTTAAAGTCAAAGACCAAGGAAAACATTGACACTGGTGTGGGACCCATTTATGGTTTATCTTAGTTTACCTGGAAAGCAGGAATTTCCCCTGTAGACTGCATCTATGGCGCTAGATGTCGGCTCATCGGAATGGAGCATAGGTCAGTATAGGGTGAAATAATACATGCCAATTTTTACTTCTTTGAAATATTTAGTTTTTTTTATAAGAGGTGTTATGTGGAATATACCCTCTGGACGGCTGGCTTTGTATGCTTTGACTTGCATTGATAGCTTTGTTTACTTTAGCACTTAATTTCATTAATCACTCATTGCAGTTTGGTTTTCATTGTGAAATCTAACCCATATGGTCCTGACCCAGGTTCTCAGGCTTAGACTATGAAAGAGCATGGCCTCCTTATCTCTAGTGACTTGGTGGCTTGAGGAAGTGGTGGCCAGATCTGAAGTGAGAGTGAATCTATTCTGGTCCCCAGAACAAGGCTGCAAAAGCACAGAACTACATGAAGCTGCTGACACATACAATCACACATCCTTGCAGGTGACCAACATTGTTTTGAGTGTGTGGGATGCAAAGGTTAAGAAATTATCAAACTTCTCTGTTCCTCTATATAAATGCTTACTTTAGAGGAGGGCAGATGATTTTTTGTATAATGAAGGATTTTGATGTGTGGTGAGATTTAAACTTACCAATTGAAATGCCCATAGCTAAGAGTGTAGGATTCCTAGTAGGTGCCAAAGTATAACATGTGGGACCTCAGAAGCAGATTCATTGTAAGAGCTAGGACTGAAGGCGGAGCTATGTTAGAAACTTTTTGGAGAGCCCAGGACTGATGTGCATCAAAGAGGCTCTGTGTAGCCTAAAAGGGAGGAGCTGCATTGCAGAGCTGCATGTATGTTCTCCATAGGCACTGGAAGTAGGGGTGCAGGGAGTGCTGCATCACCCTCAAAAATAACCATGCTGAAGTTCAGAAGGTGAATGAGCAATAAAGGTGCCTTTAAATTTTGTTTATATCTTTTCATGTTTGCTGTGTTTCAAGGACAGATCACATTTCAGGCTATGTGTTCCAACACATTTCCGCTTGGTTTGACAATGTGGAGTGTTTTAACACTGATGTTTATTTTTCTTTACATGAGTACAAAGTGAGGGGATTTTCTAAAGTAAACTATGTGACAATTTTGCTAGGATACAGGGAGTGTGAAAGGAAGGGCTGTAGGATGCCATTTTTTTCTAACAGACAACAAAATTTTAATTCCTTTAAATGAACTGGTCAAATATTTCAGAGTATATATGCAATTAGGGAAGCACAAATGAAGCACCTTTTTTGTAACTCTAAAGTGTGATGGAAGCAAAGATTTTAATAGGATCAAAACTCTCAATACACTTGGTGATGGGCAAATGATATATTCACAATTTTCACAATTTTCACAATCCCTATGACTTCAGTGATCTAACATTGATGGCAGCACCCCCACTCTGAAAATTGTTCCAGCACCGCTGCTTTTCTCTTGACAAAACTGTCCTGGCTGGCAGGCCTCTGTGGGAATTTGGAGGGCAATGATGAATGGGCACATTGTGCAACATACCCGTCAAAGGTACATCGGTGGAGCGGTCTGTTAAAGCTCTGTTAGCCAAACATGAGTATGTACCTTCTTGTGAAAGTGATGTGTGTGTGAAGGAGTGGTGATCTTAGATACGTTCCCAGTAACAGTGTGTTTTTAAATTCACCAAATTATTCTTTCCTGGAGAACAAAAAAAAGAAAGTAGTCTAAACCGAAACAACATTTCAATAATTTTGAAAAGTCTCGAGACAGAGAGCAAAAGAGGCAAGAGGTTAAATTCAAGTCCCCAAAAGAGAGTGCCGCACATTAAGGACCTCATTTATGAAAAGTGTTGCATCGCTGCGGTAAAACAGCAATGTGACACTTTTCACTGTGCCCTCCTTGCGACACCATGGATGTGCCGTATTTACTGTACAGCGCTCCATGTCACAAGGATTGACAGATGCGTCAGGAATCCTGACGTATCTATCGGTGCAAAACTCATGCATTGCTGGCGTTGTGTCGTAAGCTTGACGCTACTCCAGCAATGCATGGGGAGGCCTATACCTATTGCACTGCTTCACCCTTATGCCTGCTATGAGGCAGGCATACGGTTTTGCCGCAGTGGCATCCTAGAAGTGGTGCAGTGAAATCTCATAGATTTCACTGCACCACTCCTACGAGGCTTTCTTGTGGGGGAACGCCCACCCTGCATACATTATACCTCATGCAGGTATAATGTGGCACAGGGGTTTACAAAGTGGAGCATCTGCATAGAACCGTCACTTTGTAAATATGGCACAACATGGTGCATTATTATCACTGCCGTTGCATCACGAAAAGTGACACAACGGCGGCGCAAAAGTGTCGCAAGGGCCTCATAAATAAGCTCATAAACTTTTAATAGGGGAATCAGCAAAACTCACTGATAGTGTAATATGGACTGCTGGAGAACACTCTGATAGGATTAATATTATTATATCGAAACTGGTCGTCGCTTTATAATTCTCTAAATGATGAAAGGCTGAGGCAACCTTACCATGTAGGGAACCCACAACATTAAGTTTGTGCATGTTTCTCATTTGTAACGGTGAAACAAATAGAGAACCCGTTTCCAAATTATGCTTTCATCACTAAAGCCATTACAGAGATTAAATGCACCGACAATGTAAGGTATATGTTGCAATTATTCAAACCTTCAAAGTCTGTGACATAGAACATAGAATATGCATTATTCATAACAAGCGAGGAAAGCATGTTTCTCTTTAATGTTACACGCATGGACAGCCAGCATGAAGGTGCTCTTTGTCAGACAGCAGTTTGCAAAGTGTATGAATTAGAGGTTGCAAATTGGAATAGCCTTTTTGGTAAAATGTTCCTACTATCCAGGATTCACTAAAATCTGGAGAGTGGATTGAACTCATTTGCTCTTACTCTTGATTTGAATCGCCTGTTTGGCCAAGTCCTTCTTAAAACCTAATCTAGACCTAATGCTAAAGCCACTATGTACACCAAGAACTGGACGCAAATCCAAGAATTAGCTTTAAACTGTGCAAGATATTGGTGACATTTGGGAAACTGGCCTAGTTGTAGGCATTATGAAACCTGGCCTGATGTTTGTTAGATACTGGAGCATTGTGCAGGAAAAAATAGCAATGTAGTACACTCATTAGAAAGAATGTTTCATTTTATGGGTTTGTTTGAGCTTTGTGCAGCTTCTAATTCTTCTAAAACACTCCACTGCCTTAAGTTACACTGTAATACTGAGCAATCAACCTTCATACAATGATTCAATATTTAATAGTAGACTTGACAGACAAAAATACACCCTAATGAGAGGCACTCTTGACAACTAAATAAAGCTCTTCACTTGTCTTCAGTCTGCCAGGTACCGGAGCGCGAGGAAGAAAATGGCTGCCAGATTATATCCACTCGGAGAAATCTCATTTTGTGAAGGTATTTGAGGACTCCGGTCACCAGTGTGACCCAATTGGCTTTGCGGGTTTATGACTTTGCTTTGCAGAAATGAAATTATTGGATATTACTGTCAACCAGTAAAATATGGTTGGGCACAAAATCTACTCAATCAGAAGTCTTCTTGGCCACTAATAAAAAAAAACATCAATTCCTATTTATAAAGTAATTTTATCAACATTCAACCTTTTTACCTTTCAGGCATTTTCCCAGGGACGCACATTTCCTCTTTGGTGTGCACATGCTTTTTTTTCTTTCTGTGCCACTTTAGCGGTTGATTAATTATTGATTTCTTCTCAAGCAATCCTCTTGAGTCACAGGACTCATGATACTGCAAAAAAGAACCAAAACGCATTATTGTATTAAAGCAGAAACTGCCAGTGCAATATATAAAGTTCAACTAGTCCCCCCGATCTTGTCATGATGCCGGTGAAAATGACCCGACGAATTGAGCCTCTAGATTGGTAAATACATTTTTTTTTTTTAAATAAATAATCACATGTATGAAAACGATATAAACCTTGTTCACAAGAGTTCTAGAACATAAGCTAAAATAAATGCAAATTTCTACGTGTGTACTTTAGTGTGCACATCACAGTTCTGAATGTCATTGTGCTTCATACTTGGTCATTGTGCTACACCGAGAAACAAATAATGTGTTCGTTCCTCTTCATGAACTGGCTCTATGCAGATAACTATTGGTAGTGCAAAATGTTTGCTACCACATGCTTATAATTGCATCCTGCTACTGTGTAAAGAAAGTATAAATAGGCATATGAGGATGCATACTAATTAATCTCTACCTTTCTTACATATTTTATTTTTATATATAGCAGTGATGGTTTGAAAATGCGACAATATATTCATAATTGTTTTTTTTTTTTTTTAAAGTTCCTCGTTTTACTTTTAGTTTAAAGGCAGCTGTGTTCAATTAAAAAAAAAAAATATATATATATATATATAAATATATATATACACATACATAAATCGAACTGCTGATGTTAGTTGAACTGTCAAGTGCATTAAAATGATAACATTTGAAACCTATATTGTTCTTGTCCTAACTAATTACAGCTGATGGTGTTTGATATTTGCTTGATAAACGCTGGTTATGCCAAAGTCCGCATCGTCATTTCCTGATTGATAAGTGTTGGACTTGGCCCTTTTTGGCCGGTTCACCCCTAAACTTTTTGCCTTATATGTCAGTAGTTTTAAGTCTCTGGGCACTTTAGCACTGTGGGCCAGTGTAAAGTGCGTGCGCGCTGAGTGCGTGTGGTGAGATTGTCCTGCCCTCCCATAGGAATGCATGGGGGATATGTGTGTCCATGGTAATTCCTGGTGTGAGAGGAGTGCAGGGGCGAGTTTAGTATGTGCGAACTCGTGAGAATAAATGCTGCGCAATGGTGTGCGCAGATTTATTATGGCTGGTGTAGAAATGCCACTTTTAGAAGTTGGCATGTATGTGTGCTCTGTGCCTGCCTGCCTGATGTGAATTGCATGTCTGGATTGTGAGTGACAGGGGCTGGGAGGTGTGTGTGGCTCCAGGAGGGGCAGGATGAGTCAGCGCAGGGCTGAATAGGAGATCTGCATCTAGATGGGAGGGAGGAGTTGCACCTGGGACCTGAATAGGGCTGTGCCTTCCCTCCACAATGCTGGCTCCACCCCCTGTGGTGCGTCTGATGTCCCTAGCCTGTCCTGTGAAAGGAGAGAGGAGCTGAGCAAAACAAAGTGCTCCAAAGCTCCCCCAAACCAGTTGCATCTGGTTTTCCCTAAACCCTACACCTTTAGACAAAGGAAAAGGGTGTATAAAAGAAGGGGCTGTGACCCCATGTAAATGTTCACTCTTGCAGTTCAGTGTTTTTGGTGCTGTTCCTGCTGGGGCATGCTGCTGCTGGGGCCCAGGGGGGCTGCCATGAGGGCTTGCCTCCCTGGGCCCTGCTTTGCCCCTGGATGCCTCAAGGACTTCTTGGAGCCCTTTTGCCTTTTTCTGCCCAGCTTCCAGGACTTTGAAGGAGCTTGTCCTGACCCTAGCGCCTGGTGAGCGCTGTATGCTGATTTGCCCAGGAAAAGGAGCGGGGCTGTGCAGCGTCGCGCTGCTTAGAGGGAAGAGAGAGGGAATCCCCAGATTAGGGATTCCCCCGTGACGCCTGCCGTGCGGGTGCCCACCCCGCATCTTTCTGTGTTTCGCGGGTGCCCACCCCGCTTTTATGCCGCATTCACTTTTATTTGGATGGCGGGAGCCCACCCCGCTGTGTGTTCTAAGTTGAGAGGGAGCCTACCCCTCAGTGCCGCCGAAGAAGGCTGTTCCCGGTCGCTGCAGCGCGACTAGGAAGTCAGGCACGTCTGCCTGGGACAGGGGCGGAGCGAGGACAGGAAGTCCCGCCCCGCCGCCAGAGATCCGACCGGAGCCTCGAGGGCTCCCTAGAGAAGTCCCGGGTCCCATGGGAGGGCCCGGGTGAAGCCGTGCAGGGTTGCGGGCGGTGCAGGGAGTCCCGGGTCCCAGGAGGGGCCCGGGTGAAGAGTAGCCGCCGGCAAGTCTCTGCGGGGCTCTCGTAAGCTGAGAGAGCCCCGCCCGCCGTCCAGAAGCTGCCGGTCCCGCCACCAGAGGAGACAGCGGGAAGCCGCCAGTGAGTCCCGGTGAGTGTGGACTCCAGATGGGTGGTGCCGTGCCAGTGAGGGCATGTGGCTGTTTCCTTGAGCGGCCCCCGCCTGATAGGGGGTCGCTCCAACGACGGGGGCCATATTTTATTGAAGGGCCCCAGTGGAGGCCCCGAAGGCACAGAGTTGCCAGGGCCCCCTTGCTCCCTTCCCAGTTGCCCTGCGAGAGCGCAGGCAGCTGCAACGTCGGGGGCATGTTTTGTTTAAAGCCTCGTGTCGAGGCCCATTTGCTGAGCGGCCCCGCCTGATAGTGGGCCGCTCCAACGAGGGGGACAATTATTTTAAAAGGGCCCAGAGGGGCCCAAGCCCCCCCTTTGAGTGGCCATGTCCCCTACAGCTGCCCCGCTTGCTAGAGGGCAGCTGCATCGTCGAGGGAGGATTCCAGGCCAGAGATCCCAGTGGGGGATCGGAGCACATTGTCGGTGCTCGTGCTCCTGCCTGGGGGCACATTTGTTTTCAGGGCGCAGTCGGTGCCAGTGCCCTTATTTTGATATTTACAGCTGCGCAGCACTTAGTGCCAGCTACATCGTTTAGGCTATTCTTTCTTTGGGGGCACGTCTTTTTAGAGGTAGGAGTGAGATGCACTCCTTTGCCCCATATCTTTCCCAGCTGCCCAGCAAGTAGTGGGCAGCTGCTACGTTTAGGTTTGCGCAGTTGCGCACCCTTGACTTTCGCTGCCCTTGCAGCGCGCCCTGACATTTTGGACACAGGGCATTTGAGTCCCTTTAGAGAGGGCCAGTTGGCCAGGGGGACAGTTAGGTTTATAGGGCGCCAGGCCCTAATGTGATTCAGGTGCTAATGTGATTTTGGGTGCTAGGAAATGTAATTCATGTAGTATGATTTACGCACCCTGTTTTATACCTCTAATGTAATTATGATTATGAGGTTATTTGCATACTGTGGTTATGCTGGTGAGGTTGGCGCAGAATGTAATTCGCGCCTAATGTGATGCTGTGCATAATGTGGTTTATGTTACAGGCTGATGCTAAGTACAGTGATTACCAGTGATTACTGGTTGTACGTTCATGATGTGTTCTACATTGATTATAAGTACTACCTATACTAAGTTCGCTTTGTGCTGGTCCTGACAGTGGTCCAGTTGGCCCTGTCAGGTGTAAATAATTCCCTTGTAAATATGACCCCGTGCCAGGTGGCATGATGTATATTATGTGAGTACTATTCTAATGTGTTTTATGATAATACAAAGGCTATTTTTGATATAACCTTGTGTGGAGTTCCTTTTTGTGGTGTGCCTAGTATGTTGTTGCTGTGGGTGTGTTGCGCAAACGCTTTACACATTGCCTCCGGGATAAGCCTGACTGCTCGTGCCAAGCTACCAAGGGGGTGAGCAGGGGTTATCTGGGATGTGTAACTCCCTTGCCCTGACTAGAGTGGTGGTCTCTGCCTGGCTTTGGCGCAAGCCTTAGCCAACCAGAGATCCCATTTCTAACATTGGTTGTCAGCGGTGGGGATTTGGACTTGCGTTTGCGCAGTACCACAGCGACAACTGGCTGCACTACAAAACTCTGCATTTTAGATAGTCACATGGAAAGGGATTATTGTTTCTGAGTTTGTTTTAAGTGTCATTTCTTTTTGAAATGTGTTTCTTGTGCACTATGAGTTGGGTGTCCTGCCAAGGACAGAAACCAGAGAATCT
This sequence comes from Calotriton arnoldi, assembly GCA_963921515.1. NCBI lineage: Eukaryota > Metazoa > Chordata > Amphibia > Caudata > Salamandridae > Calotriton > Calotriton arnoldi. The sequence goes on from CAWUFW010002950.1 coordinate 353,667, forward strand.
GGAGGAGTGACTGCCCTTGTGCAGACTGCTATTGGGTTGGCCTAAAGCTGGAGGAGGGACTGCCCTTGAGCCATTGTGCTGGTTCTTGGGTTGGCCTGCAGCTGAGGGAGGGACTGCCCCTGTGCTGTCTGCTAGTTCTTGGGTTGGCCTACAGTGGGGACTTAATTGGTATGGAGTCACTAGCTCGGGAGGGTAGATTATCCCCTAAGTGCAGTGTGAGTTTTCTGGATTCACCAGTAAGGGTGGGATCCAGTGGTGGCAGCGAAGTGTGTGTCCAGTGCATGAATTCCCCGTCCCGTTCCCAGAGTATGGTACCTGGCGCTCAGTAAGAGGGGTGCAGGTTGAGATTCAGGGACAGTAGATACTGTCTCACCGGTCTGGGGGGGTGTGTGTGGATAAATGGTGTGTTGCACTGGACGAGTGGGTGTGAGTTCTCTGAAATAAGGAGCTTGCTGAATACTTGGGTGTGAGTTCTCTGAAATAAGGAGCTTGCTGAATACTTGGGTGTGAGTTCTCTGAAATAAGGAACTTGCATTGGGGAGTAACCTTGAGGGATGGTGCAGGTGTCTCCCAACCCGTGTGGCGGAGATGGTTCAGAGGAACCCAACTAGGAACCGTTATAGTGAGGAGGTTGCAAGGCCTCACATCATGTCCTGCGAGGAAGGTGTGAGACTGGGCCGTATTCCGAGCCTCAATCTCAAGTCTCCGGTACTGGATGGTTCTTAGAAGGAACACCAGGAAAGGAACCTAGTCTGTCCTGTTGGACTGTTCTGTATGGGGGACCTCCCCGTAGTAGGTGAGCTGGAAGTGATTCCAATAAGAGTGGCTCAGGTGTCTTCCGTGGTGGAGGAGGTTCAGTGTAGCCCAGCTAGGTCCCGGTGTAGGGGCTCACATCTTGTCTCAAGAGGAGAAAGAGTGAGTGGTTCTGTCCCAAAGTGCCCGAAACCCAGTCTCAGGACCTGGATTGTTTCTTAAAGGGAACATCAGGTTGGGGGCCTAGGCTGTACTTGTAGGCCATTTGAGGAGGATCTCCCAGTGTCTAGAGGACGTGGAGCGTCTGTAATCAGAGCTCCAGCAGTCCTAGTGTCTGGTAGTACCACTCCCCTTGGGAGGGTGCAGAAGTCCAGAGTGAGGGGTGAGAGGGGGAAAAAGTACCCAGTGGAAGAGCCAGTGGGTCAGGGGCCAGCCAGCAGGGCTGAGTCGCCAATGAGTGACCATGGTGATGCCACTTCTGCCCTGGGTTTGCGCCGGGCAGACTGTCACACGACCCATTAGTTATGTGTCACCCTCGTGAAGTCCTGGTTCGCCGGGCATCTGACCAAAGGGTACGTCCCTGGGTTGGGGAGCCAGTAGCCGGTGTTTCCGGATCTGGACGGCAGGGCGACTGTAATCAGTGTCCTGGCCGGTTTTGCCTTCTAGGGGGTACCACTTCAGTTGGGAGGGTATCGGACTCTGGAAGGGGGTGCAGAGGGAGGGAGTCCTCGCCTCTGACCCCGGTGCAGCCGGTGAATTTATTTCCCAGGTGGTAGACCAGTGATGGAGAGAGGTCCTGAACTGGTGGGAGAGTTGTGTTCTGGTAGGTGCTTCTCCTGGGAGAGCGCGAAACGTCAGAAATAGAGGTAGGGGAAGAGGATGCTTCGCCCGTGACCTCTGGTCAGCCTGAGGGTGCGGACCCTAGGTTGAAGGATTAGTGGTAGTTTGGAACTACACTGAGGGAGAGTGGAGAATGGCTATTGTATGCCAGGGGTTACTGCCCCCACTCTGGATTGGCAAGGACCAGTGGCATCTGGGTGGCCTAGGGCCTGGTCCTGGCCGTGGACAACTAAGGAGTACCGGTGGGGTAGCCTAGTTGGTCCTGAGTTTTTTTCTCTTAGATGGATTCCATGGGTTCCAAGTGGCGTAGAACCGGAGGGTGTCCCTGCAGTGCGGGCCCGCGTCCGTGTTCTATCGCCCCAAGCAGGGAAGCCCATCACGGTGGTGATTGGTCTGCCCTGCGTTTTGGCTGGAAGGGGGTTGTGTTGGACTTGGCCCTTTTTGGCCGGTTCACCCCTAAACTTTTTGCCTTATATGTCAGTAGTTTTAAGTCTCTGGGCACTTTAGCACTGTGGGCCAGTGTAAAGTGCGTGCGCGCTGAGTGCGTGTGGTGAGATTGTCCTGCCCTCCCATAGGAATGCATGGGGGATATGTGTGTCCATGGTAATTCCTGGTGTGAGAGGAGTGCAGGGGCGAGTTTAGTATGTGCGAACTCGTGAGAATAAATGCTGCGCAATGGTGTGCGCAGATTTATTATGGCTGGTGTAGAAATGCCACTTTTAGAAGTTGGCATGTATGTGTGCTCTGTGCCTGCCTGCCTGATGTGAATTGCATGTCTGGATTGTGAGTGACAGGGGCTGGGAGGTGTGTGTGGCTCCAGGAGGGGCAGGATGAGTCAGCGCAGGGCTGAATAGGAGATCTGCATCTAGATGGGAGGGAGGAGTTGCACCTGGGACCTGAATAGGGCTGTGCCTTCCCTCCACAATGCTGGCTCCACCCCCTGTGGTGCGTCTGATGTCCCTAGCCTGTCCTGTGAAAGGAGAGAGGAGCTGAGCAAAACAAAGTGCTCCAAAGCTCCCCCAAACCAGTTGCATCTGGTTTTCCCTAAACCCTACACCTTTAGACAAAGGAAAAGGGTGTATAAAAGAAGGGGCTGTGACCCCATGTAAATGTTCACTCTTGCAGTTCAGTGTTTTTGGTGCTGTTCCTGCTGGGGCATGCTGCTGCTGGGGCCCAGGGGGCTGCCATGAGGGCTTGCCTCCCTGGGCCCTGCTTTGCCCCTGGATGCCTCAAGGACTTCTTGGAGCCCTTTTGCCTTTTTCTGCCCAGCTTCCAGGACTTTGAAGGAGCTTGTCCTGACCCTAGCGCCTGGTGAGCGCTGTATGCTGATTTGCCCAGGAAAAGGAGCGGGGGCTGTGCAGCGTCGCGCTGCTTAGAGGGAAGAGAGAGGGAATCCCCAGATTAGGGATTCCCCCGTGACGCCTGCCGTGCGGGTGCCCACCCCGCATCTTTCTGTGTTTCGCGGGTGCCCACCCCGCTTTTATGCCGCATTCACTTTTATTTGGATGGCGGGAGCCCACCCCGCTGTGTGTTCTAAGTTGAGAGGGAGCCTACCCCTCAGTGCCGCCGAAGAAGGCTGTTCCCGGTCGCTGCAGCGCGACTAGGAAGTCAGGCACGTCTGCCTGGGACAGGGGCGGAGCGAGGACAGGAAGTCCCGCCCCGCCGCCAGAGATCCGACCGGAGCCTCGAGGGCTCCCTAGAGAAGTCCCGGGTCCCATGGGAGGGCCCGGGTGAAGCCGTGCAGGGTTGCGGGCGGTGCAGGGAGTCCCGGGTCCCAGGAGGGGCCCGGGTGAAGAGTAGCCGCCGGCAAGTCTCTGCGGGGCTCTCGTAAGCTGAGAGAGCCCCGCCCGCCGTCCAGAAGCTGCCGGTCCCGCCACCAGAGGAGACAGCGGGAAGCCGCCAGTGAGTCCCGGTGAGTGTGGACTCCAGATGGGTGGTGCCGTGCCAGTGAGGGCATGTGGCTGTTTCCTTGAGCGGCCCCCGCCTGATAGGGGGTCGCTCCAACGACGGGGGCCATATTTTATTGAAGGGCCCCAGTGGAGGCCCCGAAGGCACAGAGTTGCCAGGGCCCCCTTGCTCCCTTCCCAGTTGCCCTGCGAGAGCGCAGGCAGCTGCAACGTCGGGGGCATGTTTTGTTTAAAGCCTCGTGTCGAGGCCCATTTGCTGAGCGGCCCCGCCTGATAGTGGGCCGCTCCAACGAGGGGACAATTATTTTAAAAGGGCCCAGAGGGGCCCAAGCCCCCCCTTTGAGTGGCCATGTCCCCTACAGCTGCCCCGCTTGCTAGAGGGCAGCTGCATCGTCGAGGGAGGATTCCAGGCCAGAGATCCCAGTGGGGGATCGGAGCACATTGTCGGTGCTCGTGCTCCTGCCTGGGGGCACATTTGTTTTCAGGGCGCAGTCGGTGCCAGTGCCCTTATTTTGATATTTACAGCTGCGCAGCACTTAGTGCCAGCTACATCGTTTAGGCTATTCTTTCTTTGGGGGCACGTCTTTTAGAGGTAGGAGTGAGATGCACTCCTTTGCCCCATATCTTTCCCAGCTGCCCAGCAAGTAGTGGGCAGCTGCTACGTTTAGGTTTGCGCAGTTGCGCACCCTTGACTTTCGCTGCCCTTGCAGCGCGCCCTGACATTTTGGACACAGGGCATTTGAGTCCCTTTAGAGAGGGCCAGTTGGCCAGGGGGACAGTTAGGTTTATAGGGCGCCAGGCCCTAATGTGATTCAGGTGCTAATGTGATTTTGGGTGCTAGGAAATGTAATTCATGTAGTATGATTTACGCACCCTGTTTTATACCTCTAATGTAATTATGATTATGAGGTTATTTGCATACTGTGGTTATGCTGGTGAGGTTGGCGCAGAATGTAATTCGCGCCTAATGTGATGCTGTGCATAATGTGGTTTATGTTACAGGCTGATGCTAAGTACAGTGATTACCAGTGATTACTGGTTGTACGTTCATGATGTGTTCTACATTGATTATAAGTACTACCTATACTAAGTTCGCTTTGTGCTGGTCCTGACAGTGGTCCAGTTGGCCCTGTCAGGTGTAAATAATTCCCTTGTAAATATGACCCCGTGCCAGGTGGCATGATGTATATTATGTGAGTACTATTCTAATGTGTTTTATGATAATACAAAGGCTATTTTTGATATAACCTTGTGTGGAGTTCCTTTTGTGGTGTGCCTAGTATGTTGTTGCTGTGGGTGTGTTGCGCAAACGCTTTACACATTGCCTCCGGGATAAGCCTGACTGCTCGTGCCAAGCTACCAAGGGGGTGAGCAGGGGTTATCTGGGATGTGTAACTCCCTTGCCCTGACTAGAGTGGTGGTCTCTGCCTGGCTTTGGCGCAAGCCTTAGCCAACCAGAGATCCCATTTCTAACAATAAGAAAACGGATAAAATCAATGGCTTTAACAGAAAAGCTATGTGCAAAAATCTAGGTCCGTTGTTATTATCTTTGGTCTCTGAAAGAGGAAATTGAGTATGGAGTGTTTGGGGTGAAAGCTCAGAGGAAATTATTATCAGGAGATGATCATGAATATTTGTACAGGAAAATCTGTTCTTAAAACTGGAAGATAAATTGGTAATGGAATAAAGCAGTTCTTTGTTTATTTTAGCGCTTGACATCCTTCACATCTGCAAGCAACAGTGAGAGAAATTATTTTTTAAATTCCCTTATCTTGAGTAATATTTTGTCTCAAATGTTTTCTTTCAGGTAAGTTTGAGAATTTCACTTTTTAACAGTTTACTGCATTTGAACAAATCAAGTGTGAATTTAAAGATCAAGTATACTATAGACTCATCCTAAGGAATCAACTTTGTGTGACTATCATAAATATTATTTAACTGATTTTGTGAATTAGGTTAACAAATAATTAGTTATATTGCCTAACTCCAGCAGGTTCGGACTGGGAAGTGAAACCGGCCCTGGCAAACTGCTCAGCCGTCCCCCGGGGGGCGTTGGTGGTGCGGCCGAGCTGTTTGCTTGGGCCAGTTTCTGCCGATTTTGCTACAGGGGTGGATATTGCCAGGCCCGGTAACAAAAACGGCCCCCCAGGCGCCCAAAACCGGCCCCCACCATGGCAGCCCACCAGGGAAACGCCCGGTGCCCGCTACGGCCAGTCCGGCCCTGAGCTCCACTGTAGCACAGGTATGAAATCTCACCTGCGTATGGTGTCCCCTCAGATATATCTTTCTGATATCCTGGCTTTCAGCCTCTGCTAAAGCTTGGTGTTGCTGGTATTTGAACTCTGCACACTGGGGCACTGCTGTCCAGCCCACCATGTTTGTGCTCTGTTTTGAAACATGACAGAATAGACTGACTCCTAGTTTGCATATTTAGCTTTTCAGTAAGGACATAGTACATAGAAAATACACCAAGGGTATCGGAATTGAAATATCACTTGTGAACTACAGCACATGGTGTACCATCCACTAGGCTGACAAGGAAAACATGGCTTCAGGCCTAACTGCTGCTACTTTTTTAAACCTGCAGGCATACCTGTCAAACTAACAGGAAAGAACTCTACTTTTAAATTTTAAATAAGGTACCCTTAATATCCACAATTTTCAGACTTTGCAGGAGTGCTGCACTGTACAGTACCTGTCCAAAGAGGGTAAAATGGTAAAGTTTGTCTCTGTATAGTTTTTTTGTTCAATAAGGGTACACTTCCAGTACAAACTCTATGCTAGACATTATGCAGGTACATTTGAACTATGGTGCAAAGGTGTTTGCGTGTCTCTAGGCAGCCTGACTGTGTGGCCAGCATTAGGAAGAGAGCAGGACAATGCCATATTTTAGTAGATATGTCACTGCCCTGCTCTCTCGCACAACACAGAGCAGCACAGCAACTTTGGTTGCTGCATTGCATTGCATAAGTTCTTAGTAAATCTACCACTCTAGTGTTGTAATATACCTACAGTGCCTAGCTCAAAACACTATTCTCAGTGTGAAGTCTATAGCTGTTTCTATGACAAAAACTGAAGTTCAGATAAAATGCTATTACTACTAAATCAGGTTTGGGATAACCTACATAAATGTTTTTTAAATATTTATATAAAATTGGAATTCACTGGCAAAGTCAGTTTTGATAAATATTTTAGAAAAGTAACTGAAAAGTTGGACTTTGACTATCTGAACCTCCAGTAGGCTAATCAGCATTCGCTTGTTAGCAGCTGGCTCCTGTCAGTGCTTTCACTGAATGAGGTACTAAAACCCCTCCCAGAGCAGAAAAAATAGCGCATGCCTTTTGGCAGGAAGAACCTTAGGTCCTGAGAGTGTTAGAAGGGACCAGGAGGAACAACTCCAGAATGTTTGAAAAGTTGGGGCTTAGAAAATGTATGGACTTCCAAGACCTCCGGTGCGTCAGCAGTACATCACAGCAAAGGTGTCTGATTTCGAGAGAACTTCAATGGATACAGCTTCAGGCTTGCCCTGCTGGAGGATTTTGAGCTCTGTAAAAAGTATACTAAGGGGTCGATTACGATGTCTTTGGAAAGGCTCCGAATCGGAACCCGTCTTTCCGACCGATTCAGAAAGCTTTCCGAACGACCGATTACGATGTTTGCTAAGCGTTCGGACTTTCCGAGTCGGTTCAGAATGGCATTCGGAGGAACCGAGTCATTCGGAGCCGACTTGTACAGGTCAACGGTCTGCGCTTCCGCCCGAGCGATTACGATGTCAGATTCGGAGACAGCCTTTCCGAATCGGTTGTTCCGACACGAATAGGCTGTCGGAATTTGAGTTTGGGGGGCCATAGCAGGCCCCCCCTTCACCCTGAGCCTTCCGAATGGGGCCCGTGGGGGTACCCAAGGGACCCCTCTTTGCAACCATGCACAGTGTGGCAGGCACCAAGGGGTGCCCGCCACAGGGTGCACGATTTTCCACACCCACCCCTTTCTTCAATGGGAGCCTGTGTATTCGGTCAGAGCACAGGCTCCCATTGAAGTCAATGCGAGTCCGACCAAACGATGTTGGGAAGCATCGATTTCAGTCAGTCGGACTCGCAGAACCAGATTCGGTCGGAAACGTTTCCAAAACCGATTTGGTCGGAAGAGTGTTTTTATTGCATGTGTAGCAAAAGTAACACGAAATGAGTCTGCTACATTTTTTGAAAATGGTTAGCATGAACAACAATATAGGTCCTCATTAGGATGTCGGTCGGACCGCCACCAACAGGCCTTCGAAGGCGGTTCAACTGACATCCAGCATAGCGGTCCGACTACCGCATTATGATGCGGTCAGAACGTATCGGTCGGAGAGTCTGACCGACGTTTCCGATGGGTACAAGGAGCTTGCCGATCAGATCGTGTTCCCTACAATAGGGGTGGTGCCTGCTCAGGCACCACCATAGGGATTATGATGTCCCTTTCTGACAGCCTTTCCATGGGGGTCCATCTGCCATAGAAAGGCTGTCAGAAAGGGACTTTGGGGGCCACTAGCAGGGCCCCGTCCCCCGTGGGCCTCCACAATGAGGCCTGGGGGCACCTGTCCTGCCCCCCTAAACATCCATGCCCTGTGTGCCAAGCACCACATAGTGCCTGGCACACAGGGCATGGATGTTTTAAAACATCCCTTTTTCCATTGTGGCTTGTGCTGTGGCCCTTTTCGGGCCGTAGCACAAGCCACAATGGAAAAAGCCATGAATGCCACTGCCTACACGGCGGTTGCATTGTAATTTGGTGGGTGGGACCGCCGACTACTTGTTGGTTGGTCCCAAGCCCACTGTGATGGCGATCGGATGAGCATCATAATCAGGTCCATACATGTGTAAAACGATGATATGAAAGCAAGCAACTGTGTTTTATGTATATGTAAATAGATTCCACAATCCAGTTTCTCCATTGTGGTACAAAATTCTTCTGTAAAAGTATTTGTTTTTTCATCCATTCTATTTACGCAAAAAGTGGTTCAGGTTTTTATTCAGCAGTTCAAAGTTTCAGCGATACATCCCTTTAGCCCCTAAGAGTGTCAGTCAGATAGATGTGGTGAGCATGTGACCATAAGTGCAGGACCTGCCAGGGGTTCTGGGTAGCAGGGAACTCCATCCTCATAGTGCCCGAGGATTGTGATACCAGGGCCCATATTTGAATAAGGACGCACTTTTCCTATTTGCACACTGGTGCACCTTAAAACAGATGCACCGGGCGCAGACTTGAAATGTGCACCCTATTACAGAGAATGCACTGTCCTCAGGGCAGCCGCAAACACGTGCTGCCCTGGGGGCAGTGCATTCAAGTGAAAAAAGAGACACTGTTTAAAAGCTGCTCTGGGTTTTACTGTGCATGAGGCACATTCGAGAGGGATTAGAGATCCCCTGTCAGGCAGGTGCAGTGAGTGACTGAACTAATTTGCAAGGGGATGTCTGGGGGCCATTGGAGCCTCCTTTCCCCCTCCACAGGGCTGCCTTCAGGGGGTGCACTGACAGCTCCACCTTTTTGTGATGCACTTTCAGTGCACCGCCTGACAGCTTCTTTGCCTTTGCGCCCATGTCCATGATACGGTGTGGGTGCAGAGGCAAAGAGATTCCCTCATCTGTGTGTAATGTGTGAATATTACAGTTTCTAAAGTTAGATTGCCAAGTATTGGCATTTCCTCAATGCACCGGGTATTTTTATAGCACCTGTTTTTGTCGTGCACAGAACTGGCATACCTAATCGCAGGCACAATTATGCATACAAACCATTGTGCAAAAGAAGGCACAACTTAAGCATTTGTTTTTCTTATGGCATTTTAATAATGTTGTGGGAATGCTATCAACAATATTCAGCTTTTTCCCGCATGTCCTTGCCAGGGTACGTGGCATTTGTATCTTTGCCCAACATTTTCAATGTCTGCTTGCGTTTCACACTTCTTTTAAGTATAAGTGCCAGCACAACGTGAGTGACGTGTCTAGATGAAGGGAGGGTGAGCATGCACCAGCGGGAGTGGAGAGTGGTACACCTGTGTGAGTGCATGGTGAAAGGCGTGCCCGTTTGAACAACGGGTAAAGCATATTACCACCAGGCCTATCGGCAGTGCCAATGCTTGTTTCTTTATCACAAATCAAAAGGAGTCCGGTGGGAAGAAGGAGATGGTCATTAGGTCTCGCGCCTAGCGTTGCAGTGCGCAGCACGAGACCTCTAGAAAGGGCTTCAGAAAGCTACCCACACGCTTGTGCGTGTGGTTTTGCTTTCCGAAGCCCACATTGGCTGTAGCGTGCTTTTTTTTTGTAAAAACGGCACGCGATTGGGGAAAGGCGGGCGCATGTCCCGCCTTTGCTCCTCCCATTCCCGTCGGTGGCCAGCACGCGCGGCAGCGCGCGTTCGTCTCGTTGCCGCGCTCCCTCCCCCCGCTCCTCTGTGGTGCGCGCGCACCACAGGTTTCGATTCCCGCGTTCGCTTTATCTCAGTGGACATGTTTACCAGGGAAAGGAGTAAGAGTCCGAGATGACGCAGGTATGTGGCTAAGTTGTAGATTCAGCATCAGGTAGGCATTGTTTGAATCTTGATGTTCCCATTTGATTGAATCATGTGATTCTGTGCAAGTGTAGCTTTTTTCAGATTCCTTCACTTATTGTGAGTGTCTAGAGGTGGGTTAGTTTGTTCTGTATGCAACAAGTTAAGGATCTGCAATTTTTAGTCAGAGGGCAGGTATAATGATAGCGCATGTGCAAGAAATCATATATTAGGTCATCTTATTGTAATTGTCTTTCGTCATAGCTTGCCCAGTTTTAACAACCCTAGTGCGTTTTTGGCTGAATTATTTCCAAGTTTTGAGAGAAACGACACTGAGGAAACGTTGTGAGTTTAGCAATTTCCATAATTTTCACATTTCAGGTTTGCTTTGCCACTGGTTTGATGTGCCCTATATGTTTTAAATTAGTTCGTTGTGACCGATTATGTGTAATCGTTTTCCTGCACAGTGATGTATAAAACGTTCATGGCATCCTTTTAAGCCCCCAATGAGTTATTCTAGATGTATTTTCTATGAACTTTGTTTACATTATCAATGATATATTCGTTGCCCCTGATCGTGATGGGGTACTTGCCACGATGTTGGCAAGACACTGCCATGTTTTATACAGTTTCAGGGCACACTGGTGACCTTTGGCACTCGAGGCTGCTATAGTTTAAACTAATATGCTTCCAGTGAAGTGCAGGCACCTCTACTGGGGTCTGAGAGTAATGTGTCAGTCCTAAGTCCAGGCACGTGTAAAATAGGGAAGTCTGGACTGCGAACTCCCTTTGCTTATGTTTGTCTTGGGATTGCCCAAGTAGTATGGGAACAAATGAGCGTAGCTTCTTTGACTTAATAGTTCTTTGTCTCTGTGTTTGCTGGCCACAAAAAAAATCCTGAGTACACTTATGAGTACACTCATGTTGGGAACTGTGTCATTTTGCTGGTTGAGGCTGGGCTGCAGGTTCCAGGTTCTTCATAGCCTCAAAGTCCTCTGTCTAGGTGATTGTAAACCCTAGGTTTTGTCTGGGCAAGCTTATTTTGTTCCTCTGCAGACTGAGCGCAGGTTCCAATTGCCATTGGTTTTACCCCATGAGCCCTACACTTGTGTATTTTCAGGATGACACCAAAGCAGGCTGGAGGATGTGCTTTCTGCATTCCTACCTGGTTTGTCCATTTCGTGCAGCCTCAGTTGCTTCCACCGCAGCGACCTCTTCCTCTAGCCTCTTGTGCGCAGTGCATGGGAGCCTGAGGCAAGGGACACCTGTGGGGGGGGAGTCTGTCTCACTGCAAGGAATCAACACACCACAGGGAAATTATCTTTGGAAGAGGAAATAAAATCACCGTGCGATGGGAAGTCCTAGAAACTGACTTCAGAAAAGGGAGGAAGGATGTGGCTGATCGGTTGGAAGAGACCATTTGGGGTTGAGTGGGGTAGTTTTGGCGTGTGGAAAGACATGTTTGTGGAACCAGAGAGTGTTTGGGGGTGGGGAAGTTGTTTGTAGGGGAAGGGGTCCTTTAAGAACAGATGAGAGGGGATATCGCTGTAGTGTGGGTTGTGTTGGTAGGTAGATCGATGCCTTATATTAGTGAAAGCCAGAGATTTTTAGAACAGTGGGCGAGCAGTGTTTGAGAAGGATTTAAGAAAATTGTCGTTAGTGGGTAGTGAAGAGAGTCTTGGATGTGTGGGTGAGAGACAGTCTTGCTAGTGCGACAGACTATCCCTACATTGAAGAGGAACGAGTGGGCTCGCCTCAGAGGGAGGCAGTGAGTGCTGACAGTTCCGTGCCGTCCGATCCAATCTCAAACTTAACTTTGTTTCAGCTTTACAGTTGTTGTAAACCCTAAATTACCATTAAAACAATGCATACGCTACACGAAATGCATGCAGCAAATTTAAAAAGTGAACATTCATACACACCTGTCCAACGTTTCAGGCTAGTTAGTACAAGATTTATATGGTATACAATATCTTATTATGTATGTAAGGCAGGTCGGAAATATGGAATGAATCTTTATTTTGGAATTTGGTGCAGGTATTTTGTGTTGCTTGATATGATTTCCATTTAAATTTTTAGTGGTACTTTATGTGTTTTATAAAGTTAGGCTTAAAACTGTAATTTGAAACAATACAGTTGAGATATGAGTACAATGGTATTAGAATCAATACAAATGTCTGAAATTGATTATTATTATTATTCATTCTTGGTAGAGCGCATGGCTACCCTTAGGCATCCCAGCGCTGTTGCAACCAATGGCAGAGTACAGTCTCAAGGCAAGTTCTGGAAGAGCCATGTTTTTAGATGTTTCCTAAATGAGAGATGATGGGTCATTGGTCGGAGCTGGATCGGGAGCGTGTTCCATAGACTTGTCGCATTGTATGAGAAGGAACGGCCTCCGGCTCGTGCTCTCTGGACTTTAGGTATTGTTGCCTGGAATAAATTAGCCGATCTCAGATTGCGAGAAGGGCGATGAAATGTCATCAGAACGACATTGATTTTTGGACCCGTACCCCATAGGGTTTTATGCGCTATGCATAGTGATTTGAACATTATGCGTTCTTTGATTGGTAGCCAGTGCAGTGCTCTCATCACCGGTTTAGCTGACTGTGCTCTGGGGATATTGTGTAGCAGCCTAGCTGCGCAATTCTGCACGACCTGCAGTTTCCTAGTAGTGGTCTTCGGGGTACCCAGGTAGAGAGTTACATTAGTCCAACCGGGACAACACCAGTGCTTGTACCATGATCCTGCGCGCAGTTACAGGAAGCAGTGGCAAAAGTTTCCGCATTTGCCTGATAATGCCATAGCAAGTAGCTGCTACTTGTACTGCTTGGTGGTCCAACTTTAATGACCTGTCTAGCCAAACTCCTAAGCTTTTGATCCTTTCTTTGGGTTTTGGAGGTGAGCCCAAACAATTGGGCCATTTCAATGATGGAGAAATTATAGTGTGACTGCCAAGGATCATTAACTCTGTCTTATCTCCGTTAAGCTTGAAATTCTAATTAAATTACTGTTTTCCAACCTCCACTCCCCAGTTATTTATGTCCCGCTCCCCCATAACAAAAAAAATTATAACAAACAAGCATGAGAACAGGCAGGAAGAATTTGCCAGCAGTGCAAGTACAAAAAAACTAGAAGACATTTTTTATGTTAAAATCTTTTTTTAATCAGGTTTTTCACTGCACTCAATGCAACATAAATGCACTCCACATAATACCACTCAATGTGGCATAGTTACACGCCACATAATTACACTCTACTCAATACAACAAATACACCCCACATACCACTCAGTACCACATAATTGCAAGCCACATAATTGCACTCTACTCAATACAACATAAATACACTCCACATATTACCAATCAGTGCCACATAATTACACGCCACATAATTGCACTGTCCTCAATGCAACATAAATACACGCCACATAAATGCACTCTATACCACATACCACCAATCAACATAAATGCACTCCACACCATGACACAATTTCACGAAGCATAATTTCACTCAACACCACAGTTCCAGGCCACACAATTCAACTCCACACATTTCCAATACACACCGCATAATTACACACCAAACAACATATTTCAACTCCACAATCCACAACGTACCTCCAATCCACACCATATAGTGTCACCACCTGAACACCAAACATCATTCACCACCACCATTTTGCATCAGCGCACCACCTAAGCATCACGTCAATCTGGCCTTGGAATCTGGCATCTGTTGATTCTCCCCTAGTGTCCGTCCGCTGCTCATGTTCTAATTAAATTACTGTTTTCCAACCTCCACTCCCCAGTTATTTATGTCCCGCTCCCCCATAACAATTTTTTTTATAACAAACAAGCATGAGAACAGGCAGGAAGAAGTTGCCAGCAGTGCAAGTACAAAAAAACTAGAAGACATTTTTTATGTTAAAATATTTTTTTAATCAGGTTTTTCAGTTGTATATAATGTCGTCTTCGTTTATATAAAGGTAACAAGAATGCTTAACACTTTTTATTATAACTTTTCAACATAATGCACAGCAGCCACAATGCTCTACAACATAGCCAAAAGTTCTGGCTAAACACATAATTTTAAAAGTCGCTGCTTGTTTGGTTTACTTTTGGCCAGTCACTCTCCAACAGAGCATTTTGGCACTCCGACACAAACTGCTCCCTCCATCCTCCCTTAGTAGGTAACGGACATTGCCATTTACAATGCCAATAGCTCTAACTTAAAAAAATGCGAGACCTATTGCATTTCCAATGCTTGTTTATTTTTTGTTTCTACTATTATTTTTAAGTGGGAGTTAAACGTATTCAAGCACCCAGTGAAGGAAACTGGCCTAACTTTAGCCAATGTGTATTTAAAAACTTGAATAGAACTGGAGTAACAGCTGTAAGTGCAGTCGTAGCCTATTGTTTATTCACATATCATACCCTAGCAGTTTAGCAATTGACCTTGTTTTTAAGACAGATGGAGACATTTTGAGATAGAGATTATGGTGTTTAAGCATTCCCTTCTCAGCAAATGTAAATCATTTCCCTCATTAAGCTTCCTAAAAATAACAAGAAAGAACAGATTCTAATGTCTGCAATTTAGAGCAAAACACTGCCAGATGGTAAAGGGTGCCATCCACCAAGGTTTCTGCTTACTAAATATTTTCTCCTTATCAGTTTGAAAAAATGTTGAGGCTTGTCAAGGTTTCCTGGGCTGTTGTTCATATGAGAAGGAGTGAGAAGCAGCTAAGAAGACACAGACGCGTTTTAAAACGAGGGAAGTCCGAGGACTAGAAAAAAACGGCAATGTCTAAATAAAACACTTTTGTATATGCTTTTCCACTTCTGATTGAACAACTAACATAAACCATGGTTTATATAAAGACTGGGAAAATAATCCCGTGACCACACTTACCTACACGGTTTGTGACGTTGTTCAGACGGAATGTTCCCGCACGTTTTCAAGCTTAAAAGAAAATATAATTTCGCAAATCTTGCCAGCTCCTGCATAAATTAATATATTCAATTGTTTAATATTAATTAATTAGTAAATATGGTTGACTGTGTGAAACGTTCTGAAAATACGACATTAAAAAGATGCGTTAATCTCTTCAGGGAATATCTATACAACCTCCAATAACATTCCTGGGACTGAAGTTGAAAGAAGTTGCAAAATGATGCTGAACCGCTACAAAGTGCCCTGAAAAACACACCTTCTGATGGTGAACCTAGGCAGCGCCACCTATGCCAGGGGGCACTTTGACTCCGCATAAAAAAGTCCTGAGGGCCCCTAGGTCTCTGCTCAAAATTCTTTGACAATTCCATAACATTTGTAAATCTGATCCATCCGTAAGTTTAAACCACTTTTTAGGTTTGCCATTTTTTTTAAATCAAGCCCACTTTGTATAATTGTAGGATCCCCACGTGCGGGCATGCATAGTGATTGTAGCTGCTGCTGAAAGGAGACAGGGATGAAGGCAGTCTTCAAAATGGCGATTGAACATCACCTCCGAGCTAAAGAGATACTCTCATTTCCATTAGGAACTTTAATTTCCATTGATAAAGGTTAATGGGTCAGTGAAAAATCGGGTGACTAAACAGGAATAATGGATTGTCTTTTAAAGTGCACCTATAATGCAATAAGCTGACCACGGCGGTTACAAAAAGTAGACAGAGAAAGACTGAGTTAAAGAAAGGTTAAAGAAATGGTGAGTAAGGGGTTAAGCATGGCTCATTGGATCACTGACAATCAGGAGCACATGTGAGTCGTTTGCACTACTCTAAATAGTTACTTAGCATAAAATTAATGCATGTTTACTGCATTATCTTGTCTGTAAAGCTATGAGAACTGTTAGACCTGGCATCCTTGCTGTGGTTTTTCCAGACTTTTTCCCTTCTGACCTTCTATTTTGCTGACTTCATTTTTGCTGGCTTTAAGATTCTGGGCACTTTACCACTGCTAACCAGTGCTAAAGTGCATATGCTCAGTACTCAAAACATGGTAACATTGGCTTATTCACAAGTGACATATTTAATGTACTTATAAGTCCCTAGTAAAGTGCACTATATGTGCCCAGGGTCTGTAAATTAAATGTTACTCGAGGGCCTGCAGCACTGATTGTGCCACCATCTTGCGTAGCCCTTTAAACATGACTCTGACCTGCCACTGCAGAGCCTGTGTGCAGTTTTGAACTGCCATTTTGACCTACTTGCTTGGCCCAACACATCCCTTTAGTTACATATGTCACACTTAAGGTAGGCCCTAGGCAGCCCTATGGGAAGGGTGCAGTGTATTTTAAAGGTAGGACATGTACTTTTGAGTTTTACATGTCCTGGTAGTGAAAAACTATCAAATTTGTTTTTCACTACTGCAAGGCCTATCTCTTCCATAGGTTAACATCAGGATTGCCTAAAACATCTTTTAAGTGTAATTTGCAATTTGGAAAAGATAGAGATTGGGAGTTTGGTGACTCCGGACTCAAAATTTAAAATCCCAATTTATGGTGAAGTCGGATTTTAAATTGCAAGTCTGAAATTGCCACTTTTAGAAAGTTGGTATTTTCGTACTTTAACCATTCTATGCCTTTGTCTGTCTCTGAATAAACGTCGGGATTGGGTGACAGCTGGATTTGTGCATTCCCTCTAGACAGCCACACACTAGGAGCGGGGTGTGATATTTGCATCCTGGTGGCCCTTTACCAGGCTCATAGGCCTTCCTGAGGTAGATTGGGAGGGAGGAGCTGATACTTGCACCTGAGTAGGGCTGTGCCAATCCCCACACAAAGAGCTGCATACCCCCCTGTAGTGAGTCTGGAGCCAGGGCAGGAAAGGCAGGGTCCTTGTGATCTTCAAATGCCTCTTTGAAGTCTCCCCCAATTCAAAGGCACATTTGGGTATAAGTGCTGGATCCCTGACACCACCAAATCAGAAAGTTGCTGGAACCAAGGACATTCTGCCAGGAAGAGCTGCTGTGCTGTAGGAGGGACGGTCACTTTGCTAACTACATTGCTTTGTTAGCCTGCTGCCTACTGATTGCTGAGCTGTAGGAGGGACTGCCACTTTGCTACCTGCTCTGCTGTGTTGGCCTGCTACCTATTGCCTGTGAGTGAGAAGGACTGGCCTTGTTATCTACATCCTTGAACCCAAGTTTCTTCAAGGGCTTGCTGGCTTGCCTCTTGTTTTCTGAACTCTCAGGGTCATACAAGACTTCTTGCAACTCTGCTAGTGCTGCTGAAATTTGCCATCTGTGACTCCTACCCTTGTCTGAGATGCCCCCCCCCCCAGTCCTGGGCCTCAGAAGCGGGTTCTGCAGCTGTTTTTACTTCAAAACAACACAGTGATGACTATGTGCTGTTGGAACTGACGCAGTGCCCTTCGACGCCGATGCAGTGCCGAGCTGAGGACATCCCTGCGTGGCTCGCTGAAACACAGATCCCGACTGCAAGGTTTGACGCCGACAATATCGCCTCGATGACAACGCGGGTACCGACTGCGAGGTTCGACGTAGACGACATTGCCTTGATGAACAGCGTGGCTTGATGACGACGCAGTGCCTGCATAAGAAAGGGGTTGGACGCTGATGCTCTCATTGACTGCACAGATCGGCACCGACGCTTGGCCTCCTTGACTCCTCGCATCGAGTCTTCGACATCAACGCTTGCTCCATCCAAGGTACTTTGTCAGTGGGACCTGTTTGAGTCCTGTAGCCAGCCTGCCCCCCATTGCGGTCAGCCTGAACTTTGGATTTACCCAGGCATACCGTAACCTCAAGTAACCTTTTAGCGCTACTGACTTCTAAGCACTGTTTTAGGACTTAGGGCCTGATTTAGATTTCAGGGGATGGGTTACACCATCATAACGGGGACGGAATCCCGTCTGCCGAAATATAAATCCCGTAATATCCAATGGGATTTATATTTCGGCAGACGGAATATCTGTCACCATTGTGACGAAGTAACCCGACTGCCAAAATCTAAATCAGGCCCTTAATCTTTAAAAATTCATATCTCGACTTCTACCAATTGGATGTTTGCTGTTTCGGTCTTGTTTTACTCAGCTGAATAGTCTCTATTTTTCTAAACTAGTGTGGAGTCTTTTTGGGGTGTTTTCACTGTGTTACTGTAATTTAAGTGTTCTACAAATACTTTACACATTGCCTCTTAAGTTAAACCTGACTGCTTTGTGTCAAGCTACTAGAGGGTGAGTACAGGTTAGTTTAGGTTGTGTATCTGACTTACCCTGACTAGGATTGTGGTCCCTACCTGGACAGGGTGCAAACCTCTCCCAAATGAAGGCCCAATTTCCAATAAGAACCATTTACATTTATGTTTAGAATTACATTTCCGCATGCTCATCATCTGGGAGTTTTACCTCTTTCATTCATAAAACTTCTTCCAGACCAGTGATTGCAAATGACTATGGTGTTATGTGAGAAGAAGCATGTGCTGAATAGCACTTGATGAGCTTATATGGAAAATCATTTGTTTTTATGCCCCTTTCATTAGGTACAGTTATCTTGCCTTTTTGAACATGTATGAGTAACTTACATACACAAATAGCTTTATTTACAACTGTAAAATCAGATTTCCATTTTGCAGATTGATATATTTTCTAATACGAACATTTTCATTTCAGTATATCCCCATGGTGAATGCACACCTTTCTTATAGAGTCCATATAATTCTATATATAGTTATCCTCATTATTTGCCTACAATTATGAAGGAGAATTATAATTGAGAGCAGGAAATCATGCTAGCATTTTAACTTTTACAGAAATTGTGCACAGGAGGAGCTAAAACAGAACTGTTGGTAAGAAGAGCATCACTAACACACTATGTACAAAAGGAAGTTCTGTGATTCCATGCTAAAGGAGTGCATGCATCAGTGAAAGAACAGGACTAAACTAAAATATAACATCTGGAGTCATGAAGCCCATAGGAATTCATATCGTGGAGGAGGCTAGGATGACACAAGGTTGGCTTATGAAACTCCAGCTTTACAACATATGGAAGGCAGAAATGCATAGAGCCAATCATTGATGGAGTCTTGCAAAGAAGCACACCAGACCATACTGAGCTTAACTATATCCAAATGTTCGTGTACCATGCTAGTATTGAGAAGGATTTGGAGAGTGAATGAGGGTCTCCTAAGTTCATACAGTTTAGATCTCCAGATGGGATTGGCATAGCTAACAATATGGAGATAAAACAAATATCTGTGTGAGGTGATACAGAAACCAAGTTCAATAGGCCAGACCCTTCCACAAGCTTAAGTACTACAACTTTAACACCATTGGCCAACACGGCTACTTAACATATCAAACAGTCTTCACTGGGAAAGGAATTAGTCATATAACACTTATTCGGTTGACCTATTCTTTATGACAAAGGCACTATTGTTGTTGTCAGTTCCACAAAGATGAGGTGTTCACTGCCTTTGCAAATTCTGAGCCAAGAGAATGCTGCATCCCTTCTCTGTATTCTTAGAACAAATCAATCAGGTAATGCAAACCCCATAGCCACTACGAGCTAAACAGTCATCGAAGAGATGCAATGTGAATGCATTCATCTCATAAGTGGAAGAAGACTACTCATAGGGCATCTAATTCTAAAAACCCTGAGAAGGGCTGATCCATGAAAGTAGGCAATATTTCTGTTCGGGAATCTTCTACAGGAAAACATGTGCATTGAAGACTGTGGAAATCTCCCAAACATCGATGTAGGGTAACATACATACCCTTCAACAACTCTGAAAATAACAATTTTCCAGATGTAATTTTGTTTGCTTTTTTGACTACTTCCAATGACGTAAATGTAGTCTGATCGCATTGAATGTATTACTTAATTTGTGACTCAGCCCATCATGTCACTTGCTTAAATGTTATACAAGTTTTAAACATATCTTAGTCAGCTGTGTTATGGTTTAAACTGTTGTAATTTGACTGACCAGACCATTGTTTGAATAACAAAAGTGAGAGGTGTTTGGATTTTTCTGTCTTCCTACATAATTCATTTGCATTCATGTATTGACAACAAACAAAATACACATATAAAGTTAGAAAAGAAAGTTAAAATGTTCTATATGTTTATAATCTAGTTAATAACTTTAAAGGTGTTTTTTTTTTTAGTATTTAGCAGCTGTTTATCTGTGTAGACACAGGCGTCTATGTGCAAGAGCGTTTCTTCATCCGGTGCCTGGCAGTCTTAGAAGGCCCACATGTACTAAGAGACAGGCCTCAAAAAGTGGTACTTTTGTCGCCCTGCCTCTGATTTTGCAATATGAATAATTTAATAATAAGTCACATTGTAAAATCTCTAGGCCCATGGGGTCACAGAACCATAAGCCTAATGAATATTAATTAGGCAGGTCACTATTTGCACCCCCTGTGATTGGCTACAAACACAGTGATTGTATCCTGCAAGGAACAGCAAACCACCTTCCCTGTTCTTGCATTCTTAATGGGATTTTCTAAAAGCAGCCTGGGTTCCTTAAAGGAACCAATGCCGCCTTAAAAAAAACCTGTTTGAAAACTTTTCGGGGGAGCAGGCAGTGGTACCCTGGACCATTGTCTATGACCCCGAGGTCACCTGACACTAGTTACAAAAAAGAAGGTATCACAAGAGAACACCTTACACTTTGCAACTCACTTACCTCCTTCTTTGACGTGACAGTAAATGATCAATAGTTTGTGACTGCAATTGTGGTTGCAAACCATTGATGTATGCCATACCAAAATGAAATAGAGAGGTGACACCCCTTCCATGCCCCTTCCTAATTACAAATTAATAGCACAATTTGGTAAGGGTCGCTAAACCCATTTTGCGAGACAGAAAAGCTACAAACCTAAAATATAGTTTAGGACCACAAGCCCTCTGATTTTGTGAGTCTCACGACTTGTGATGGCATAATGGCTTTCAACATCTGGCCCTTAGTTATGTTATCCTACTTCTGCAGTGCACCATAAGTAAGGTAGGACTCCAGAAGATTGTACCCTGTTAGTCTTACATCTTTGGTAGGATGAGATTTACTTAAAAAAACGAAAGGTCCTTAGAACTATTGTAGTTTCCTTCATGGATGTTTCTGAAAGGAAGAGAGGGGGTGCTGGGTGAAGGAGGGCATTGAGTGGGAGCAGTGGGTGAGAGATAGGGAGTGAAGAAAACACTGAGATAAGTATTAAGGAGGTAATCTAAAAGTGGAGTTTGGATGGTATATCAGTGTTAGACTTGGCATCTTTGACGTGGTTTCACCTGACTTTTTCCCTCCACCTCCTCAATTTTTGATGCTGTGCTGGATATTGTTTTTGCTGGCTTAGATGCTGTGGGCACTTTGCCACTGCTGATCAGTGTCAAAGTGCAAGTGCTCCCTGTGTAAATTGTTATTGCCAGGGTTCTCCCTGATTGGCATATTTGATTTAATGTTAAGTCCCTAGTAAAGTACACTGAGCGTGCCAGGGCCTGTAATTCAAATGCTACTACTGGGCGCCAAAAAATGATGGATTTAGGCCCAGATCCCTGTATTGGGGTGAATGCATGACATTGTTCTGCATTCTGTCCATCAATTGTTGTTTTTGCATTTGTCACCCCGAGTGGGACGGGTATACCCAGACGTGGGTCCCGTGCTCTCCATGCCACTGGAGTCAAGCTACCCTGGCTGATGAGGGGTGAAACCCTGAAACCGGTCTTAGAATGCTTGTTATTCCAGTCCAGGGAGGCCCTGGCCTGGCAGTTCTGGATGGACTGTACCCATTGGACGCAGGGTCAAGACTGATTTGCATTCGGCTGGGTTCAAACTGGAATGGCATGGGAAGCAAACAAATTATGGATTTAGGCCCAGATCTCTGTACTGGGGTGAATGTATGACATTATTCTGCATTCTGTCAATCAATTGTTATTTTTGCATTTGTCACCCCGAGTGGGACGGGTATGCCCAGACATGGGTCCAATGCTCTCCATGCCACTGGAGTCAAGCTATCCTGGCTGATGAGGGGTGAAAGCCCAAAACTGGTCTTAGGATGCTTGTTTCCAGTCTAGGGAGGACCTGGCCTGGCAGTTTGGGCTGGACTGTTCCCATTGGGCACAGGGTCAAGACTGATTTGCATATGGCTGGGTTCAAACTGGAATGACATGGGGAGCACAAAAACAATGGCTTTAGGCCCAGATCTCTGTACTGGGGTGAATGTATGACATTGTTCTGTATTCTGTCCATCAATTGTTCTTTTTGCAGCGCTGACTGTGACACCCACCTAAGTAGCCCTGTAAATGTATCTCAGACCTGCAATTGCAGTGTCTGCGCACAGTTTTTACTGCCATGTCGACCTGACAAGTGCACCCACTTGCCAGGCCCTAACCTTCCCTTTTCTAACATGTAACACACTGCTCAGGTAAGCCCAAGGTACCCCCATGGGCAGGGTGCAGTGCGTGTGAAAGGTAGGACAGGTAGTGGTTTGTGTGACATGTACTGATAGTGAAATGCTGCCGATTTTGTTTTTTTACTATTGAAAGGCTATCTGTCCCATAGTATAGCATGGGAGATACTTTGTAACATCTTACAAGTATAACTTCCCATTGGGACAAGATAGAGGAATAATGTTTAGTCTCTCTGAACTCAGAATTTAATAACACAAGATGGTTTTTAAATTATGTGTTTGAAAATGCCACTTTTAGAAAGTAGGCATTTTCTTGTTCAACCATTCTGTGTGCCTCTGCCTGTTTGTGGATTGACTGTCTGGTTTTGGAGTGACAGGGGCTGGGGATGTGCATTCACTGTAGACAGCCACTGGGGGGGGTGAGGGAGTGCCTGACCCTTCCTGGATGACACAGAGCTGAGCTGAATAGACCTTGACTGCAGTTAGAGTAGTGGGAAGAGTTTTCCTTGCACTTGAATAGAGCCTGTCTCCCTTGCACAATGCTGTCTCCACCCCCTGTGGTCATACTGCACCAGTGAGGACAGAACTGATTTGGACTGGGCTCAGAAACCCTTGCACAAAGAAGAAAAAAGACAAAATGGGGTATAAGTAGTGGACCTTAAACCCAAGACATTTTGATCACTTCTGGACTCAAGAGGAACCTTTACCAAGGAGAAGAGCTGGAGAGCTGTGAGGAGGAGTACTGCCCATTTGCTGTGTGCTGTGTGGGGTTGGCCTGCAGTTGTTGCTTCTGCCAAGGAAAGGACAAAGACTGGAACTTTGCTGAGAAACCTGCTTGAAGAAGAATCTCCAAGTGCTTGTGTGTGCTGGCCTCCAGTTCCGAAGTCTCAGGGACAGAAGGACTTCACCCCCAGCTCCCCTGAACTCTATTGCTGAAAGTTCTGACCTGCCAGGAGGAGCCTGATCCAGTTGTGGGCCTCTGGAGGTTGTTCTTGCTGTTGGGAGCTGTAAGAAACCTAAGAGAAACAAGAAAAGCAAACTCTGACAGCGTCAGCGAAGCCGCCGCGATACCGCGATCTGCACCGAGGCCAGGGGCAATGCTTGTGAAGTGCACGATGCACCGCCCGGCCTGCACCGCAGCTCTGACGCCCTTCGATGCCTGCAGTTATTGGCATTCCCAACACCACCGCCAGTGCCTGCATCCTGTTATCACGGTGCTGATAACTGCTGAGGGTGACTCCACGAACTCGCTGACTTCGCATCTCCTCACCGGAACCGACGCCTCACTGACGACGCAACCAACTTCCCCTGTCCTGAATTCGACACACCTCCTCGCAGACACGACGCCTCGCCTCCCCCATGGCAGCCAGGGAGCCGTCCTCAATCTTGGCACCGACACCTCACCTTCACGATGGGGTGCATGTCTTAGACTTAGTTTTCCAAAGGTACTGTTTGTTTAGGGGTTTGTGTGACTCTGTGCCCGACGCCGCGCACCTCGCAGTTGGCGCCGTACTTTGGATTTATTGCTGTCACGATGTCATAATAGCCCCAGGTAGAGCTATTTGCTTTCTACAAACTTTATTTTGAAAATAACTGTTTTTAAGTGAAACTTTACTCTATGTATGTTGGATTTTCGTCATTTTGGTCTTGTTGAGTTTAGATAAAGATACTTTATTTTTCTAAACTGGTGTGGTGTCCATTTGTGGTGTTATCACCGTATTACTGTGTGTTTTTGAGTACAAATACTTTACACATTGCCTTTGGGATAAGCCTGTGCTCGTGCCAAGCTACCAAGGGGGTGAGCAGGGGTTATCTAAAGTGTGTGTCCCCCTTACCCTGACTAGAAGCAAGGGTCCCTACTTGGAGAAAGGTACATACCTCTGCCAATTAGAGACCCCAGTTCTAACAATCAGTGGGTACAAAATGCATATAATAGTTAGAAATGGTTGAATACAATTTAATCATTGTATTCTTTAACTGTTGACAGGATTGTCATCCAGAAATGTAGCATGGTTTTCTCCCATCTTTATGAATAACCGACTGATGTGATGCTGACCCTAGTAACCCATGTGGCCATTTGATTGATATATACTTACAATGTGTGCAACAGGCCAAGGAATGCTAAACAAGCACAAACAAGGGGAGAGCATGAAGATATGTGGTCATGTTAGTACACAGAAAGCCATAGCCAAAGGTAGCAGAACTTCATCTGAGTCATTATTAATGTAAGGAACAATGAGCTTCTTCAACTGATAGGATTCAGGATTTGCTCTTACATTCCCATGTTTTCAAAATTGCACGATTTTTTCATATTTTGAATATGGTGCAACTAATAAACACTGAGCTATAAGACTGGTTTGGGAATAAAATACTGTTTTGTTCACATCTTTAGAATGGCAATGATTAACTATAGTTACACATTCATCCACTACAGTCCTAGCCTTTATCCAACTCAGTTTTTAGCTTATACAAAGTACATTGAGTCCAATAGAAATGCATAACATATTACCGGATATACTTAAGTGTTTTCAGTGCTGCTTCTATGATTGTGTATTTCGGTCATATTTTTTCAGACTCTATCCAGATCTTTATATTTTTTTTAGGGTTTTTCATTTATTTCACTGAACTGAGCTGAATAGGTGTATTGGATGCTAGGATAGGAAATGGGTCTTTTTTATGGACAATGGAGAAGAAGCTTTTTTGTTTTTTACAATTACTTGTAGTCTGCTCTTAAAGTATCTCAAATGTTAGGATAGTGAATCTATTAACATTGCCTATTTTAGAGTGAAAAACAGTTTTTGGAGATTAAAATATTTTTTTGAACCGATGAAGAGTAGAGCTGGAAATTTGCAAGAAGGTAAGTTATAGCCTGGGATATTATTCATGAGTCTGTGCATAACTGACCAAATGTATAGATAGCTGCTTTATGCAATTTGAGATGTGAGGGATTTTTGGATAGATCACTATAGTTCATTCAACCTGCTGAGTTCTGGTAGCTGATGAACAGGTTTGAATTTCACACTGCTAATGTCTTTCAGTGGGAATGTTCTACATTGCTAAGGCATTTTACTTGATGTTTTAGAAACCTCAATGAGGAAGTTTAAAGTAGTAAACACACACACACACACACACAAACACACACACCACACACACACACACGCACACATGTACAAAACACACACACAATACAAGCACACCGTTCTGAAAGCTCATGTGGTATTCCTGTTCACAAATAAGAACTAAAAACTGCAGAAATAATTTTTGGTGTATGCTTTAAAAACTGTTAAATTCATTATTAAATATGAATTATGGTGCTGAATAGCAACTGTTTCTAATAAAATCATTAACAAGTTCTTAGCAACAATTCATTACAGAAAGAAAGGAAATATGTGAAAACCATGAGGATGAGAAAGATAAGACATACTAACTGTCAGATAAACATGTTTGGAAATATTGACCCAAATTAAAAAGACTGCTACTATCTGCAGAACCAATGCAAACATTTTCATAATCAGAAAATAAAGCCGCCAATTCTTCCTAAGGTTGCATAATTTGAGGATCATAATCCATCTGTGTATTATTATTTGTTCCTTTATCTTATGTTAATATTGCTATTTTCAACTTAATGTTTTCTCTTTCTCATTTCAAACAGCAGGTGAATGCTTTCATAAATCTGTCTTGAACAGTTGCCAATGAATATTCATATTAGAAATGTCTGATTGTGATTCGTTTTATATTTTTATATTACTCTAACATGCAAGTGAAAACATTCACTAATCCCTTGACTATCATATAGTCTAATCCACAGAACTAAACACTTTTTTTGCCTAAACCCGCATCTGGGGTATTGAGAAACATAAATTAGATATGTACCTAAAGCCTTGCAGATAATTTTCTATTAAGTCATTGATGGAGTAATTTATATGAAAATAAAAAAGGTATTAAAAGACATGGTTTATAGAATCTAAATAGATTGTTTTTCAGTCTGCATACATTTAAGTAATGCTGTGCATGTCATGTGGATATTTGGATTTATAGATATTTAAAATAATGTCATTATTAGCAAGAAACAGAATATTGGCAATAAACGCATGGAGATGTGTTTAAAATAGAGCAGCAAACAAACAACTAATTTGGAACATTAATTTAATATGACTGTCCCTGTCCAGCGAGGTTAGGGCTTTAATCGTTCAATATCTTTTGTAAGCTCGTACTAATTTAGTCATATCACATATTAGAATTCTTCTTACAATTTAATGTGGTGTTTATTCAATAGTGGTGTTGGTTGCTCTTTTTTGTTGTGAGGTTTTCCGAAAGTAATGACGTTATCGGATTTAGCACTAGTGCAATATACGGTGCACCTAGAAGGGATGAAATACGGATTTTTGAGCTAAAACTCTGATCAGGATTTATTTAGTTTTAATGGGGGCTCCTATAAAGATAAGCAGTGCTATGGAATGGGAAGCTGTGCAAACAGCAGCAAATACACATGTGTGAAAGTTGACGAGAGCGTAAAGCTATGTGACTTTGCGTCCCTTAGCATCAAACCCCAGTAATTCACGAAAAGTGGAAATAATGATACAGCCACTGCAAATAACGCACTATGGGGCATATTTATCAAGTAATTGTGTCACCCTTGCACCACACAATGGGGAGCAAGGAAAACACAACTACTAAGATTTATCAAGCCATGCAAGGCCACCTTACGTGCATTAATAAATCTAGAGTAACGCAACACAGCGCAAATTGCAGCATTGTTCTATTCTGCCCGAGGGAGGCATACCATGGATGGAGCGTTGGTGTTCCCACGCATCCACCCATGGATTTTGGCGCATTCCCAGATTTAGCATTACTGGTAGACCTCGGAATGTGTCAAAATGCTGCGCCTCCCCAGGTGAGATGTAACGAGGAGAAATATCTTTATTTCTCCTCATTACTTCCTATTTCTGTGTGCTGCATTCTGCAGCACACATAGAAAGAGGAAAGTGCCTCAGTGGATTCTTTTTGTGCAGGAAGGTGTGCCTTCCTGCACAAAAACAATCCTGCTTACAAGGCAGGCACCCTTGCACCATGGTGCAAAGGTGCCTGTGTTGGCCCTAAGCAGCACATTGTGAGCCAGCGCAGGGAAAAGACAGGAATGTTATGTTATGTTAACTAGATTTATATAGCGCGCAGCTGCCCCAGCAAAGAGGCGTCCCGGCGCTGCCAGCCACAGAGAGTAGCAGGGTAAAGGAGAAACTGGTAAGTAACAGGAAAAAAGAGCAGGCGACCTAAGCTGGCAGAAAGAGGAAGGTTTTAATTGCTTTCCTGAAAGCCAACAAGTGATTTAAGCAGCGAATCTGAGGGGGCAGAGAATTCCATAGCTTAGCGGCCATGTAGTGGAAAGATCGACCACCGGCACTGTATAATGTTAAATACAGCGCATTCCTGCTCTTTCCCTATCACGCAGCACAGTGCAGCAATTTACAACTTTGCATAAAGAAGCGCTATTGTAATGAATGTTCAGACACTGCAGTAGTATTCACCATCAAAGTATATTTGCACAAATTGTAATTTTGTGTTAAATAGTTAGTTTTGCGGTCATTCAGTTGACTGTCCTTACTCTAGTGACATATGCTCATATTATTATAAGGAACACTTTATGCATTATGTAGTGCTGTAGGTTTCTAAAGCACACAGCAGGCCTAAGAGTACAACAAAGCACTGTTCATCTTTGCGGAGAAAAAAAGGCAGAAAAGAATGATAGTATATCTGGTTTATAGTTGAAGACCCACAGTGTCCAATCACATCATTTGCCACAAAGGTTTGACTGTATCAATAATGATAAATAATGTATGGCATGAGAAAAGTTTGAGCACAGAAATTGAACACAATAATATCCAATGAATGTTTTTGTAAGGCTGTTCAATTGGAGAGTTACACCACAGAGAACAGGAAGCAAAATAGGATAAAAGTCTGTAAATCACTAATTGGACGAATGGCAAACCAGGCAGGCTTATTATTTATGGCATACATGTAACAGTTCCCCTGTTTGCAGTATTGATGCATGTTGGAGAATGGTACATTACCACTTCAAAGCAAAGGCACTTAAGTTTTGTGGAGAATATAGCATCAGAAGAAGAGTCGATGTCAGTTCAGGAGAGTGACAACAGTCTTTAGCATTAATCCTCGAATGCAAGGTTGAAAACACCAGTATAGATGTGGCAGTAACCATGCTAAAGGGTGGTGTCACCATGTAAATGGAGTGAAGCAGGGTGCACTACCGGGAGATGGAGGGAGGTGGGATGACGGGTGTGACAAAAAAGAGAACAACGATGTAGAGTTTCCTAGAGGAAGCAGTGCTTCTTATTGACCTGGAGGTGGGTTCCGAATAAGGACTGGAATGGGGAGTCAAGGGAAGAGTTGGGCCGAAGGGTAAAGTGTCTTATTATGAGTTGGATCAGGTAGGGATGGGAGTGCCTCACCAACAAGGTAGAATCGTCTTCAGGTGGAATTACTGGCAATTTTCAATGGCTAGTTTTATCGTCCAACCGACGAACCTTACACTAAGCAGTGCCATTGTATATTACAGAAGAACCATACCGTTCACCATTCCTATGATACAATGCACAGAGAAGAGAAAACAACAAGGTTGTATGTGCAAACCAGGACTTGGAACATTGCTTCAGCATTGCCTGAATAGGAGGCATTTTCACAAATGATTGCCCAGACTACTTATTTCACTAAAATAACTACACACATGCCAGGAGCCTACGATCAGCTAACATGCACTTTACTCAACCACACACTTCAGACAATAGAAACCCCAAAGTAGATGGCTCGGCCCCAGAATCTGAAACTCTTTGAATCCCACCCTGAGAATAGACCACAATCACCTCCATGGATAAAACTTTGTACACTGCACTGTATGTCAGCGTTTGGCCAGAGGCGTGGCATAAAGATGGGCAATGAACACTACCGTACCAAAGTCTATGGGGAGTCGATCATCAATATGAGAGAGGATCTATGCCCCAGATTCAGATGGAATTTTGCTACCCCAAGATTTTGATCCTGTATTTGATTGGTACAACACTGCAGTAGTGATGAGGCGATGCTTAGCGGTATACAAAACTCCCAAATAAATAAATACACAAGTAAATTAATTAGGAAATGCCTGAGTCATGTATTCGTTATTTGATGAGCCCTTGCTGTACTCCTGGTTCGGCCTTTTGCCAATTTGCCATGCCTGAAACTGTGAAATGTTAAAGGAATTGCTGAATGTCAATGCACTACTATGTGATCAGGTCTTCCTACATCTGACCCTTGTTTTATCATGTAGAACATATTTATTTTTCATTTGTAAATTGACCAGAAGCATCTTATAAGATAATGTGAAGTAAATATAAAGATGTGGATAAACGCGCCCCATAAGTATGAAGGACCAGACCTAAGTGGCACATACAGGCTCAACAGGGAGAAAAAAGTGACCTTAATTAAGTTAGTATGGGATATATAATTAGTTATGTTTTCATGGGGCAAAACTTCCATGAATGTTTTCAAAGAGAAATTTCTGGATGAATAGATGCAAGCAGATTTGAAACAAGCAGGGATAACACCATAACTGTTAGAAATGGGATTTTTGGTAGGCTTGGGCGTGGGCCAAAGCCAGGCAAAAACCACCACTCTAGTCAGGATAAGGGAGTTACACGTCTAAAATAACCCCTGCTCACCCCCTTGATAGCTTGGCACGAGCAGCCAGGCTTATCTTAGAGGCAGTGTGTAAAGCATTTGCACATAACCAACAGTAATACAGCGTAAGCACTACAAAAGGACACCACACCAGTTTAGAAAAATATCCAATATTTTTATATACTTAAGACAAGACCAAAAACGATAAAAATCCACAATACTATACTTAAAAGTTCACAGTTCCAAAAATACGCTGATTAAAATAAGTTCCTTGTGTGGAAAGCTCCGTCCGGGCTACCACGGCGTCGTGAACAACAAATCCAACAGTTCTGGCTGGTCGCGGGGTCGCGGGCCAGCTACGGTGTCGGGAAGACCCGCAAACAGTACCTGTGAGAGATGCAGGGCGTTGAGGCCCTTGAAGTCACTCGCGTTGCAGGTCGAGCTCCTCTCTGATGGAATCAGGAGCGCTGGCGCCGGCAGGCGTCTGGTGCTGCGGTGCGAGCGCAGCAGTGCAGCGTGCGGTGCCCCCAGGTCGCGGTGCGAGCAGCTGCTCGGTGACGGCGTCAGATGGCGTCGTCGGTGAGACCAGGGTCGCGGTGCGAGATGAAGGCAGTGCTCGCCACGGTGCTAGCAGGTCACGGTGCAAGCAGCGTCGTCGTCGTTGCTGAAGTGCTGTCGTCGGCTGACGAACTGGAGTCGATGGCGCCGGCGTCAGTAGGCCAAGGTTGCGGTGCAGGATGAGGGCGGTGCGTCGTGTGACTTACGAGCGGTGCCCTCGAACCACGGTGCAAGCAGCGGCGTCGATTTTGGCGGGAAGTGGCGGCATCAGGAAGGCCAAGGCGTCCTCGTGAAGCAAGGCGGTGCGGAGTGCGGTGCCCACAGGTCGCGGTGCGAGCAGCGGCTTGGTGGCGGCATCAACAGGCGTCGTCGGTGAGACCAGGGTCACGGTGCGGCGTTGCGGCGGTGCTCTCTGTGGTGCCAAAGCTTTGGCGTGAAGCGAGGCGGTGCGGAGTGCGGTGCCCACAGGTCACGGTGCAAGCAGTGGCTCGGTGGTGGCGTCAACAGGCGTCGTCGGTGAGACCAGGGTTGCGGTGCGGCGTTGCGCCGGTGCCCTCTGCGGCGCCAAAGCTTTGGCGCGAAGCGGTGCGGAGTGTGGTGCCCAAAGGTCGCGGTGCAAGCAGCGGCTCGGTGGCAGTGTCAACAGGCGTCGTCGGTGAGACCAGGGTTGTGGTGCGGCATTGCGGCGGTGCTCTCTGCGGTGCCAAAGCTTCGGCGTGAAGCAAGGCGGTGCGGAGTGCGGTGCCCACAGGTCGCGGTGCAAGCAGCGGCTCGGTGTTGGCATCAACAGGCGTCGTCGGTGAGACCAGGGTTGCGGTGCGGCGTTGCGGCGGTGCTCTCTGCCGTGCCAAAGCTTCGGCGTGAAGCAAGGCGGTGCGGAGTGCAGTGCCCACAGGTCGCGGTGCAAGCAGCGGCTCGGTGTCGGCGTCAACAGGCGTCGTCGGTGAGACCAAGGTTGCGGTGCGGTGCGGCATTGCGGCGGTGCCCTCTGCGGTGCCTTCAGGACACGGAGTCGGCAGCGGCGTCGTAGACGTCGTTGAGTTGGCGTTCTTCTTGCTGCAGCACAAAACACACAGTCTCCAGTGCTGCGGGTCGAAGAACTTGAAGTCTTTGCTGTTCCTGAGACTTCGTGAACAGGGGGCAAGCTCTACCTCAAGCCCTTGGAGAGACTCACAAATTAGGCTGCAGAAAGTCCAGTCCAGGCCTTTCACTGCCCAAGACAGAAGCAGCCACTGCAGGTCAGCCCAGCAAAGCACCTAGCAAAGCAGTCGTTCCTTTTCGCAGCTTCTCCGGCTCTTCTTCTTGGCAGTCTTCTTGTCCAGATGAGTTCTAAAGTTCAGGGGTCTGGGACCCAGCATTTATGTCCAAAAATCCTTTGATCTCTTAGGCAGAGAGGGCCTGTGCCCAGTCAGGACCAGTTCTGCCTTCTCTGGTGTGAATGCCTGGCAGGAGGTGGAGACGGCATTTGTCAGAGGCCGAGCAGGCCCTTTGAGGTGCAAGGAAATCTCCTCCCCCTTCCTCCTTCCCCCATCGTAACCCAGGTCTCTTCAGCCCTTTCCTGACCTACCTAGACCATCTGGCACCCCTCCTGCTCCCCCAGCCTTCTGTCATCCAAAACCCAGACAGGCAATCCACATTCCAAAGAGGCACACGGGATGACTGAGCAAGAAAATACCTACTTTCTAAAAGTGGTATTTTCAAACACAGAATGTAAAAATCACCTTCACTAAAAGATGCATCTTTAGATTCTGAGTTCAGGCATACTAAATTCTATTTTCTTACCGAATTCCCTGGGCCAGTTATGTTTATAAGATGTTATAAACAAACCTCCCATTCTGTCCTATGGGGAACGGGTAGCCTTGCAATAGTGAAAAACGAAATTGGCTGTAATTCACTATCAGGACATGCCGCACACACCAGGGCATGTCCCACCTTTCACATACACTGCACCCTGCCCACAGGGGTACCTTGGGCCTACCTGAGGGGTGTCTGACATGTAAGAAAAGGGAAGGTTAGGGACCGGCCAGTGTGTGCACTGGCCAAGTCGACATGGCAGTACAAACTGCGCGCAGACTTCTGCAATGGCAGGTCTGAGTTACTGTTTTCAGGGCTACTCACAGGGTGGCACAACCAGTGCTGCAGGCCCCCCGAGTAGCATTTGATTCACCAGCCCTGGCACACGCAGTTCACTTTACTAGGGGCTAACAGGTAAATCAAATATCCAATCATGGAAACACCCATCCATAACACAATTTACACAGAGAGCATATGCACCTTAGCACTAATTAGCAGTGGTAAAGTGCCCAGAGTCCTAAAACCAACAAAAATAGGGTCAAAAACAGGAGGCCAAAAGCAAAATTCTGGGGGTAAACCCGCTGAAAAAGCCAAGTCTAACACATAACCTATAGTCTGTGCTCTAATTACTGATGTGCAGTGTAAATGGAGAATTCAAAGCTCGAATGTGGATGTCCTGTTGTTGAAACCCAGGTGGGAATAATGGATGAGAGGTAAGATTAGGAATAGTAAACACACGATGCACTGTGGAGCACTAACAGACTGAAAACTAATTGAATGCAGATGTATTTACTAACCTTATTTTAGAATCTTCATTTTCTTTGGGCATGCAGTTCCCCTTCCCAAATCATAAGATTAATTCATGCATCTCTGTGGCCCTGACTCCAGAGACTGAGGTGTAGGATTTCAAGTCTTGATTATTGATGTACAACACCGCCTGGTAAATAGTTTTGAAAGCCATATAATTGCTGTTTGAATTATTACACAATGGGAAAACTGGTATGCAAGCAAAGCCTTTAATATCTTGAGGAAAGAAATCGATTGAAAACAAAGCGCTAGACTTGTGATTAGGCCAGCATGTTCAGCTGGGTAAGTATTGGTATTTATAAAGCCCATTCTTAGCTGGTGAGCAATGAAAGACTCTGCATGATTGGAGGGCGAGGTGGCCAATGTTAGAAACAAACCAAGATCATGTACAACAGGTAAGAATTTACATCTTTGAATTACACACATTTCACATTAATTTGTTGGCAGAGGGAAATTGAGGGGCATATTCACAAGGAGCCATCGCCGAGTTAACAGCACTTTATCGCAGCCAAAGTTGCGATAAATACATCGCCCCATTCACAAGCTGGTGTGAACAGCCCATAACACCAGTTTACCCGCGATAGCAGCCGCAAAAAACATCGCCACAGATGACCCCGGCAACTTTCGCTAATGAGATGCAGAGTAGGCGTACCCGTGCAAAAAGCCGCGAAAACACCACTCCGCAACATTCTCAACGACCAGCCAGATCAGCGAAAAGAAACATGCGATAATGTGCATTAGCAGCAGGAAATTAACAACTGCTCTGACCTGGTGTAAAGTCGGACGGCAGCCTGCACCACAAAAGGGAGCCCAGCCCACAGCCACACCTGAAGAACATCAGATGCCATGGAGCCACTCACCATGCATCCCGGAGCCCCGAGAGGGCACCCACGGAAATGCACTGCTCGTTGGCCAATATCAAATGCACACACCACACACCTCAACTCCACAATCATGCAACACACAACACAGGAAATGCACACGTCACAAGCTCACATACAACATGCACACCCACCAGACACGACAGCACAACTCACTGCGGGAACCTGGGCCAGCCATGTACATGAGCCATCAACGGCATGGCACCTCGGACACACAATAGCAGAATGTCGGAAGAGATGGGGACCAGGCATGTGCGAAGGAGGCAAGGGACCGATGAATGAGAATGTACACAATGCCAAGTGTGGCAGGGATGTGCTGGCCAGACTGCAGTATGCAGACCACACACATATCCATATTGACACACACCGCTGGTGTTTGGAGTGTAGTGGACAGTGGACGCAACCATGTCACCCCAGCCAGTGGGGAAGTCGCGGAAATGTAGCTTGTGACGTCCCCCCCGTAAGCGTGAGCAGAGTGGGCTGGCCCGGCATACGCAAGGCCAGCATAGGGGTGTGAATAAAAGGCACGTAACCCTGGGCGTGGTCCTCTTCCGGAATGCCCAACGTCTCTGACAGGGCGGTGCCCCTCACCCCGCCATGAGGCCGACGCCATGAGCGGTGTTGCCAGCGATCCTGTGCGCCTACTGTACCCCAGGACGCTGGTCCCCGAATCAGTCCTGCCCGCCCCTGCGCACCAAGGCCTCACTGCCCACCTTCCGACACCGGCCTGTGTTGATGAGGGCCCACCACGTGCCAGTGCAATCTCCAAGCCCGAGGCCTGCGACCTTGGCAGCCTCCTCAGACCATCACGGCCTCCGCAACACAGGCCCGCAGTATTCCTTTCACGTTGACGTACTCCACCGGCATGCACATCGGACAAGTAGGTCACACATTTGGAACTGAGTCTTGATTACACCATGGCAGAGCACATAAATCATGGCTGAGTGTATGTCACTATACACCCTTCGATGTGGTGCCAACAGGTCTTAGTGTTACATCACAGCCGCAAGATTCTGTGGGCCCACGCGGACTACTGCTCTCGGCCTACGCTGCGCTCGAGTAGGTCACAGAATTGGAACTGAATATCGATTATTCACAGGCAGAGTACAAATCATTGCACGCAAGGAGAGGCATAAGAGGATGACGCGTTGCATTTGGGAGGAAAAAAGGATCATCATTACGGAGGTGATCGAACACTACCGACAACTGCCCTGATGTCACTAACTCTGTGCATCGCGAGCCTATGACACGTGGCTGTGGCCCACTGCTGACCGCTGCCTCCGGCCTATACTGCGGTCCAGTAGGTCACAGAGTCTTGAATGAGTCCATATCAGTGTACCGGCATCATCGCAGACTACATCCCTTCTCAGCCTCGGTGCCACTAAGTCTGTTCCCCGACATTCATGGACACTCTCTGGTCGTACATTGGTGGCGCTTGAGTCTAGGACTAGGGGGTAGTTTTCATCCTCATGCAGCTGATACCGAATTGGTGGTGGCAACGAGGCAGTCGCTTTCCACTCCTCCATTTGCTGCTTCCGGATAGCTTCTGCCCTCTGCATCATGCCCTGGAAGAACACCTTCCACTGTCCCCCGAAACACTCCGCGACATTCACCTTCGACATCGACGAGGACCCGCTCAGTCTGCGTGGCCCTACCTCAGTGGACCGCAAGTCACCATCCCGTGGCGGTGTGCCTGTGCCTGCCGCTGTGCACCTGGGGCCACTAACTCTGTGCAGCTCAAGTCAGGGACCCTGTCTGAATGAATATTGGATGACCTCTGTGACGGTGGTCTTGGGGTCATCAACGCCATGTGCATGTGGCCCTGCCCTGTCCGCTGCCTCCGGCCTCAACTGCGGACCACCAGGGCTCACACATCAAATCAAATCCTGACCGGCCCGGACATCGCATCACCGCAGGAGGCACACGCCACCATCGCCAGGGCCAACTCCAACCACCATCTGCCAGAGTTGAGACAGTGGTACTGGCAGACTGACGGAGTTGCTCAGACCTGTCGTGGATGCCATCATCTGCCTGATCCCCTGCTCAGCACTCCAGGTGCCACTGACTCAGTGCACCGCAACCAATGGACCGTTACTGATTGAGTTTTGTGATGTGGAGATGTTGCGCAGCAATGTCACCTCAGGCAGTGTGGGAGACCTGGGACGTTGATGAGAAAGTTGCTGCAGGTCTAACACACCCCACTGCATCTGCATCAGGAATATCCCGAATGGACACAATCCTAGTTATTTTCATCACATGAGCGCGCACAGCTCTAGTGCCCCAACCTCAGTGCACTGCAACTCACGGACACTTCTGTTTGTATGTTGGGTGACCTCTGTACTTGCTCCGGCTCCCTCCATGTTGCTCAGCAGTTGACTCGGTTATGCAGGTGTTTTCTGCTTCCATTGCACTGGTGTCCACTGTTCAAGTTGTTGCCAGCACTGAGTACTTTGTGCGGGCTGGCTTATGCTCACCCCACACACATCCAGCACAGGCATCACTGTACATGCGGCCCTGCCAATAAAGGGGCCGGGCGCACGTGCCCGTAGCCAGTTCAACATAATATCTGCGTGTGTCTCTATGGCAGTGTGGGTCTCCTTTGTGGGGTGTAGGTGGTCCCTGAAGTGTAATTGACACCCACGTATGTGATCTAGTTCGCCTTCCATGGGTTCAGACCACACCCGCACCTGTTCGGCCACCTCCTTTTGGCGTTCTGACACCTGGCATTGGGGTGCCATGTGTGGGTCGGTGAAGTGTTGTGGGCCAGCCGTGCTTGCGTGTGCTTCATGCTGTGTGGTCTGTTGTAGGGGCTGGGTTCTCCTCTAAGTAGCTTGTCTGCCCTGGTCCTGGTGGTGTTTTGCGTGGGATGTCCATGGGCTGTTGTAGGGCATCGGTGTCGAAGGTGTGTTGGTCGTGTCCTGCATCACTGATGGGTTGTCTGGTCTGACCTGCTGGAGGTGTTGTTTGTCCCTCTGCAATGTGAAGGGGAGATGCATGTTGACATTGTGTTGACATTTATGTTGGCGCATTGTTCTTGTAGACATGCAGACTGTGTGACAATGTACATTGTGACTGTTTGGGCGGTGCTGGCAATTTGAGGGGGACAGTGGACATTTGGACTACATGACTGTTGTGAGGTTGTACCCGTACATATGCATCTCACAGTTCCCTGCTCTGTCAAATGTGATTGGCCTGTTTCTGCGCATGGGCGGACCCAGTTGTGTCCCCTGTTCTGCAGTGTCGGCGTTGCACTTTGTGCCACATTGTCATGGGATGTGCTGTGATTGCCATGTGTGTGTGCTGCAGTGTGCCACGGGGATGGGGGACATGACCCTGGGTTATTGTGGGTGTGCAGTGTGCTACACTTCATTGTGCATGTGTGCCATTTTGCCCATCTCCCCCCGTACCCCCAGGACCTGTTCGTTACTCACCCTGTTGTTGTTGTGTCAGGTCCTCTGGAGCTGTGTCCGTACTCCAGCCTCCTAACACCGTTTCCACACTGATGACTGGCCTCCATTTCCTCCAGCCCCTCCTGTGACGCAGGACTCCCACCTCCTGTCGCCGTAGCTGCCTTCCTTTTGGCAGCAGCTTTGGGCCTGGTTTAGGTTTTCACGTCATGCCAGCGCCTCTTGGCCTCCTCCATTGGCCTCCTCGGCACTCCGGCTGCATTCAAGGTGGTCTGAATGTGGGTCAGTTGCTGGTAGTGTTCTGTCACATCCGTGACGCTGGTCTTGTTTTCCTACGGACTGCACCCCGTCTTCCTCTCCCTCTTCTCCGTGGCCTTCCCCGACCCCGTTGGTCCTTGCTGGTGGTCTGTGGGGCTTGTGGGGTTCGCGTTGGCCTCTGCGCTGGGTCAGGGTGCATCCATGTTGCTACGCACTTTAGATTGTTTCTGGTGTGTTGTTTTTGTTGCTTCTATGGTGCATTTTCCCGCCAGCCGCGTGGGATTTACAGGCCTGCCGCTGGTTTTCGCTGCTTTTTGTATCGCGATCGGCCTCATCGCAGCTTCTTTGGCGTTCGTGTTTCGCATTTTTGCGGCGTGGCGTTGATTTTAACGCGGTCAGTTGACGCGTTATCTGGAGACTATCGCATGGTACCGCCGTGTTGTGAATACTTGGTTAACACGGCGTAAATGTCCCGCGATAGACTGCGATGTTGAGGGTTGCGTTAAGTCACTTTTGCAATGGTTATCACACGTTCTTGAGAATATGCCCCTAAGTGTTTTATCCAGAATTACATTTAAGACAGATACAGAGGCTGGTGTTCGAACCTTTCGTTGTTATTGGGTTCATATTTGACAGCTCGGGCATAAAACTCCCCCAGCCCTCCCAAAACTTCCCTGAAATTTGGCACAACTTTCCGGTATGTCTTCAAGTCAGCCTATTTAATAGGCCAAGGGGCAATTTGTCATCTTTACAAGGGTGAAGCAGTTATCAGCTGCAGTTGCTAATATGTTCCTGCACTATTTGGTGAACAACATGAAAACAAGAGATGGCCTTTTTAGTAGCTTTTGATGAGGTAGGTTGGATCAACTATCATGATACAACAGGGTATCAAATAACATTAAAACAGGTGCAGGTGAAATTCAGAAAGGCATGGAACTGGCCTAGTGTTCTTCAAACTGTTATGCATGCACCACATTCGTGGGACAGTGGAGAAACGTATGTCCAAAGGGGAATTTGAGTCTTGTTAGAAGGAGGATGTTTTACACTTCACATGTTGTCATAAAATATGATCACAGTCACCATGAGGGCGATTACACGTATTCTCAAGACATCCTCCAAAATTTTGATAATTCCCTTTAGCCCCCACTGCTGGCGGGAATGTACAGGCATGAATTTGAAAATTGTTCAGTTTCATTATCGCTCAGTGGCACTTCCCGTGGACTGGAAAAAAACAAAAAATGCACGTAGCGACCACTTCCACAATTAACTGAATAGCCAAAGCATACTGCTTTGAAGTAACACTAGTAGGAAACAAAATAACTTTTGTTTACCACTATTATGACTTCACCAGGGGAAGCCCCTGAGTTATCTGTGAGTTGCTGCCTTTCTTGAGTTTCCAGAGACCCGAAGGATGTGATGAAATGACAGTTGGTGGTTGCCTTCAACTGCTTCTATTGGGTCTCCACAGACCAATGGGGGGGAGGGAGGATGGCTGCAAAGCTGTGTCTGTGCCAATCGCCGAATTCTTCTGTCAGCAGAGACCTACAGTGACGGGGGGAAACAAGCTCTCACAGAGCTGCTCTCAGTGCGACGCCAGCTCTCTGCTCATGTGAAAACAGAGAGTTGGCTTTGAGCAGACATGGGCAGGGAAGGCACAGAGGGCGGAAGGGGGTCTGGGGAAGGAGGCCAGGTATTTTGATTTAATTAGGGCATGGGTGAGTATATGCAGAGGGTGGCAGGGATACATGGATGTATGTACTTTGGATGGGCAGTCTGATTCAGTTATGCACACTATGATGTCCTCATGGGCCAAATGTAGATGCTGGCGTGTTGTCTTAGTGGGGAGCTGACCTGATGATGAAGAATGCCTCTGCAGATCAAAGAGTGTTTGATGCCCTTTTATCTAACCATTAGACCATATATATCCTGTACTCAGCCAAAATACAAGTAGGCAACACCTTCATGTGTTAAATTCGATATTGGTATGAGGGAGTATACCCAATGTAGGATCTTTTTAATACCTGGTGACCACTGTATCCTGCGGGAGTCTGATGTTCAGCACAAAATATGCACATTGACCAGGTCACATTTGGCTTACAGCAAGAGGAAACCCAAATGTTTAATGTTTGCCACTTTTCTAATGTTTTCTACCACTTCAATTTTGCTTTCCAAACACTGCATGGCACTAGAAGAGCTGTACTGATAGTTAGGCAGTTTTATTACTACTGACTCTGCCTGACCTTCTGCGGTCCACAACCTTGCTTCCTTTGATGCCACTGCAGCTTCAACTCCATTACCTCTGGGCTAATTTTTTCCCAACCATGTCTCCACTACCAACACCTGCTCCTCCGCTTTGTGTAACTTAATCTGTTGGGTCTCCACAGACCAATGGGGGGGAGGGACGATGGCTTCAAAGCTGTGTCTGTGCCAATCGCCGAATTCTTCTGTCAGCAGAGACCTACAGTGACGGGGGAAAACAAGCTCTCACAGAGCTGCTCTCAGTGCGACGCCAGCTCTCTGCTCATGTGAAAGCAGAGAGTTGGCTTTGAGCAGACATGGGCAGGGAAGGCACAGAGGGCGGAAGGGGGTCTGGGGAAGGAGGCCAGGTATTTTGATTTAATTAGGGCATGGGTGAGCATATGCAGAGGGTGGCAGGGATACATGGATGGATGTACTTTGGATGGGCAGTCTGTTTCAGTTATGCACTCTATGAGGTCCTCATGGGCCAAATGTAGATGCTGGCCTGTTGTCTTAGTGGGGAGCTGACCTGATGATGAAGAATGCCTCTGCAGATCAAAGAGTGTTTGATGCCCTTTTATCTGACCATTAGACCATATATATCCTGTTCTCAGCCAAAATACAAGTAGGCAACACCTTCATGTGTTAAATTCAATATTGGTATGAGGGAGTATACCCAATGTAGGATCTTTTTAATACCTGGTGACCACTGTATCCTGCGGGAGTCTGATGTTCAGCACAAATTATGCACATTGACCAGGTCACATTTGGCTTACAGCAAGAGGAAACCCAAATGTTTAATGTTTGCCACTTTTCTAATGTTTTCTAGAACCTCAATTTTGCTTTCCAACCACTGCATGGCACTAGAAGAGCTGTACTGATAGTTGGGCAGTTTTATTACTCCTCACTCTGCCTGACCTTCTGCTGACCACAACCTTGCTTCCTTTGATGCCACTGCAGCTTCAACTCCATTACCTCTGGGCTAATTTTTTCCCAACCATGTCTCCACTACCAACACCATCTCCTCTGCTTTGTGTAACTTAATCTGTTTGAGGCACATAAGAAATTTGATTGATGTCACTTTTCTGCACTCTTCCTCCACAGTCCCCTTGTTCCTCATCGAGTAGTGCTTGTGATAGTCCTACTTCTCCCAATTAGCTCATTTTTACGTCTTTTTGTGACCTAGGGACTATTGCAGAGTAATCTTATGGTTGGTCTCTCTTGGAGGCCTTCCTTGTCACCATTCACCTTACAGTGCCAATATCTCCCTGATGTGCTGGCCTCAGTTAAAATGAGACACACTGAGGTGTGAGATGGGTAGTCAGTCTTGCATTTAACTCTGTACCAACACATCTGCACTAACAACACAGAAGCTCTGCTGCCTCACAAATAGCTGCATAGATAGCATAGTCTGTTTTAGGAAACTTTGAGCCTTAAATGCGGTTCTTGAATATGGAAAGAGGGGCTGTACTGGGGAGCTCAGGAAAGACCAGACAATAAGCTCTTCACCAGGCTCCACCCCTCTCATATCCCATATCACATTGCTAACTACCACATGACATCTCAATCAGAGCCCAACTTAATGTAAATATTCACAGATTCCTTATGTAGATCGAATTCTGTGAACCTCTGGACAGTATAGTGTCATGAGACTAAGGCCAGATGTACGACCATAGCATTTTGCGACTCGCAAATTGCGTGTCGCAATTTGCGAGTCGCGGAATGCTATTGCTATATACAACAGTGTCTGAGACACTGTTTGCGATTCCAAATGGGGTCGCATATTGCATGCCACATGAATATTAATGAGGCTGTCGCAATTTGCGACCCCATTGGGAATGGCTAGCACTCCCAGGGATGGTGGCCTACTGGGGTCAGCAGACCACCATGCCTGGGACTGCTTTGCCAATAAAGCTGTTTTTTTTTTTTTTTAAATGCAGCCCGTTTTCCTTAAAGGAAAACGGGATGCATTTAAAAAATAAAAATGAACATTTTCAGTTTTATTTTTTAAGGGCAGGCAGTGGTCCCTTAAAAAATATTTGCGCATGCATTCCCAAAGGAAAGGGGTCCCCTGGGGACCCCTTCCG
Organism: Calotriton arnoldi; assembly: GCA_963921515.1. Classification (NCBI taxonomy): domain Eukaryota; kingdom Metazoa; phylum Chordata; class Amphibia; order Caudata; family Salamandridae; genus Calotriton; species Calotriton arnoldi. Next base: position 395,755 of record CAWUFW010002950.1, read on the forward strand.
TTTACGAGTGCCTTACCACCCTTCTGCGAAGGGTGGTAAACTGCGAGTGTTTTGCGACCACAATTGCAGTCGCAAAACATTCATACATAGGTTTTGGAGTTGCTATTTGGAAGGTACACCCTTGGAACGCCCCTGCCTAATAGCGAGTCGCTAACCCTATTTTGCAAGTCACTAATTGATTCGCGACTTGCAAAATAGGGTTGGTATATTGGCCACATGTTTTTTGCGGTCGCAAACGGGCCTAAAACCCCTTTGCGACCGCAAATACAGTCGTACATCTGGCCCTATGTGCACTAGGACACTTGTGGTGCTGGGCGAACTCAACAGAGGAATTATGTAACTTCCTTGGAGCTGTTAAGGTGTGGTTGTGACATAATGAGTAGTGTGTCACTGTATGCTGAGGAATAAAGACGTCTGTTACAGAGCTCTGTGTGTGGCGTATTCATTTGCATTCTCCTGGGCTGGAGAAGACGCTACATCTGGTGACGAGTAGGGGATACGTGTGCTGAAGAAATGAGACTGCTTTCCCTCAGAGTTTGCAACGATACAGGAAACTGCTCACGTGGCCACATCATGCGCTCCAAGTCGATGCAAAGCAGTCTGAAGTTGGTGTACGTAGAGTCGAAGCCTTGTTCCAGCCCAGACACAGCCCTCGAAGAAGGTGAGGGCCCTACAGAAGAGCATATTAAAAAAGCCCACCAGAATCTGCTTGTAAGGCTAAAAGAAGAGATACTGAGCTGCACCACAACACAGAGCCATCATCCATGCAAAGCAAATACTAGAGGCAGTGATAACTAGGTACGAAAGTACAAACGTACTTACCAGCATGTGCAAGGGATGTGCCACACGACCTTGAACTGGGTGTGACAACCCAGGCCCAGTTGAGAGACTGATGCATGCACAGCAGCAGGTGGCATCCAGGACAATGAAAGCCATCAGAATAGTGAAAGTTTTCAATGGTTGCAGAAGGGAGTGCGAAGTGCAATGCAGCTGCGTTCCTGAAACCATCAGAGCCATTCGACACCACCAAGAAGCAGAATATTGGCATCAGGTTAACTGCATGAATTGAGACACTCGATGAATTCATAGATGCCCTGGATAAGAAAATCATTAAATACTTAAAGAATCTTGGTGGTGACGGGGTAAAAGAAGTGCTGAAGAAAATATCACAAACTGATGCAATATTGTACCGTCAGATCAAAGAAGCATTGGGAATCAAGTTCAATCCAATGCCGAATGTTGACTATGAAAGGTGCATTTGCAATCCAGTGAGACAGCAAGATAGTGAAATGATGGATAAGTTTGTAGAGAGCTTGACATACTTATCAAACACTGTGGGCCTGATTCACAAAGGCAATATGAGACAAAAGTCTAACTTTACGACTTTTGGTATTCATAGAGGTCATTTACCAGTCGTATCTTTACGTCCGCAGTAAGGCCAGAATCTCCGCACCCGGGCCGTACTCTCCAGCTCGGGCCGGATGAAGTGTAATCAACGGACCGGAATACAATTTTTTGCAAAAAGGAATATTTAGGAAAGTGTAATAAATGGTAGAGGAGGTCATGAAAATCAGTTTGGGCAGGGAAAATGGTGTTGCCGGACACTACATCATATCCCAGAAAAGTTTGCTCCTTTGCATCATGGTACATGCAGTGTGAGGGGAGCGCAAATCGTGGACTGCATATACCATAATTTGAAATTGAGAGGAAAAGACATCCAGGTCCACACATCGCGGACATGATCATGCAGCTGAATGGAGCCAAAGTTTTCTCCCGTCTTGACCTGAACAAAGCATACACTCAACATGAGCTGGAAGAGAACTGTACGCACATTACTTCTTTTTTGACTCATGTTGGTTTGTTCAGATACAAAAGGTTGAGTTTTGGAGTGTCGTCAGCTGCAAAAATATGTGAGGATGTTACATGTCATATAATTCAACCGGTCATGCATGCTTTTAATTACAGTGATGACATACTGGTATTTGGAGCTATGCAAAAGGAGCATGCCAAGGCTCACACAAAAGTGTGCCAGCTACTAGCGGATGCAGGTCTTACTCTGAATGAAGCAAAGTGTGAGTTTCAGAAGACCAAACTTAAGTTCTTTGGGCACATATTCTCTGATGGAGGAATGACTCCTGACCCAGATAAAGTGCAAGCACTGTCAGCTACTTGCCCCCCACAAAATGTCACCATGCTGCGATCCTTCTTAGGCATGATCAGTTATTGCTCAAGGTACATTTGTGACTTTGCTACTGTGAGTGCCCATTTGAGAGACTTGACAAAATTAAATGTCCCTTTCCAGTGGTCTCCTGAATGTGATGACATTTTCAAAAGACTAAAACATGCGACTGAAAATGCAACTGAGATGACCTATTTTGACCCCAAGTAACATACTGAGATCAGAGTTGATGCGAGTCCGGTGGAACTGGGGGCAATCCTTGCTCAATATAATGGTCATCTGAATGCTCAAAGACACATTGTGGCCTATGCCAATTTGAAATCTGTCTGACATAGAACGTGCCTATCCTCAGCTGAATAAGGAGAGTCTGGTTGTAGTGTGGGCCTGTGAACATTGTCATGTCTTTCTATGGAAAAACCTTTTACTATTGTTACAGACCATCAGGCATTGCTCACTATTTGTGGAAACCCAAAAGCCAAGATTTCCCTCTCATTGAGAATTGGGGGTTGTGACTGCAAAAGTACGACTATGCAATTGTTCACAAGACAGGTAAATATCAGAACACTGCTGATAACTTTTCGCGAGTACCGCTACCTTGTCACAGTTTGACATCCAAAACAGTGGAGGAGTACATCAACTTCATTATGAGATCCAGAACACCAGCAGCCCTATCTGTTGAACAAATTATTGCTGCCACTAATGCTGACAACAACATGCTTATCCTCAGAAGACGTTATTTCAACTTGTCTGTGGAAGAAGCATACTCAACCTTTTGCTGACGATGTTGGATTTCAAAAATTCAAATTTGTACGGGATGAACTTTCAGTTACCAGGGAAGGTGTTGTATTGAGAGGCTCAAAAATCATCATACCTGAGAGCCTAAGACAGCAAGTCATTGAACTAGCCCATGAAGGACATCGTGGCATTGTAGCCACCAAAAGAGCACTAAGGGGCAGATTTACAAGCCCCTTGCGCCACTTTTGCGTCACTTTTCCCATGTTAAAAGTGACGCAAAAGTGGCGCAAGGGGCTTGTAAATCTGCCCCTAAGAGACCAAGTGTGGTTCCTGCGCCTAGACGAACGAGTTGAGGAGGAACTAAAAGAGTGCCATCTTTGCAACTGCCTTTACCCCAAAGTGACACAGCATCCATTGACAATATCTGACCTTCCTGCACATACCTGGGAAATAGTTGCAGTTGATTTCTAAGGGCCCTTAGTAAATGGACATCATGTAATGGTAGTCATTGGTGAGTATTCATGTTTTCCTCTAGTAGAGAAGTTATCAACAACAACCCATGACAAGGTCATTGAGCGGCTGGCTGACATCTTTGCAGCGTGGGGTATCCCCGCCATTCTCAAATCTCACAATGGTCCACCATTAAATAGCAAAGAATTTGAGTAGTTTCTAGTCAGACACAATGTCAAGCATCAGAAGAGTACACCTCTGTGGCCCCAAGCCAATGGTGTTGTGGAACAATTCATAGGTATCCTCAAAAGGTTAGTTCAACGAGCATCGATGAAGGGAATTGAATTAAACCAGGCCCTGTGTCAAGCCCTCCGTGCTTATCGTTCAACTCTTCACTCCATAACTGGTGAGAGTCCTGCCACCTTGCTATCTGGGAGAGCTATTGGAACCAAACTGCCACAGTGGACAGCCGACTGATTCATGAATGCTGATAAGGTTCTGTCACAGACGCTTCTCAAAAGTGCAAAATAAAAATGTATGCTGATCAGCGTCGACGAGCTCAGGAAACAGCCTTCAATGAAGGTGACTGGGTCCTGGTCAAGCTGAAACGAAAGCGGAAAACAGACACTCTGCTGTCGATCCTTTGAAGGTTGTGACGTGCAAAGGACACATGGTGGCAGCGCATCATCCTGCAACGTCCATCACATGGGACTAGTCACTCTTTAAGCACCTACCTTGATGTTCTTCAGCTCCCGCAATCGCGATTAAGCGACCATGCCTAATAGTCCAGCTCAAGTATCAGAACTTGTGTCATCAGTGCACAATCAGAGTGCATCTTAACTACCTCATACCACTCGATCTGGCCAACTAGTGAGAGCGCCTCAGCGACTTAATGAAAACCTATGATGTGACTGTTGTTTATACTTTTCATTTAACAAAGGGGGAGATGTAGTGCTATGAGACTATGTATGCTAGGACCTTTGTGGTCCTGGGCGAAATCAACAGAGGAATTACGTAACTTACTGGGAGGTGTTGAGGTGTGGTTAATAATGGTTATGACATAATGAGAGAGTAGTGTATGATCGTCTGCTGAGGAATAAAGACATATGTTATAGATCTCCGTGTGCGACGTATTCATTTGCATGCTACCGGGCTGGGGAGGACTCTACAGAGAGGACAATTTCTTGAATATTAACTATTTTTCTCTATAGATTGCAGAAAACACTAACAGAGCACACACAGTTCAAGGTGCAAGTACTTCATCTTGCAACCATACCATTGTAATACAGGCAATTAACATCTATTTTGGAAGGACACCCATTTTAAATGCATAACTACCTCCCAAAAGGTTCTTTTGGCAGGGCTGGCTTTATTTTGACACAGGCCTGCCAAATGCATCTTCTGGCAGGCGAATAATGAATGCAGAAATTATCAAAAATATCCATAAATAATCGGAGTAGTCTGCAAGAGGAGTGTGATTTCTGCAGTCTGCAGATATGGTTGCCACCTGCACATCGAATATTGCACTGCATTTTGCACCTTCGCCTCTCAGGCGCTTCTCGCGCCAGCTTTGGCTCAGCCTTTTAATGGACCATATGTTAATCCTTTGCTTAATTCTTTCCGTTTTACAATAAATGCCAATAAAATGGCTTTCACTATGCAGTGAACCTTTTCATCACTGCCTACAATTTCTGAAGCTTTGACATGAGATTTTTATGGCTTCTCAGCAGAGGTTACATTATTATAGGAATACAGAACTGATCAGAGCTGCTACTTATTAAGAGTGCCTCTTGCTTCCGTCTAAGGCAGCCTTGAATTAATACACGTCCCCTGAAATATAAATGTGACTATTAATTTTAGGCATTTTGTGCATCGAAAAAAACTGTGGTGAAAGGGGCTGGAGGAATATAAAATGAAGAATTCGTGCGATGCTTCATGGCCATCTTTGTCCTAATATTTTAGCTCATGCCAATCAATTATCAGGATATTAAAATTCAATGCAACACAAGCTATCGTTGTGTCATAACCCCATTGCTGCTGACAATCCTGAATGAATTAAGCATGAGTTTAAATCTGATTATTAATAGGGTGCCTTGTATTAACACCGAGTTGAGAAATTGAATTGCAAAATTGTGTTAACATCATATTAACGTTCTAAAATTGAATGTTAGACTACTGATCATTACACATTAAGGTTGGACTCCTGGATTTAACCCCGGTGGACATCTCTGTGCATATATATGTGTTAAGCAGCCAGAAAAGCAACTTAGACAATTTGTCACTTATTACTGAGAAAGGAGGGGTGACCGTTGGTTGTATTTATAATGGAGATGATTAAACAAATGATTTCCTAATAGAGGCGTCTACTATCAGAAAGCGTCAGAAGCACAAACAAAGCGTACACCATGAAAAATATTGCAACAGCATTAGGTGTATTGGCAAAATGTCCACAAGAACAGATGTGTGCACGCTCAGTAGGTAAGCAGTCAAACACAGAGGTTCAGTTTGCTGCTAGTGTAGTACTGCAGCTTTACTAGTGCTCTAGGATGTTCAATGGGATCCAGGGAGCCCGGCAGGAGTACTGACCTGCAGTACTGAACAGTCCGTCCAGCGAGCCATATGAGAATTGAATGCTGTGTGGAAATCTTTGCTTGGTCTTCCAACCTTGGATGATGAGCCATCACTCAAGGAGCCGCAAAGCAATTTTCCCAGATTTCCTTGTTTTATTATTCATGGAACCATTTCACCTACTGGACATCCTTTACACAGGCAATCTGCCATGTCTGCTGGTGGTATCAGAGATCCGCTGTGACCTTTTCAGGGGAAATTGAGACACACAAGAGAGAGTCTGAAGCCCACTACAGTTTAGGGAAATATCATACTGATATTAAATTCAATTCTTCTTTTTATGTTTCCCTGCTCTGAGAAAAATTGGGTTGTTGGTTGAGGAGGGTGTGAGTCCTTAAGCAAAAACCACAATCCTTGTTATGATGAACTACAAAAGTCACTAAATTAACCTGTGCTTAACCCTATTTATGCAGCACACAAACAGTAAAAAAGTGACAAAAACAAGACAAGATATATCCCAAACAAATTTAGAACAATAGAGTAAAATGTAATACATTATTTGACACCAAAACAACAAAAATCCAATCAGTAGAATGGGAGATATGCAGTTTCAAAGAGTTAAGGTAATTGTAGCACCTAAAAGCACAAAGAGCCACTCACGGTTTTCTGGTAGCGCAAGACTGGGTGAATGTAACAACTTCAGGTCGACCGCGATGGAGTGCGGGCTGGATATAGGGACCAAGCTAGTCCCGCTGAAAAAGTTACCTTCTAAAGTCCAGTGCAAAGAGTTCCATTCGTCATGGAGGAGGCCGTGAGGAGCAGGGAGAGCGTTGTGGATGGTTATTGCTGTAGCGCCAAAAGCAGACTGGGCATCGTGGATGGTCATCGTTGTAGCACAAAGATCCTGTTGGCCTTGTGAATGGTCGCTGCTGGGGATTTGGGTTGTCAATCACTGCGGACTGTTGATGTTGTAGCACAAAGTGCAGATCTCGCAGTGCAGGTTGTTGTTGGCAGTTCACCGGAGCTTCACTTTGGCGGTTGTCATGGGTGGCACGATCTTGGTGAAAACTGGCCTTTTCGAAGTTGTGAAGGGCCCAAATCTTCAGGATCTCTAGTTTTCTTCAAGGAACAGCTCAACTGATGCCATACCCAGGGTCCAGTACCTGGGAGGTACCTCTTGGGAATCAGGAACTCACTCCAGCAGAGTCCAGCAAGGCTCAGGCAGGGCTAGTTGCAGATTCAGGCAGGTCCAGTTGCAGCAGGGCAGCTGTGCAGTTGCAGAGGGGCCTCTGGAGCTTGTTGTGTCCCTGTAGCTCAGAAGAGGAGGTCAGTGAGCTGACCCTTGGTGTCACTTCAGCAAGGAATAAAGGGTGAAAGCTGGGTCTTCCTTCTCAGCAAGCAAGGCAGGCCTCAAGCAGCAGGTAGCAAAGCATACTTCTTCTATAGTATCCACAGGTCCAGGAGATTACTGAAGAGTGGTCTGAGGGTCCCATTGTTATGCCTGGTGCCCCCTTTGAAGTGGGAGAAGCTTCCGGTTCTCCCCTTACCGAGGTGTCTGGAATGTCCTGCCTACTTGCCCTGGTCCTAGTCGGTTTGGGGACACAACAGGCTATTGTGAAGTCTTTTGTGTGTGTGCTGATGCAGCCCCATTGAAGTGCAATTGTGGAAGGTGACAGCTCCGCCCTCTCACCAGGACAGAGAGGGCCCATCCTGCCAACTCCCAGACCCTCTATTGTAATGCTGCCTGGGAGGAATACACAAAAGCCAACTGCCACCTACACCTAGTCATGTGACCCAGGAAACAGGCTGCAGGCACCAAAGAAATTAGCAACTTTTTAAGGTCGCATTTTCAGAATTGTGACTTAAAATCTGACTTCACCATAAAGAGGGTTTTAAATTACAATGCATCACACACCAAACATGACTTTCCCAATCAAAAGTTAGCACATATTAAATGTACCTATGGGAGTGGTAGACCTTGCAATAGTGAAAAAGAATTTAGGAGTTTTTCGCTACCAGTACATGTAAAAGTTAAAAGTACATGTTCAACTTTTTAAATACAATACACCCTGCCCTAAGGGTTGCTTAGGGACTACCCTAGTGGTGACTTATATGTATTACAAAGGATCGTTTAGGCCTTGCAAAAGGTGTATTTTACCAGTTCGAAATGACAGTTCAAAACTACACACTGTAATGGCAAGCCTATGACATATTTTAACAAGCCATCTGAGTGGGTGGCACAATCAGTGCTGCAGGCCCCATTAGTAGCATTTAATTCAGAGGCCCTGTGCACCTGTAGCACCACTGTACTAGGGACTTACAAGTATATTAAATGTGGCAATTAGGTGTAAGCAAATTTCACCATGTTTAAAGGAAGGAGCACAAGCACTTTAGCACTGATTAGCAGTGGTAAAGTGGCAGAGTCCTAAGGCCAACAGAAACAAATTCATCAATACAGGAAGAGTGAAGGCAAAACGAATGGGGGAAGCCCATCCTAAAGCTGTCAGATCTAACACCCACTATGCCATTTTCTCAATGTACATTTTTTGTATTAGACCTGACATTGAGAGTGGCTGTCACAAAATATAAAAACAGACAGTGCATGCTTATGAAAGCTCATGTCATGTGCAAAAATGTTTTCATTACTTTTGTCACATTTGGTCACAAATCATTGATAAAATTAGAAAAGTAATCTTTCTGTTATGGGCTTTAGAGTACTTGGTAGTGGCCTCAGGAGTAGAAACATGCATCAACCAAATAAGAAAAAGGAAGTATATTGCCAAGTGGCTCAAACTCTGGAATATTCACCCAAAACCTCAACCCCTCTGGAGATAAATGCTTGGGGCAAAGTAAGAAAATCCCATGAAGTATTTTGCTTGAGTATTTATAGGCACTAGTTGCTCCAGCATCCTAGCCATAACAAGAGGAACAACTACTACCACACCAACTCTTTTTTCCTGATTCAGTAAATCCTTACTAGAAGAAGCAGATGAAGGAGGTAGGAGGATCAGAGTCATAAAAGGAGATGGGTGCCTGGCTATTAAAGTCTCTAGTCCCTCAAACTATCAGTCACTACATAGTAAAAACAACGTAGCAACACAAGTAATATTTCTTGATAGAGGAACATTTAATCACCAAACATCACAGAGGTACCATAGTTGAAAGGAATTTGTTGGAGGTTTTGCTTACCCATTTGCCAGCAAAGCAGTCCTCAGAAGTCAATTGTCCCAACAGAAGGCAATGACATGTGAGCACATCCAAAGCATAGTAGGTAGGGCAAATGTGAAAGCATTGCTAGAGAATAAACGAGAACGACTGCTTTGCCTAGCAAACTGCCAATTTAGAATCAAAGCTGAGTCCTTGATGTTTCAGTTGTTCAGAAGCATAATGCTGTCATTGGTTGGGGCTCAAAGTCTGTTAATTATTAGGCTTGAGGCAAAGTTAAGATATTGAAGGAAATGGCCTGAAAAACGGAGTCACAAAAGGAAGTGATCATAAGAAGAGCAACAGAGACACAAATGCTACAGAAAGCATAATTTAGCCTTCAGGGATTCTAACATTGGGCATCAATCCTTACCTCTGATGATCCATCTATGTATTAGGTCTACACAAAGACAAGCATTAACCCCAGACAAGTCTAATTGCTCAATAAAAAGATTCCCCTCTCAAGAAAAAGAGGAAGGTGAATAAGCAGAGAACAGTGTAACAATCTTGAAATTGGGAGCAAGTTATGAAGGTAAGTTCTGTTGAGACAAAAACCACCCGCACCCTAATGTAGTAAGAAAATATAATTCTTGTTAAAATATGCTAGTCACTGTCATTCTAAATATGCCTAAAGATGGCAATGTTGGGATGATGTTTGTAATAGATCTTCACTGCTAAAAGAAAAGCAGAGACATGTGATTTATTATTTGATAATGGGATTGGTGTAGCTTAGTAGGATGTGGTCACAGCCATTTACCAAACTTTATGGGAAAGGGTAAAGGTTTTACAAACCTCACTTCAAACATGAAGTTACTCAGAGGATCTGGCAGGCACGTACCCAATAAATACTTTTTGCCACTAGATCATGGCATTATTTCCTTACAAGGCAGAACTCTGGAGCTTCTGCTAGGGGTGAGATTGACAGAGAAAGTCACCAAACAGCACCTCTACCTGGACTAAACTCACACCTGTTACATGTTCAGGAAACCACTTCTGCCCTCCGTTTTCTCTACATCAACTTTTCCACAATCATGGCCACCTTCTTCTATTTTATTCCTAGATATCAACTTAGTGCCAGTGCAAATATATTTGGAGATTATTCATTGTATTTCCATAGTAATATGTGAGAGACAAGATGGTTAGAGTACCTTACACTTTTTCCCCCTTTCTACCTTTACACTTTTGCAATTTTGGGTGTGATGTTTACGTGGTTTGCTGGTCATAAAGCCTATAATTTGCGAAATCATAGCACAGTGAAACTTGGAAAATGCCATTCTCACTCACAGTGTGGCACCTTGCAATTCAGAAGAAGGGAGTCACAAAAGAGGTATGCAGGCTCTTTACAACTCACTATGTCATGTATCTAATCTTGATACCATAACATCCCTTCAAAGGAGGTAGTACTGCATTCACAAAGTGATGTGGGGTCAGGTTTTGGAAGTGCCATACATTAGTCATGGAAAGTGCTGCATGCTTCCCCTATGTCATTTATTTAATGCCTGTTTTACTGTCTTTAATTGCAGTCTCTCGCTGTTCCAGGGACAGGGGATGTGATAGAAAAGAAGGCATAGTGAAAATTCATATCTCATGCAGGCCTCCTTCCTGATATTCTCAACATTGCAGATGCAGGCCCCCTTCGTAGTATTCTCAACATTGCAAGCTGACCCCGCCTCATTAATATTAATCAGAAGAGAGATTTGCAAATGTTTATGATGTGTCTCCTTCTAGTATGAGGACTTGTTTACACCACAATGGCTGTTAACAGAGCATTTCAAAAGTTTTGTAAAAATCAGCCTCTTTTCTACATCACTCCCTTTGTCTTAATGTATGCCTTTTTCTAAACTGGCAAAACCTATTCATATATTACCAGTTTCAGATACTATATTTGTATTTTTCACTCATTAAAGTGTGAATGGATGAAAGAATCAAATGAAAATGCATTGGTTGGATTGATTGGATTACGCGGGGAAGGGACATCATAAACTCAGGACCAAAAGTATGTCAAATTTCAAATCATTGCAGCCTCATAACACTACGTAAGTAAAGAATTAACACTCTGGCATCATCAACTCATTGCTGCTGAGGATGACATCGGCCATTTTTGCAGTCCATTTGAACAGCACTTTAAAGTGGCACATCATTAAGGAGCAGCAGGTGTGTTTAAGAACATGCAAAGTGCAATGTCTTGAATAGGAGCTTGTGATACTTATCACTGATGTTCAAAAGGAGGAACATTCAATTGTTTCTGGAGTGGTTCATAAACCATATGTTGGCAAGAAGCACAAATGTTAATGTATGATGAGGTCAGAGGTATCACAAGAGCAGTGAAATATCCCCATAAAAGACCTTATGCAAAGATGCCAAATTCAGGAAAGGTGCATTAGTGATAGGAGACTGACTGTCATGAGCTTATTCTCACTCATATGAATAAATGTAACTTGTCTCTAATGAACATAGCAAGTGTGATGATCAATGGAGGACTTGAGGGAGCACTGAACGGCCCAAACAAAGATGAGCAAACCATATGCTAATACAACACGTTATCAGAACATTAAAGGGAAGAAGATGGAAAGCAAGATATCTGTGTAAAGGGACCAACAAAACCCATGCTTGCATGCATGTAGTTTTCATAATGACATACATACTAATCAGGACACACACATCAATGTGCGTGTGACTAAGAGTTAGTGGACAGACACTTGAGAAACTGTACAGTACAGAAACCCACACACACAAATTTCTCTGTCCCACTCGCTCACTGTTTCTCTCACTCTCCCTCTTTCTACCACAAAATGGTGGTCACTACTGTGCAGTTATACATTTAGTCACAGTTTCCATAGGAAGAGCATTTTGTGTTTTGCAACTTTGGCGCAATTTGACAAATCTTAACTAAACTCATCCATTTCCTGGAATGCTTTGGGCTGATTTGTCTCTTGGGGCCGAAAAAAAGGGTGGTCCCAAAATGTCTTTTTCTTTGTCAATTTCCAAAGGAATTTTGGAAAGCGAAACAGACAAAATGGGAGAGCAGAAATTTGGTAGAAAATCAGATCCTTACTCAGAAAGCACACTTTGCCTCGTTTAGTGTAAATCAATTCAGGCACTTTCGAGAAATCTGCATTTCAAATATAGTGATATCTAGTCAGTTTATACACAACCCAGCAGAGGCACACAGGATGGCTAAGGAAGAAAATACCTACTTTCTAAAAGTGGTATTTTCAAACACAGAATGTAAAACTCACCTTTCCGAAAAGAATCATCTTTAGATTCTGAGTTCAGGCATACTAAACATTATTTTCCTACCTTGTTCCCAGGGGTAGTTATGTTTATAAGATGTTATAAGCAAACTCCCCATTCTGTTCCATGGGAACAGATAGCCTTGCAATAGTGAAAAACGAAATTGGCAGTATTTCACTATCAGGACATGCCACACACATCAGGGCATGTCCTACCTTTCACATACACTGCACCCTGCCCACAGGGGTACCTTGGGCCTACCTTAGGCGTGACTAACATGTAAGAAAAGGGAGGGTTAGGGCCTGGCAAGTGGGTGCTCTTGCCAGGTTGACATGGCAGTTTACAAACTGCGCACAGGCACTGCGGTGGCAGGCCTGAGCTACCTTTTCAGAGCTACTCATGTGGGTGGCACAATCAGTGCTGCAGGCCCACTAGTAGCATTTGATTTACAGGCCCTGGCACACTCAGTGCACTTTACTAGGGGCTTATCAGTAAATCAAATATGCCAATCATGGATAACCAATCATAATAATTTACACAGAGAGCATATGCACTTTAGCACTGATTAGCAGTGGTAAAGTGCCCAGAGTCCTAAAGCCAACAACAACAGGTCAGGAAAAAAATAGGAGGAAGAAGCAAAATGTTTGGGGATAATCCTGCAAAAAGGGCCATTTCCAACAAAAGTATAAAATTACCAAAGGGAGACCAAAGCGTCTTGCAATATTGGTCCTCAACAGCAAAGAACATACAAGGATCCCAGTAGCCGCGATACAGAAAATAAGGAAAAGGATTTGATGAGTAGAAGCATGGTTTCGATCCTTCTCCCCATACATGGAAAGGATTTGCAAAATCTACTAAACCCTACACTAAACTAAAGATAGGGAAAACCCTAATGAATCGAGGAAGCAAGAAAGGTGTCAGCATCAGAACCGCTGTAGAAGTTCTATGAGTTAGGAGTCGTGTATAGCATGATGCCACACAATCAGAGATGTTAAGAGAGGTCTGTACCTCTCCAAGTCTAAAAGGTTATCTGACTAACCCCAAGGTGGGTTCACTAATTAAAATGCATAATGAACATTCGAGAAATATGACGCATACGCATCACAGTACTTTTCCAGACCCCAAAAAAGAAGTTGGCGCCTTGAAAACAACTCCAATATTCCAGGCTCCGCTTCCAAGGTATCCTTGGATTCTTCCCTCCGCCTGATAGTACCAGCTGGTAACACTCCCTTTGTTCTTCATTAAACTCATTCGACCTTGCCAGTTCTTCCTCGCCTCACTTTCCCTGAAATACAGTGTGCTTTTCACTAACTAACAAATGCCTATGGTCTGTACCTGCAGAGGAGAAAAGCATGCAGAAAAAAACCGTTCACATTAGTATTAAATGTCTCGACTGCAAGCTTAAGCCCCACAATCGTGCTAACTTAGCATTTCTCTTTAACTGCATATTAGTTCTAGAAGCTACATATAATCCAATAAATGAAATCTATAATAAAGGAATCAACTATTTTACACTGTACTCTTATATGTGGCACAGTATATTGATACAAGTTTATTAACCAAAAATGACAACTGATCACAATTAATAAAGAAAGCATTAAAAACACATATAATTCATTCTTTCTAATCCCTGGTGAATGCACTGCATTAAATGCATTTTAGCACACCACCTTACAATCTAAACCTATGAAAGATTAGTATCAGAAATCCAGATGTCTCTGAAAAGGGAAAAAAAATTATATGCGCACACACACACATATATGTCATAACACACAATAGCTGCTCTTTCTATACCTATAGTGCGCCTTATCTCTTTAGTATTATTGCGTCACATGAGTACATAAGAACCAAATTTAATATATATGTGGCCTAACCAAACGTAAAAGGATGAAGCCAAAATTATGCTATTCCACTCTCTCATAACACTCTCAACCCTGCTGCACTATTGTCCCTTTGCCCTTTTTCTGTTCCATGGACCTCTGCCACTAAACAAACTACATGCCAACATCTGTGTTGTAAAAGACTGCTGCAGGGAGAAATTTCTCCATCGATTTGTACAGCTCCAGAATCCAGATGCTCACAGACCTAGCCTAATTTTCTAGATTCTCCATGTTCACTTCAAGATGTTCCAATAAAAAGCATGCACACTCATCAAACCTTTGGCTTCTATTAACTCTCACCTCAGGTTTTGCCACAGTCTTCTTGTTTGCCTTAACACAGCAGTGTCTGCCATGTGAGTTTTCATCATCTCCAGCATACCCTGTAACTATCTTGACATCTGTGAAGTTAGAGGCACCTTGCTCCCCCACCCCAATGTTTCCTCTCCTTCTCCACTTGCCTCACTGGGGGTCACATATTTTGTCAGGAATAATTCAACTTCCCATTAGTTGCACACATGCTTTTTTGGTGGCATTACCATGTACTGGGTGTGGGACATAAGACCCCCCTATCCCCTTGGAATTTTCAGCTGCTTTTTACACTGTAGGCCATACATCACCGGGAAGTACACTCAGATCATGGCCCAACCTCAATTCCACCAGGGCACTCCATCTCTGCTACTCCATGCCACCAGTGCCCCCATATGTTGAAGTACTTATCAGGTGCCACTGCACCCCTTCTACTCTTGGACTCTCTCCTTTGGGGTCTGTGCCAGGTGCCACTAACACCCATATCAGTTCCACCCATTCACCTCAAAAATACTATCTTGGGGGCCTCAGGTAAAATAGACACGGTATCCAGTCAAGACCCTTACAATGGGAGCTGCCTCATCCGTTGGCCATTGTACATCTCCTTCAGTTCTGACTCATCCTCCCAGCCAGTGTCATCCAAGAATAATGGGGCCCCAGGCAAGACATATTTTGGGGGCCTCTGTAAGGAACACATTTTGAATGTTATTACTAATTTCCTGTAGACTGAAGACCACATGATGCCAATCAATGCTAAATTATATATTAAACTTTAACAGGGTCACACAAACACAGATGTAATATATCTTACCTGAGACCCAAAAAGTCCTTAAGATGAAACAGGGCAGAAGGTCAGAGTCAGATGTAGAGATAGGCAGAGAGAGAGAGAGAGAGAGAGAGGTTTTGTTAGAGAAATAGAAGAGACTGAGGTCAAAGAGAGAAAAATAATTTTCCCAGGGGGCCAGTTGGAAGGTGTGGGCACTAGGCAATTGGCAATTGCCCACTTTGCCCATCCCTTAAATGGCCTCTGCTCCCAACCTTAAATGGATACGAGGATGGAGACGTACCAGCTCGCCAAAAAAAACTGCCATCAATCAATCAAATAACACTTGATAAAGTGCACAGCTTCTTCCTCAGAAGCATCCTGGCACTCTAGCAAACAGTATAAAGTGGGCCAAAGTAATGGAAGACTAAACAAGGTCAAATAACCATGTTTTGAGTTGTCTGTTAAAGGTTGACAGGGACTCAACCTGCTGTAACTTAGCAGGAAGACTGCTCCATAATTTTGCCATGCGCACAGTAAAGGAAATGCCACTGTGATGAGACTTCAAGAATTTTGGGATCTGCAGAAGGTAACTACTGTTGGGCCTAAGTACCGTTTTTTGGAGGGTACTTATGGAAACAGTTTATTCAACAGATAGCATGGGGCCTCACCATGGAAAGCTCCGAAAGCCAACGTCAGAGCTTCGAAGTTAATGCGATGTTCCACCGGGAGCCAGTTCAGGTGTCTCAGATATGAAGAGGCATGATGGCACCTTGGAACTCTCGTAATTAGTCTTGCCACTGCATTCTGAATTAACTGAAGTCTGAGTATCAAATACACAGGAAGTACAAGGTAGAAACTGTTTGAGTAGTCCAGGCGGGACATGATCAAGGAATAAACTACTGTTTTCCTTGTCTCTTCAGGAACCAGATCAAGAAACATCTTTATAGTTTTCAGTTTCAGAAAACAGACAGACGAAATTTGTTTAATTTGCATCACAAAGGAGAGAGTGGAATAAAAGATTATGCCCAGATTTCTAGCCGACGAGGTAAGATTAGGAGGGTTGTTAAGTTCAACAGGCCACCAGAGGAAAGGCGGCGAGGGGCCATTTTGGCCAAATATCTGAACTTCTGTTTTGTCAGAATTTAGTTTTGGACAATTTGCATCCATCCAAGCTGTAACACCTCCAAGACATTCCTTAAAATCGTGGAAAGCTGCCTCCGTGTTATCTTGGAAAGAGAAATGCAATTGGGTGTCGTCAGCGAAAGACACTACCTTAACACCGTGTTGTACAAGAAAGGGGGGGACTATGGGCTATATTTAACTAGGTCCAGCATACAGGCCCAAATATAATGCAAAAACAGAGTGGTATGCTGTTCCTAATGGACAATACAGGTCGATGTGTGTGTAGTGAAATATATAGTGCTCACTAACGGTAGGAGGAAATTTTCTCCTTTCGGAAAAAGACCCTCACACACCCAATCAGAGAAGTGTCTTGCTTCATCATTGGGTCTGCTCCTTATCGGGTCGGCGCTGCAATACCCGATCGGCAGCCATGGTGGGGCCTTTTGGCGGAGATCTTTTTTCCTTGCCATTGGGTGCAATGCGTGTAAGGGCACTAGTGAGTGTAGATGTGAAAATGTGAGGTTAAAACAGGAGGTAGAGGTCGATCCAGAACAATTTTAATGAATGTGGCCACTATCCTGATTAAAAAAGTGATTAGCGCGCACCACTGTTATAAGGTTACAGGGTAATGCGCTGTAGAGTTAGGTCAACATGTTTCTTGCCATTAAGTCAAGTAGACGGCAATTCTTCAGGACCGATGCCAGATCTATCTACACTTTTTGGTGGTGGTCCCAATTTACGTAAGTGAGTGACCACCCATACAGCACCCTAAAAAGTGGTACCTGTAGATCTAAAACATCAACCTGTAAAGGAAAGAGTCATAGAGTTTTACTAAGGCATTGCAAATCAACCTCTACAATGTTACAGTGCTTAAATAATACAACTCTTCAAGGTACGAAAATGGCATGCATCACACTGTGGTGTTTGTGACCATGCACTCGGCGTATAAAAACTAGCTATAGAAACCGGGAATGCTCACATGCTGTACACGTGTATGGACTCACCCCAATCGGGTCAGATTAAGGCTTCAACGTGTTCCGGCAGGTGTTAGACACTGAGTAGTGCACTACACACACATCGACCTGTATTGTCCGTTAGGAACAGCATAGCACTCTGTTTTTACTACCTTGACACCCCAAGATTTGATAAGATTCATCAAGGGGGAAAGGTAAAGATTGGACAGATACGGGGTCAAAGCAGAACCCTGCGGAACACCACATAGCAATGGTTTAGGAGAAGAAAAAAGTGGGTGTAAACACACCCATTGGGTTCTGCCCTCCAAGAAAAAGTAGATCCATAAAAGAGTCTTGCCCTGAACCCCAAGATTGCTCCCTGTTCAACAAAATAGCATGAGAAACAGTGTTGAATGTTGCCAAAAAATCAAGGAGCAACAACAAAACAGGTGTGCTCTTGTCCAAATTCTCCCTGACAAACTCTGTGACCTCCAAAAGGGCTGTCTCCATGCTGAAACCTGTCCAGAAACCTGACTGCGAATCATGGAGAAAAGAATTGGCTTCCACAAAAGTGGACAGTTATTGATTGGCCAATTTCTCCAGAATTTTTGCAGGAGCTGGGAGGAAAAATATGGGCCTATAATTGCTCATCACGCTTATGTCGGCATTAGGCTTTTTTTAGCAATGGCAGAAGAGATGTCTGTTTCCAGCAAACGGCTAAAATTCCATACATTTCTTTACATGAAAGGTTGAAGTGCTGTGCCATAAGTTGGAAGATATGTAGGGGGCATACATCCTCTAGAGAGCCAGACTTGCATTTAAATAACTTATTAAGAGAGCGTTCTTCAGGGGCAAATTCATAAAAGATTGGCTTATGACAGGGAGAAACACAAGGAATGGTTTCCATATTCCCTACATCAACTGAACTAATAGCTACAGCCTCAGATGGAGACTTAGAAAGGAAGAGTAAAGATTTTGAATCTTCCTATAAAAAACATAGCTTTTCACAAAGCTCGGCCGAGGGGGTGATTATCATTTTTGTCCCATCTGGTGACACAAAAGAATTCACTATCTTAAACACTTCCTTAGCGAGTTTGCTGCCTCTTTGACATGGTGTGAAAAACATTCTTTCCTGGCAATACGAGTATTTTTACAGAAGCTCCTAAGCGCTGTCGAGAATTTTAGTATTGGGGTCATACGATTTCCTCCAATTGCACTCTAACTTTTTGCACTGACTTTTCTCCATTCTAAGGAGTGGGGAGAATGAGGGTGCGGATGGCCTCAGTCTTTTTGCCTTGTACTTGTTTAAGGGAGCAAGGCGGTCTAATGAGTTAGAAATCCAACTAGCAAACAACAAGATGTCGGATTCAACTGCTCTTTGTGAAATCAGCGGAACAGAACTAAAGGAGTGACCCAGAGCTTCCTCCATCAGATTCTGCCATCCATGAATCCAGCAAGCTCTGCCTCCTCAGTGTGTCTTGGTAAGCAAATAGAGTGAACATACACAACATTTCAGATTACAAGTGCAAGAATACTGGACTCATTTCAGTAGAATAAAAGCTAAATTAAATTATTGCATTTAGGTTACATTTTCAATAAGAGATGTACCACACACACAAACACATGCACATACACACACGCACGTACACATACACACACATGCACGTACGGACACACACAGACACACAGACTACCCCAGATGCTAAGAGAAAATAATTTTTACTCTAAAAGAAGATAGTCGGTTTTGTTCCAAAAGAACCAAGAAAATATGCAGTCTCTCCGTGTTTGGTGTTGGTGATTTAATTCTATATCCAATATTGTCTGCTAAACATTTGGGAGTAATTTGCTTGTTCGCATTTTTACATGCATTTTCACTGCTGTTTGGAGCATATATTTCTATGTATTAGGGCACATTTGTCTTTGACATCAGTTACTTTACAGTTATAAATATTGAAAACCCTATATAACCTATAACACAGCACATAAACTGGCTTAGTTATTACATCTTAAAAGTTGCTCGAATTTAGGAAAAGGTTCTTGCATAACTGAACCAAGATTTGTGATTATGCATTTAAGTGCTCTTTCCTCATCATTCTTAAAGAAAAAATTACATTGTGGAATGACAACAACAAAGAGAAAGGGCACCTTCACCAGATAATTTTCTAAAGTGGAATTATGGCAGAAGCTTTCATATTACAGTCACAAACAAAATGTTTCACATTGTCTGATGCCCATTTATTCTTAAATGTAGTGGGTTAAAAGCCTGCAAAAGTGTTTACTAATTTGTGACAAGCATTGTTTGATTCAAACATTGCTCAAAACACCCTTTATGTCATCTCCTTTCACATCTATCTCGCCTTTCAAGATTGGCACATCCAAGTAATGGCCACAAATTTACAACAATTTAAATAATAAATAACTCCAGAGGAAAACAAAATGTGAAACACAGTTGCACCATCAAGCGGAGGATGCACTCTGTTGTGTTTGTATGCCGGGTACAGGAGAAGCGTGTTTTTGCCTGATGTACCCTACTGTGGCATGTTCTATAACAATGAACCCTACGGTGGTATTTTCCCTAACACTGCATCCTACGGTGGTATGTTCTATAACATGTACTCCCTGTTCTGCAGCTCAGGCACCAAGAGCCTTTGGGGCATACTATCAAGCCCTCTATCGCCGCGTTAGCGGCACTTTTCTGCCGCTAATGCGGCGATATTTGTATCACACTATTAACAAGCTGCAGCTAACGATAGCAATAGCGGCCGTTTTTTTACCTCTAAGCATGTCAGCGATATATATCGCTAATGACATGCAAAGTAGGCGTTCCTGACTAAAATTCCATTGAAACAGTCGCAAACACAACTTCCCCCTATTATCAATGCCCACGACGCGACAGGAAAAGTCGCCCTAACCGCGCTTATCGCTGGAATTTAACGCCTGAAAAAAACTTGCCTTAACCATCTTGTCAATGGGGGGTGGATTGTTGGGTTAAGTATACACTTGCCTATTAGCAAGCTTTTCATTAGCGCTGTTAATTTAGCGCTGGAATTCTCACGCTATTGCTGGTTTTACACGCTATCGCTGGATTTCCTATCGCCTTTGCGATACGCGTTGATAATACTGCGCTATCACGGCGAGGAAATCCAGCGATAGCCGGCGATAAAAAAAACAGCGCTAAGCGCGCTTTGCGATAATTATCGCAGATCGCTGATAATAATATAACATTTAAACACAATGGGACAATACTTTTCTAAATTCTAAAAAAGATTACTACTTATGTCAGACGACATTTTTGGTAACTATATTATGACATAAAACCCTAGGTGGCTGTAGTCTTACGTGGAATTACCCCCATGAAAGCTGGGGAGACTCTTAACTTCCAAGGTAGTTTGCGTTGGTAAAAATTCAGACAAGTGACAGAGAGACATATTTTGCTTCCTGTTGAATAATAGAATGTTAGCGAATATTGCCTAGACACAATAACGCAGACAAACAGCTATTTGCTTTTGTTTTTCTTGTACAGAAAAAGGGGTCTCAGCAAACAAAATAGGAGAATCAGCAATACCTTAATAATATTGATTTTGCAGAAACACATGAAGTGCCAGAATATTTTGGGGTTTTGCAAGATTTAATTTCCATGGGGATGAGTTCAGTGCATATTAGGTCCAC
The DNA here is from genome assembly GCA_963921515.1 of Calotriton arnoldi. Lineage (NCBI taxonomy): Eukaryota > Metazoa > Chordata > Amphibia > Caudata > Salamandridae > Calotriton > Calotriton arnoldi. The sequence continues at coordinate 416,821 of CAWUFW010002950.1, forward strand.
AAAAATGCACAGTCTTTTAGAGAAATAGTGCGGGCAATCAACTTGCACCCCAGAGAAGTACACATTTCAGCCATTCTCAGCAGTAAATGGTGCCATCAATTCTATTATTATTAAGACATAAGCCTTTCATTATTAGTCTGTATGTAAATGCCTAGAAAAGCACTGTCCTGTTCAAGTCAGTGAACTTGCACGAGAATGGGTCCTGTAGTTGTTGTTCACTGCATTTACATTTCAAGTTGGCGGTGGTTTTAAAAAAAAAGTGTAGGGCCATCTTATAATTTTGAATATGCATGCACAATGGGTGTACTCATGCACTCATGCAAGAGTTTTGCCTCATGAGCCTACTTTAGAACTGAAGCCACTTATGGGAATATCCACCATTACTCGTCCTATTTGTCAATCAGTTAAGGTGCTACAAACTCAATATGTATCCATCCCTATTAGTGGTTGAAAATGATGCTTTGTCATTGGCCAGAAAGGTACAATGGTCCATCTGATAATATTAACTAGGGGGTGCAGTGGCAATTGACACCATTATGGTAAATCTCTCATGGCTGCATTCATCAGCTTGAAAAGTTCAAGCACATGTCTAATTGCCACAAGTCTGAGAATCAACAGACCAGTCCTAGGCCTTCAGTGGGATGATAAGAATACTGAGTGCTTCCTACAAGATGGGAGGGTCAATCCCTGATGTGATGAAACAGACATTTGAAGGCACCCGAGGAAGCTAGAATATTCTACACCAGAACGACGTTATTAGAATTTGTGCCAGTTTTTTTTTTTTACTTTATTCACTTCCAAATGTGCTTCATGGAAGTACAGTGGGGAGGAAGATTATCTGATAAATTCTGCTTTGAAAAATGCTCATCCTTTTCACAATTTCGGTTTTCTCATGCAGATTAGTATGTAGAATCAACTGTAAGGTCTCATTATTTCTATGTTACACAAATGCATTTACAGGATACACAGTAATTTTCTCATTCATTGTCAATTTTTTAAAATGACAGATTATGGAAGTTCACTCTAAAAATTAAATAGCAAATTTCAATAACAATGTGTTAGTCATTTCTAGCTTGGTAAATACTATGGGGCTTATTTCGATGTCGGTCGGAGTTGCCTCGGTCTGACACCATCTTGGACTCGGGACCAACCGACCTGAGATCGGCGGTTCCGACCGCCTGATTACAATGCGACCGAACACTGTTCAGTCGGATTCCCACTGTTCTCTATGGGAGCTTGTGTCACAGCTGTAAATCGGCCATAAAACAGGCTCCTATAGAAAAATGGGGGTGTATTTAAAATCCTGCACCCTGTGGCAGGCACCCCATGGTGCCTGCCACACAGTGCAGGGTTTTTACAGGGGGTACCCTAGGTACCCCCTCGACCACCAACCGTAGACCGCAGAGGTAAGGGGGCCCTGCTAGAGGCCCCAAAACTCACTTTCCGACAGCCTTTCCTTGTCCCAAAGGCCGGCACGGAAAGGCTGTGGGAAACCGACATCGTAATCCTGACGGCAGAAACGCCATCCATAGGAGATTACAGTGCGGTTCTGACCGGCTGGAAGACTCAGAGAGCTGGTCAGAACCGAGTCGGAATGACCGGCAGGTTTACGTTCCGCCTGCCGAAATCATAATCGACCCGTGTTGGTCGGAAAGCTTACGACTAGCGGTTGGAGGCTTTCCGACCAACAACGTAATCTGTCCCTCTGTGTCTCTTAATGCTATTCAGTTTAAAACCCTATACAAAGTGAATGTCTGAGGCAGTCCTCCTGAGATTCAAAGCCAAGTAAGTTTCTCAATGTCACATTCCTTTGTCACCTAGTAAAGATCAAATTATTGGGGTTTTGGAAAAGGGGGTATGGCATTTCTGTGAATACATCTGCACTATACTAACATGACAATAAAAAATGGATGTGGCTCACTTAACATCCTCCTTTGCTGAAAACATTGTATAGAGACATGTTGGTTCATGCAGGTGACTTCTCAAAGATTTGAGTTTTCTGCTACTTGATGAAGGATATGTGTATCCTCGACAATGATATAGGGTGATATAATCATTTTTCAAAGATGCTATACTATCTTAAAAATGTTGTCACTTCCTCTTACTGTCAGACATCAAGAGAAAAATAGATAGGCTGTGGCAATAGTCGGCTGTTCACTAGTAATATATTTAGGCCTATTCACCAATGAAGTCAGCAAAGTATGGGTGTAGCACTCCGCCTCCAGCTACATGCGCTTTTCCAATTTTATGGTGTTCACAGAATTTCCTAAGAGTACATATGGAAAGCTGCACCAAGTGCAGGTTTTGAAGCTTACTCTTTGGGCCGTTATGTAACATTCCCTGCAGGCTCCTATTCTTCCTTTAAGGCATTTTTCTGTGCAGGAGAACACAGACAGGAGAAGTAGGCTCCATTCTTCAAATACACATTTTTTTCTCCTCAGAGAAAATACATTACGTTATGCAGCAACCCCTTCTCATGCAATGACAGAAAACATGGGGATGACCCGACCATTCCCCTTCCTGTACTAGAAAGGGATTCATGTTTGCCCTTGGAATGGATTGAGTAAAAATCCTACTATTTCCATACTGAAAAGTTTGGAGTTTGTGAATATCCACAAACATATATATTTGCGGGAGTTCATAAACTTCGGAGGCTAACCACACCTTGGAACACCCATTTCCCCGACCGATTTAGTGGTATTTATAGTTGTGGGGGGTTATGCCTTAACAGAATCCTTTTGTGAATTCTTGACAATTCCCAAAAAGGTAAATTTGGTTGTAAACAATGAGAACAGAGTCCGTATGCTATATGCTTTATTATTATATGCTTTAATAGAGGTAGAAAACGAAAGCTGTGTTAGTCTGGTGACTTTCGTTCTGACAGTGACAATAGGGCTTTGTGGCTGTTGCCAGTAATGGTCCAAATGTTATCAGCAAAAATATGACCTAATTGTCACGGCTGCCAACCAAAGAACTGATGAACCAGTCCAAGTCCAGGCCTCGGCCTAACATCCTGTACTTCTGGGAAAATTCACTTAATCTCCACGTGCCTAAAAAACAAACAAATCTGATTCTCACTTAAAACATGCCAATGCCCATGGGCCGAGATTTTGCTATACAAAACTGACAAAAACTGCTCACAGATCTTGAGACTTGACACATGTTGTAAAGAAATGTGAGTGAATTTTTAAAATGTTTTCAACTTCTCATAAAAAGTGCTTGCAGAAATAGTAAACCATGCAGTGAGAACATTTTTCTTATAGTTTAGGTTTGCCACAAATTGTCACACTATCTTCTGATATAAAAACACAGACTTGCTCAAAACCACTTTATGAAATCTGTGCAGTAAAGTGCTTTAAGTGACTACATGAAAGATGTTAATATATCGCTGAATCTAGATGTCAGAGTGTCAACTATCAAGCAGTGTCTATTTAGACGATTGTATAGTGTTAAAGACTCAAAAAAGTGTTATTGGTTGTATAAATGCTAAAGACGAATCTGTCCAAAATGGATAGAGGGTATAACTGCCTTGCTGACATTGTTGTACTGCAGCTCATGAAGGAATATGTTTCTAGCCTTCTGAGGATGAATGCATAATATCTATGAACACTAGCACTGAATTAGAAGGTATCGCCATAGTGTTTCAGCCAGCATCCCTAGTGACCGTCAGAGGAGAGCCCACCCTTTCATCAGTCTCCTTTAAGAGCAATCGGGGACCTTCATCCTTCAATACAGTGGAATAAGCTTCACTTCTCATAGCAAGAGACTGATTTAAAAACAAATAAAGAATAATATGTGTGCAGTGTGCTTGGGTAAATACAGGGAGCTTGAGTCAAAACTGAGGTGACATGGTGGGCAAAAAATGATGGATTGGGATGCGTTCCCGAGAGATTGCCCATGACTGAGATTAATTTAAGCATTCCGCCCATCACCTTGTTGTTTTTGCATTTGATGCTCTAAGTTTGCCGGGTATGGTCAGATGTGGGCTGAAATAAGGGTGAACTCGGTCTTAGGTTGCTTGTGTTCCTATTCAGGGAGGATCTAGCCTGGTGGGGAGAGGAATCTATGGATAGACTAACCGATGGACTGATAGGTGATTAGGAAGATGGATACAGAGTTTGGGGAATGAATGAAGTGGGAGTAGATGGGTGGCGGGATGGAAAAAATGGCATCACCAGTGCAACGATGGATGATCGATGGCTGGATGTATTGTGTGGGTTTGTGCATGGATGGATGGATTGATGGATGGATGGACTGATAGATGGATGATTGCTTGGATGGGTGGGTGCTTGAAATGATGGATTTGGGTTGGTGGATGGACTGACGATCTGAGTCGTTGCTTCAATGGATACATGAATAGTTGAGTAAGTAGCTCTCAAAAAACTTGTTTTAAAATAAACTTTATTTCTCTTCGCCATCTTCCCAGTAAGCCCTGAGCAAGTATCTATGCTCTAAAAGTCATTCATTTTATAATTTCTTTGTAGAACTTCCAGGAATCCCATAATGTCTTACATTTGTAAAGGCAGCCTGGGATCTGTTTAGCAGGATCTTAAGTCTCATCCAGATGTCTAGGCCACCCGCCCAAGTTAACAGATCTGAGGGATTTGCAATGTCATTTGTGTTTAATCTCTCGCTTAGCCACTATGATACTGCTGTACAGAAATGCTCTAACTTGCCTATTCATTCTAATGTCTACTAGAATACTCAGGAGGGAACATTTGGGTGTGAGCTCCTCCATTTTTGCTCATCTTGTTTTTGTTGGCCTAAGGACTCTGTGCACTTTATCACTACTAACATATGCTAAAGTGCATGTGCTCACTCCCTAAAACATGGTAATATTGGTTTACACCCAATTGGTACATTTAAATTACTTTAGGTCCCTAGTAAAGTGGCACTACCTGTACCCAGGGCCTGTAAATGAAGTGCTACTAGTGGGCCTTCAGAACTGATTGTGCCACCCACTTAAGTACCCATTTAAACATGTCTCAGGCCTGTCATTGCAGCCTGTGTGTGCAGTTATAAATCACCATTTTGACCTGACAAAATAAAACGTTTGCCAGGCGTAAACCTTCCTTTTTAATACATATTAGTCACCCCTAGAGTATGCGCTAAGCAGCCCATAGGACAGGTTGCAGTGTATTTAAAAGTTTTGACATTTGCGTTTAACTTTTACAATGTCCTGGTAGTGAAAAACTCTTAAATTAGTATTTCACTACTGCAAGGCCTACCTCTCCCATGGAATAACATTGTATTAACTTACTACATAAGAGATACATTCCAATTGGGAGCAGGTAGGAATGTCGAGTTTGGTGTCACAATAATTGTAATTTAAAACCCTCTTTGTTGTTAAAGTCGGATTTTGTCACAAGTATGAAAATGACACTTTTAGAAAGTTGGGTTTTCTTGTCCTAGCCATTTGGTGCCTACAGCCTGTATCTTGGGCCACATGACTAAGTGTAGCTGGTCTTTGCATATTGCTCTCAGACAGTGAAACTAAGGGGGAATATGTGTTGGCAGGCTGGGACATCTCTGACTTGATAGGGGGGAGGAGATATCACCTATCACACTTGCACATCACAAAGCCTCTGCTTGAGCACACTCACAAAGGATTTGACACTAGTCTTTTGTGACCCCAGACAAGCTGGGCACGGCAGGGAGGAAAGAAATTTCAAACCCCTCTGGGGGTGTAAACCTCCAGAACATTCTCCTACTTCAAAGCTGACACCAGGTATAAATTTTGGACTGTCAGACCCAAATCTTCAGTATACCTCTGAACCTGTGGAAGACTCAGAAGGGCGTCTGTGTGGCTCTGCAAGAAATACTGCTACTCTGTTATCCTTTTTCCCTGCTACCTGAGTTAAAAGGACTGAAGCTGCATCTTGAACCCAGGACCCACAGAGTGACTCCAAGGGCTAGTTGACTCCCTCCTGATCAGTGCCTCAGGGACAGAAAGTGGTGCCACCCCAGTCCTGGACCCTTGGAAGTGGGCCCGAAGATTCTCTGCCAGCCCAGCTGTGGTCAGAACTGACTCAGCTTCACGTATCTCCTCGCAGCTCCTCTTCAGAACTGCCGCAGTGTGACACATCCTCGATGCAGACCTTCAAATCGCAAGCCCTTCGTCGATCGCAATTTCTCTGACAATGCAGAACTCCACACTGCAGCCCGGCAGCTTCTTCGGAACCAACAGTGTGTGACGCATCTTTGACTCAGGACATTGCATCACAAGCCCCTCATTGGCTGCATCCTCAACGATGATGCAGGCCTCTGCATTGCAGCTCGCAGCTTCCTCAGAACCGCCACTGCGCGACACATCCTTTACATGGGATCTCACAATGCTCTGCAACCTGTATGTAAGATACTTTCTTAAACGGGCCTGACTGGATTCCTATTTCTCGCCTGTACTCCATCACAGTTGACCTGAAATTGTGACTATGTCCCGGTTTAGCACGACCGGATAACTACAGTTGGTGCTTTGTGCTTCAAGTCTCTATTTTCACTTAAAACTTTGAAAGTGTATCTCTCCGGTTCTACTGATTGGATAATTGTTCTTTTGGTTTCAAATAATGTATTAAATTTTACTCTATTTTTCTAAATTGGTGTGAGACTTCTTTTTTGTCATGTTTTCACCTTATTACTGTTTGAAATGCTGCATGAATTCAATACACATTGCCTCTAAGTTAAGCCTGACTCTTTTGCGCCATGTTACCAGAGGTTTAAGCATACGTTAATTTGGGGTTTGCTTGTATTTCACCCTGACAGAGACTGTGGCTGCTGCTTAAGTCCCTCCTCAACCAGTAACCCAATTTCCTACAGCCATGCTGACCCAAAAGGTTTGAATCGTAGGCATAGCCTGGTCATATGCAGGTAGGCCCCTTCTGCATAATTAAATCTTATACATAGAGAAGAGGAATCACATCAGAGTCTCTCGAGCTCCAGACAGTTTTCTGTACATCAACATCCCCTAATTTAGAGATGCCTTTGATGTCCCAGCCCCTAAAGCCTGATAGAGACTGAACATCTGTCAATACTGAACCAAGCCACAGCAAAGTTTCATTTGAGAATCATTTATCACACTTAATAGCCTTCAGTGTATTATTCTACGACCAAATTGATTTGGAGGTCAATGACGAGATACTGGAGGGTTGCCCCAGGATAATGGGGTAAAGGATGTGAATCTCCCATGAACCACTGTTGCATATCTAGTCGTTGATGACCACCATTTGGGAGGAGTGGTAATATGATAGCACGTCAGCAATATCCAAGTCTCCATCACATTGGAACTTCTTGCATTTATTCATGGCCAACCTGGGATTACACAGATCCTAAATGTATATTCTCAACATGGCAGTGTCATGTAGTTCCTATAAATCTATATAGGATCTGTGCATTTAGACAACATAAACTGTGGGATTGGTGTCCAGACTGATTCCAGACACCCCCACCGGATATGTTTGTCTGTATACCAGCTAGCTCACAAGGCCACTATGAACTCCTCTTACCAAGGAGAAAATAGTTTTGGGCAACTATCGAACATGACAACCCTGACCCCTCAGGGATCGTACAAACAGTACAGTACTTTTTGCTCAGTCACTCATGCTCACTTTGTCTCAGAGAGATAAACAGAATAAACTATGGGGATGTTTTCAATAAGCATTTATTGAGCCAGCGTCATTACAGTGTAAAATACGTGTGCTGTCACAACCATAAAACAGAAACAGATATAAATGTTTGTAAGCATCAATAGAGTAAATGGATGGTAGATTTCTACCATAGTGCTAAAACAATAGCTACATGCAGGTATATAGATACATGACAGTAATAATGCGTACTCCTATAATGCTAACCCTAACTAGATGTACCTAAATGTACCAAGCATGTATGTAGGTGTAGAGCCAAGAATCCACCTATGATAAAACCAACCCCATTACCTGAAGTGAGAAACTGAAGGGCCCCGTCTTGGTCTCGAGATGGACACCCCGCGAGGGATGTCAGACCACTGCATGCTGGAGTGTCTGCGTGCAGTAGCTTCAGTGCCTCATGTCAGCGTGTCAGCATGGAAGTTTTTCTCATCTGCTAACCCAGCAAAGATATGGTGTCTATGTACCCAAAAGGTACCCTCAGGGGTTCTACCTTGCTGTGTCATGTCGGTCAAGAATGATGAAAGGGGTGACCCTTATACATAGTTATTATGCAGAAGATGCAGAACATGGTAATCCTGCTGTGATTCTGAGAATCCTCGTGCATAATAAATGAGGCTAGTTTTCAGAGAAAACCACATGACATTTATGCAGCACCTAACTAGGCAAAAGGTCAGCACTAACACGTTATGTAGTACAATGGCACGGTAAATGTAGGTGAAAGGTTAGGTGACTACCCAAGCCTATATTGGGGTACATTACAAATCATAACAGCAGTGAACCATGTAAATAAGTTACGGTGTTGGGGAGGGGATCATTTTGAAGTTGGTACAGCATTTGAGGGAGGGTCGCCATTTTGATTATGGTGACTCACCCCATCAAAGATAGCTGGATTGGAACCAATATAGAAGTCCAGTAGCGGAGCCATGTTTCCCTGCCACTAAGTCTCCTCATCTCTTTTTACTGTATGCTAAAATATTTAAAACTTTAAAGCCTGACACCAAGTACATCTCCGTTGTATCTCCCTTGATTGGGTAGACCACTGACTTGGCAGTATTAACCATGTGGTTTGAAAATGTTCTGTATTTGTATACAAATTATAAAGTGCTCATAAATGAGACAAAGCAGGATATCGGAAGTTAAAAATGGAAATCATCGCCACAGAGGGACACACTGTACTCCTTATATCTGGTCCAGTGAAAGTTCACAATTTGGGCAGTTTGGTGGAATTATTCCTCCAGAGGCGCGATGGCTTAGTGTCAACTTCTGTCTTTAGCTAAGCCATACATTTAGTGCCAGTGAGCCATCATGCACTAGATCTCCTCCCAGTCCATTACCTCTGCTCAGAGCGGTCAAGTGTGAGTGCCAGGAGGGAATGAACTGACAGGCCTCTGGCAAGGATATGTGTATTCATAACAAGTCCAAGGTTGGGACTGGCATTAGAAAGTTGGTTATTCTAGAAAAGGATGTATGATTCCCAGAGCAAAACATAAACTGTCATTTATTAGGGTGTGAAAGATGCCAAGTTTCTCCCAGATCCATGCCTCTTGCAAAGTATGTAAGCAGAAAGGGATTCCTGTGAGCATGTGTAGGGGAGCGTGACCTGTCAAATTACTGATCTAAAACACATAGAAGTCTCTACCCACAACCAATGTGTCCATCAGGGCTCGGGCCAGGACATTCCCTATTCTTTCCAGGAAGACTGACGACTTGACAGGGATGCATATACATTAAATATAAGCCACGGCTTTGCATAGAGTAGACCAAAGATGGTGACATAGCTGCCTAGCAGGTCACTTTGTCTTTGTAGAAAATGGAAGGGTAGGTGTCATTTGAACTATATGGCTACTGCTCTGCAATATTATTCTAAACAAACTCTTGATGCATAATGTTAACCTTTCAAACAATGTATCATTAAGCTATCTGTTGAGCTGGAGGTGAAGGGGTTCTGACTTGCCCTTTGATATAAAGAAGCTGCTGCTATCCACATAGATACCAGGCATGTCTGTGATAAATACAAGAGGTAGTTTTTTTATTTTTTACAGAGTTTTATATAGCATGAACTAGACCCGAATCGGGTATCAGAGCGCTTTACATAGCACCAGTTGCATTACATGCGGATACATTCATTTTTGTTAGGCACGGGGGAGATTAAGTGATTTGCCCAGAATCACAGGATGTTCAGCGTCATTGCCGAGGCTCGAACCCAGTTCCCCAGATTCGAGGTCGACCGCCCAGCCGTTAGGCCAACTCCTCTCCCCTAGTTTAAAAGCATTGGTGGCCTTCTGGCTTTCTAGTCTGCCTGTGATGCAATCCAAGTGAGCTTGTGACAAACCTTGGATCCTCTCAGTAATAAAGTAGTATTGCAATGCTACCACATAATTAAAGGTGTTTTTGTCCAGTGTTTCACAGGGCCACTTCCCTTTCCTGTAAAGGGCTCCTCTACCCAGCTCATCAGTCTTCTCACCTGCATCAGCTCAGAAAGTGGACTCTATGTAAGGCTATGTTGGCATTTTAAGGGCAAAACATTTATTTAAGAAAGCCTCATTAGCAAAGAGGAAATAATGGATGCCCATAGATTGCATGTGCTAAACAATATCACATTCTGTGAATTACATTTTGGCAGCCATTGTAGGTGTCTTGAATGTCTTCCTGAGGATAGGTGAACGCATATCCACTAATGAAACAGACTATTCAGAAATTGAGCATAATGTCCATTATTGAACTGATAAAGAACAACATTTTTCTGAAAATTTCAGCACTGGTACACTTTCTAAAGTGAGCCAGTCTGATTCAAATGAAATTAAGTAGCAGGATTGTGCCGCTGGACTTATCTTAAACTTGTGTTTGAGAGATCGTCACTCAGCACTGCAAGTATCCTGCCGAATAGGGAAAACTGGCCAAATTGGCAATATCGACTGTGATGGCCTATTTGTGAGTAGCGCCCAAGAGCAGAGAGACAGTCAGAGGGAGTACAGTGCACACACGTTGTCTCTCCACAGCCACTATTCTGGCTTAAGATAAGTATAAGGATAGCACCTGGGCAGGATGGTTTGAAAGTAAATTATGCTTCCTTTAATGACATTTTCCAGCAGCCAAGGAAGGATGTGCCAATTTCGGTCTCCCCTTCATGATTTTAGGTTCGACCTGTGATGGTTCTTGCACCATTCATGGAGAACATTTTGTCTTCTACACTTACTTTAAAGGGCTTTTGCACACCCTACCTGAATAAGAAACCAAGCTTCCATCTTCCTATGCATATGTTATGCTCAGACAATCTTATTCTGGCAGCTGTGGGTCTCATTTGTCTTTGTAAGTGAGGCGGCCAATCCTTCTCCTACTTAGCAGCCAAGAGCTGGAACATACTTTTTGTCTGCCTTCGTCAAACTGACTGTCTCCCTCTTTTCAAGAAAAAAACAAAAGACGGAGGGGCATATTATCAAGGGCTTTATCGCCGCTTTAGCGGCACTTTTTGCCGCTAAAGCGGCGATAATTTTATTGCCCTATCAGCAAGCTGTCGCTAACAGGCGTTAGCGACAGCTTTCAGGCGTTAGCGGCCGGCTTTACCATCGCCTTGCATGCCAGCGATAATTATCGCTAATGACATGCAAGGTAGGCGTTCCCCACTAAAAGCGACTGAAAACAGTCGCTAACACAACTAACCCCTATTAACAAGGCAGGCGAAGCGATAAAATAAATCGTGCTAAGCGCGTTTATCGCTAGATTTTAACACCTGCTACTGAGGATGACTTACCTGTTTAAAGTATAGGAGGTGGATTGTCAGGCTGAATCCATCCTTGCGTTAATGCGAGAATATCGCTGCTTTTCCAGCGATATTCTCACATTTTGCCGCTATCGCTGGAAATTTTATCGCTATGGAGATAAACCTTGTTAATAGGGTGTTATCTCAGCGATATTTTCCAGCGATAGGCGGCGTTAAAAAAATTCGCGCTAAGCGCGGTTAGCGATAAATATCGCTATTCCTTGATAATATGCCCCGGAGTTCTATAACTCCACCACTTGATTATTCATTGCCTTCAGTATTTATTTCAGTGCCAGGACGTATTCTGATAGAGTAACTGCCACGCTTTTAAAAACTAAAGTAAATACATAAATCATTCAGGTGTAAATTTAGAAGGACAGTAAATGGTGGGAAAAGTATTACAAATGTTTGTTAATATCCACAAAGTTAAGACAGTGCACGTTTACCTAATTGATGTTGCATTTCCATGACCACTCCTTTAAAGACCCCATGGAAATGCTCACTACAAGTGCAAGTGACACTCACACATTTTAAAAGATTTGTGAACAGTTGTCTTTGAAAATAGAGCAAAAAGAGGTAAGACTATTATAGGGACATACTGGATACTGGATAAGGGCAGTTACACTTCCATATAAATAAGCCCTGACTGAGGGTTCTCCTGGCAATCTTCTTGTGTGAAGGCAGTTGCAAAGCTGCATTACTGGCAGTCCCACAGCTTGCAGTGCTCCAGTGCCTACTAAGTGTAGGGCTCAATGGATAATAAGACACTTGATGAGCTAAAATGTGAGATAACACCTAAATCTGACGCATATCAATTTGAATATGTTTTGAAGCCATGGACCGCATTTCAGGAAGTCTTGTTCCTTTACTATTAGTGTAGATTAGAGTCACATGCAGCAAAGTCGCGCTAGGGCTTTTTAATTTGCTGGATGGAAATAAATCACCCAACACATAAATGTCTCTAGCAAGAAGGCTATAAAGCAAATGCCACTTTCAAATTTCACAGGATCATTTGCTTTATGTGAATCTGTTAGGATGTAATTGTTGAATTACAAACATATAGCCCAGAATGGAGGGTTAGTGTTCACCTTTTGCAGATGGCAGCTACAGCTCCAAAAATAAAAGGAAATTAACCTCTATAAATGCACATTCACTACAATGAAGAAAGGGAATGGATTCTCAGGGCAATGGTGTAGGAATGACCCGGGGTATTATTTTTTTGTCTGTGCCTCTTCCTTAATGATGATGGTTTTGTGGTATTCAACACACAATTTTAGAGAAAAGGTTGGAAAAGATAAAAAACTAGGAAAATAAACATAAATAGAACAGTGAGTATAAAGATTAACATATACCTTGTCTCTCCAAAAACAGATTTCTCTGACATGCCCAAATTCTCCCTTTCACTTAAATGGCCTTAGAGTTTTGGGTATGCCTACAAATATTACATTGTTGTAAATAAATAACAAGTGCCCGCAATGTTGATACTTCCAAAATCTGTTATTTGAAGGCTTGTTTGACACCTATTTAGTCTCATCTAGACCTTCACCCAACATGTAACCTATACAAACCAGACAACCATAATATATTAGCACAAACCCTGGTAACATTGAAGCATGCCATTTCCAAATCCAACCCTCTAGCCAAACAACTTTTTTGACACTAAGGGGTATATTCACAAGAACGTGTGATAACTACCGCAAGAGTAGCGTAATGCAACTTTCAATATCGCAGCCCATCGTGGGAAAATAACCCCGTGCCAACGTGGTATTCACAACAAGGCGGTACCATGCGATAGTCTGCCGAAACCGCGGACAATGTCCGCGATACAACCACCACGATGGAGATAAAAACACAAACCATAACTCCAAAAAATGTGCGATGAGCCCATTCGCGATGAGGAAATCAGCGATAAGCAGCGCCAGGCCTGCAACACACACCTGGCAGGCGTCAAAAAGCTCCATAAAAGTAGAAAAAACACCCACACACAAACTGACCAACACACAAGCACCATGGAGGCAGCAGGGGCAGGCACAGAGGATGAGCGCAACCCCACAAGCACCCCGGACGACCAGGCTGGGACCTCGGGGACAGGGAAGGGGAAGGACAAGAAGACGAGGAAGACCAAGTTCAGTCCGCAGGCGAACAGGATCATAGTCACGGAGGTGATGGAACACCAACAACAACTCTTTGTCACCTCCAAAGTGTCATTGGGCACCAAAACTGGAATATGGCGGGACATCGTCGACAAGGTGAATGCCGTCGGAGAGCACAAGTGGACAATGGACGAGGTCAAGAGGCGATGGAATGACATCAAGCGGAAGACCAAGGAGAAACTCTCCACCAACCTGAAGGCAGCAACGCAGACCGGAGGTGGGGGCCCAGCGCCACAGCTGGAGCTGGATGACATGGAGGAGCTGGTGTCGACAGTCATCAGTATGGATACTGTGGCCGGAGTCGGGGGACCGGGCACTGCTCGACAGGACACAACACAACACAACCGCAACAGGGTAAGTGACGAACAGGTACTGGGGGGACGGGGAGAGAAGGCCACAATGGCACGCATGCACAAGCAAGCAGGGCACAGTGCACACCCACAATCACTCTGGGTCCTCGCCCAGACCCACAGACTGTCACAATGTACAATGCCATGCTGTCTGAATGTCAACCTGTACCATGCGGCAACATACATGTGCACACATTGTAATACACCATCTCCCCTTCACATCCCAGCGGCATCGTCAACACCTCCTGCAGAGCAGTCACAGCCACTCTTCACTGATGACGAGGAGGAGGACAACACCAGCATCAACACCCAAACCATCCAAGACCTCATTGACCTCATCCGCAACTCACCTCCAGGATCAGTGCAGCCCAGCTGCATCGAGGAGACCCCACCCACCACCCAAACCACCCAGCAGGAGGCACCCACAGCTCTGGCACCCTCCCAAGTCCCGCAGGAATAACAAATGGCCTTCCAACGCCTTGTGCTGGAGGGCCAGAGGGAGACGGCTGAGCAGGTGCGGGTGGGGTTCGAGCTCATGGCTACCAAACTGGACGCCATCCTTGGGTGTCTATGTCCGTCCCATGGTCTCCAGCGAGCCCTGACTGACATCTCTGGAGTCATGCCGCGGAGGGAAGAATACCTGTCTGCTCAGAGTGGCCCCAGCGATGCCAGCCTTGAGCTGGCACACATGCGGAGGCTCATGGAGGACATGGTGCGGATGGAGGCGGAAAGGATGGCAGCCGCCGCTGCACATCAGCGAAATGCAGCTGGGATCTACGGTGCCCTGCATGTCCTCATCATGGCATTGCTGCCACAAGGCGTGGTGATGATGAATACTGCTGCCCCCACACCATCCACATCTCTGCCCCCTGATGTGTCAGTGCCTCCCAGTGCGGCAGGCGTATCCACTCCGGCACCTGATGTGTCACTGCCACACGGTGCGGCCGACAATCCTCCTCCGGCCCCTGATGTGTCAGTGGCACACAGTGCCGCAGAAGGTACTGCAACACCCACAGGTGGGGCAGGGCACACACCCGGGAATGAGGACGTGGATGGGACTGTGGTCAGGAGGGCCAGGCACTAGCATCCATTTCCGCCACCTTGCCTGTTTCTGCTTGGTGCCGCACATGGCCGCAAGACCTACCACTGACCCCCCATACACTCCGATGCACTCACCTTGGACAGCAACATGGACTGCCACATCCTGTTTGACGACCAATGACACAGCGGACAGACTACGGACTGTACCCTTCCTCTTCCGCAGTACAGGTCATCCCCGGATGGACACTGGCTGGCCCTCCACGGGCCCATATTGTGTAGTGTGCTCGGCATTGCCCTGTACCGCTCCAGCTGCATGACTGCACTGGATGTGCAAATAAACATCCAGTGATGCACTGCTGTGTAATGTCTTACGTCATTCCTGTATGGATGTGTGAATGAATGTGGGGACAGTGCCTTCCCTTGCGTCAATGATGTTCATTCTGTGGGATGCCAGTCAGAGGGTGCGACATTGCATTTTGTGTACCAGGTTCCGTTGACACTACAACAGGGACACACGCATCAGTCACTTCCTTGTCCGGACATGGACTGGACCACGCCCAGAGCCCACAAGTCATTGTTGCAAGCCCTGCGCTGGTCGGGCATACGGCAGGCCAGACCACTCCGCTAACGCCCCAAGGGGGGGCCCTCATTGCTACCCATCGCAGCCGTACTCGCTGGTGGTGTGCAGGTCACTGGTCTAGTTGTCAGCATGTCACAGTCACTCCCTGAGGGCAGGTTTTCACACACACCACACCTGTCCGGCACAGGCGTCACAGGCCATGTGACTCCGCCAACATAAGGGGCCGACGACGTCACATTCCCCTTTTCCGGTGGTGACTGGATGACGGTCGCTCCACGGTTCTCACTCATCAATCAATCAATCAATCAGTGCATTTATAAAGCGCACTACTTACCCGTGAGGGTCTCAAGGCGCTGTGGGGGGGGGTGGTGCTGCTACTGCTCGAATAGCCAGGTCTTGAGAAGTCTCCTGAATGCCAGCAGATCCTGGGTCTGTCGCAGGTGGATGGGGAGGGTGTTCCAGGTCTTGGTGGCGAGGTGGGAGAACGATCTGCCGCCGGTGGTTGCTCTTCGGATGCGGGGGATGGTGGCGAGGGCGAGGTCGGCGGAGCTGGCGGTTCGGGGTGTAGAAGGTGCGACGTCTGTTGAGGTATGTTGGTCCGGTGTTGTGGAGTGCCTTGTGAGCGTGGGTGAGGAGCTTGAAGGTGATCCTTTTGTTGACGGGGAGCAAGTGCAGGTCTCTCAGGTGGGGTGTGGTGTGGCTGTGGCGGGGGATGTCGAGGATGAGGCATGCAGAGGCGTTCTGTATTCGTTGTAGTCATTTCAGGAGTTTGGTCGATGCTCCTACGTAGAGTGCATTGCCGTAGTCCAATCTGCTGCTGACGAGGGCCCGGGTGACCGTCCTTCTCGTTTCGGTGGGGATCCATCTGTAGATCTTGCGGAGCATGCGGATGGTGTTGAAGCAGGAGGTTGAGACGGCGTTGACTTGCTTGGTCATGGATAGCGATGCGTCGAGGATGAACCCCAGGTTGCGTGTGTGGTCGGTGGGTGTCGGTGCAGTTACTAGTGTGACCGGCCACCAGGAGTCGTCCCAGGTGGAGGGGGTGGAGCCGAGGATGAGGACTTCCGTCTTGTCCGAGTTCAGTTTCAGTCGGCTGTTCTTCATCCATTCGGCAACGGCCTTCATTCCTTCGTGGAGGTTGGTTCTGGCGGTGGAGGGGTCCTTGGTGAGGGAGAGGATCAGCTTGGTGTCGTCGGCGTAGGAGATGATGTTGAGGTCGTGCGATCGGGCTATGTGGGTGAGCGGTGCCATGTAGATGTTGAAGAGTGTCGGGCTGAGGGATGATCCTTGGGGTACGCCGCAGATGATCTCGGAGGCTTTGGATCGGAATGGCGGGAGGCGGACACTCTGGGTTCTGCCGGAGAGGAAGGAGGTGGTCCATTCCAGGGCCTTGTCATGGATCCCTGCGTTGTGGAGGCATGTGCGTAGGGTGTGGTGGCAGACGGTATCGAAGGTGACTCAGAGGTCCAGGAGGATGAGGGCCACGGTTTCTCCGTTGTCCAGCATGGCCCTGATGTCGTCGGTGGCGGCGATGAGGGCAGTTTCGGTGCTGTGGTTGCTGCGGAACCCGGACTGGGATGGGTCCAGGATGTTGTTGTCCTCGAGGTAACGGGTTAGTTGCTTGTTGACGATCTTCTCGATGACCTTCGCCGGGAACGGGAGTAGGGAGATGGGCCGGAAGTTCTTGAGGTCTCTCGGGTCCGCCTTGGGTTTCTTGAGCAGGGCGTTGATCTCGGCGTGCTTCCAGCTCTCCGGGAAGGTGGCGGTCTCGAAGGAGATGTTGATGATCTTGTGGAGATGGGGTGCGATGGTGGAGCTGGCCTTGTTGAAGATGTGGTGCGGGCATGGATCTGACGGAGAGCCGGAGTGGATGGTGTTCATGATTTTGATGGTGTCGTCGTCGTTCACGTGGGTCCAGGTGAGCAGGGGGTCGGTGTGGATGTAGGGCCCATGAGTTGTTGCGCACAGGGTTAGTGGCATCCGAGGCCTTGCGGACGGCACGGGCCTACAACCACGTGGCGCAGACTGGGGTTGCACAGGGTTAGTGGCACACGAGGCCTTGAGTAAGGCACGGACCTACCACCACGTGGCGCAGACTGGGGTTGCACAGGATTAGTGGCACACGAGGCCTTGAGTAAGGCATGGGCCTACCACCACGTGGCGCAGTCTGGGGTTGCACAGGGTTAGTGGCACACGAGGCCTTGAGTAAGGCATGGGCCTACCACCACGTGGCGCAGACTGGGGTTGCACAGGGTTAGTGGCACCCGGGGCCTTGCGGACGGCACAGGCACCCCGCCACGGGACGGTGACTTTGGGTGCACTGTGTCAGTGGCACCTTGAGCTGCTGAGCGGGTGTGCAGCCTGGGATGATGCCCCGTCCCGGCGGTCCGGACAGCTCAGGTTTTGTGTGCCCTGTTGGACCGCAGTGTAGGCCAGAGCCAGCGGGCAGCGTGGGCCTACCGCCACGTGGCGACGCTTCCGGGATCCCAGAGTTGGTGGCACCCATTGGGCTGAGCGGGTGTGCAGCCTGCGATGGTGCCGGGTGCACTGGTATGTCCTCTGCCATGGAGTAATTAAGACCCAGCACCAAATGTGAGACCTGGTGGCCTGCCGAGAGGGGCTGCATGATATGGAGGGTGCCATGTCCGCGGGCCCCGGGCTTGTGGCTTGCAGCAGCACGTGGTGGGACCTCCTGTCTACGTGCCGGTGGCGGAAGGTGAGCATTGAGGCCTGGGTGTGCATGGGCGGGCATGCTCCGATGGGCGGCGGGTGAGGTTGGGGTGCCTCTGCCTGGGTGTACATGGGCGGGCAGGCAATGTTGTCTTGTGCAAGTGTGTGTACTGTGCCAGTCATGTATCTGGGCTCTGTTTCAGCTGACGGCTCTGAATGAGATGTGTGACCTGGTGAACTGCACTACATAGCGGCACGTGGTTGGAGACACACCAGTGGCAGCAGGTGAGAAGTGTGGCCTGGGTGCGCAGGGGCGGCACTGTCTCTCTCTCTCCCTCTCTTCCTCTCTCTCTCTCCTCTCTCTCTCTCTCTCTCTCCCTCTCTTCCTCTCTCTCTCCCTCCCTCTCTTCCTCTCTCTCTTCCTCTCTCTCTCCCTCCCTCTCTTCCTCTCTCTCTCCCTCTCTTCCTCTCTCTCTCCTCTCCCCTCTCTTCCTCTCTCTCTCCTTCGCTCTCTCTCTCTGTCCTCTGATGTGCGCAGGACACACCTTCTCATCATCTTTTTTGTCTTACAGGCTGTGACCTACGTATTGTCCGGAGGGGAGCGGCCATGTGTCGTCATTTCATTTCATTGTTCTATTTTAATAAAGTTTAATTTGTTACTTTGAAAGTGAATGTGTGCTGGTCATTTCTGTGACGACGCATCCATGTCACCAGTTGTGATTGTGTGGCATCAAGCGGAATATTTTGTACATGTTTAGGTGTGGCTGATGTGGCATGTCTTTGTTCGGGGGGGTGCCTTGGGGGGGTGGTCCTAAGGGTGGTGGCGGTGGGTGTTGTGGCCCTCTTGGGTGTCCGGGCCGCATGATGGGTGGCTCCATGGCATCTGTTGCCCTTCCGATGTAGCCCTTAGCTGTGCTCCCTTTTGGTTTGCAGGCTGCCGTCGGACTTTACACCAGGTCAGAGCAGGTGTAGATTTCCTGGCCTTATCGCCTGTTTTGTGTTTTTATCGCGGATGTGGCTGGTCGTTGTGAATGTTGAGGTGTGCTGTTGTCTCGACTTTTGTCACAGGAACGCCTACTCTGCATCTCATTAGCGATATTTGCGGGGGTCCTCTGTGGCGATATATTTTGCGGCTGCTATCGCGGGTAAACTGGTGCTGTGGGCTGTTAACACCGGCTTGTGAATGGGGGGGTAAATTTATCACGACTTTGGCTGCGATTAAGTGCTGGTAATTCGGCGATAGCTCCTTGTGAATATGCCCCTATATGTACTATTCAAGGGTAATTCGTTTGTGCTGAGTGAAAAGAAATTAAGCCTCCATGGCTTTTTATTAGTAACATGGAGTTTGAATACAAGATCGAAAATTAGTAGTTAATTCTTGATTCGCACCCAATATGGCTTCCTTACAAAGCACTCATACATCAGTATGGGCAACATGGTACACATTGCGATTATCAAAGGTTTAATGCACTCTACCTCCAATACACACCAACCATTTTTGAAGACACATTTTCCATGCTCTACAACACATTACTATGTAACCTAATAGGAATATACGCAGTATGCCAACTTTCAAGGTAGTACCCAAATTGGGACCTACACTTTAGGAGCATCTGAACAACCTTTTAATGTATATACCCCAGTAAATAGGGCTAGAATAACAAAGAGCTAACTGAACTAGTTATGATGGCTGACAAGATGAAATGGCAATATATCCAACTTAAGTAGCAATGCCATCTTGAATCAGGGAGGAATTAAGGGCCTGATTTAGAGTTGGGTGGATGGGTTACTCTTTCATATGGCGGATATTCAGTCTGCCATCTTAGAATTGCATTAAATCTAATGCCACTTGTAACATGGCAGGCGGAGTATCCGTCACATTTGTGACAGAGTAACCAATCTGCCGAACTCTAAATCAGGCCTTAACTGCTTTATCTACTGTCTTTGGAGACTCCTGACTGGCCCATGCAATATTGTGTCACGGTTTTGCCACTGTAGAAATGGACTCATGTGAGAATTTCCCTATCACAAGATTCTGATGAACACATGGTAAAGAAGATAGCATCAAAGAAATTGTAATTATAAATTGTCATGTGTTGCTTTATGTAGGCATTATTTCTGCTCTCTAAATAGGGTATATTAACAAACATATACAAATCATTAATCTGAACAGTTTCCACACCCACGTCATCTGTAAAATGGCTTACTTATTTTTCCTCTGAGTACAACTTATGTTATTGCATGGCTGTTCTCACTCTTTGCTTGGGCAGTAGGCATTAAATGAAGTCCATTAAATAATAATAATTAATCAGAAGGACTCACACATAACAGTTCATCATGCTGCAGAGGGTTGAGGTACCAAAACAGAGCAGGATAATTTTCCCCCTCAGTTTTTATTCTAAACTCTAATTTGAATTCAGCATTGAAATACTGACACCTGTGACACAGACCACATTTATAACTTAAACAAATATTAACTACACTATTAATTTAGGTCTCGGGTTTGACAAATCTGATCAACGACAAGAATATTGATTAACTGCATTTCCCCATGATAAATCTATTTGCATGGTCAGACACAAGACACCTGTATTAAGTTTCTTATTTTGGAGACAAGTGCTATTATATGCTGGTACAGCTTGGGGGCCTAATGGGATTCCTATTTGCATCTGAGACATAGTACACCTATTAATGACCTTTCTCACAACATCCTTCAGGTACAAACTTCATGTGGGACACAGGAAGTGGCCAGGCAATGGAAGAGGGCTAGTCTGGGTGCACTGTCCTGGATGGCCTTCAAGAGATGTTCCTTGATTTCTCCCCTCCTTTAAAAGAGAGGTTTGCCTGTCTTGCCCTGCCACTCACCTTGAATGTTTACCCACAAAGAGTTTCTCTAGGGTTGTGAAGGCAAGCTCCTGAACAGTCCCCATGGCTGTGTGGCTTTTAATCTGTTGTGAACAACATTTCATAAAAGAGGACTATGCATCCAGGAGTGGTCCTGCCCAATAATGGTGTATTTTTGCAGGGAAGCAGTAAACTGTGTTAATGAGGTGACTCAGAGATGGATTGATTGTGCTCCCTTTCTTTACCTTCTGGGTGGGATAGCCTAGATTGGCTAAGCGCAAAAATACCACAGGGTTTATTGACTTGGCTCTGGTTCTTGCTAGGCGTGACATTACAATGCATTGGAAAGCTGCTATGGCCCCATAAGTTGAACAAGCATTGGCATAGCCAATAGGTCTTGCCTTTGGGATGTTATAAGTTTTTAGTTATGTTTTATATTATTGTATGTGCCTTGTGAGACGGGCAACTGCAGCGTATTTGTGTGCATTGAGTGTGAACGTGCAGCCTCCTCTCTACCTGCAGAGCAGCTGGGGGTGGGGGCCGAGTAAGGACTCCAAGAGCCAACATATCCTACACTTGGGACACCTTTAGGCTAAGATTGCCTTGTTTCAGAACAACACACACATTATCCCTAAAGTACCTTATGTAAAACCACAAGGTGCAGGGAGCAATACATACTACTAGCATACACCTGCCGAGGGGCGATCTAATCTAAGTGCACAGGGCAAACAGGAGCCGATAACCAATATTGGCAGCACACACAGATAAGCTTAAATAGAATTAGAAAGCCACAGGGGGCAATTAACTCAGCGCCACGCCATATTTTAAGGGCAAAGTTGTCACAATACTGGTATAAAACATTCAATAAATGTGACAATTACAGCTCTAATATAACGACCATGCTGACCTCTGACATGCAGGGAGTGGTCCCAGTCCACAAAGATAAACCGTCACACACACACACACTCACATGCACTACTGACCCTTGCCCCGGCCTCCCTCCTCCCCCTTGTCTAGACAAAGTGAGCAACCATCCTATTCCTTCGTTCACTAATTACAAGGGGCTCCCATCGGGGGGGGGGCTGGCTACGCAGCCCTCCCGCACGTGTGCACGAGCTGTACTTAGAATGCTAGCGATGGGTACAAAACGGCGCGAGCCCTGCAGACAGGAAATCCATTAAGTCTGGAGGAGAAGAAAAAGGGACTTACAGAACAAGAGTTACGACGCTGAGTAACTTGTCTTGTACTCCTTGTCTGATGACGTGGAACAACTGGTAAGTGACACATTACTGGTTTAGTTTAGAAAATACACGCATGTCTCGGTGTGTGGATAAAAAACACAATTCAGAGCGGACTTTCTGTATCGAGGTGCCGAGATGTATTGATAGGCTGGTGCCTTTAGGAGGCCGGGGAAAGTTAATCAAGTGGGTAGGGCTGGTGAGCTGTTAGTCGCACATCAGGCACCCCTAGTGTAATATGTAACGAGTATATCCGAAGCACGAACAACACATTTCAGGCACACTCTTGTGTGGAAAACTACCGATGTTCCTTCCGTTAGGTCCGCCCCCCCCGCGAGTCGTCTCAACAAGGCGGAAGTTGGAAACAGAACCACGCAACTCTGACATGCATGATTTGGGTTACACTGAAATAAGAAGTCATGCTCCCTCTGACGGGAAGTGATGCAAACAGTACACTCTTGGTACATTTCCTATTACAATCGGTGTAATACTTTCACATCTACCACCAATTCACGGAAATGAGATTTTGAATCATTTATGGGAAACGTTTTTGCTCAAGGTTGTAGAAGTGGGGACGATGGGAAACAACGGGACTGAATCAATTTTTTACGTGCTCTTTTTTCTTTTATTATTGCTATCTGTGAGGATACCTTGATTGACAGATTAAGAAATCGAATTTCATTTTGTGTCAACACCCAAGAAAACGCAGTGTCGACAACAACCCACCCTACTTCTCGCTCAGGCATGGCGCAACACACGGCCATGAGCAGTGCACGCTTCCTGCACAAAATAAGCGGTTTTATATAGTACCTTATTTTCTATATAGTGCTTAATGCCGTATTTCTGCCGTTCCCATGAGCTATAAATAAAATAATGTTTCTATTTCTCAATATATGGTCCTCAATATACTGACCTGGGTAAAGATGGAAGGCTGAGTCCGCCGTTTGCGGATGCAAGCTACTGTCCTTCATGTGACCACTTTCGCTAGCGGAGATGATTTAACTCACTGAGGCATCGTTCAACTCACTAAACTATACGTCAGATATAAAGGAGGCAGCACAATCCTCGAGCGAGAGAGAAGCGGGGGCGACTGAGCACGGTGAACGCGCTAATTAAAAACAGATGGCGCCCCTGCTCATAACCGCAAGCCGTAGGCCGTGGGCGGATACATTTCCTGGGAAAGGTGGGACATGCACCCGCCTTTGCCCAATTGCGTGCTGTCTTCGCACGCAAAGCCCAATAGAAAAAAAGCTAAAAAGAAAAACACACGCACGAGCGTGTGAAAAGTCCAGAGCGATTCCAAGAGGTCATTTTCCTAGAGCAGCGCATGCGCGCTGCGCTAGGCTCGACCTAAAAATGGAAGGAGGAGTTGATTAGATAGGCAGCGTATGAGAGCTCTGTTTTACATAGAGAAGTGAGGAAAAGAAAGGGATCATTTGACAGGGCGCGAGCATGGGATCATTTATTGGATTGTCATAGAGATCCTGACTTGGAGGATGTATCTCGAGAGGAATGCACGTAGTAGTAATTTCAGATTAAACTGAAATGGAAAGAATGTAGTAGCAAATTCCAAAAAAGTATACCTTGGGGTGAGTGGTGTGTAGATTATGTTTGTAACTCAGTAATACAGGATGTGATAGGGGCGGGACTTTAAGGGGTTGGAGAAGGGAAGGGTTTTATGAGTAATTGTAGTAGGGTTAATTTCTTAGATGGAAGGTGATGCTTATGGGATGATTTTTGTATCCTGATCAAATTATTGGGGAAATGTTTAATTTGTCTAAAATGCTAATACAATTCTATTTACACATAAAATGGAGAGACAGAACTTTTCCAGGAAGATAGGGACATGATGCCCAATTGAATAACTCCAGAATACTATGAGGAGTTATGGGGACATGTCTGGACTAATTTTGATAGGAAACCCATAGATGTTTTCAGAGTGACTGGATTCACTTAAAGCAGTCTTTAAGAACAAAAACATACAAATGTACCAATTGGCCTAAAATTACTTTTGAGACCTGACTTGCAATTTCTTTAGAAACTACAGCTTTATGCAAAGCAATGGCAATATATATGTGCTTTAATTAGCCGAGGGACTTGGGAACATTCTTTCCAGAAAACGCTCCCCCACATTAGAGTCAAGTACAGTTTCCTATTGTTCTGAGTATTTTTATATCTAAAAGAGCCACTTCTAGAAGCACCAAACAAAAGGTAATCAGATTAAAATATACTTCAATCGAAACAGCATCATTTCAAGGCACTGACCTGAATTGACCCCAGTAATGTTTCTAAGTAATAGTGTTAAGAACTTTGATGGAGTACAATTCCCATATTCAGAATGACTACTCTCACTGCTCAATTTCGGACCTAGTGGAACTTCATCAAGAGGGCTTTGCCATTGTCGCACAATTTTTCTGAAAGCATTGATTTAACAATTAACACCTTTTCCCATTCTTATGGAATGATTTCATGTAGGTTTAAAAATATTGAACCCCTTATACATTTTTAGCTCCTTACATTGCATATAATTATTACATTTATAACTTGTAAACTAAGTGTAATTTTCAGTTGTTAACTTATTTAACCCTATATTGTGCTGATGCAAACAACTCATGCGTTTCTCTGGAGGTTATCCTTGCTGCTCAGGCCAAGCTGCTTATGGCAGACCATTAAAAAAACTGTGGACATAGCCTGAACAATATTAGGTGCAGTGTGGCACCATGAGCGCTGGGAGGAATCATTCTTTCCTTAAGCAATCACAAAGGAAACGTGACAGGTTATCCCAGTGTCCAGTGGTTGATATGAAGACACTTCAGCGCTTAGTTGAAAAGTTAATAGCATGCTCTCTTTATAGAGCAACAGAAAGAGATGTGCTGAGTTTCTGAAACTGTGTAGGGAGAAAAAACGTTGATAGGCAATTGGAAGTTTAAGACTGCCAGTGAGACTCACAATGATTCTTTTAATCCTTGTAGAGAGGAATAGCTTAAAAGGAAAGATAGATGTTTGAGAACACCGGGGATATACCTGTTAAGCTTCTAGAAGCCATGTAATGAACAACCTGAGAAAGAAATGGAAGCATCAGAAGAACAGGGAGAGACATGTTAAGCTTCTGGAAGCTGTGTAGAAGCCATAGCAAGAAAGGTAAAGTAATTGGCAACAATTAAGAAGAAGGCGCATTAAACCAGAAATGGAAAGGTATGCCAGAAATAGCTAAACCCTGGATCAGAATTCAAAAGTTAAGGAAAGCTAACCACTCAAAGTGTCCTTTTGTCTGAATGTTAACAACTATGCTGCCTCTCACAGAAACAGCATGCTGCATTCAACAGTATGGAACGATAAACAAGAATACTGCAGTTTGTTTCAAAGAATGAGATAAACAATGGACTTTCGTCACAAAGGTACATTTAAACCTGTAGATTTAATTATGTGTAAACTTACTACTGCACCTAGAAGTAACATTACACTTTTTTGCTATTAGCCATTTTTTTGTGTAAATGTATGACTAGTTTCAGACTTGCATGTCTCCACCCCCTCAAAACAGGAGGTGGAGCTTGCATGAGCAGGATTTATGAGTGTAAAGTTACCAGTAGCAAGTTTTTACATGTAAGTGAAAGTCTCTATCACAGGGAAGATCTTCTTATGGTAAAGTATAAGTAAAAATGCTAAAATTCAATAAGTATTAGAAACAAAATCTTAAACGTGTTTTAATGTCATATAGCAATATAAATTGACCTAAAAAATTATAAACCTAAAAATAAAGATTACAGCACATCTCATCAAATTTCATGTTTAGGAAATAATTAAATAAAGAAAATATATTCTTACTATAATTCTTTATATTTAATTATTATATAGTGCATTTAATTAAAAATCGTTTTTTATAACACGTGTGGAAGTTTTATTTAATTATTTGTAAACAAAAATGCAAGTATTAATTTATTTAATTAAAAAAATAGAATATAACTTTGAGCTAGGCTGCCTAGTTTACTAATACACCATTAATTCGACACTAGCTTACCAGGTTAATCACAGCCATGTCCACAACCCTGACAGATTTGAAGAGTGCTTATTTCAATTTACTGTATTAACTCTGGCTCAAGCATCTATCTAAGGGAGGTGAACCATCTTCATCATAGGTCCATTTGTTGGAACTCACTCACAATACATCTGTGCAATCAGAATCCCTGATGTGATTCACAAAATCTCTTGATGGCCTATCTGGTCTGAAGAGATGAGGCTAGACTGGTATCTTGTAATACCTGCACCAAGAGGCTGAGTTGGGTAGTGTGTGTGCTAAATATGTATCGAGTCAGTTTGTCTATTAGTGTTCCCTCCACTCTTTAGCGGTAGATAGGTGACTTTTGAGGAGCTAAGCATGGGATAAGACATGCACCCTGTGATTAATAGGGTCAAACTGGGCATGATGTCATTTCTGATACCCCTCGCATTTCAATTAATTGATGTCCACATCAAGTTATCAGCTACTGACCATCAAAGCTAGGATGATGTGCTTTAACTTGGTGTGCAAAATGTCCTAAACTCTTAGGTGCATTGTCTTTAGAGTTCCATGCTACAAGAGCAAAGTTTTATTTTTGTTTTAAATGGTTTAAGGCTAATGTTTCTTCAAGAAACATAGCCACTTCTTCTTCAAGCCAGGCACAAGCTTTCCTTTCTCCAAATACCCTTGTTCTTTGACACACAGCCTATCAGAAAATCTTGGTTTGCAATCATCATCCATGACTTTGCAGACCACAAACAGCTGCACACACTCCTCCGTTTCTTCTCTGCAAATGTAACTGTCGTTCTCGACATAACTTTCTTTCTATCAAAAGTAGTACAACTGTGTGCTATTGGTAGGGATCGTATTCACGGCTGCTGCATGCTCAGGTACATAATGGGGTACTGACTCAAAAGTCATCAGATCCATTAACCCTGAATGAACTGCACTTTGAATATCAAAGTCAAATTTCTCTTCACACTAATGTAAACCAAGCACTACATTGTGATAATCTGGGGGGAAAGGGGAGCAGGAATGGGGGTAGGGGAGTGAGTGTAACATGTGAATCTCAAAGTGAAGGAAGTCTATTTTTGTAGGTGCCAAATCCGCACTGTACACATAGTAATTATTCTTGAGGGTCACTGTTATTCATACTGTGCCTGGGTCCCAGTATTCACAGAGGCACTGCTTTCTACATATGAATTACTCTGAAAGAAATCGGATCTCAGGGGTCTATTATTTTCAATCCCTATTATCGTTAAATTATGACTCCTTATTATACTTCACTTTGATCACTCCCATTTTCCTGTTTTACTAACAAACATTGCTGTAGATCCATAGATTAATGTCGTATAGAAAACACTCGCACATTACACTCACATCCTCTATACTGTAGTCCCAATTTACTTAAGTTCACCCAAAGTTCACCTTCCAACCTTTATATTTCCCAATGTAAAACTAGGCAGGCCTCTTTCCCAGACCTTTCCATATTCAAGTTACATGCAATACTTGAACGTGATTTCATTACAAGACGGTGCTTTTTGAAGTGAAGGCTGTTTTATGACTGGAAAGAGTGTGCCAGCGTCTAAATAGAGAAGAAAAATGCACACTACACACTTGAACCCACGATTACACATACCTTAGCTCCATTTTTAAATGCTCATTTTTATGCAAAAAGGATTATGAGGAGACATCAATTTGTATACTTGAGGAGTTATGGAGAGGTTTTAAAATGAGCCTGCTGATGCCGTCAAGAGTTCAGTGGAAAATAGAGTTTAGTCACAGGAACAGGGTGAAGTGGAAGGATGGAAATACATTTCACAGCTGGAATTATGCTCTTGATCTGATTTCGATATTGCCAATTGAGGTACCTCCCCCGAGGGGCTGTCAGTTTCAGGTGACATGTTCCATGTCCTTATTTATGCCCTGACATTTTGCTGCAAGTATGGTGCAGGCAAACACCTATGCGCTGTGTTGTTTTACATTAACACCCACTGCTAGTCGATTTTCCTTCAGGTTAGTAAGGAATACATCTATGTTCTTAATGCTAATTTAATCTTTATAAACCTGCTAAAGAAGTAATATCAGCATGCACTACATTCGGCGCCGCCAGAAGGTGGAGAATAATTCATTTGATATATCCCCCAACTATACACACACAAAAGGGTTGTTTACAGTATGTTCACATGGAATGAGGAAATGGAATAGCATCCGTGATAAAATCTTACATCTGCAGTTAACAAAAACTCAAGCAGTTTTTGGTGCCCTGAGCAAAACACTCCTTTTTTCATCTCTGGAGAAAAAATGTATTTTTACCAAACTGTAGTTTGTGAAACAATAGTAAAATCGCACTAGGTCATTTGAAAGACTTATTTTAAAAACGCAATACACACATCAATATTTAATGTGACACACAGTGTTCTACGCTGCAATATTAAGAACATGGCAACATTTAGTTTCTCTGGCCTCACTACGGTTGAACGTGGGTGCTCAAAACATGCATTTTGCAAATGGATTTGTCAATTTTGATTTGAACAAACAGGGTTACAGGTCATTTATATTCAAAATGTATAAACGTGACATTTTTGCCAAAGTGGTATCAGTGGCGGCTGCTTGTCTTAGAAAGTGGTGAGGCGATCAGGTGAAAATTTCGACCTATTTTCAGGCACTGTTTGAAACCAGGAATGCCCTTAGCTCTCAATCTTGGTCCGTTATAAACAGTTTATGTAACGGGCCACGATTAAAAGTGCTGGAGTTGAGGCTGAATGCAGTGTGAGTTTCTCGAACTGCTTGACAGTGGGCAAAATAAAACTATTTTAAATTAAAGAAAAATAAAGTACCCACCTACTCCTCTCTGACCCCACAGTCTGTGGCTTCAAGGCAGTGACGGGTCTCAGAGCCAACTCCCCTAACTAATCCAGACACTCCTCTTATGTTAAACAGCATGAGAGAAGTGCCAGGATTTGTTGGAGTGGACTGGCTCAGCGCTCCTACAGGCACTGGAGGCTTGTGCCTGCTCTCCACCCAGCTGTCTAAGACGGCTCATGTTGCAGAGGTTTAAAGTGTGCACGTCAGGCTGCTCGTCGCAAGACAGCAGGCCAAAGTGACATGTGCACTTCAAACTGGAGTGTACAACACTCCTCCTCCCCTGCTGCCAGGCAGTAGCAATGGCCCCGGCCTGCCCTGACACTTGGCTCGAACTGGCCACCATGAAAAATAAAATGGCAATAAAATCATTTTATAGCCATTTTATCTTTCATTTTTGCTGTGCTGGCAACAGGGTAGGTGACGCTCCTCCGCCCTAATGTAGGAAACGCCACTGGTAGAAATACCATATCCACAAAGTTAGGGCCTGCAATATGAGTTCAACTCATAATACGGTCTGCAAAAAAGTTCCAGCACGGCATAGACGGTAACGTCCAAGCCGTGCTGGAACTTTGTGAGGATACAGACAGAGGAGCAAATCTTGTGCCCCCTAAATGTATACCCATGGTGGGGGCACATTGTTCCTCCACCACCAGCCTTTTCATGGCGAGACTCCCACCATAAAATACTGGCAGTGGACGAACTCATTATATGCTGAGCGGGATTGCGCCAGTCCCCGCTTAGCATATTGCGTTGTGGCGGTTCACCGCTGATACGACTTTGAAAGTCATAATCGGCAAAACGGTGGACTGCCACCCCTGCGCCACCGTAAGTCTGGAAGTCGCAATACTGGCAGCCTTGTAATCAGGCCCTTAGGTTTGACGATGTAGAGGAAGGGTGTTCTCCTTCAGGAAACATAGTGCCTCATTTACAAGGCCATTGTGCTGCCAGTGCGTCACTTTTTTTGGTGCACCGGCAGTGCAATGTACCTGCTAAAAGCTTACAAGGCCACGTAAAGTCATCCTGCATGACTTTTCATGGCCTTGTAAATATGGGCCCCTTTCACACATTACTCTGCATGAAACTGGCTTTTCATGGGTGTTGCTGTAGGTGTTCCCACGCAACATCCATGGAACTTGACACATCCCCAGATTTACAAAGATTTGTAAAGCTGGGAATGGGTTAGAATCCTCCGCAGGGGAGATGTAGGAGTGACGCAATGAGGAGAAATATTTCTCCTCATTTTTTCCTCTTTCTATGCATGCTGTAGAGAAAGGAAAATGCCATCAATGATTGTTTTTGTGCAGCAAGGTGCGCCTTCCTGCACAAAAAACATCATCCCTGTAACGCAGGCACCCTTGCAACATGACGCAAGAGTGCCTGCACTGGCGAATGGCAGCCACTTGTGGTCCAGTGCAGGGGAAAGCACACAGATGCGTCGTATTGTTGTTAATACGATGCATCCCTGTGCTTTTAAAATGATGCAGCTTGGTGCAGCAAAATGGCTTGCAGTGCGGCGCTGCGTCATTTTTTTGTAAACGTGGCCCATAGTTTGACCATGGGGGAAAAGTGGGATTGCTCTGCGCAAATAAAGTTTTGCATTAGTAAATGTGAGCATTGGAGAGTAAATTAAATATCTGAGTATAGCAGATTTCACAAAGTAGTCGTAAAATTATTTCTGAATACTTAGAAAGTTCACGTTGGACCAGGCCCTCTCTACAGGGTCACCCCCAAACCTTTTGCCTTCACCCTCCTGTTTTCTGAACCCATTTTTGTTGGCTTTAAGACTCTGTGCACTTTACCACTGCTAACTAGTACTAAAGTGATTGTGCTCTCTATTTAAATGTGGTAAAATTGGCACATTTAATGTAGTTGTAAGTCCCTAGTAAAGTGGTTCTGCATGTACCCAGGGCTTGTAAATTAAATGCTACTTATTGTGCCACCCACTTATGTAGCCTTTTTAAACATGTCTCACACCTACCATTGCAGTCTGTGTGTGCATTTCTAAACTGCCATTTCAACCTGGCACAACAGACATTTTGTGAGTCCTAAACCTTCCTTTAATACATATGTCACATCCATTGTAGACCCCAAAGAGCCCATAGGGCAAGGTGCATTGTATTTAAAAAGTTGGGCATGTACTTTAAAGTTTTACATATCCTGGAAGTGAAAAACTCTCAAATTAGTGTTTCACTATTGCAAGGTCCACCTCTCTTATAGGATAACATTGGGTTAGCTTATTACATTTAATAGGTGAAAACGTTTTTTGGGGAACAGGTAGGAAAGTCATGTTTGATGTCTGAGGAATTGTAATTTAAAACCCTCTTTAATGGTTTTAATTTAAGGAGAGAGGATGTAGCCTGGCCGCTAGAGCCGTCATCCTCGAAGCTGGGGAACCAGGTTTGAGTCTCAGCAACTACGCTCAACATCCTGTGATTCTGGGCAAATCACTTAATTTCCCCATGCCTAAAAAAATGAGTGTGTCCATCTGTAACGAAACTGGTGTTCATGTAAAGAGCTCTGATATCTTCGGGTCTAGTTCACACTACATAAAACTCTAACAACAACAAAATAAATGATTAAATCAGATTTTAAGTCACAATTCTGAAAATGCCGCTTTTTGAAAGTTGGCCTTTTCTTGTCCCAACCATTTGGTGTCTGCAGCCTGTTCCTGGGTCATATGACTAGGTGTAGTTGGCAGGTGCCCTAAACAATAGAGGGTCTTGGTGCTGGTAGGATGGGCCATCCTGGCTTGATAGGAGGCGGAGCTGTCATTTCCCACACTTGTACTTCAAAGGCACTGGCCCAGCTCAAACACAAAGGACTTCACACTTGGCTATTGTGCCTCCAGACAGACAGGGACCAGGGCGTGGAGGCAGT
Source organism: Calotriton arnoldi (assembly GCA_963921515.1). Classification (NCBI taxonomy): domain Eukaryota; kingdom Metazoa; phylum Chordata; class Amphibia; order Caudata; family Salamandridae; genus Calotriton; species Calotriton arnoldi. The sequence continues at coordinate 448,839 of CAWUFW010002950.1, forward strand.
ACATTCCAGACATTTTTGTGGGGGGGGGAACTCCAGATGTTTCTCCCACTTCAAAGGGGCGCCAAGGATAAAACCGGGATCCTCAGACCCACTTTTCAGTACACTGAAGAATCTGTGGATAATATAGAAAAAGGACTGCCCTCTGCCAGAGGACTACCCAGTTGCATGAGGTCTGCACTTCTGTCTGAGAAGAAAGTCTGGACCTGCACCTTCATCCCAGGCTGAAGTGACTCCAAGTGTCAGCTGACTAACCTCCTATTCTGAGCTACAGGCACACAACAAGATCTAGGGGCCTCTCTGCAACTGCCCAGCTGTCCTGATGCAACTGGACGTGCCTGAACCTTCACCTGGACCTGCTTGTGCCTTGCTGACCTCTACCGGAGTGAGTTCCTTATCCCCAAGAGGAGCCTTCCAGGTCCTGGACCCTTGATGTGTCATCCATTGAGCTCCTCCTTGAAGAAAAGGAGAAGTATTGCAGTTTTGGGCTCTTTGCAATCGCATGCCAAGACCTTGCTGCCCATGCTGACCGGCATGTGAAGCTCCAGTGAACACGACTCTTTGCGCTACAGCAACTGCCAGGGGATTTACAATGCAAGATCTGCACTTTGTGCTACAGCATCAACAGCCCACAGTGATTGCCAGTGCTAATCACCAGAAACGGCCATCCACGGCGTCCAACTGGATTTTTGCACTACTGCCACGGCCATCCGTGATGCCTGACTGGCTCTTTGCACTACATCGGTGACCATTCCCAATGCTCTCCCTGTTCATCACAGCCTCCCCCGCCACGAATGAAACTGTTTGCACAGGACTTTAGAAGTTAACTGTTTCAGCGGGGCACACCTGATCTCTCTAAGTGGTCCATGCTTCATCGCATTCAGCCTGAACTTGTGACCTGGTCTCACACGACCAGATAGCTGTGAGTAACGCTTTGTGTTTTAAGGCACTATACTTTCCTGAAACCTTTAAAATTGCATTTATCTTGGTCTACTGATTGAATTTTTGTCATTTTGGTCTCAAGTAGTTTATTAAATTTTGCTCTATTTTTCTAAATTGGTGTGGGATTTTTCTTGTGTTTTCACTTTATTATTGTTTGTGTGCTGCTTAAATACTTTACACATTGCCTTAAAGTTAAGCCTGACTGCTTTTGTGCCAAGCTACCAGAGGGTTAAGCACAAGTGCCTGTTTGTGATTCATCCTGACAAGGATTGTGGCTGTTGCTTCAGAAGGGTTCAAACCACCCTCAACCAACAACACAGTTTCTTACAGCTCAGAATTGCTAACTTTTGTTACCTGTGAATCTGCCCTGTTGAAAAGGCAGTGGTGTGTATGAAAAGTGTGCATGCTTGTTCAAAATAAAGCAGAAGAAATGCAAAGTATTGCATTTCTAATTTTAGAAGTGCTCAGTGACGGTCGAAGATGGGATACATTTGCCTTTGGTCCAATAGTAAAACACACATGGGGATATTTACAACAAAATGTCGGCGCGCACTGTTACGCCAAAATTGGTAGCGCTGCGCAACAACATTTTGAAAACGCATGGATGCGCTGTATTTCCCAAAATATGACGCACCCCTGTGTTTCCCCTAGCGCTGGCGCTAATAAAGCTGCTTAGCACCGGCCCCCTTGCGCCATGTTGTAAGGGTGCTTGCGCTGCTTGCAGCACACATGGAAAGAGCAAAAAACGAGGAGAAATTAAATAATTTCTCTTTGAATCGGCAGTCTAAGACCAAGTATTCCCTGGTCTTAGTTTTTGGCGCTGCCCCAGCCTTGCAAATATGGGGCAGTGTCAAAAAGCAATGGGTGTTCTGGTAGAACGCCCACTGCAACACCCATTGCACACCGCTTTCACGCTAAGTGAATCGTGAAAAGGGGCCTTATTTGAAGGTGGCATTAAGCCACGTTAAGTGGCTTAATGCCGCTTTGTAAATAAGGAGAAGGGGATATCGCCACCAGATCATCGCTAAAAGTGACATTCTGGTGGTGATTTCCCATTGTAAATATGCCCCCCAGTGTTCACCTAAGATTCCTGTGAATACAACTTCAACTTAATCTAAAAATTAACCCTTCTACTGTCTATCGTCTAATAAAATGTAATCAGACACTCCTTTAATTCAATTCTTGCTCATTTTTAAATCCAGTGAGGTGATAGGGATTGGCTCCTTATAGAAGTCTTGGAAGAACCTCATATATACGCCTTGTTATCACCTTATGAAAATTAAATAAGAAACAAAACATTATCTCCAATTTCATTCCCTTCAGACTGCAGATGCTCTGCAGTACTGAAACTTCACACACACACAGCAAAAAAAGCATACATAAGAATTGGAGGATTAGACGTGAATAACATATATTCACACATATAAATTCTAAAACATATACAGAAATTTATAGGTACACCCACAAATTCTGTTAGACAGCTGCATACCTGTAATGCAAATTTCGATCTCTATGCACCCAGATATGTATGACTTCTTTAGGAATCTCCCTGTGATAATTACTACATTGTGTCTTCAGTTCATCTTTGTAAACCATTCAGACCATTTTTTTCTCTGACAATTATGCACAAAAATGTGCCAAAGGGCAGGGGTTGGAGATGCTGTTTTGGAAAATATGTTAATCCTTATATCAAAGATTAGGTGAAGTAAGTGAGCAAGCCCAACCTACTCCAAGAAGTTTTAGGGTGCATCTCCCTATGAGAATATTTTGCTTTAATAGGGTCAAATTATTCATTTTCCAGCACCAGAAAACAGAAATATTAGTTAAAACACTATAGATTTTAGAGGCTGTGTTGAAGATAATCCTTTAAATTATTTCAATAGTTAGGGTTTGGCACAGTAGCACAGGAACTTCTTCTAATCATGCCTACAGGAAAAGCATGACCATGTGAGCTAATTATATGCATCGCCATTGAATTCCTATCATGTCTCAAATGAGTGTTACAGTGAAGATCAGTTGAATGTTTACCAGCCAAGAAAAGCCATCTCTGCCGTCTGCCTCTCCCACCATTGATGTCTTAAACCAGAATACTCTAAACGTTCAATAGTGTTTCAGAAGGATCTGGACTTTTAAACATCAACAACACAATAATAATAAAAAATGACATAGGTCTCCCTGTGGATGCAGTGCACACACAAACATAATTGATGAAACAGATTCCAATTGACCAGCTATAATTGAAACCCAACCAATACCTGCCCACGGTGTCAGCCTATAAGTATTCCACTGTCTCCTTGAATTCTTTTCTTGTCCAAGGACTATTCATGACATAATTGCATCTTGCTACTTCCAGTGAGGAGTTGTTTTTGAGGTCAGGACACTTTCACAATGACTGTTCCATCCAACTCCCCTCACTTGCTTCAGCCATCAGCAGGAAGGCTGGCATCAATGCATTCCTGGGCAGAATAATGGAACGTAGCATCACAGGAGCACAGACATCCCTTCACAACTTGATTAACCAGTTAGGAAGCAGAGCACATGATGCAAATGACAGAGCTACTGCAGCTTTTCTTCAGTGTCTTAGTGCTTCCTCTTGATACATTCAGTTAGTGTCAATTAATGTTGAGCCACTTGCATCCATCAACCCGTACTGTACTTGTGTCTGGAGTCACGTTCTCACAGAGTACTTACCTTTGTGCTGAGGTCTAGGAAACACTTCCAGACCATGTTCTGAATCACTCCTAGCCACCCTGCTGGTCTCACAGGTTGCTTTTACTCTATTCACTGTGGTGGAGGTGGGGCTGTCAGGTCAACTTAACACTGATGAGCTATTCCTCAACTATGTCAGTGCTTAGTCAGCCGTTCCCCCCATTCTCCAGAGAGCTCAAATACTGATTGGGGCTGATTACAAGTCAGGAAGCCTGGAATAACTTCATGGAATTCCGCTCCACCTGATTCCAAATGGGTCGTTTTTCCACACTCACTTTTATGGGTGTGGGAAAACCAGAACCGATTTTTTCAGCTTGTAATTTTGCTTTAAAAATTGCACAGGGCTTTTGCTGCAGCAACAATCAAACCTCATTTCCTGTTTTTATTTCTGACAAGGAAAGCAAACAATATCATCCTCTACCAGAAAACACCTTCCCCATCCTTCCCCTACACCCCTTCCCACATCCCCACCCCACCCAGACGGTCCAACATGCATTTATCAGCACCTCAGAGAAAGAGGTTAATGTATGGGGTAAACCCCACAGAATTGGGAGCTCCATGTGGTGTTAAGACTGAAATACCTGGTGCCACACAATAATTCCCTAGGGGTTTACCTTGTCATTGCACTATACTGTGTAGATTTACTGCATGGTAGCACAATTAAATTGTATGCAATGTTACATGCCACTAATACAGTGTAACTGATGATCAGTTCCTAAATGAGAAAAGATGCTTTTGATGGTCAGTTAAGTACAAAATGTTATTGGTCGATACTGTGAACCTTCCCTCTGTGACTTATTCTTTTGCTGATAACCTGAAACTTCCATTAGCTCCGGGGTAATGCCAGAAATCTGTATTTTAATAGCACTCCATGCTGCCAGCCTAACGTTTGGTAAACTCATGTTGAACAGATTTGCAGGGAGGAATTTCCTCTGAGTGGGACCGAATTCTTTCATCCTCTGAGAATGGCACATCTTTCTTGGACAGTAACCCCAGTTTTCTGAAGAAAGTATATAAAAGTTTTCTCACTAGGGTAGAATAAGTTCCGCTCAAAGTTAGGAGCAGAAATATTTAATTGGCTTCTGTCAAATGTTATTAACTGTCTCTGACTAACACAATCCACTTATGCACAGCTCCTGAGGTGAAACCACATATTGAAAAAATGCCTCCAATATCTTTCCACTCTTTCGCTATGGCTGCTTGTTCCTGTGAGCTTCTATTTAATGCAGGATGATTTAGAAGCCAGGATCCCACAATAGGCTTCATACGTTGAAACAGACCAGGCACACCACAGAGACACCATTCATTAGGATATCTTCCTTCACATTGGTACCAAGTCCTCAGTCATGCAGAGATTCATGCCACAGGCAGCATCACTTTCCCTGTATTTCTTCAGCACACGAATCAGTTATATTCTGTCTTCTGGCTGATTCAGGTTTTTGATAGTGTCTGTACTTCCAGCAACACATCAAAAAGAGGTTAGTCTAGGAAGCCATTGCAGAATGTCACTGACCCAAACCCTAGCTGCCACTAATATGCCCCAACCACCATTTTACTCTAAAGAGGTGCAATAAATGCTTGTGAGGCTTGACTTTGAGTTAAGGCAAGAAATATTTACTGGCTTTTTCCTAACCAAACAAAAATAGCATGGGTCTTTCTGTTAAGAGTGCTCCCAACTTGGTCATGTGACAGCAAAACCTAGCATTGTGATAATGTATCTAGGAAATGTAGGGGCATATTATCTAGGAGATGCGATAATTATCGCAAATCGCGCTTAGCGCGATTTACTCTATCGCTGGATTACATCGCCGTGTTAGCGACGTATCATCAACGTTTTGCTAACAGGCGATGTAATTCCAGCGATAGAGGCCGCTTCTCAGGAATAGCGCGTGAAATCCAGCGATGATTTCACAGCGCTAAGGAGAAGCTTGCTGATAGGGGAGTGTGGACCTAACCTGGCAATCCACCTCCCATTATCAGTATGCCTAAGTCACTTTCAAAGCAGGCGTTACATTCCTGCGATAACCGCGGTTAGCGCGGTTATTATTATCGCTTCGCGGGTCTGCTGCATGGCTTGCTAATATCGCGAAGCCGTGTTAGCGAGGATTCCCATGTTGTTTTACAAAGGAAAGCCTACTTTGCATGTCATTAGCGATATTGATCGCTGACATGCAAAGTCGAAAGGAAACACGAGCTAACGCTTGTTAGCGTGTCCTTGATGATATTGAGATAAAAAAATCGCCGCTTTTTCGGCGCTATGTGCCGAAAAAGCGGTGATATCTCTCTTGATAATATGCCCCTAAGACTCTTCCTTGGCATGCAAGACTGTTCATGTACATGAGTCTGAACTTATTGGCTTTGTGCATAAGTCTGTCAGTTTTCTAATCATAAATTCCTATTCATTCAAAGGTGTAGTCTCCAAAAATAAATGGTTCCTTCCTTGTAATTCTTTAATTACTTACTGCTGTATCATTAGATTGTAAACAACGTGTTTCAGCCTATTTGTTCAACAGTACCAGTGCCAGTGCCATTCTTTTCTAGCTAGCTAACTTACCAGGATTTTCTGACCCGAAACGTCTACTTTCGGATTTCAGTTGTATGCTCTGACTTCTTTAATCTGGTTCTCAATGATCTTTAGCCAATGCACGTTCTCAATATGGCAGCATTTTATGTTCCCACAGCACTGTTTTTTCTATAATTTCTTTCTTCAGACAGGTGTGTTGCTTCGACCTTTAAAAAAGCAGTGGCATGCCCACTGCTGAAAAAAGGTTGTACCCTTTAGATCCATACAACTATTTGCTAGATTCAATGTTGCAGGCAAAATCTTGCAGAATGTGTTTGCTGCACAGTTTTATTATTTTTGGAGCAGTTCATCTCTTTTGAGGAAGTTCAGTAGTTGCCACCCATTGGATGGGGCTTAGATGCTACTTATTTAGTTGTTAGATTGCCTGAAACAGAGAGATGATTGCAACACTGTCAGATCAATGGTTCTAAAGCACCTATTGGCAGTGATTGAACCCACTGGACATGAGTTGTAATGCTGATGTAGGATAATTGAAGCCAAATGTATGGTCTGGAAGTGCTGTTAATCATTGCGTTTGAACATTTTCTAGTGATGTCCATTCTTCCTTTCACCTCTCACGTCGGGTGCATCATTGTAAGGCGATTTAGGGGTTGACTTTGTCTTCTGGCCTTTCAATATCAATCTTGATCCACCAGTCTGGCTAATTTGGTCCTATTCCCATCTGACTTACATGTATACCAATGACACACAAATAGATCTGGTACTTAATTTCAAATAATGTATGCAGGTAGCCAGTGATTGCCTGGGTGTTCACTGGTGCTGTTGGCTATGTGAACCTTTGGGGACCTTTGTTTTGGACAGCATACCTTATTTTGTACCGGTGTTTTGCCTTGTCTTTTTACCAGTGACTGGAGTGCTCAGTGATCTTTCCTTGGCAGCCCATGTTTGATCAGTTTCATAGATGTGTTTGTTTTTCATTTACAAATTCTGCGAAATGAAGTCCCTTCTTGTTGAGGAAGGCCATGGATCAGAGGCATTAGCCATAATTGGTATAAAGGTTTCAGGTGGTACAAAGTTCTTGTATTAGAATTATGTTTGGGGCTGATCTGAAATGCATGCATTTTGACTAAACTTAATTTGCTGCCAGTTGCTAAACAGGTAGAGTCCACATGACTTTGTATGCTACATCTGCTTCTTAAATGGTTCATCTTCTTATCTGTCAATTAAACCCATCTTGGGACAAAGATGCCTGGATATCCCCACATGGATACAGGATGTTAGGGAATGGGCCCTAGCCGAAGAAACACACATGAAGTTAACTCGCAAAGATGATAACTTACAGGCAAGACCTCATGGAGTGGCGCCAATTGTGTGGTGCAGCCCTCAACCCGGGAGGGCAAGAAGATGATCAGAGTGATTCAACATCTAGTGGGACCGCCTCATAAAGAGGGTAAGACCGAGATGGGGCGGACTTGGGGGATTAAGTGTAATGAGTGGCCCCTGTTATTTACAGTGCACTAAAGTGATGTACATAATGTGTTTCTCATTGTCGATTATAATATAGTTCAAACTGAAACGTTGCCCTGTTTGCTTCTGGGGTCATGCGCAAGATGCCAATGTACTGTTGTATGCTGTAATGTTGGTTGTTTAAATAAGCAAAAAGCTAAAAATAAAGTTACAAAAAAAAAAATTAAACCCATCTCATTTGCACTTTACCATTCTCTTAAGTCTCTGAATGCCGATCTTTTGAGTGATATAATATTTAAACAAGCATCGGCAATGCCAATAGGTAGGGCTCTAAAGGAATGTTGTATGGAAATGTGAAGCATTACAAGTACATAGCATGGGAATAGATATGTATTTATGTGGAAGAAATGAACTGTAGAATTAAATTGGTGTTGGTTGAACTGACAATTGCACTGTCAAGCCAGACTTAAAAATCCATGTAGGTTACTGACTGCCCTCCTCCCATCTATGCTACTGCCAGAGAAAAACAACATAAATTATCTAGTTGTCCAAGACATTTTATTAGCATCCCTTTGTCATTTGTGTGGATAAATAAAACGATCTGACCAGTGAGGAGTGCAAGGACTTTTTCTGTGGAAGTACACAACGTCTGCTCAAACAAAACATGTACTCCTGGCTCCCAACATGCAGGTGGACCCAAACCCCTCTGAAATGATGCTCACATAATTGTTTGGCGATGGCTGTGTTATGAAGCCAGTCCATTAGAGACATTTATAGGGGACAAACAACTTCTTATTCGAGAATCTTCCTTGTGGAATCATCTAACAGACCAGTTGTATCTAACGTTTAATCCTTTAACTTCAAAAGAAAAAAAACCTTTCTATTGAGACTATAATACTGTCACTGACCTTTCAATAGTGTTATCTACTCTGTTTAGTTAGCAGTGCACTTTAAAAATAATGAATCTGATGTAATACAATGCATAGAGACAGCATGCATGCGTGTGCTATGTTGTTTATTTTTTGATGTATTTACATAACATTATAGGACGATGAAGGTGGGAAAAAGAAAGGGTCGTTGGCCGTTACATAATGAAACGCTACAATGCAATGTTTTTAATATCAAATAGCAGAAACTACCAGGAAGCTAGAAACATTTGTTAAAGAGGATCTCAAATAGCTACTTGAAGTCTATAAAATGTTTTAAATCAAAGCATATATTAGTGTATTCTAGAATGTTGTGAAGTTGTTAACAGAGATTATATTGAGAATAATTCGGTGGGTTGTTCTTGCTTTAAATGCTGAACCGCTTCTAACGTCCTCAGCATTATTGTTTCTTTTTATACTACATTTTAACATTATAAACGCCACATCAACATACACCATCCATAATGAAAATGTTCCCAATTCTGATGGTCTCATCAGCATACCTGTGACACATTAAATCGTTAAGCCTTCTGAGTTCCTAACAGGAAAGGTGCTCAATGAACAGCGCTGTTAAGTATTATCATTTAGAGTGAACCATTAAACATGGTAAGGGTCAATCGCTTTTGTCGCTAAAATGTAACTTTTCAGTCAAGCTATGTTACTTAAGAGTTTATGTTTCACAGATCAAGACACATCATAGCACACTATGGGCTACCTCTTTAGGTCTATCCCTGTAGCGTTCTAGGGTGAATGATGTGCCAGCAATAAAAACGAATGGCTTGGCATGCACTCAAAGGATATCCTGCCCTGAGAAAGCACTCCATTCATTAAAATTTCGAAATTTCACGCAGATAAAATGCATTTTGTGTCTGGGTTGGAATTCAGTTTTGAGGTATCTGTTCTTTCTGTGTAATCTCCTTTAAATGCATTCGTATTTCTGATACCCTTTGTAGATAGATTTGAAACCTCTTGAAAGGCACACAGGTACGATTTTCATTACGCAGACTGTATCCCTTTATATTAAACATAAATAAAAGAACTGTCTCGATCATGTGCTATTGTTTGTGTTTTTTATTAGTTTGAATTTTGCCTAAAAGTTTCATGTGGCAGGGGCAAACTATACTCTGAGTGGGAACACACACACAGAAAGAAAATGCTCGGTTTGCTCTCAAAGGGTGGTTTGGGGTGCACCATGGACATGCTCATTGCCCAATAAAGGTTCTCAGGGAGAGACAGTCAGGTTGATGTTTGAGATGGGACCCAATCTGTGACTGCAAACCTGCTTGAGGCAATGCCCACTCTCCTTCTTTTGGATGTGCAGGATTGATGTGTGGAAAGCATTGCATGCCTTGCACATGCACATATCAGCCAGTACAGATGAAGAGTTAATCATTTCTGAGCATGTCAAGAATTTTGATTTCCACTACTCACAGAGTTGGAAACAATCTCAGCAGGCACAAGTGTGTTGTTTATTCCACTGTTGATTTTGTTGGTGTGACTTAAGAGTCCAATGGAGAAACATACAAAAATACAGCCATGATTAATGCTCCTCTTCTACTTGAAAGTGTCAGGATAAGGGTCAGAGGCACTCAGATTTTGAAAAAAGGAATACAAGCTCTGATTAAACATGGGCATAACATCTCTTTTGACTGCATGTTAAAATAAATTCATTCAAAACCTCACTGTTTTATTAGGGATGACATACTCAGACAGTTGTAAGATGCTGATAAGAAGAAGGTGCTGGGGTTTATGGTCAAACATGTTTCCCTTAAGAGTCTTAGTAACAGATTCTAACTGGATCGTGTACCAATTAATTCTTCAATAGTGAGTTTACAGTATTTAATGACCCAACAGATAAGATGCTTGATTCTGCAATTTGTAAGGCGTATTCCAGTGCCCGTCTCTTATTAACAGTAGGAATCTACCATATTTATTTTGACCACTTTCTGTTGGAACACAACAATGAGCTTTGTAAAGTGGTAGAAGAAAGCACACTAAGAAATGATTGAACAAAGGGGTTTAAATCTTATGTTGTGTTGATGGTGTGAGACCAAACATCCAGTTTCGATATACTAACACACCAGCGAAGGCAGTAACATTGAGGTTTCCTTGCTGGGAACCATGCTCTTCGGGAATTAGCTAGAATCAACATAATCGACACCCTACAACATCTTTAAGGGAAAATATTCCTCTACTTTCCAGAAGCAGAGTACTCCTCATCCTAATCCTCCCATCAGAGGTCTGTCTTCTGATAGTCATGTCAACTTCAACAGTCATCCAATGCTGTAAGATGCGGAAACAATGGTCCAGGGGCCAGTCATCAGAAGCAGTGATTGATCTTTAAGTTAAGAAATAGGATTCAAAATGATGTCAGGTCTGACAAGGAGTGGCCAATAAAAATGAGACTAGGACATATTGAACATGCCTCTGCAACATGTTCTTCAGGTGTCTGAGTCTTTTTTTCCTTCGCCAGAGCCAGAAGTTCCTAAATTGCTTTGACCAGGACACCCTGACGAGAGGGAGGTCCCGAGTGACTTGCTTCAAAACTTACAGTAGATAGATGATATGATATGTTTTAACTTGTGTGTTTTATGGGGTCAATGCACCAGTATGAACGTGATGATGATGATGATGACTACGGAGAGAGTAAAAACACAATGATCTCACCAATAAACACAGTGTTGCACTCAAACATTAGTCTAATCTATTTTTTGTTAATTTGTTTAATTCATTGGGTGGAATGTTTTTGTCAGTCCTGAAAGGGTAGCAGATATTTTAGCTTGTCCTCTCCCAACCATACTTATCATGCCACATCCATACTTATCATGCCACATCTCTCAATGTGAAGAACTTGACACTTTCAAAGGAGGGTCAGTCAAAAAACAGGGAGAAAATGAACAACAATAAACACTGAAAATACAAACGGTCAGGTGATCATGCCTCCATCACATTTCTGGAGGAAGAAAGAGAAATAATTATAGCGAGGGAACTTTATGTAGAGAGACTTTCTTCAAAACAAAAGGCCTCTATGTTGTGTACATAAGGAATTACTCTTCAGACACATACTGGAGCAACCTCTCTTCCCCTTGCTAAAATCACACTCAAGATGTTCTTTGAAATGTATCTCTTCCCATTAAAAAGTATTTCATTTTACATAACTAACAGTTAAATCAAATTTCAAGAGATAATTTAAACATCTGAAAACAAGTTTTATAAAGAGGTTGAATACTACTTGAACAAATTATTTCTAAGGCCTAAATTACAAACAATGGAGCATATTTACAAGGGCTTTATCTCCGCTTTTTTGGCTTACAAAGCCAAAAAAGCGGAGATAAAACCAGCGCCCTATTTACAAGATGGTGCTAACATGCATAATTGAATGTTAGCACCCTTTTCACTAACGCCTCACTTTGCATCTCCAATGAGATGCAAAGTGGGCGTTACTAAGCGTACCCAAGATGGGCTACCTTGCAAATATCGCTGATGTTTACATCGCGATATTTACAAGGCAGCCCACATGATTTTAGCACACATTAGATTTTGGCGAAACGGCCGTTTTCGCCAAAACCTAACGTCTGCTAAAATCCTGACTTAGCCATCCCTAACATAGGGGTGGATTATGCTGATACGACCCTGTGGGTCGTATCAGCAGGTTACTCGCCCTTTGCAGGGAACATCGCTGGAAAACCAGCGATGTTCCCTGCAAAGGCGATCCTCGCTATCTCTGGAATCTTTATCGCCCTGGAGTAACGCGTTGTTAATAACGCGCTACCAGGGCGATAAATACCAGAGATAGCCTGCGATAATATAATTATCGCTAAGCACGGCCAGCGATAATTATCGCTGGCTGTTGTTAATATGCCCCAATATTTCTTCTTTCAACATATATGTCGCTTCTGATGTCACATGAGGAGGAATGAGCAATGCATAGGCCGGGGAAATAAGCTTGCATAGCTACAACAGTAGGTGAATTTTAGGGAATTTTTGATTTTACTTCCTAAATTTGATATCAATTCAACGAATGATTTTTAGTGAAGTTTGAAGGTGTATATATTGTCAGAGTGGGGTCCTGCAGCTTCCAACACAACCTTTCTTTACCAGTGATAAGGATGTTATTAGTGATCTGCTAAATTTTCTAATGGTACTCTTTACAGAGTAAGTGCAACAGTAATGCTCTGTATGAACTGTGCATATTAAAAGAAAATGTCATGTGCAAGGCTAATCAAAACAAAGCAAGGCATGTGGTCATATCAAGTGTCAGCTGTGCCTATGCAGTACATATATGGTGCATACTACTGGACTTACTCGGGTCAGGATATGGCTGTCATCCATGTTATGCATGAATTAAATACAGGGAATAGCCTTCTGCAATGCTCTTTGATGTATACATAGTAATTGTAGCTCACACATGGCCTCAAATGTCATAATTCATAAACACACAGTTCTCATGCTTCATTTAAAGTGTGGAAGCCACAGGGCTTCCACGACACCTGTCTGCCCAAGCATGGTGGATGACAGGGCATAAGTGAAGGCCATGCCTTGCAGCCTACCCCTCTGCACTCAATTGAAGGCCATATGAGGCGGAGGTCACCCCTCACTGAAGGGTGAATGCAAGCCCTATGGCTCACCCCCACTGTTAGATTAGACTTACGTTTGAGTGCAACACTGTGCTTATTGGTGAGATCACTGTGTTTTTACTCTCTCCATAGTCATCATCATCATCATCAAGTTTATTCTGGGGCATTGATCCCATAAAAGACACAAGTTAAAGCAGGCAAACATATTATAAATAGTATAAAATATTTTAAATGAACAATTTGAAATCAAATATAGAAAATCACAATGTATGGCTCACGATTATGCTTCTTTACAGTCACTATTTTATATCTAGATTACTCTTAAAAGAGACCATGCACAATTCAAAAAAATATGTTTACATCAAAGACAATAAATTCTTGTATGCCCAATTTTATAATCCTTAGAACAGACTGATGTTGTCTTAAACCTAAATTTAGACAAATCGGACGAATCAATTTTCTCCCTATCTGCGAATAAGCAAGACAGAAGAATAAAAACAAGAATAAAATAGGAATATAAAATGTCCTTCAGTTTGGGCACATTCTTATATAAAGGACAGCTATCAGAACTCATACTCCCTAAATAGCATTTGGCAGTGAAACTATTAATAGGTAAAATACCTAGTCTAAATTTGATACAAAAGCTGTAAACATAAAAAGGAAGTACATTATCCATGTAAGATTCAAATTTCATAGTGAACATAAAGTTAAAAAATGTATTGACTAGTCTTCCCTCCACTGCTCCTCCCATCATATTCTCCGATATATGGGACTAGAATCTAATTTTCAACAATTTCAGTGAACTTCCTTTCATGGTTCATGGGTTATTCCAAAAGCCTTGTAACCCCAAATTATTTCAATCGGGGTACTGCATTTGATGTATCCATTCCCAACAACTCTAATAAGCCATTTATGTCAGAAACCAGCTCTGCAGTATGCCAAAACCTCAGCCAATATACAAGCAATCTCAGATTCACTATATCTCTTTAACCCTAGGTCCAAAAAAGGGGAAGTGTTAGAGTACCAACAGGCAAGTTAAGAAGAGATCTGATTAAATGTTTCTCTTTAGTAGTTAAAACTTTAGCTTTCTGTATACCCCAGATCTTGGCTCCAAAGAGTGCAGTCCCATGGGCCTTTAGGCTACATAATAGAATATCCGGGGTAACTGATCTTAAGACAGTTGCTTTATGAATCTTTTTCTTTAATACAGCAGCCGCCATATTCTGCACCAGCAATACACATTTGGGGACGATGATAATGTGTGCAAGATTATAATGCCTAGGTAGTCAAACGTATTTGCCCTTTCTCTCACCTGCTTTCAGTCAACCTCTGTAGGACCTATGCGGATTTAGAGTCCTATTTTAGTTTTGGATGCTTATATCTTTAGGCCCCACTGTTTGCAGAAGTCCGAAAATTAATTTAACCAATTTTGCAGCCACATAGGGGTTTTAGATATTAACAATGTGTATCCTGCAAACAAAAGGGTTGGGATTTTAATATCATCGGGTTTAGGGGAGTCATTCACACTATAAATAAGTTGTCTAGTCATATAATTTATATCTAGTGTGAATAAAGTTGAGGCTAGTATAGAACTTTGTCTGACCCCTCTTTTGATGGCAATGTGGTCTTTCAACTCACTTTTTCCACACCAGCATAATTATCAGCGTTGAGTCTTATAAGTTTTTACAACAAGTTATATGGTAAACCCATGGCATTCAGAGCTTTCCATATACAATTCCAGGGGACCAGGTCTAATGCAGCCCTATGGTCAACAAAAGCCACATACAAATTTTGTTTCAATAAAGTCACATATTCCCACTGGCATATTGAAATGAAAGACTTGATCTATAGTGCTTACTTTATTTCTAAACTTGGCCTGCTAAGTGGACAAAATCTGGTTGTCAGAGATCCTCTCTTGCAGCCTCTCAAACAATTGCTTACAAAACACTTTTTGGACATTGTCTAGCAGGATGATAGGTGTGTAATGTGTGGGGTTCTTCTTTTTGCCCTTCTTATGAATCCATGTGATATCAGATCCTCTCTAGGAAGCAGGAATCTCTGCACCAGCTAAAATGACATTGGAGAGTAAGCTAAAATAAGGCACCCACACCATGGGCTCAGAATGAAAGGAATCTTATCAGGGCCTAGGGCTCTCACCTTACGCAAGCTTTCAATAGCTATTGATGTGCCCAAAAGAGAAAATTTGATCGTATCCGCTTGATCAATGTCAGTGGTATTATTACGTCCCTCGGGCACAGTGAGTTCAGGGGTTTCATCTGTTGGAAATGCACTTTAAATAGTAGACAAATGAGAGATTCATACCTGTGGTTGTATGTAATACTCCACCCAATTAGAACTATGCAGGCTACCATGAGCAATGATATGCCAAAAGGAATGGTTATTATTGTTCCTTGTAGCTTCCAATAAGTCCTACCAATTGGAACCATTCCAGTTCCATAGCCAGGGTATATCTGCAATACTACTTGGCCTCTGTAATTGCCACTCTACAGTGGGATTTAACTACAGACAGTAAACTAGGTTTATTTTACGAGCTTTGTTAAACCATGGGTCCTTTGCACTATACCTTACATGGAATGGCCTGCAGTACTTATAATAGGACTCCTTTATAATTAGAAATAATTAGTGATGTATATCATTATTTGGTATTAGGTGGGAACAAGGCCCCAATTCAGAAGCAAAGACAATGTATTTATCAGTCAGCACCTTAGTTCTCTTGGCAATATATGGCCATTTAATGGATCTATGATCATTCCCTACTATCAGTTCAGTATGCATTACATTTTTTACCATAGACATATCATGCATTGCTACATCTTTTAATGTTAAAGTGAGGGCATGGTGATCACTGTCATTCCTCAGTATGATTTCCATGTCATGGAGTATGGGCCATAATTTAAGGTCTAACATAAAATAGTTAATTCTGCTACCATAGCTGTCACGCTTAAATGTGTATGCCCTCATAATGTCTTATGGAGTTCTCCTATTACAAAGCAAACACAAGGAGATGATGGATGGAGCGCTGAAACCTTTCAGACACTCACCCCAAGTCACAGATCTGAGTTGAATCCATCGTCAATCTTTAGCTCACTTCGCCACCTCAGTTCAGACCCAGCTATATGCAAATCAGTCTTGACCCTGTGCCTCATGGAAACAGTCCAGCCCGAACTGCCAAGCCAGGTCTTCCCTGAACCGGAAACAAGCATCCTGGGACCGGTTTCTGGGTAACACCCTTCATCAGCCAGGCTAGCTTGAATCCAGTGGCAAAGTGAGCAAGGGACCCACGTCTGGGCATACCCTGCCAATTTAGGGCGAATAAAGCCAACACAAGCAGATGATGGACGGAGCGCTGAAACTTTTCAGACACTCACCCTCCGTCACAGATCTGGGTTGAATCCCCCATCATTCTTTAGCTCACTTCGCCACCTCAGTTCAGACCCAGCTATATGCAAATCAGTGTTGACCCTGTGCCTCATGGGAACAGTCCAGCCCAAACTGCCAAGCCAGGTCTTCCCTCAACCGGAAAGAAGCATCCTGGGACCGGTTTCTGGGTAACACCCTTCATCAGCCAGGCTAGCTTGAATCCAGTGGCAAAGTGAGCAAGGGACCCACATCTGGGCATACCCTGCCAACTTAGGGCGAACAAAGCAAACACAAGGAGATGATGGACGGAGCGCTGCAATTTTTCAGACACTCACCCCCAGTCACAGATCTGGGTTGAATCCATCATCATTCTTTAGCTCACTTTGCCACCTCAGTTCAGACCCAGCTATATGCAAATCAGTCTTGACCCTGTGCCTCATGGGAACAGTCCAGCCTGAACTGCCAAGCCAGGTCTTCCTGAACCGGAAACAAGCATCCTGGGACCGGTTTCTGGGTAACACCCTTCATCAGCCAGGCTAGCTTGAATCCAGTGGCAAAGTGAGCAAGGGACCCACGTCTGGGCATAGCCTGCCAACTTAGGGCGAACAAAGCAAACACAAGGAGATGATGGACAGAGCGCTGAAACTTTTCAGACACTCACCCCCAGTCACAGATCTGGGTTGAATCCATCATCATTCTTTAGCTCACTTCACCACCTCAGTTCAGACCCAGCTATATGCAAATCAGTCTTGACCTTGTGCCTCATGGGAACAGTCCAGCCCGAACTATCAAGCCAGGTCTTCCCTGAACCGGAAACAAGCATCCTGGGACTGGTTTCTGGGTAACACCCTTCATCAGCCAGGCTAGCTTGAATCCAGTGCAAAGTGAGCAAGGGACCCACGTCTGGGCATACCCTGCCAACTTAGGGTGAACAAAGCAAACACAAGGAGATGATGGATGGAGCGCTGAAACTTTTCAGACACTCACCCCCAGCCACAGATCTGGGTTGAATCCATCATCATTCTTTAGCTCACTTCGCCACCTCAGTTCAGACCCAGCTATATGCAAATCAGTCTTGACATTGGGCCTCATGGGAACAGTACAGCCCGAACTGCCAAGCCAGGTCTTCCCTGAACCGGAAATAAGCATCCTGGGACCGGTTTCTGGGTAACCCCCTTCATCAGCCAGGCTAGCTTGAATCCAGTGGCAAAGTGAGCAAGGGAACCACGCCTGGGCATACCCTGCCAACTTAGGGTGAACAAAGCAAACACAAGGAGATGATGGACGGAGCGCTGAAACTTTTCAGACACTCACCCCCAGTCACAGATCTGTGTTGAATCCATCATCATTCTTTAGCTCACTTCGCCACCTCAGTTCAGACCCAGCTATATGCAAATCAGTCTTGACCCTGTGCCTCATGGGAACAGCCCAGCCCAAACTGCCAAGCCAGGTCTTCCCTGAACCGGAAACAAGCATCCTGGGACCAGTTTCTGGGTAACACCATTCGTCAGCCAGGCTAGCTTGAATCCAGTGGCAAAGTGAGCAAGGGACCCACGTCTGGGCATACCCTGCCAACTTAGGGCGAACAAAGCAAACACAAGGAGATGATGGACGGAGCGCTGAAACTTTTCAGACACTCACCCCCAGTCACAGATCTGGGTTGAATCCATCATCATTCTTTAGCTCACTTCGCCACCTCAGTTCAGACCCAGCTATATGCAAATCAGTCTTGACCCTGTGCCTCATGGGAACAGTCCAGCCCGAACTACCAAGCCAGGTCTTCCCTGAACTGGAAACAAGCATCCCTTGCTCACCGTCCATCATCCTCTTGTGTTTGCTTCATTCTCCTATTACAGACACGTAGGACATACTATGGTGTTAGCAGTCCAGCTGTAGTGTTGCAGCTGGCCAATTTTTACTGCGTTTAACATGAAGGACCGGTATGCCTAGGCTCTCATCCTCAAATTCTGTCAGAATATGTACACAATCAAGAGGTTCATATGTGACATTAAAGTCCCCTGCAATCAGAATTGAATGTCCTTCATTTTTACATCTTACATGTTCTTCAAATATCTATAAAGTTATAGACTCTGAGTTCTTATGAGAAGAACGGACATTATACAAGATCATGTAAAACACAATTTTGAACTCCATGCTTATATCTACAATATCTGGGGATAGAATACCTAATTTACAGATTCTACAGCTAACTGACATTATTAACCCACATGAGTAGACCTCCTGATGATCGATCAAGGGAAGAGCCTCTATTCTGTGTGTTAAGAAACCTGTCTTGTGCATTCACTCAGTAGACCAGGTCACCTGAAACAAACATATATGATAGGAATCTATGTAAACCCCCTACACTGGATCGCTTGCTTTGTAATTCATACCAGATACATTATTGAAAGTACTCGCAGTTATATAGGCTCTGTAGTGATCTGAGAAGCCTGAGCATTTTTGCAATTTGGAACAGATATACCACACACTTGATCCGAGTAAGTAAGACCTAAAACACTCAGATCACCTAAGTCGAGAGGGAAGGCCATCCCTGATCGTACTGTAGCAACTGGAGTCACATCCCCTGCTCTAAGCAATTCTCTAACTGTCACTAAGCTGTCCCTCAGTCGGTGGTTCTCATTTAATGATGATTTACTCCTTGGATGATCTGCCATTTGCTCATACTTCATGCCCTGTGCTCCTGTCACTCTTTCAAAGATGGGCATAGCGTATACAAATGGCTTATTATGCTTGAAGTGTATTCCTGAACAATTAGCCAGGGATGCTGCATGCCTAAGCCTACCGTACCCATTGCGAGCTATGCATTAAAAATTTATGCAATCATGGGTCTCTTGTGGTGATAAAATATGTTGAACATATCCTATATCTAAGTGTATAATCGAGTGGCAGTGCCTAATTTCCTTAATTCAATGTATCGCCTTATTTATAAGCGAATCATTATCCTCACGGATGTGGAGCCTCAGCTTTGGAATGTTTTGTTAATGAAAAGACATAAGATAAGGTTGTCGTATGATGTGACAACAAAAATAGAGTTGTTGTGACAAAATGACCATGATACTAATCTAAAAATCCTTGCATTTAATGAGTTATGATTGCTGTGCGTCCTTACCGCCACTAATGACCTTACACTTGATGACACCAGCGACAACTTCAATGACATCACTGATGGTATAACATAGCACATTGTCAGTAAGATCCCTGCCGCTACCCAAGGATATGTCATCATATCCTTTTTTTTTATCATATAGTGTACAGTCATGCCCACTGGCTATGGCGGACTGTAGGCTCAGGCACAAGCCTTCATCCACACCCAGTGTTCATGAGGAGAGAGCGCTGAGGCAGAGATTAATTCTCCTGAGGCCCATTCTGTGAGCCTGACCTTTGCTCTTGCTCTATGATGGGTCAGACTGATTTGCATATGGCCATGTCTGAACTGGGGTGGTGGAGTGAGCTAAAGAATGATGATGGATTAAACCCAGATCAGTTGACTGGGGGTGAGTGTTTGCTTGGCTCAAACGTTCCGTCCATCATCCCCTTTTGTATCGCTTTGCTCTATGCTGAGCATGAAGGAGTGCCAAAGCCAGAGACTACTTTTTTTGTTTCTAGTCAATTCAAGATTCAGGGCTTTGGTTTGGCCTGAACATTTCCTTATTGCCCCACTGCTGTACCTTATTAGACATGGCGGTCAGAGGTGTCTAGTGTGGCTCAATAGGCATTCAGCTAAGCCCCTCGTCAAGTTCACAGCCTCTGTACCCATACTCCAGTGCTCACTATATTCATTTGTAATTCTGTTTACAAGACTATGGATACAGAGCCTGGTCACGGACACGGTCCTATATTGACAAACTTAATATCAGACCTTACTGCACATGGTATTTGTCCATGTTCATTAGTCTCAGTATGCAGGCACGTTTGCACTCCTTCCTTGACATATCCTCCAGAGGTGTTCAGGATCCTGAGGGTTCAGACCACTGAGCAATGGGTTTGTGAATGCCAGGTTGCTCTGGGTGTAGGATCTGACCTCCAACAAAGTTATGGGCTTAGTACCCCACCCCAGAGCCTGAAGGATTTGGCATTTGATGTGTCCTATAAACCTAGACAGAAGGCCCGCCCTTCACCTGGGCCCTTTGTTCAGCCCAACTGATTCACTGTCGCTAAAGTGATGTCATTGATGATGTTATATTTGAAGGTATAAACTATGGAATTGCTGTTTTCATAAATTACATCATTTGTGTGGCCATGAGTAGTGCAGTGAGGTTAGGGTGTTAAGGTTGCCACTCTACCATTAGCAGCAGATGTTAGGAACAGGGAGTGTCTATTTTCCATGCCCGAACTCCAGTTGTGCAACCAAGGCCACTTCACATGACCATCGGCAGTGAGTACTGGGTGCATCATGTGAGTTTAGTGAAAACGTTTACCTTATCTTTATGCACCAAACCCGCTGTGCACTGTCTTTGATCATGCACAGCTAGTCTTGAACCCAATGCACATGACCTTTGACCTTGGCACAGGGTGCAGCATCGGGCCACGCCATGCTTTTTCATGTGCTCTAAACCTATGGGCAAGCACTGGGCAAGGGACACGTACCACAGTCTGAATCCAGTCTCCATGGGGCATATTATCAAGGGCTGGCGATAACATTATCACCGCTTTAGTGTCCGTTTTCGGGCTTTATTAACAAGGACACGCTAGCGCGTGTTTCCTTGCCTTAGCGCCTCGCCTCGCATCGCTAATGAGATGGAAGGTAGGCGTGCCTCGTAAAACTTCAGTGTAAAATATTGCTAACGGGGCTTCGCGATATTTACAACGAGTCCCCGTCCGGTCTAGCGCTGATTTTTTTCGCGCTAACTCAGCCTTAACGCAGGAATTTAACGTCTGTTAAATTCCTGACTAAGGCATACCTAACATGGGAGGTGGATTATGCTGATACGACCACAGGGTCGTATCAGCAAGGTTATCGCCGTTTTCCATGGAACATCGCTGGAAAACCAGCGATGTTCCATGGAAAACACCGCTATCGCTGGAAAATTATCGCCATTGCGCTATGCGTTGTTAATACAGCGATGGCATGGCGATAATTGCCAGCGATAGCCGGCGATAAAAAAAAACTCGCTAAGAGCGGCCAGCGATAATTATCGCTGCCGCTTGATAATATGCCCCTTTGTCCTTAAGCACACTGTGGATGGCCTAGGAAAGGGAAACTTGAGAATGTCGATTTGAAACATGGCACATGAACTTTGACAAAATGGGGGCTTTAAAAGCAATATCACTGGGATAAAGTATTGTTTTACATATTATTCACACACCTACAGACAGTTCTGCTGGGGAGCTATGCTGTGTAAACAGTAGTTCTATTACTGTACTCATTTAGGATATTCCAACATGATTTGATTAGCACCAAACACTGTATGTAATAAGCATCTGGACATTAGATTCTCCTTTATCTATACAGACTATAGGTACTGAATGCGCACACACTGGGAGTCTTTTCCGGTGTTAAGGTTGGGTTACTTTCAAGGTTGCATGAGCGAAAGACTACATCCTCCCTGCCAGCACTGTTCGTGGTCTCTGAATGTACTTGAATATTTCTAGTTTCCAGCCTGTCAATCCAATGACTTTCACTATGCTAATTCTTGATCTAAAAACACGAAAACATGTTTAAAATTGAATACACAAACTCGGGATGAGTGCCTGGCTCACAATCCCGCTAAGATTCGCACACACATTGTCATTTCTAAAATATTTTTTGTAAAAAAGAAAAAGGCATATCTATTCTCATTCTTTTTGATTTTTCCTTTGATCAGGAAAAATATTGCTCTGGGGTCTGAATACATTGGAATATTGAAGCAAATTATTTATTCATTAAAAGACAAAGAAAAATAACATGAGTTCTAAAACTAAATATATCAAGCTCTGAAATTTGCATGTTTTCCAGCGGCCCCGGCGACTATGCATAATTCATGACCTTGCATTTCAGTAATGTTTGATACGTCTTCCTGAAAGTGTTTCATTAATGATTAGGTCACATGGACAGATCATTTATATAATGTCCTTTAAAGTATTTTTCCAGTTTGCCATTTTGCCGAATCCATTAGCTTCTTCAACATACCCTTAAACCATGTTTAATAAATGCAGGCTTTGAAGAGAGAGCGAACAGCAGAGCTTTAATTGTCTGTGTCTATTCTAGATGCCTACACTCTGCTCAGGAAACGCGTCCACCTGGCTGGGCATTGTCTGAATTTCTCTCGTATGAAAAGATATAGAATAAATCTCCTACCTCCTACCAAAACATTACTGAATTTTAAAATATATACTCAGGATGCACACTGTCACACTCTCTTTTGTAACATTTTTGGTTACTTTGTTTTAAATGTAGAGTAAAGTAATACAGGTTCTGTTATTTAAATTAAATCACTTCTATCTAAATAAAATTGCAAAGATATATTTATTGTTACAGAGCATTAAATCTAAAACTTTGACAGTGCTTAATTTGTAAAAGAATGAGTGCCAGTGCCCAAAACTCTGATCAGAAGCTTCAGTTGGAGCAGCTTCGGTTGGTGCAATTAAACGTCGGAGTGCCGAATACCAAGGCTGGTAGTCTCAAATCAATCTTGTGCCTTTTTAATCCACTACTAGCCACTCCCTGCCCCTTTATCTCGCTTTTGCAGGTTTCTGCTTTCTCCCTTTGTGACGGTGTTACAGGCTCACTCTTTCTCAGTGTTTCCGTTCTGTGCTTTTTTCCCTTCACTTGTGCTCAATAAATATTGGATGAGGATAATTAAGTGCCGGTTCCTGAAAATAAGTGCTGGTGGCCCCCACCTGCAACCACTAGCAACATTTTATCACTGAACCTGGATAGATAACTACAAACATACCTTTCGAGAATAATTTAATGTACAATGTTTGCTAACAAGAATTACCTACTATATACCAGTACGAGTATTTTGCCTTAGGTCTCCCATTGGCCAAGAATTACTTCCAGTATATCTGGGCCTGCATTTTGCTATGGGTGCCTCTCTTATGACAACAATTATCTCCAATATACCAGTGACAGCATGCTACATAGGTGCCCCTTAAGCTAAGAATTATTTCTAGTATGCCATAGTCTGCAGCAGATTCACAAGGATAAAATCACTCTAACTCACTCACACTTTCTTGCCCACTCTCACTCATACTTGCTGTCACTCATACTCACTTTTTCAGACATTCATTTTGTTCCCTCTCTCACTCAAACACACTTTCTCACTTACTTATTCGACTAATACTCCTGCTCACAGTCAGACACACACAACCGTACCTAAACACCCACACTCACTTCTCAGTCACTCACAAACCCACTTACACATACTTACTCTTTCACATTTGCTGACTCTCACTCACAACTCTTTCCGCAGTCTGCTTTAAACTCATGGCTTTCGTGTTAAACTTTAATAAACAGGATTCAGTGCTACCCTCAGATTCCGTCCTCGGTGCAACTGCACCCACTACACCATTGACAGCTATGTCCCTGACTCATTTCCACTCACTCTCACAATCTCCCCTCACACACTAATCCTAACTCACTCTCATTCCTTCATTCACTCTCTCACTCTCACTTTCACTTATTCATGCTCTCATACTCACTCTCACCGATTCCCAATTTTATTTTCATTGACACTCTCAGACACACTCAATCTCACAAAGGGCCTGATTACGATGGCGGTGAACCCGCCACCGGCAGGTTCACTGCCATTGTAGGGCCATTCACCGCCCGCCAGATTGTGATGGGGGGTGGTGTGCTGGCGGGCGTAATGACACTTGTGGGACCGCCGCCTTATAGGCGGCCGGTCCCAATCCCCTGGACGATGGTGGACAGACTGAAGTTCGTCCGCCATCATAATGAGCCCCTAAGTCTCATTCGTTCTAAAACACAAACACACTCAAAAAACACACACTCACAAATGCAAAGCGAAACAGCTTTGTTGTTTACTTACCTTGCTTCCTTAGGAATACCTAGGCAAGTTGGTCTTTTCTGTGCAGACTGCGAGTAAAATATTAAATGTAGCTATTTCCAACTACCTTGTAACATTTTAGTGGATGACTCTACGGATTAGACTGCCCATATTGAAGACTTTCAATGTTCATTGGGCAAGCAACTCAAGGACATTGAGTGGAAGCCGGTAGCCTGTGTGCTGCATGTTAGATGTCTTTCAGACGCTTGTGCCTACAGTTTCGGGGGGACCAGCACTGCTCATTGCAAAACAACCAATGTGTTTCATCCAGACTACCTTTCTTGGTACAGGCCTGTGAACACGTTGCTTCCTCTTTTTAAAGTCACTGTCGCCTCGCAACACTTACATAGTCTCTTTTTCTAGTTTATTATCGAAGTTATCTTTGTATTTCTTTGTTATTGTCTTGAAAAATATTTTAGTGTGCCTTGGGGTGAAAGTGTGCTCAACATACATAATTTCATATTTAATTTACTACCGTAATGAAGTATATGAAACATTGTGTAAACAAAGTTTTAAAAAGAATGCAATTCTGCAGCCTACTCTATACTGTTTATGCCTTTAAGGCGACCAGTCTTCTATTGTATGTAATATGTGGACGAGCATGTATTTCTTCAGTTTATTTCGCGTAAAATACTTTAATTTATGCCAAATGTTGAAACCTCTAATTCTGTTCCTTTCAAGATCTTAGTTATTTCAAAATTAAGAAATACTATTTACAAAAATGATTTTGATGCTGGAATAAGTATTGTGAATTTCAGTTGTCACAAAGCCACTGATCTAGTCACTTTCTAATGAACAATACATTATCTCATAGATAGCCCTCATAAATTGGCTGTATCCATGAATTAAGTTAGTTTTATGATTAAGCATTCAAATGAATGAGTGCTAATGTACGAATAGTTTCCCGTAATTTTGTTGCCAGTTCATTGTAGGTTCAGCTTCATTTTCCCACCCATTTCTGACATAAGTTTTTGTAAGCTCAATTCATGAGAATATCGATTATATACAATTGTGTGCTCATTTATGAATAGGAGCCAATATTCGATCCAAAAATTTGAATGTAAATTACATTTGTACTTTTTACTATTAATGCACACTTACCAAAATTTCTTATAGGTATAACAAGAACTTTCAGTGTTTCATCTTCAATGTCAGTGTAATGGGCCACCTGACACCGATTTATATAATTAGGATAAGTGAAGGCAATTAACTCAGTGGTATTGTTTTTAGATTCATTATGCATTTTGATAATGCGAATTATTCAGACAAGTGAATGAGTCAATTTTAATTTTCCTTTCTAGTTGTTCTTGCAGTTCTGCATCTTCCTTGTGCCCTAGTAGGTGCACCTTGTTAATTGTGACTATACATTTGGAGCCCAGAATGTTCAGTTTTTGGACTATATCTCTTCTACTTATGTCTTGCTTGCTTGCTTTTTTTGTTACCATGCTAAGTCAGTCCTTTCACGTTTCCATCATGCTAGTCTACAAAGAGCCTGGCAATTGGTTAGGTATATCCCTTGTTCTTGATAGCCTGGAGATGTTTCAATATCCTCTGTTTACCTTTATTCACTGTACTCTCAATATATTTTTTATTACATGGACTTTCCAGTATATATAACATAAAGTCTTTATTATATGTTTTTGGTCTTTATCTTTCTGCCATCTTTTGTTTCAAATTCTTGCATATTTTTGCCATATTGGCAAGCTATGCATTTATTACACATTATAAACCCCTATTGATTCATACACTAGCTAGCAGATGTCTTCTTCGAAATTGATATCACCATTGGATCCTTTCCAGTATGTCAGCGCTCAGCATCTCCCCTGGCACATGACTTCCTTATTGCAATTGCTCTGAATGGTCTACCCTCTACATTGAGCACAACCTCGCAGCCTTACCATTACTTTATTTCCATTACGTCTAAATAATGATGAAATCATCTGCCACTACATTCTACACTATTGCATCACCAGGTAAGTATAGTTAACAATATGTTAAAATATGTTAAAAGTAGAAATGACACTATCTCACTCTCTGACATATTATATAGTGTTTATATTCATCATGTAAACCTGGTTAATAATAATTTTTTTAATATTGCTTTCTGGGACAAGAAAATGACACACTTCAGGGGAAGTGGTGATCACAGAGGGTGACACCATGCACTCCATTGGTCAGGGGTACCCCCTTCTTGCCAGCCCAGAAGCCTGGATCAATAAGGGAGAGCTGCCCAGCAACTGAGATCCCTGCTTGGAAACCACAAAAAGAAGATGGACTGCCCTGCTGAACCCATGGTCTGCACCAAGAAGGACTGCACTCATAATGACTGCACCTGCTGCACACTCTGGTCTTCACAAAATGGAACTTTGCCTTGCTTGACAATTTAAGGAGTGGAACCTTGGCTGGTGTTGTGGACCCTTCAAGACCCCAAAAGGACCTTCTCCAAGAAGATACAGAAGTTTGTAATCATTTGGAGAATTATTGCTGAAATGCTCCATAAATTGACTGACCCGTTGTCGGGAGTCAAGGTGAATACGTCGAACTGCCTGAACTTCAGGTTTGCCCCACTGAAAGCTCCGGAGCTCTTCTCCATTGACGATGAGAGCTAAGACCTCCAGGAATCACCGAGGCCTCGCGCTGAAGCAAGCCTCCATCGTTGAACTGCAACCCTGCCTGCCGTGGAGATTTGCTCAACGTCGAGAGAAAAAGAACCAAAAAAGTGACAACGTGCGAAGGCAAAATTTTGACCAGCCCCAACCACCTCATTGTATCTTACCCGAGCCCCATCACAGTCAGCTTGAAACTTTGACTTGGTCCTGGTCAGGCACAACCAAATGTCCCAGGATGGTAATTTATGCTTTTAAGCACTAGAAAGCACATTTTTGCATTTAATCTTTAAAAATTAATATCTCAGGTTCCCTACATTAGAATTTTGTCATTTTGGTGTCATTTTAAGCATTGAATTATGTTTAATTTTTATTAAATTTGTGTTCTATTTTTATTGTCTTTTTGCGACTTATTTATTTACTGCTATTGGTGTTTTTTAATGCTTTACACACCTGTCTCCTAAGTTAAGCCTGACTGCTCCTGAGCCAAGCTACCAAGGGTTTAGCAAGGACTAATTTATTGAGACTTTACTGGACCTTATTTGTGATTGTGGTGTTTTTACTAGCTGTACATACTGAGGAAGTTAACATTTTTGACATAAATTAACAACATGACAATGTAAAAATGTGTCTGAACATTAGCATAGGAAATGTGTGTCAATATAGAGGCTAGAGAAAATGAGCTTTTATTAAATGTGCAAAAAAGAGAACAATGCTGCTTATTTCTGCAGAAAGCTCCCATTTCCGTAGTTTTTTCACTACTAGGCCTCAATAATTTCTGTTATTCCTTCCTTTCCCTTTTAATAAAATGAATGCCTTTTTGTAAATACTGATTTAACATTATAATTGAAGTGTAGAACTTAACATCTTCGGGAAATGTGCTGTTTGCTGCAAAATGTATTTTGTTCCTTCCTCACACCATATGACTTCATCGTATTTCAGATAGTTACCTCTGCCATTTGCTTAGAATGAACAAGTATATTACTATAGATTTGAGTGTAATGATCTAACCAGGACATGCTATATATTAATGCTTCATTTCATAGCGCAGCCCTTTGTTACACAATGGGACACTGAACAGCTTTCAGAGTAGGCTTGCAAAGCTTCTCATGAGAACCTTCCTAGATGTATCTTTTTGTAATACGCTGTAGCAACATTCAAATAACAACATGTCGACATGGATGTTTACCGTGGGAATCGAGAGAGAAGACGACGGACCATCGGGAAATCCTTTCTTACTGGCTAGAGATGATCCAACATTCAGAATTTGCAAAATGTTTTGTGCTTTTCTATTTAGCACATGTTTCTGATTAAAGAGGCAATGCATTCTATGCACATCTTCCCCCCTGCCAACCCCTCTAGCACTTGACTGTGCTACTCCTGCCTGAAATTGCTGTGAGCTACTGCTAACCGTGATTTTCTGTTATTCTTATGCCTTTTTGGAGACTTTCTCCTTGCTGATCATAGCTACTGCTGTGATTATTTCCTTTCACCTGTGTTAATGGCTGCTACTGCAGCTGTTAGGGAACTCAGGTGAGTTTCCAGAACTACTATCTATGGCAGGAGTCTCCAACGAGTAGCTCGGGAGCTACTGGTAGCTCTCCAGTACCTTCAGAGTAGCTCTCAGAGGTAAGTCAAGCTCAGTATCAAATTCAGAGAGTAGATGCCTATTAGAAAAGGCAGCACTGCTCACCTCAAGACCCTTAGAGTGACAGCCAGCCAAACCTTTGGCAGTAACTCATACTACTACTCACTGTATTGGCCCATAGTCAGTCAGTCAGTCAGTCAGTCAGTCAAAAATACTTTTATTGATTCGTTAAAAATCATAAAAGGATGGCAAACCATCATAAAACACTATACTTTAAATGAGCATTTTTTTTTTTTTAAACATAAAAGAGAAAAAAAAAGGCCTTAGGGTCATGACCACAATTAAAAAACTAACAAGCATTACAATACATTTAAAAATGTCAGCCAGCAGATTATTTATTAGCTACTAGGCATGAATCAATTTTTTTCCAGTTCCTTTGCTGCTATTTTCCAGAATTTTATAGCGCTACAAGACAGGGGAATCGAAAACCCTCCAAGACACCTAATGACTGCGGCTCTACATGTTCTTATCTGTTCATTCCTTAAAATCTCCCCAAGAATGGATTTACGGGTTTTCAGTAAAAAAGGGCAAGTACATAGTAGGTGTAGTAGTGACTCCTCCCCTTGACCACAAAGGCGACATTCCTTAGATGGCCATATATGTTTCCATGTTGGGGTCAAATCCTTTGAGGGGAATGATCCCATTCATAGCAACATCAGGTAGTGCTTTTTATGGTGGGAGAAATGTTCGATCAGATACTGTTGCGGCTTCAGCCTCTGGTAGGCCTGTATCACCGCCCAGGCATGATGTTTTTTTGCAAAGTTCATTTTATCAGCTATTAAAGAGATCCGCTTGATTGCAGTATTCACCACGCTTTTGAATCCAACATACGTTACTGGTGTTAACCAGGCCTCCTCTAGTTGTAATGCCGACAAAGATTCCTTCAGGATTATCGTGATTGAATTAGCTAGTCTTCCTTGATTTTCAATCTCGACCCAACAGCCTGTATCCAATCTCAATTTATCTAAGCCACAAGGAGATTGACCATGTTGTAGTCCCTGCTTTATCAGACACAACATGTGTGTGAACAGTGGACCATAAAAGAAGCATGGCAGCAGTAGCCTGAGCAGTAATCAGTGCTGACCCACCAAAGTGTGGGACTGCAGGAGTCAGAGTGAAAATGTGTCAGTTGGGTGCATGATCAGCTCAAGACCTGGTGAGAACAGGGCATGATCCAGACCAGAGAAAATTAAGAGATTTATCAGCATTTATGTGCGTCCGTAATAAACACTATTGCTGCCTGAAAGCTACGCCTGGTGTCCAGGACCACCAAATGTGTTTGCTAGCCGCCATCATCAGGGTGTTATCTCTGACATAATTGTGCTCGTTCCTGGCATAATAGTGCCAATGGCATAATAATGGTCATCCTTGACTTTTTGGGTATTTTTGGTCTAGTTGTGGTATACTGGCAGCCATCATTGACATACTAGGAGCATGACTGGCCTACATTTACCTATTCCTGGCATAATAATGGTCATGACTGATATATGGTCTCTGCTCTGACCCTTATGGTTTCCAGCCTTGGCACAACTGTGGCCGTAGTATAATGGTGGGCATTACTGGCATAACACAGGCATCCGTGATGCTGTGGTGAGCATCCATGGCATATGACTGTAATACCTGGGTATTCAAAGTAGTCTGTCCATATGAGGCATTTGTATATGGGAGTACTTGATGAAAATGACAAGCTGATGTTTTGGGACTGACAAGCTGATGTTTTGAGACTGTGCACTTTCTTAAAACTGATATTTTAAAGGCAGTTTTTGTTTTCGGAAATGGGTTTTCTTCTGGAAAATTGAGTTTGTTCGCTCACAGTGGAAAGTAGTATTTGATAGAAAAATGTGCATTTTAAGGAACTGATGAATGATAATTCATGCTGACCTGGGTAGACCTACTTCTGTATTTATGTCCTTTGTGCCATAGGGCACGTCAAGATTTGAATGTTACTTCATAAGTCAGGTAGAAGCATTTTATATTGATGAACTTTTTCCCGGCATTTCTGTTAACCGCACTTCTGCTTAGGGCAGTCATAGTGTAATCACTATTTTACAGTTATAAAATTTGCTAGTAGCTCAGGAAGACTTTCCTTGAGCAGAAGTTGCTCTCACTACAGAAAACGTTGGAGACCCTGATCTATAGGGAGTTCGATCTCTCATAGCTATTAGCCTGTTGCTCCAAATTTTCTCTTTCTCTTTTCCAAAGGAACTCTTTATGGGTTTTGGCTAGGATAAATTAGATCCTTTAGTTTAAGATAGAGATTATCTGCCACATGCATCAAACTGAGCAATTGCGATTCCTTAATAGCGATTATTAAGGAATCGCTATTAAGGAATCGCAATTGCCTATGAATGTAGGTTTCGCTAAAAAAATTGCGATTCCTACACATTTCCTAATAGCGAGTCACAAATTGCGATTCGCTATTAGGGAATGCTTTCCCATTCATTCCTATGGGCCTAGAGCCCCATAGGAATGAATGGGAAACCATTCGCAATTTGCGATTACCAAATAGGTAATCGCAAATTGCGAATGCAATTTCAAGAGTGCCAGGGGCCAAAAGGCCACCCTGATGCACCCCCAAAATTGGCATGTGTGCACATGGCACTTAGAAAATGCAATTTTGTGCATTTTTCTATGGAATTGCAAAATACCATCAACTTGTAGTTGATGGTAATTTGCGATTCCTTAATGCAAAGTCGCATTCTGAGAATGCTTCTTGCATTGCATTTAGGGAATAGCAAATTGCGATTCTCTAATTCATTCACAAAATAGGTAATTGCAAATTTTGTGATTACCTATTTTGCGAATGGCTTTGGGCTTGATGCATCCCAAAAGGCTAATTACCGGTCGCAAAGAGGCCGATTCTGCGAATCGGCCCGTTTGCGACCGGTAATTAGCTTGATGCATGTGCCCCTAATTCCTTTACGGAACACACTGTTATTTTACCTGCTAATTATAACCAACTTTTTCTTGATAATTCTGTAAACAGACTTATTTGACTAACCTAAATAAAAAAGACAAAAAAGCTGACTAATCGCTTAATAAGAAAATAAAACTTTCAAAGCTTCACCAAACCTTTCATCATTGACTGAACATTAAATACTATAAGTTGATGATGAATTTAGAAATGTATTTGGGTTGTGCTCCATTCTAACACAGTGGTAAAGATTCATTGACATGAAGAAGAAATGAAAATGAAAATTGGAAATTGGAGATTTTCTTAATAAGTTGGAGCTGTTTATAAAACTTTTGCAAGATTTCCACGCTCGCAGTATCTACCTGAGTCTACTAATAAACCACTTTCCAACATTAAACATTTGTACATTAAATGACCACTAACTTGATAAAAGTGGCAATAAATCATTATTTGTCATAGGGTAAACATATACATAACCACTTACAGATTCACAATATTAATAAACTCATCAAGGTTACATGATCCTGATCTAGACTACATGCTCCTACATGCTCATGAAACTTTTTAGCAACTGACTATGTAAATATGCTATGTAAATATTTTTTTTATAGAGCGCACGAATACGAAACAGGTTGGTGTCTTGGCAGTAGTCTTACAGCATCCTAAAGGAAAAGGTCATTTGGAGATCTTAATTTGTTACTAGGGGAAAAAACCAAGATTTTAGTTGGTAATTTGTTTAATTGCGTATATTTTTTAACTTCTATCCTGCATCTGTTTGAGCTGATTGAAATAATTATGTACTGTCTTGAAAACTAAAATATACTCATAATTTCCTTAAAATTCTCTTCTCATGACTGAATTTTGTTATTCTGTATGTGACATCATCAGGAAAATTCAATAGGTTACTACAGCTGAGCTATAATTTAAGAGGAAGCATGTATTCAGTTATAGCAATTGATTTCTAATGTCCAGATTATTTTGGTCTGCTGTATAGTTGAAAATTATTTAAAAAAAGACTCCCACAGAAAAATCTGATAATTTAAAGAGATCAATGGTGAATTAAATTTGCTGATTTTGTTTGTTGGTGTCTTACAGTCATTAGATCATAAAAGAAACGTTTTAGATCTTGTATTCATTCCATGCACTGATCACATTCAGGATAAGTGAGCTGAGATATGTATTTGATAATCTGAAACATAATTCATTTGCTTGAATACTTTGCTGCCAATCATATTGATTTTGTATTACAACTGCCTTGAAATCAGAATCTAGCAGAAACTGAACTATGGGACTATGGGTGTGGGTATTTTATATTAAAACAGATGTGTGATGCATGCTGTGCTTCAATGGAAGATATGAGCTTCTTAACTGAAAGATGTTGCCATATCATAATCGTGAAAATGCATCCATTCAAGTGTTTCGTTAAGTAAAGAATGTGTCAATTTGTGGCCATTTCAGAACCCTACACTCTTTCTGTAGAGGGTTTTGACTTTTTAGTGTTATAGACTAGATGTGAGCTTGGTCCATTAAAGGGTGGGGATGGTAGTCCAATCAACAATTTTAAAATTGGACTGGGCTGATCAATTGACCAAAAAGTAAATTCATACCTAATTTTCATAAAGTCCATATTGAAT
Organism: Calotriton arnoldi; assembly: GCA_963921515.1. Classification (NCBI taxonomy): domain Eukaryota; kingdom Metazoa; phylum Chordata; class Amphibia; order Caudata; family Salamandridae; genus Calotriton; species Calotriton arnoldi. The sequence goes on from CAWUFW010002950.1 coordinate 482,176, forward strand.
ATGAATAATTGAGTACGTCTGCTGTTTAAAAAGTTAACTGGAGATTATTTGTAAACTAGTCGGCATTTTGGAAAACCCAGATTTGGTCTCTGAGCCCCTTCAGACTGTAGAACACAAGAAGCAATGTATACATAAACATAAGCAATACAAAGAAAGTGACTCATTTAAGATAGCCTACATTTTTTGTTTGCAAGCAATTCATCAAAATCATACAGTATTTATTTAAAACTCACAAGATATCTATCTGTAGAGATCGAGAATCCTAATCCACACTTACAATTGACTATGCGCTGATGTGAAGTGGTAGCATTACATTAAATTAGACATGTCTCAAAGTTACACTGCAGGCTGGTGTTAACACTTCCATTCTCGTGTACAAAATATAACCCAATGCACAGTATACATTCCATTTTGGTCAGAAACCAATCATGTTTGTTTGTCTGAATATCTCTTTGTATTTCAAGCAAACTCATTTTTGTGAGGCCTTCATATGAACAGCTGTGTGTGGCATACATTTGGGCTTGTGGAGGTAGTTGATCATGATAGGAAGATAAGCAAGCAAAGAATATATTAATCTCAAGCTGAAAGGCCATAAGGTCTCAGTCATGTCACATCACATATCAGTATCTCTGAAAAGCTGGAAGGTTTACGGCAGAGTATACTACATGTAAAGCTTGCATCTGAGCTAGTGATACAAGAGGTCATCTGTAAAATGCATGTAGACAAGGGCCATATATATGAACCCCTTTCACCGTCGGATGTTTCACTTCTTGTGAGGCTCTGGTGGTGCAAACCTCGAAATCATATCTATGAGGCCACTCAAAGACCCTTTTGTGGCTTTGAATGGCCTCATAGATATGGAGTAAGGCAAGGCAGCGCAAATCATTGTGTTGCCTTACACTGCACTCTGGAGCTGTTCCATGGGCATTGTGGTGGGTGTTCCTACACAACACCCATGGATTTTGATGTTTCCTCAGATTTACAAAACCATACAAACCTGGGGATGTGCCAAAACCATACCATCATCGGTGATGTCACTGACCATGCCGTGAGTGATGTACTATTTGAGGTTACAAGCAGTGCATTGCGGGGGCACGAGTTATAGTTAGCTCAGCTAACAATAACTGCTGAATTTCACTGGTTTTGTATGAGTATATTCTGAGCCTAACTATAATGTCCCTGTAACCTTTTTTTTTCCAGTGAATTTCTAAGGTTTTATTAATTCTATTTCCTAACTATAACGTCCCTGTAATCTTAGTTTTTTTCCATGAATTTCTCTGTTTTTTTTTTTACGTGAAGTAAGATGCCCATCGTGATGCACAGTGGGGGTGGGGTTGAACACAGGGCCTGGCCTAGCATTGTGCTGTCCCCACCCAAGTTTTCTGATTCTGCCCCCCTCTCCTTGCCATCCATTGTCCATGCGCCCTCATTACAGCCATGTGTGGCTGTTGTTCTGCCAGTACCCTTCCAGCCTGCCCTAAACAGTTAGCTTGCTGCCCCATCTACCTCCTCCCTACCCTCTGTTGTCTGAGTTCACGCACCAGCTCCTCCCTCCTGTCTTGGATGGTCCAATGTGCTGCCACTGCCTTCCATTTAGCTAGATGTCACTGCCAACTCCTCCTGCCCTCCGTTCCCCAATTCTATGCAGCATCATTGTCTTCCTTCTTAGCCTCTGTGCGTAGCTTGCTGTCCCTACTCTCCTTCCCCATGCCCTCCGATGTCTGTGTGCATGCCCCGGCTTCCTCCATTCTGCCCATCATATCCCATGTACCTTCCTCCCTCCTATCTACTCAGAGTGTTCTATTGAGCTGCCACTGCCCCTCGCACCTGTCTACAACGTTCAGATGGCTGCTGTCTGTCCCTGCCACCTCTACACTGCCTGTCCAAGTTCCATGCCCCTATCTCCTCCCACCTGTCCTCCATGGTCCATTTTGCTGCCACTCCCTTCTGCCCTCCATGCTCTGTTGTGCTGCAACTGCTCCTCCTGTCTGTCCTGCATGGTCTGTTGTGAAATCCCTTCCCCTGCCCTCTTCTGTCTGTGTCCAGCCCCTACCCCTTCCTTCTGTCCTCCATGGTCTTTTGTGCATGCACCTGCCCCCTCCCTCTTGATCACCCTGGCCGTTATGCTGCCACAGCCCCTCCCGTTTGCCATGCATGGTCTTCTGTGCTGCCACAGCCCCTCCCATCTGCCCTGCATAGTCAGCTTGCTGCCACTGACCCCCTCCCACCTTCCCTCCGTTGTCTCTGTGTCTGCCATTATAGTCTCACTGTTGCCCTCAATGGTGTGTTGTGCTTCCAGTGCCCATCCTACCTGCCCTCCACAGTCAGCTTGCTTCTCCTGCCCTGCCCCCTTGCCCTCTGCCCTCCGTTTTCCAACGGCAGACCCCTATCCCCTCCCTCCTGCCTTGTTTGGTCCGCTGTCGTTCCCCTGCCCCCTCTCTCCTGCCCTTCATGGTCTGTTATGCTGCAGCTGTCCCTCCTGTCTGTCCGCTATGGTCAGCTTGCTGCCCTTGCCTCTTTCCCCCTGCTCTCTGTTGTCCATTTGCATGGCCCTGTTCCCTCCCTATTGCTTTCCATGGTCAGTTTGCTGCCCTGCCATCCCGCTTGCCCTGTGTAATGTAACGTGCTGCTTCAACCCCTGACATCTGCCCTGTAAGGTGAGTTTGGTGTCCCTGTCCATCTCGCTCCTGCCATCTCTTATCCGAGTCTGTGTCCCAACCCCATTCCTCCTACCCTTCGTGATTTAATGTGCCAAACATTCCAACATTTAGAACTTGTAAGAGGGAGATTTTGAAAAAAAATTGGGTATTGATTTTCCCCATTGACTTACATTAAAAAAGAGAAGACGTAAGGCAGTAGACAAATAAAAGAAAGGCCTTTTGGGCTTAAAAACATCCTGCCTCAATTGGGTCTGTTGACATGTATGGTTGTACTGCCACTGCCTCTTCTTTCTTCCCTCAATGGTCTTTTATATTGCCACAGCCTCTCTTGCCTGTACTGCATGGTTGGTTTGTTGCCCCTGTCCCCCTTTTCCCTTCACTCCATGGTCCGTTGTGCTGCCACTTCCCCTTCCACCTGACAAGAGTGGTCAACTTGCTGCCTCTGCACCCTCCTCCATGAGAGGGTCTTATTCCCATAGGAATTATGGTTCATGCTCTAAACAACACAAATTAGGACATATTTTCTGAGTTCTCAAATAGCAAGAAATCACCTTTAAATAATTTGCTTTCTTTATGGTTTTTTTGTTACGAGTTTCGGCGTCAGCTCGACATCCAGGGATTTTGCACAAACCACTTAATCTCCCCATGCCTAAAACCAAAATGAATGTGTCCTTGTGTAATGTTACTGATGCTCATGTAAAGCACTCCTATACCTTTGGGTCAAGTCTGCGCTATATAAAGCTGCAAAAAAACAAAATAATGAAGTGTTTTGCACACTTCTGTCATTGGGCTACACTTGAGATACATTTGGGTGATATTTGTGCTATATTTGGGCTCTTCTTTCTCTGGTGGCCATCTTGGGAGACTCATTTGTTATGAAGCTTCCTAATTTCATCATTTACTGAAGTATCCTCAGTAGAAAATGCTTTCAGTTTTCTACTTTGATTCCACCAAGACGGCGTTCATATGTAGCACACCTTTGGCATAAACTCAGAATGTTAGCACTCTGGTTGCTTGTTAGAACACAGTAGTAAAACTGGTGATCACCAGGGAGTTAACTGGCAATCTGCTGCAGGTGTTGAAAGTGCATGTTTCAGTCTGCATGTGTGCATGTGTTGAAAGTGCATGTTTCAGTCTGCATGTCAGAATGGTTTAATGAAATAGAAGAGGAAGATATTTGAGGATTCACTTGAAATGTGTCCTAATAATTCTTTCTACAGCACTAACTATAATTTCTATGGCAAACTGAACACCCCCATTTTATACCTTTCTAAAATTAAATGTCTTAAGTTTTACCAGTTTGACTCAAACAACATGGCTTCAGGTGTGCCATACTTTTGTCACCGTTAGCACCCTAGCTGTTCTTTAGAACACTGGGAGGCTGCAGTAGAACACAAGGGAATCAACTGTCAGACTTCATTTTCATATGGCTGAGAAAGATGGTGTGAATTTACAGAAAATATGCTCTCATTTTAGCTCCTGGAGCACCTTCCATAACCTCTATGGGACATCATGAGAAAACAGTTTTCTCTCAAACATGATTCTTGAAATCCCATCAGAAGGCTTTTCCACAGGGTAAAATCACCTTAGAACAACCACAATTAGTATGGTAACATCAACAAATGATTTATATTGTAACTAAAATCTGTTATCACCCTTTATTCATTCTCCTTTTTATGACCCTCAAAATCTGCCATTCACTACAATCCATTTCAATAGGGTGTTATCATGTATATTGGCGCTAAGATGGCTGCCGACACTTCCTGGTTGAAGTGTTGGCAGCCAATCAGATTTCAGTAGGATTTCAGTAAGATTTTGGGCTCCTAAATATCTATGGGGCATATTAGCAAGGACCTGCGCTAATTATCGCAAATCGCGCTTAGCGCGATTTGCATTATCGCCGCCTATCGCTGGAGTACATCGCCGTTTTAGCGGCGTATTAGCAACGCTTTGCACAATGGCGATGTACATTCCAGCGATAGACGGCGATAATCGGCATCTGCGCAGGAAAAGCTGCGATAATGGCAGTGCGCTACGGAAATCCTAGCTGATAGGGGAGTGTGGATTTAACATGTCAATCCACCTCCCATTGTGGACATAGCTAAGTCAGGGTGTGGAGCAGGTGTTAATTTCCGGCTATAATCGCGGTCAGTGCAGCTTTTATTGTCGCTTGACCAGCATTGTTAATAGGGCGATGTTGTGTTGGCGAGGGATTTCACTCAGGATTATGTGAGGAACGCCCACTTTGCATGTCATTAGCGATGATTATCGCTGACATGCAAAGCGGGAGGGAAACGGGCGCTATTGCCAGTAAGATGTCGCTAACAGCAGTTAGCGACAGCTTGTTAATTGGGCGATAATAATATCGCCGCTTTAGCGGCAGAAAGTGCCGCTAAAGCGGCGTAAATGCCCTTGTTAATATGCCCCTATATTTTTTTAAACCTAAATATCTCTGAACTACTGGACGGTTTTGCACTAAATCACAAAAAGCACGCTGTTAGACTTGGCATCTTTTGGCGTGTTTCCCATGACTTTTTGCTTTCTGACCTCCTGGTTTTGACTCTGTTTTGCTGGTGTAATGATTCTGCGCACTTTCCTCACTGCTGTCCAGTGGGAAAGTGCAAGTGCTCCTGTAGAAAATGTGTTATGGATTGGTGATTCCATGATTGGCCTATTTGATTTATGTGCCAGTCCCTAGTAAAGTGCACTGCGAGTGCCAGGGCCTATAAATCAAATGCTGTTGGTGGGCTGCAGCACTGGATTGTGCCACCCATGCAAACAGCCCATAAAGTGGAACTCTGGCCTGCCATTGCAGAGGCTGTGTGCAGCCTGGGGCTGCCATGTCGACTTGGCAAGTGCACACACTTGCCAGTCCCTAAACCTTCCCTTTTCTACATGTTAGTCACCCCTAAGGTAGGCCCAAGGTACCCCTGTGGGCAGGGTGCATTGTATGTGAAAGGTAGGACATGCCCTGGTGTGTGTGGCATGTCCTGATAGTGAAATACAGCCTACTTCATTTTCACTACTGCAAGGCTACCTGTTCCCCATAGGCCAGAATGGGCAGTTTTGATTATTACATCCTATGATCCTAACTGACCCAGGGAACATGGTAGAAAGTCGAGTTTAGTATGCCTGGACTCAGAATGATAAAATGCATCTTTTAGTGAAGTTGGTTTTAACATTCTGTGTTTGAAAATACCACTTTTAGAAAGTAGGTATTTTCTTGTCTAACCATCCAAGCCTGCCTCTGCTAGGTTGTGTATTCCTTGTCTGGAGTGTGAGTGACAGGGGCTGGGGGATTCCAGGAGACAGGATGAGTCAGCACAGGGCTGAATAGCAAGATGTACATGTAGATGGGTGGGAGGAGACGCACCTGGGACCTGAATAGGGCTGTGCCTTCCCTCCACAATGCTGGCTCCACCTCCTGTGGTGTGTCTGATGTCCCTGGCCTACACTGCGAAAGGAAAGAAGGAGTCTTGTCAACAAAGTGCTCCAGGACTGACCAGAACTGGTTTGGACTAGGCAAAGGCCTCTCTGTCTTCAGAGAACAAAGAGAAAATTGAGGATAAAAAGGGGGACCCAGTCCCCAGAACTTTAGAACTCTTTTGGACCAAGAAGACTGCCAAGAAGAAGAGCTGGAGATGCTGTGAGGAGGAACTTCCACTTTGCTGTGTGCTTTGCTGTGTTGGCCTGCAGTGGCTGCTTCTGTCTTGGGCAGTGAAAGGACTGGACTGAACTTTCTGCAATCTACTTTGTGAGTTTCTCCAAGGGCTTGAGGTAGAGCTTGCCCCCTGTTCAAGAAGTCTCAGGAACAGCAAAGACTTCAAGCTCGATGCCGTCTACGACGCCGCTGCCGACTCTGTGTCCTGAAGGCACCGCAGAAGGCACCGCCGCAATGCCGCACCGTGACCCTGGTCTCACCGACGACACCTGCTGATGCGCACCGAGCCGCTGCTCGCACCGTGACCTGTGGGCACCGCACTTCGCACCACCTAGCTTCACGACAACGCCTTGGTATCCCCGACGACGACGCTCCAGCCGGACTCCACGCCGCTGCTTGCACCATGGTTCGAGGGCACCGCTCGTACAGTTACACGACACACCGCCCTCATCCCGCACCGCAGCCTTAGCCTATCGACGCCGGTGGCATCGACTCCAGTTCGTCAGCCGACGACAGCGCTTCAGCAACGACAACGACGCTGATACACCGTGACCTGCCAGCACCGTGACGAGCACCGCCTCCACCTCACACCGCGACCCTGGTCTCACCGACGACGCCGCCACCGAGCCGCTGCTCGCACCGCAACCTGAGGGCATCACACGCCGCACCGCTGTACTTCGCACCTCAGCACCCGACGCCTGCCGACGCCAGCGCTCCTGACTTCAACAGAGAGGAGTTCGATCTGCAATGCGTGTGACTTCGAGGGCCCCGACGGCGCCTGCACCGACCTCCGGAACCGATGCCTGCGGACGCCGTGTTTTCGGAAGCTCACTGCGAGCCCATCTATGCCCTGCATTTCTGAAAGGTACTGTTTGCGGGTCTTCCCGACACCGTAGCTGACCCGCAACGCTGCGGTCAGCCAGAACTGTTTGGATTTGTTTGTTCACGACGCCGTGATAGCCCGGACGGAGCTATCAACATCAAGGAACTGTTTTTAAGGATACTGTGATAACTGAAGATTTTTAAAGTACTGTACTGTGGATTTTTATCGTATTGGTCTTGTTTTAAGTATATAAAAATATTGGATATTTTTCTAAACTGGTGTGGTGTCCGTTTGTAGTGCTTACACTGTATTACTGTTGGTTATGTGCAAATGCTTTACACACTGCCTCTAAGATAAGCCTGACTGCTCGTGCCAAGCTACCAAGGGGGTGATCAGGGGTTATTTTAGGAGTGCAACTCCCTTACCCTGACTAGAAAGAAGGGTCCCTACTTGGGCAAAGGTGCAAGCCCTTGCCAACTAGAGACCCCCATTTCTAACATTGTCAGCGGTGAGGATAGGACGTGTGTTTGCACTTGACTTACAGTGATTGGTGTGCACTACTACCATATCGCAGACCATTACGTACCACATACAGGTCCTTTTTCTTTTTTGGCCTATTTTTGATCTTGCTAGTTTGAACTTGCTACTTCAACATGCCTGAATCTATAGTATCATCAAATGCATCAGTAGAAATTGCCTTTGAGGAGGATCGATTGGAAGCCTACAATGTCAAGGAGTTAAAATCGATTTGCAAGAACCTGAAAGTCCAGGTCAGAGGCCTCACCAGGAAGGAGGAGCTACAAAAGGCGCTGAGGGCCTGGGTAGCAGCCAGACATGCCAGTGGGCAATCTGGTGACCTCAATGGAGAGGTGGAGGAGCCTGTTCCTAGGGTGGATGTGCTTTTGGCAGCCGTAGCTTGTCCCCAGAGGAGCTGGAGGACAGGTGGGAAGCAAGGAAGTTTGAATTAGAGAAACTCAGAATAGAAAGCGAGAGGGAAGACAAGAGAATAGCCATGGAGGAAAGGAAAATGATGTTAGATCATGAGAGAATTATCAAGGAGCTGGAGCTAAAGAGTAGAACCGGCTCAGATGGTGGCAGCAACGCTTCAGCACACACAGACAGGATTGTACACATCCCCAAGAACGTAGGTAAAGAGTACAAAAAGGGTGATGACATACAAAGGTGGTTTCAAGGGTACGAGTCGTCTATTCATATGAATGGGGTCCCTGAAAGGAACTGGGGGACAGGTTTGTGGCCTCTCTTTCCAGAAGAAGCTAGGGATACCCTGATAGCTTTGGGTAAGGGGCAGGACCTCACCTATGCTGACATGAAAGACGCTCTCCTCACTAGGTATGGGCTCACTCCTGAGAAGTACAGGGATCAGTTTAGGTCCAGTAAAAAGTCTGAGGCCAACACTTGGTTGGAATGTGTGAATATGTTCTGTAGGTCGCTGGATGGTTGGGTGAAGGGCAGTAATGTAACAGATTTTCAGGGGCTCTACAATTTGATTGCATGGGAGCACTTGTCTAGTCTATGTTTTTCAGATCTGCGCCAGCACCTAGTTGATAGTAAGCTAACTGACCCCAGGAAGCTTGCTATGGAGGCAGACCGCTGGGTGAGTACCAGGGTCCACAAGAAAGCATTTGGGGGAGACTCAGCCAAAGGTGGGCAGGGTCCCCAGCAGAAAAGTGGGGGGGACAAGGGTAAAACACAGGTGTTCCCTAAAGTTCCCCAAACTAGTACCCAGGGTAAAGGTTCCCATCCCCCAGGTGATAAGAAGAAAGGGGTCCCTACAGGGAAGCCTGTTGAGACCGTCCCCCGCAAGTGTTATGCATGTGACCAGGTGGGTCACTTGAAGGGGGACCCCAAGATCCCAAAGGGGACACTGCCACCCACCGGTGGACAAACCAAGGTATTGGCTAGTGTAGTGCTTGGAGAGGGGGGTGCCCACAGGAGGGTGGGGATCCCGCAGAAATGACCCTCGTCTCACTAGGGGACAGTCAGATGGTCCCAGGAAACCAGGTGCCCCCTAACACAAAGAAATATAGCACCTGGGTGACCATCAATGGGAACAGGGTAGAGGCTCTCAGAGATACTGGAGCCAGTGTGACCTCAGTCCGGTGTTACCTGGTCTCTGAGAAGCAGGTAGTCCCAGGGGCATTCCACCAAGTAGTTGCTGTAGACAACTCTGAGCACCAGTGTATGTTGGCGCAGGTTCCCTTTGAATGGGGGGGGTCTCAGGTCCCTTGAGGGTGGTTGTGAGCCCTACCATGCCTGTAGATTGTCTGCTAGGTAACGACCTGGAGCAGTCCTTATGGAAGGATGTTGAGCTCAGGTCTCACTTGGAGATGCTTGGGTTGCCAGAGTGGGCATGCGTGTCTACTCGGTCAATGGCAGCCAGAAAGGGTGATCAAGAGGACTTGGAGCCTGGAACAATGGCCCAAGTCCCTGCCAAGAGGAAGGGCAGGGGGCGTGGGAAACCGGCCCCCGAAGTTCCCACGGACCTGGAGGAGGCGGACCTCGAGGGGACGCCCGGTGCCTACAGGGGAGCAGGTAGCCGAACTGGGAGACATCTCTGAGCTGACCCATTGGCAGCAAGAAGGGGGTCCCACCAGGGAGGAGTTCTGCAGGGAGCAGAACGAGTGCCCTACTCTGGAGGGTCTGCGGCAGCAGGCTGCAGACCAGGCAGTTGGTAATCAGTCCGGGTCACATCTGATCTACTGGGAGAATGGTCTCCTATACAGTGAGCCTAAGGTTGCTGAGCCTGGGTCAGCCCGTATGCTGGTGGTACCCCAGTGCTTCAGGACCTTCCTACTGGGTCTGGCTCATGGCTTGCTTTTGGCAGGACATTTGGGGCAGGACAAGACCTTTGACAGGCTTGTCACCCACTTCTTTTGGCCCCAAATGCGAAGGCAGTCAAATGCACACTGTAGGTCTTGCCAAACTTGCCAGGCAAGTGGTAAGAGTGGGAGGAAGGTCAAAGCTCCTCTCCAACCTTTTCCTGTTGTTGGAACACCCTTTGAAAGGGTGGGGATGGATATTGTGGGGCCACTGGATCCCAAGACAGCCATGGGCAACAGGTACATCCTGGTCTTGGTGGACCATGCCACCCGGTACCCGGAGGCAATCCCTCTCAGGACAACGACGGCGCCAGTGGTGGGCCGGGCGTTAATGGGGATCTTTTCCCATGTGGGCTTCCCCAGATAGGTGGTTTCTGACAGGGGGACCAATTTCATATCCAAGTATATGACATCCCTGTGGAAGGAGTGTGGTGTAACCTACAAGTTCACCACTCCTTACCACCCACAAGGAAATGGTCTGGTGGAGAGATTCAACCAGACCTTGAAAGGCATGATCAAGGGTCTAACAGAACCCATGAGGCGTAAGTGGGACGTCCTCTTGCCATGCCTACTCGTTGCATACAGGGAGGTGCCTCAGAAGTCTCTTGGGTACAGCCCCTTTGAGCTCCTGTATGGCCACCCTGTCAGAGGACCTCTGAGTTTGGTCACAGAAGGCTGGGAGGCAGCTCCCAGGAAAACTCCCCAGGATGTGTTTAGTTACATGCTGGCCTTTAGAAACCAAACTGCCCACTTCAGGAAACTCGCTCAGGCGAACCTAGAAGCAAGCCAGGAAGAAATGAAGAGGTGGTATGACCAGAATGCCACTCTGGTCGAATTTCAACCTGGGTAAAAAGTGAGGGTCATGGCCCCAGTGGAACCTTGTGCCTTGCAGGACAAGTGGACTGGGCCATATGCGGTGGTGGAGCGCAAAAGTGACGTCACTTACCTGGTGGATTTGCAGACTCCAAGGAACCCTTTGAGGGTCCTTCACGTGAACCGCCTCAAGCCCCACTTCGAGAGGTCCGAAGTGAGTATGCTCTTGGCGACAGATGATGGGGTGGAAGAGGAGAGTGAGCCTCTCCCTGACCTCCTGTCTACCAAGGAGCATGATGGGTCAGTGGAGGGTGTGATCCTCTCCCCTAAACTGACTCAAGAGCAGCAGGGGGACTGTCACCAGTTGTTGGAACAGTTCGCCCCACTGTTCTCTCTGACCCCCGGTGTTACTCACTGGTGTACCCATGACGTGGACACTGGTGACAGCCCTCCTGTGAAGCACAAAATTTACAGGTTGACTGACCGGGTCAGGGCCAGCATCAAGGAAGAGGTCTCTAAGATGTTGGCGTTAGGGGTGATGGAGCCCTCCAACAGTCCTTGGGCCAGCCCAGTGGTCTTGGTCCCAAAGGCTGCTGCACCCGGTGCCACTCCAGAACTGCGGTTTTGTGTGGACTACCGTGGGCTCAATGCCGTCACCAGGACTGACGCACACCCCATCCCCAGAGCTGATGAGCTCATTGATCGGTTGGGAGCTGCCCGGTTCCTCAGCATGTTTGATTTAACGTCTGGGTACTGGCAGATTGCCTTAACCGATGGGGCCAAGGAGAGGTCAGCATTCTCAACCCCAGAAGGTCATTACCAATTTCGGGTGATGCCCTTTGGGTTGAAGAATGCCCCTGCCACCTTTCAGAGGTGGGTCAATCAGGTGTTGGCTGGAATGGAGGATTTCAGTGCCGCCTACCTGGATGACATTGCTGTGTTCAGTTCCAGCTGGGAAGAACATTTACAGCACCTTGAGAAAGTGTTGAGGGCTCTGCAAGGTGCACGCCTCACGATCAAGGCCAATAAGTGCTAGATTGGGCAGGGTTCTGTGGTGTACTTGGGACACCAGGTAGGAAGCGGCCAGGTGGCACCCCTACAACACAAGATTGACACCATTCTGACTTGGGAGCCCCCCAAGACCCAGACAGAGGTGAGAGCCTTCTTAGGTCTCACCGACTACTATAGGAGATTTGTTAAGGGCTATGGCACCATCGTTGCCCCCTTAACAGAGCTGACTTCGAAGAAGCAGCCCAGGAAGGTGATCTGGACTGAGTCCTGCCAGAAAGCTTATGATGCCCTGAAGGCAGCCATGTGCACGGAATGCGTGCTCAAAGCACCTGACTTCTCCAAAGAATTCGTCGTGCAGACTGACGCTTCAGAGCATGGTGTGGGAGCGGTGCTCTCACAACTGAACGAAGAGGGCCTGGATCAGCCTGTAGTCTTCCTTAGCAGGAGATTACTCCCCAGGGAACAGAGATGGAGTGCCACAGAAAGGGAAGCTTTTGCTGTGGTCTGGGCACTGAAGAAGCTGAGACCATACCTGTTTGGGACTCACTTCCGGGTTCAGACAGACCACAGGCCCCTCAGATGGCTGATGCAAATGAGGGGTGAGAATCCAAAACTGCTGAGGTGGTCCATCTCCCTACAGGGAATGGACTTTACGGTGGAACACCGCCCTGGCACAGAACACGCCAATGCAGATGGTCTGTCCAGGTTCTTCTGCCTTAGTGAAGAGAACTCCCGGGAGGATGGATAGTTCTCCCTACTTTCAGCTGGAGGGGACATGTGTTAGACTTGGCATCTTTTGGCGTGTTTCCCCTGACTTTTTGCTTTCTGACCTCCTGGTTTTGACTCTGTTTTTGCTGGTGTCATGATTCTGCGCACTTTCCTCACTGCTGTCCAGTGGGAAAGTGCAAGTGCTCCTGTAGAAAATGTGTTATGGATTGGTAATTCCATGATTGGCCTATTTGATTTATGTGTCAGTCCCTAGTAAAGTGCACTGCGAGTGCCAGGGCCTATAAATCAAATGCTGTTGGTGGGCTGCAGCACTGGATTGTGCCACCCACGCAAACAGACCGTAAAGTGGAACTCTGGCCTGCCATTGCAGAGCCTGTGTGCAGCCTGGGGCTGCCATGTCGACTTGGCAAGTGCACACACTTGCCAGTCCCTAAACCTTCCCTTTTCTACATGTTAGTCACCCCTCAGGGAGGCCCAAAGTATCCTTGTGGGCAGGGTGCATTGTATGTGAAAGGTAGGACATGCCCTGGTGTGTGTGGCATGTCCTGATAGTGAAATACAGCCTACTTCGTTTTCACTATTGCAAGGCTACCTGTTCCCCATAGGCCAGAATGGGCAGTTTTGATTATTACATCCTATGATCCTAACTGACCCAGGGAACATGGTAGAAAGTCGAGTTTAGTATGCCTGGACTCAGAATGATAAAATCATCTTTTAGTGAAGTTGGTTTTAACATTCTGTGTTTGAAAATACCACTTTTAGAAAGTAGGTATTTTCTTGTCTAACCATCCAAGCCTGCCTCTGCTAGGTTGTGTATTCCTTGTCTGGAGTGTGAGTGACAGGGGCTGGGGGATTCCAGGAGACAGGGTGAGTCAGCACAGGGCTGAATAGCAAGATCTACATGTAGATGGGTGGGAGGAGACGCACCTGGGACCTGAATAGGGCTGTGCCTTCCCTCCACAATGCTGGCTCCACCTCCTGAGGTGTGTCTGATGTCCCTGGCCTACACTGCGAAAGGAAAGAAGGAGTCTTGTCAACAAAGTACTCCAGGACTGACCAGAACTGGTTTGGACTAGACAAAGGCCTCTCTGCCTTCAGAGAACAAAGAGAAAATTGAGGATAAAAAGGGGGACCCAGACCCCAGAACTTTAGAACTCTTTTGGACCAAGAAGACTGCCAAGAAGAAGAGCTGGAGAAGCTGTGAGGAGGAACTTCCACTTTGCTGTGTGCTTTGCTGTGTTGGCCTGCAGTGGCTGCTTCTGTCTTGGGCAGTGAAAGGACTGGACTGAACTTCCTGCAATCTACTTTGTGAGTTTCTCCAAGGGCTTGAGGTAGAGCTTGCCCCCTGTTCAAGAAGTCTCAGGAACAGCAAAGACTTCAAGCCCGACGCCGTCTACGACGCCACTGCCGACTCTGTGTCCTGAAGGCACCGCAGAGGGCACCACCGCACCGCGACCCTGGTCTCACTGACGACGCCTGCTGACGCCGCCACCGAGCCGCTGCTCGCACCGCAACCTGTGGGCACCGCACTCCGCACCGCCTCGCTTCACGATGACGCCTTGGTATCCCCGACGACGACGCTCCACGCCGGACTCGATGCCGCAGCTTGCACCGTGGTTCGAGGGCACCGCTCGTACAGTTACACAACACACCGCCCTCATCCCGCACCGCAGCCTTGGCCTACCGACGCCGGTGCCACTGACTCCAGTTCATCAGCCGACGACGGCGCTTCAACAACGACGACGCTGCTGCTACACCATGACCTGCCAGCACCGTGACGAGCACTGCCTCCACCTCACACCGCGACCCTGGTCTCACCGACGATGCCATTGGACGCCGCCACCGAGCCGCTGCTCGCACCGCGACCTGAAGGCACCGCACGCCGCACCGTGCACCCGACGCCTGCCGACGCCAGCGCTCCTGACTTCAACAGAGAGGAGTTCGATCTGCAACCCGTGTGACTTCGAGGGCCCCGACGGCGCCTGCACCGGCCTCCGGAACCGACGCCTGCGGACGCCATCTTTTTGGAAGCTCACCGCGAGGCCATCGACGCCCTGCATTTTTGAAAGGTACTGTTTGCGGGTCTTCCCGACACCGTAGCTGACCCGTGATGCCGCAGTCAGCCAGAACTGTTTGGATTTGTTTGTTCACGACGCCGTGATAGCCCCGGACGGAGCTATCGACATCAAGGAACTGTTTTTAAGGATCCTGTGATAACTGAAGATTTTTAAAGTACTGTACTGTGGATTTTTATCGTATTGGTCTTGTTTTAAGTATATAAAAATATTGGATATTTTTCTAAACTGGTGTGGTGTCCGTTTGTAGTGCTTACACTGTATTACTGTTAGTTATGTGCAAATGCTTTACACACTGCCTCTAAGATAAGCCTGACTGCTCGTGCCAAGCTACCAAGGGGGTGAGCAGGGGTTATTTTAGGAGTGTAACTCCCTTACCCTGACTAGGAAGAAGGGTCCCTACTTGGACAAAGGTGCAAGCCCTTGCCAACTAGAGACCCCCATTTCTAACACACGCTTTCTGAGCCGACATCTAGCTTTCTGCCAAATTTGGTGTAATTCCGTTCAGCGGTTCGGGCTGTAGTCATGTTTAAAAAATTAAAAATCCCCATAGACATGAAATGGGGAAAACACATTTTGGGAGCCCCCCTTTTGTCTCGGCCCCCATTTGACAAATCACCCTGAAACTTTCAACACAGCAACTAAACCAAAAACGGGACGTTTTGTGAAAGTTTTGTGAAGATTGGTCAAGCGGCGCCAATATTATTGGCAAAACAAAAAACGCTTTTCCTATGGAAACTTTGGTACTAACTATAGCTACCTACTGGCTATCGCCAGTAGGTAATATATATATATATATAATATAGTCGCTCCAAGTTTCACCCATGAGCTGCCGAACTCACAGCGGGTGCCATTCATCGCAGACGTGTGGGCAAAATCACGTTAAAATATTCAGGCTCCAAAAGATGCAAAGCACTCACGGGACACGTTTCAGGTGGATTTATTCAGCAAATGCATTTCGGCGTCAAGCCTTCCTCAGTGCTTATCGACTAGGCATTTGGCATTTCACAGATTTTAAATGCACATTACCAAGATCTCATTGTAGGAACACAAAGTCATGGGCAGCGACGAAGGACTCACTAGGTTGAGGTCATCATACCTCTCTCCCTGGCGGCCATGACAGCATGTCTTTGATGGCTTGCAACCTGATGGTAAACATTTCATTACTTCTCTTTGTGAAGGTTCTGAGTCTCTCATAGACAATTTACAAATGAAATGTTGAATGTTGCTCATATGCCGCATGACACATCCGGTCCCCTGAAGCTGAATCAGCCATTGTGCCTCCAGATTGCCGGTGCCACAGTCGTTTATTCCAGTCCTTTGCCTGCCCAGATTTCAAATGTCTCCAATGAGTAGCTCGGGAGCTACTGGTAGCTCTCCAGTACCTTCAAAGTAGCTCTCAGAGGTGAAGTCAAGCCCAGTATCAAATTCAGAGATTAGATGCCTATTAGAAAAGGCAGCACTGCTCACCTCAAGACCCTTAGAGTGACAGCCAGCCAAACCTTTGGCAGTAACTCATACTAACACTCACTGTATTGGCCCATAGGGCCTGCCACTTGACAGTCTGTATCCAATCTCAATTTATCTAAGCCACAAGGAGATTGACCATGTTGTAGTCCCTGCTTTATCAGACACAACATGTGTGTGAACAGTGGACCATAAAAGAAGCATGGCAGCAGTAGCCTGAGCAGTAATCAGTGCTGACCCACCAAAGTGTGGGACTGCAGGAGTCAGAGTGAAAATGTGTCAGTTGGGTGCATGATCAGCTCAAGACCTTGTGAGAACAGGGCATGATCCAGACCAGAGAAAATTAAGAGATTTATCAGCATTTATTTGCGTCCATAATAAACACTATTGCTTCCTGAAAGCTACGCCTGGTGTCCAGGACCACCAAATGTGTTTGCTAGCCCCCATCATAAGGGTGTTATCTCTGACATAATTGTGCTCATTCCTGGCATAATAGTGCCAATGGCATAATAATGGTCAATCTTGACTTTTTGGGTATTTTTGGTTTAGTTGTGGCATACTGGCAGTCATCATTGACATACTAGGAGCATGACTGACCTACATTTACCTATTCCTGGCATAATAATGGTCATGACTGATATATGGTCTCTGCTCTGACCCTTATGGTTTCCAGCCTTGGCACAACTGTGGCCGTAGTATAATGGTGGGCATTACTGGCATAACACAGGCATCCGTGATGCTGTGGTGAGCATCCATGGCATATGACTGTAATACCTGGGTATTCAAAGTAGTCTGTCCATATGAGGCATTTGTATATGGGAGTACTTGATGAAAATGACAAGCTGATGTTTTGGGACTGACAAGCTGATGTTTTGAGACTGTGCACTTTCTGAAAACTGATATTTTAAAGCCAGTTTTTGTTTTCGGAAATGGGTATTCTTCTGGAAAATTGAGTTTGTTCGCTCACAGTGGAAAGTAGTATTTGATAGAAAAATGTGCATTTTAAGGAACTGATGAATGATAATTCATGCTGACCTGGGTAGACCTACTTCTGTATTTATGTCCTTTGTGCCATAGGGCACGTCAAGATTTGAATGTTACTTCATAAGTCAGGTAGAAGCATTTTATATTGATGAACTTTTTCCAGGCATTTCTGTTAACCGCACTTCTGCTTAGGGCGGTCATAGTGTAATCACTATTTTACAGTTATAAAATTTGCTAGTAGCTCAGGAACACTTTCCTTGAGCAGAAGTTGCTCTTTCTACAGAAAACGTTGGAGACCCCTTCCCTAGAGGCTTCAGTATGGATTACTTACAACTGCTGCCAATTATTAAATTGGAGGTTGTAAGTAATCCATACTGAAGCCTGTAGGGTGTGCAACATTTGAATTCTGGGCAGGCAAGGGACTGGAATAAATGACTGGGGCACCGGCAATCTGGAGACCCAATAGCTGATTCAGCTTCGAAGGGGACCGGATGTGTCATGCGGCATATGAGCAACATTCAACATTTCATTTGTAAATTGTCTATGAGAGACTCAGAACCTTCACAAAGAGAAGTAATGAAATGTTTACCATCAGGTTGCAAGCCATCAAAGACATGCTATCATGGCCGCCAGGGAGAGAGGTATCATGACCTCAACCTAGTGATTCCTTCATCGCTGCTCATGACTTTGTGTTCCTCCAATGAGAACTAGGTAATGTGCATTTAAAATCTGTGAAATGCCAAATGCCTAGTCGATAAGCACTGAGGAAGGCTTGACGCCGAAATGCATTTGCTAAATAAATCCACCTGAATGTGTCCTGTGACTGCGTTGCATCTTTTGGAGCCTGAATATTTTAACGTAATTTTGCCCACATGTCTGCGATGAATGGCACCCGCCGCGAGTTCAGCAGCTCATGGGTGAAACTTGGAGCGACTATTGTTTAATGCTGCCTGAACCGCCGAGGATCAAAGGGAGCTATCCTGTCAGCCACTGCTGCCAATTATTGAATTGGAGGTTGTAAGTAATCCATACTGAAGCCTGTAGGGTGTGCAACATTTGAATTCTGGGCAGGCGAGGAACTGGAATAAACGACTGTGGCACCGGCAATCTGGAGGCACAATGGCTGATTCAGCTTCGGGGGACCGGATGTGTCATGAGGCATATGAGCAACATTCAACATTTCATTTGTAAATTGTCTATGAGAGACTCAGAACCTTCACAAAGAGAAGTAATGAAATGTTTACCATCAGGTTGCAAGCCATCAAAGACATGCTGTCATGGCCGCCAGGGAGAGAGGTATCATGACCTCAACTTAGTGAGTCCTTCGTCGGTGCCCATGACTTTGTGTTCATCCAATGAGATCTTGGTAATGTGCATTTAAAATCTGTGAAATGCCAAATGCCTAGTCGATAAGCACTGAGGAAGGCTTGACGCCGAAATGCATTTGCTGAATAAATCCACCTGAAACGTGTCCCGTGAGTGCTTTGCATCTTTTGGAGCCTGAATATATATAATATATTATATATCCTTTCTGGGTTAGACTGTTGAATGAATTATGCAAAAAAGAAGCAGAAATCTCTGGGTAGTTCCCAGTTGAGGTGGATAGCAGCTCTTGTATAGAGCCCCCTACAACACCAGCAACACTCTAAATCTGCTCACTTCAAATGTCTGTTTTTTTAGCAAAGTTTTTAAGCATAGGATTAGCACAGTGCCATCCACGCCGAGCTGGAGAGGGACAAATCCTGTGCCATTTTTCTATAGGAAAGTCTTTAAGCATAGGATTTGCACAGTGACATCCAAACCGATCTGTAAATATCTACCACTCCAGGCACATCATTACAGCTTTGGAATGGTAAAATATCATCCAAGTCAACCTGGAATGAATAAAAGCAACCCCTGACATGTGTTTCACTATCATTGGTGGGTCAATTAAAATATATTTTAACCATCCATTCATCACCTTGCAATAAATCTAGAGTGTCCATTTGGTATTCCTTCCCTCAGTCTGCTGACCATTAGAGGATGCTTTGGCGAGCACGGGATGGCTGATGATGAAGCATGACACCCAGAGGGTGTGTGAGGCCATCTCATTCTTTTTAATGATATACCTGTTGAGTCCCATCGGTGGAACGTTAGGATATTTGATCTCCCTGCAATAAGAAGCAATCTCTCAAATGGCAGGGTGGTTCAGCCCAGAATTAGGGCTGGTGTGATGAGGGTATGTTCATTTTTTGTGCTTGGTCACTGTAAGGGAAAGCACGAACATCTGCCCTATAAAACTCTTTCCTTCCCCCGGCCTAACAAAACTGAGTAGGCATAAGTTTCGTGGGGCACTATTAAACAGCCAAGTTTTTAGACTTCGCTCAAAGGAACCTTCATCCTTCGTAGCATGCAGATAGAGAGGAAGAGCATTTCAGCCGGGCGCAGCTAGCGCAGAGAAGGAGCTACCTTCCCATTTCTTCCGAGGAGCGCAGAGTTCTAGCCGATGGTAATGAATAAGTCGTTTTGCCAGATAAGCAGGACCTGATATATAAAAAGCTTGGTGGGCCAACACCGGTCCCACAACCTTCACTCTCTCCCAAACTGGCAGCCAATGCAATTCCTTAAGAAGAGCATGGATTAAATAAATAAATAAATTCCACATTTGTAAAGCGCAAACATATCACCCCTAAGGGTATCAAGGCGCTGGGGGCCGTCGGGGAGATAAAGTGAGCTATTGCCCAGAGTCACATGGTGATGAGCTGAGCTGCCTCCAGTACCGTGGATCGAACTGTGAGCCCCGAGCTCCGGAGTCAGCCACTCTGGCTGCTGCGCCACACCTCTCCTGGTGTAATAAGTCTATAATTGATTGAGTTTTTCTTCAAAATATTTTAAAGAAGCCGGGCTGCGGAGTTCTGTACCAACTGGAGTCTCTTAGGTTGGAACAATCGTAGACCCTAGTATAGATCATTGGCATAATCCACCTGCAAGGTTCTGAGGGCTTGCACTGCCATCTTTGTTGTCAAACTTCACCCCAAGATTCCAAACTACCATGGCAGGAGTCGGAGGAGAGGGGACAGAGCTAGGTCAAACTTTCAACATTAAACATTTGTACATTAAATGGGTGGGGTCACTGAAATCCATGACTTCTGTTTTGCTGGTGTTGCACTGGAGATTGCTCCATCACATCTACTGGAATGCTGCTGACGAGCACGCTTCAAATCTATTCTGGGCAGTAGAGATGTTACCGTCCCAGGTTAAAAGAAACTGTGTGTCATCAGAGTATGAGGCAACTTGCACTTCAAAAGATTACACCAGGACTGCCAACTACGACATATAAACATTAAACAAAGGTAGACTTAATGGACTTAATGCAGAGCCCTGGGGAACAGAGCCCTGGGGAACACCAAATGTTTACGGTTTGGAGTCAGAAGCAAATGGGGGCATCCAACTGATTGGCAACTGGTCGGCAGAAAGGAATTCAACTAGGCCAAGGCAGCCCCACCTATTCCAATATTGTGCAAACGTTGTAACAGGATAGGATAGGAAACTGTATTCAATCTAATAACAATAGGGTGACTTGCTTCCCATTGTCCATGGCCCATTTGATAGCATTCAAGACCCCTGCCAGAGTAAATTCATTGCTGTGTGTTGGGCGAAAGCCTGATTGTGATGGATGCAGCAACAGGTTTTTTAGTCTAAGTAGCTAGACAATTTGACCTTGATTAATATCTCGAGAATCTTTAAGAAAGACAGCAACAAAGAAATAAGCCTATAATTGCCTAGAATAGATTTGTCTGCTGAGAGTTTTTTTTTAGCAGCGGGGTCAACTTGGCCTTCTTCCAACAACTGGGGACAGTAGACTGATGTAAAAGACACTTAAAAGAGAATTTAAAATAGGATTGATGGCCTCAGAATTGGCAGACAGTATATGAGCGGGACAGGGGTCATATGGGGTGCCAGATTTGCATGCTGTAAGGGCTTTCGCAGAATCTTCCAACATGATGGTAGTGAATTCTATCAGTAATTACGGGCATAAAGTTGGAGTTATCAGAGACTGGTCTAGTCCATTAATATCAAAACTGGTATTAGCGCCAGATGTATTTAGAGCATCCAACATGTCCATGATTTTATTGTCAAAAAAGTCCGAAAGCTGCATGCATAACTTCAGGGAAGCCTCAAGGGGCAGAGCTCGGGCACTAGGATTAGAGAGTCTCCATAATTTTAAAAACCTATTTAGGTTTGTTACTAGACATGGCAATTTTATTAGCTAAAAACTTTGCTTGGGCTTACTTTTTTCCCCAGTGGTAAATATCAAGCTCCCTTTTATGAAGTTCTTTATCTACTGGTAGATAAAACTTAACACCTGGATCTTTGAAGCTTTTTGCATTGTTGGTGAAATCTCCTGAACTCCTCATTAAACCAGGGAGCTGAGGGACATCTTAGTCCACCAGACCCTGTCTTAATGGGTACCACCAGGTCTGCCATATTGCCTAGCTAGGCAGTAATTGCCAATGTATCTGCATCAATTGCACCAGATAGAGGTGAAGCACTCTTGTTGAGTATCAACATAGTCTCCTCTGTATTAATATAAGTCCAATTTCGATGGGGTAGCAAGGGATTCTGCCTTCTACACCTTGGGCCTTGCTCTAAACTCCAGCTAAAAGAGTTTGTTGCATGAACCTACCAGGTGTTACTCAAAACATTTGTCACCTCGACTCGACAATTAGAAAAAATTAGATTGAGCAAGTAGCCTGCACTGGTAAGCCAGCAAACTGCCCTATTAGAGTGGTGGTTGAATGCCTTTTTTTTACTCTCTGTCATTGCCAGGAATATCTTGATGATAAGGGACAGTAAACATTTAAAAATTACCCTCACCATGGGAGAAAACCCCATGATGTTGGGGCCATTGTTTTTACTTTTCCAAAAACAAACTTTCACTTCTGGAGTTTGTTTTGGAAATGCAAACACTGTTATAAGTTTGGTGTAAGCGTCCCTCACCATTGTTGCACGTCTTCCAAATAGTGTTTAATACAAACATATTGATTTCACCACAGGCTTGGCAGTAAACTCTAAATATGGTGGGTGGAGTAAATGCAGGGTGGCAGAAGTAAAGCCTCCCGGTACGCTACGCTGACTGCCTTAACTCCATCTGCCAAACTCTAAATTGGGCCTGATGTCTCTTGAGGCTAATGCATCTGGATAACAATAGTGTGTGGAGTATATATTGTCATACAACTGAATAATGTATCAGGAAAGCTGCTGCAGCTGTTAAAACAGACAATCACATTCTCGTTGTTGCTTCTGTTAAGGTTGTAGGTACTGGTTACAGATGCATGCAGTTATAAAATCAACATGTGTCTCATAAAGATTGGTAAGCCTGGGTCAAAGCTTGTATCACATTAGAATAATGCATTTAAAAGGCTGATAGGGGACCAGTTGACTGCCCATCGATACTTCTCGTAGGTTGGGAGAAAAAGGAGCACATTCAGCCCCGCCAAGTCTTTCATTATTGAAGGCCGGTGGGGCATGGGCATCAAGTCCAATATCAAGTATCATGGTAGTGGTTGCATAACATTAGTCTCATTGCTTGGCTTGGATTAAAGAGGTCACTCTTGATACATACCTTTGTGGGGCTGAAAAGGTAAGGGAAATGTCACAGCTGTGTGGGAAAGTGTCTCAGACAGGATGACGGAAGGTGTCAGATGTAAAAGTTACCACTTCTCTGTGGACAGGTTGGAGAGGTTTTAAATGCATCATTAATTATAGTGGCTCAATAATCTGTGATGCATGCAAGTGTCTAATGAGCTGATCAATGTCACTTGTATATTGACCGAGGGAGGTAAATATTATAGACTCAGTCACAAAAGTTACAATTTCATTCAGTCATCTGTAATATTCTTTTGAGATGTAGAAGCTCACTAGTGATGTCACCTAAACTTCATTTTTTTCTAGGTTTTGAATTGGAACCATGAAATTGTTTCTACTTATGATTTTCAGTATGTCTGTTTTTTCTGTTATCCATAAAGGAGTACCTCAGGAAAGACAAAAAATGGGCAGAGGAAATAGGGAAAAAATCAATGCCAGGAAGAAGGACCAGGGTGCCACAACCTCCAAAAATGCCCTCACCCAGATTTACTAAGACTTTGCATTGTTATTGCATCATGCAGGGTGACGTATGGCAATGTAGAGGCTAAAGTAAGATTAACAAAGCCGCGCAAGGAGCAATTTGCACCGCCTTGCGTGACTTTGTGAAGAAATGTAATGCAATGCAGCAGCTTGCATTGTGTTGCGTTATGTATCGTTGTAGTAGGCATTCCATATGTGAAGCATGGGCGTTCCTGTGAATCCATCCATGGAATTTGATACAATCCCAGATTTACTGAAATCTGTAAAACCTGGTATTGCGTCAAAATGGCACGCCACCCTGACCATGGCGAAACAAGGATAAATATCTTTAATTGTCCTCATTACTTCCCCTTTCTATGCATGATGCCCTCTGCATCACACATTGAATGAGGAAATTGCCTCTTAGGATTGTACTTGTGCAGGAAGGTACTCCTTCCTGCAGAAAAATAATCCTGCACTTAACACAGGCATCCTTGTACTATGGTGCAAGGGTGCCTGTGTTGACGCTCGAAAGCCTCAAGTGCACCAGAGCAGGTAAAGAGCTGAAGGGCGTCATATCTTGATAGATATACTGCTGTTCAGCTCTCTCCCATTCATGCAACGCAGCACTGCAACTTAACTTGCTGTCCTGCATTGCGAAAACATTTAATAAATACGCCCCCTTGTTTATTTTTGCGGTACAGGCAACCCGCACAGGCATTACGGAAAAGCTACTGAATTCCATGCAATAAAAATGTAAGGCAGACTTAAACTCAATAACTTCCCAGAGATTGAAGTTTGAAGTATAATTTTACACCATTTCAACTGTAGATTTCAATTTTTCACACAGGTTCAAAGGTCTTTAGGGTGAAAGATCAGCTTCCATGCTTCATATTAAGTTTTTCTTCAATTAATATACATCCATACAGAACAAATGTTTATATTTCCTACAATGTATTTATCATAAAAGGATGGCATTTTATCTATTTTAAACTAAACCCATCAAATGTGTGCATTAATTAGTTATGTGCACTGATGCTCATCATTATGAACCCGCAGGTGTTTTTAATCACAACATGAACCTGCGATGCCCTATTCATGGACAATTGGTTCTGAAGGTTAATTACAGTTCATTGTTCATAGTTTTGTTTACTCTCTGATATTTTTGGTGGTTGTTTACTCCCTGATCTTTTTGGTGGCAATACAAAAACTCATTTACTGTAATGTGTGCGAATAATCACACAAACATACTCTACCAGAACAAATATATATTCCATAGTGAGCATGTAGCCTTTTCCTGGAGACGTATATATTTAAATATGTATACAACTTTTGATAGATTGATCAATTTGAGATCCATATTCTAATCAAATTTAAACAATATTTCATATTGATATTTTTACATGCACTGTTGATGATAAAAACTTGTTTTATAAAATATAAAAGAATATTTCAATTATGCAAATCTACAAATATGAGTCCGGAAGATGTTTCTATTTGAACAATATGTTTCCTCATAGAATAGGAAGCTGTCTGATGAAATGCATATGACATAGTGTATGCAAGCTGATTGGCAAGATGGTTCAGCAAATTTAGAATACAGTAGACATGTGTTGTGACCTGAAGGTCATGAGCTTTGAATCCTAGCAAGAGCAACTTCTCTTTTTGAATTTGGTAAATTTACCATTTTTAAATTGCTTAGAAGACAAACTTGCTATTGAAGGTGCTCAGAGACAGAAAGAGGAAGCACCTCCATAGATTAAAGACATTACAAGGCATGCAAAAGGATTTCATTTAATCTTCCCCTTCTTTTTAAATTCTATTCAGTACATTTCGACTTGAAACTCAGCAATCTAAAGATCCACTCTTCACAAGTTAGAGATATGCTAGTAAAGGAATTATTTTATCTGTATGATTTGGTACTTGTATTTCAAATTCAAGTGGAAAACAGCTGGATTTAGACCTCCTGCTGACCAATTACACTAAACAAAATAGTATGGTAATTAATCAGAATAAAAAAAATGCATGATATTTGAACTTCATAAGAGATATGGTGGTCCATAAATAAAGAACGATTGTATTAAAGTGACGCCTATATATAAATAACTTTGACTTACGTTTGGCATCCATAGTGTAAGAAATTGGGTTACTGGTTGGGGGGGGGAACCCTGCTCAAGCAGCAACCACAATCATTGTCAGGGTGAAGTCACAAGCAAACCCCAAATTAACCTGTGGTGAACTGTAGGAAAATACACATTTTTTTACATGGTCGCCCCGACTTGTTGCCCACTGGTACAGATGTTCTTGACTGGATGTGCACTGGATTCCTGCTAAACAGGCCCCAGTGCTCATGTCATAAAAACTGCAATATGCTCAATTGTACCCCAGCTGTCAAGGACTTTAGCACCCCTGTATGTCCCTGGTAAATGGAACCAATGGTACCCAGGGCATGGGTTCTAAACAGGGTCTCTATGGGCTGCAGCATGTATAATGCCACCCAATGAGATCCACACAAAGACTGCGTGCAGACTGCCATTGCAGGATGTGTGAAAGGGTGCAAGCCCTTCTGAAAACACGACATTGCACACTTCCTGTGTGCAATGCCCAGGTACACCGCATGTCTTATATGAAAGTCACCCCTACAACAGGCCTTAGATCCCTAAGGGAGGGTGCATTATATTGCACGTGAGGGCACATCTGCACAAGCAGATATGCCACTGTGATGTCTAGTTCCATTAATAAGACATTGCAAGTGATCAGGAAGCCATCTTAACTATATGTTATGGGCACTGGTCATTACGAGTTACCCAGCTACATAATGGCTACAGTGAAAATAATGCTGTTTGGTATCAAACACCTCATCTCAATAAATCTATACTGCTGCCAGAATCAGATTTCTTGTGACATGCACCTAGATTGCACCTTAGAGGTGCCCCCTGAAAACCTACCAGTCCTCTAGTGTGATTGGCTGAGTGGTATCATTCGGCCTGCCATAACAGACATGTTTCTGACCCCCTATATGTGAGAGCGTGTGCATCTCATTGCCAGAAACAAGGCCTGCTCTGGAGGAAGGTGGTAACACCTCTTCCAGCAGGATAGCTAGTGATTTAGCATCTCAAGGCCAGAGGCTTCAAAGCATCTGCCGCCTTCGATATGCAACAACGGCTTCCCCCTAGACCTGGGGAACGCCACCCCCTGCCCTGGGGCCCATTTTACACCAGTGCAGGTGGGAAATTAGATAGTCAGTAGGCCTGTTGCACTATCATGCTAGGCACACCCATAAGGTGGGCCACCTGAAGTGGGTAGCCAAGAAAGGGTTTCACAATTTCGAATTTGGTAAAATTAGGAACTCTGGGACAGGATTATGGCCGGAAGTGGGCATATAGGGGGGTGTAGTCACCCTAGGGGTAAGCAGCCCATTGGCCACTACCCTACACTTCCCTAAACACCCTATATTCAGCAGTAAGGAGTCCCCCGACTCCAAGAAATCAGATGTGTCTTCTTGGGAACAGAAGAAGGACAAAGAAGAGCAGTCATTGTGAGAACTGAGCACTTATCCTGAACTTGCTACCAAATCCTGCCTTGCTGCTGGAACCTCGACAATTGCACCGACCCGGCTTGTCCAAAAGCTGTGCATCCTCCTATGTCTTGGGAGGACTGTCCAGCACTTCACCAACCACAGAGTATCTCCCTTGGGGTGGAGGAGCCATCCTGCTACATCTGCAGGCGCCAACCACCCTTGCCTGGTTCTTCGTTTTGCTGGCCATTGGGGAAGCATTTCATTAGGAGAAGGACACCATGACTTCAATGGGTCAGCCCCATCTCTCCTGTGAGTTTCGAGACACTAGACCCTCCAGGAGCCTCCATGCACCAATATCCTGGGTGCCAGAGCATTTGCAGCAACCAAGGCTTGTTGAATGTCCAGCCCGGACACCACTGCTGCCAAAGCTGACTTGCCATTGAAGGACATCAGGAGCGATGAGGCCTACACAGAGAGTGTCCCTGCTGTCTAGCTTTCTTTCCCTCTCCAGGTCCACCCAAGAACCGTAAGAGCCTCCAATGCAAGTGGCCAGCAGGCCAAACATCTCTACACCCGAGCCCCACAGCCCGGGTTCTCAGAAACCAATTGGTCCCCTTGCTCCCGAGACCCTAATGAGCTGAGCCCCCCTTTGGGTGCTGTCAGACTTACCCCCAAATCCCCCTTTGCACCCTCCGCTGTTTTGACAAGTTTCAATAAACTTTAACCTCGCTTGAGGCTGCCATCACGACCAGAACCTCTGCACCCGGACACATAAGGGCAGGTAAACCTGAACTACTGGTGATACTTTGGACCTTGGGTACCAAGCACATTAAGTCCTAAAGGGCACCTTCATTCAACCACTTGCAAGTATATGTTTGCAGTACATGTCTTTTCCGCCAATAGTATAATATTACCGTGTTCAAGGCTCATGCCTCAAATCTGACAGCTCTGCTTTTTTTTTTACTGTTTTCTCTTTAAAAAATGACAATGCCTAAAATACTTACCCGATCCCAAAGATCTTGGTGTCTAAAACTATATAAAAGTCTAGGCCATTTTTCTAAATTGGTCTCGGATTTCTTTTTGAGTGCTTGTCTCATTTATTGACTCTGTGTGTACAACAAATGCTCAACACTCCCCTCTGATAAGCCCAAGCTGCTCAACCACACCCCCTCTAATGGAGCACTTGGGATTAGTAAAGTAAGCGCCTGTAAATCAATAAGGACAAATGCAAAAGAAACAATTGATGGACGGAATGCTGGACAATGCAAACATTCACCCCCAGTCACAAGGATCTTGGTTAAATCCATCATTCTTTTGCTCACCACACCACCCCAGTTTGGACCCAGCCATATGCAAATCAGTCTTGACCCTGTTCCTTGTGGGAACAGTCCAGCCCGAACTGCCAAGCCAGGTCCTCCCTGGACCGGAAACAAGCATCCTAGGACCGGTTTCAGGGCATCACCCTTCTTCAGCCAGGCTAGCTTGAATCCAGTGGTGTAGTGAGCACGGGACCCACGTCTGGGCATACCCTTTCCACTTAGGGCGACAAATGCAAAAGAAACAATTAATGGACAGAATGCTGGACAATGCAAACATTCACCCCCAGTCACAAGGATCTGGGTTAAATCCATCATTCTTTTGCTCACCACACCACCCCAGTTTGGACCCAGCCATATGCAAATCAGTCTTGACCCTGTTCCTTGTGGGAACAGTCCAGCCCGAACTGCCAAGCCAGGTCCTCCCTGGACCGGAAACAAGCATCCTAGGACCGGTTTCAGGGCATCACCCTTCTTCAGCCAGGCTAGCTTGAATCCAGTGGTGTAGTGAGCACGGGACCCACGTCTGGGCATACCCTTCCCACTTAGGGCGACAAATGCAAAAGAAACAATTGATGGACGGAATGCTGGACAATGCAAACATTCACCCCCAGTCACAAGGATCTGGGTTAAATCCATCATTCTTTTGCTCACCACACCACCTCTGTCCATCAACTGTTGTTTTTGCATTTGTCACCCCGAGTGGGACGGGTATGCCCAGACGTGGGTCCCGTGCTCTCCATGCCACTGGAATCAAGCTATCCTGGCTGAAGAGGGGTGAAACCCCGAAACCGGTCCTAGGATGCTTGTTTCCAGTCCAGGGAGGACCTGGCTTGGCAGTTCGGGCTGGACTGTTCCCATGAGGCACAGGGTCAAGACTGATTTGCATATGGCTGGGTTCAAACTGGAACGGCATGGTGAGCAAAAACGATGGATTTAGGCCCAGATCTCTGTACTGGGGTGAATGTATGACATTGTTCTGCATTCTGTCCATCAACTGTTGTTTTTGCATTTGTCACCCGAGTGGGACGGGTATGCCCAGACGTGGGTCCCGTGCTCTCCATGCCACTGGAATCAAGCTATCCTGGCTGAAGAGGGGTGAAACCCCAAAACCGGTCCTAGGATGCTTGTTTCCAGTCCAGGGAGGACCTGGCTTGGCAGTTCGGGCTGGACTGTTCCCATGAGGCACAGGGTCAAGACTGATTTGCATATGGGTGGGTTCAAACTGGAATGGCATGGTGAGCAAAAAACGATGGATTTAGGCCCAGATCTCTGTACTGGGGTGAATGTATGACATTGTTCTGCATTCTGTCCATCAACTGTTGTTTTTGCATTTGTCACCCGAGTGGGACGGGTATGCCCAGACGTGGGTCCCGTGCTCTCCATGCCACTGGAATCAAGCTATCCTGGCTGAAGAGGGTGAAACCCCGAAACCGGTCCTAGGATGCTTGTTTCCAGTCCAGGGAGGACCTGGCTTGGCAGTTCGGGCTGGACTGTTCCCATGAGGCACAGGGTCAAGACTGATTTGCATATGGCTGGGTTCAAACTGGAATGGCATGGTGAGCAAAAACGATGGATTTAGGCCCAGATCTCTGTACTGGGGTGAATGTATGACATTGTTCTGCATTCTGTCCATCAACTGTTGTTTTTGCATTTGTCACCCCGAGTGGGACGGGTATGCCCAGACGTGGGTCCTGTGCTCTCCATGCCACTGGAATCAAGCTATCCTGGCTGAAGAGGGGTGAAACCCCGAAACCGGTCCTAGGATGCTTGTTTCCAGTCCAGGGAGGACCTGGCTTGGCAGTTCGGGCTGGACTGTTCCCATGAGGCACAGGGTCAAGACTGATTTGCATATGGCTGGGTTCAAACTGGAATGGCATGGTGAGCAAAAAACGATGGATTTAGGCCCAGATCTCTGTACTGGGGTGAATGTATGACATTGTTCTGCATTCTGTCCATCAACTGTTGTTTTTGCATTTGTCACCCCGAGTGGGATGGGTATGCCCAGACGTGGGTCCCGTGCTCTCCATGCCACTGGAATCAAGCTACCCTGGCTGAAGAGGGGTGAAACCCCAAAACCGGTCCTAGGATGCTTGTTTCCAGTCCAGGGAGGACCTGGCTTGGCAGTTCGGGCTGGACTGTTCCCATGAGGCACAGGGTCAAGACTGATTTGCATATGGCTGGGTTCAAACTGGAATGGCATGGTGAGCAAAAAAACGATGGATTTAGGCCTAGATCTCTGTACTGGGGTGAATGTATGACATTGTTCTGCATTCTGTCCATCAACTGTTGTTTTTGCATTTGTCACCCCGAGTGGGACGGGTATGCCCAGACGTGGGTCCCGTGCTCTCCATGCCACTGGAATCAAGCTATCCTGGCTGAAGAGGGGTGAAACCCCGAAACCGGTTCTAGGATGCTTGTTTCCAGTCCAGGGAGGACCTGGCTTGGCAGTTCGGGCTGGACTGTTCCCATGAGGCACAGGGTCAAGACTGATTTGCATATGGCTGGGTTCAAACTGGAATGGCATGGTGAGCAAAAAACGATGGATTTAGGCCCAGATCTCTGTACTGGGGTGAATGTATGACATTGTTCTGCATTCTGTCCATCAACTGTTGTTTTTGCATTTGTAAATCAATAAGGGTCATCTGGACTTTTTGCATGGTGTACCCCTACATTTGTACACTACACACAAAGCCAGCTTTCTACATCAACCCACCAACACAGCACAAGAAAAATCCCACACCAATGTAGGAAAATATAGAGGAAATTCTAATTAATAAATCAGGACCAAAAAAACCAAAAATCCAATCAGTAGAACCAAAGCTATGCAAGTTTAAAGATTTCGGTGAAAATAGCACCAAAAAGCAACAAGCTCCAACTGTGGTCATCGGGTTGTGCCGGACCAGGACAAAGTGATGGAGTGTGGGCTAGATACAGGGAAACCCTAAAGTCTGCAGAACACAGTACCTTAATCCCTATTGAGAAGAGTCTCACGTCAAGGATGCATCACGCAAAAGAGGTGATGCAAGGTCCAGCGCCCCTGCATGAAGATGCGTTGCACAGTGGTGGTTCCGATGGGGTGTGCTGGGTGAGACGATGTCCTTGTGTGGAGATGGGTTGCACAGCTGCAGTTCTGATGGGCTTCTGTGGGTGATGTGAAGTTATTTCACCATGGAAGTCTGCACAGCAGAGGCGATACATCAGTTCTGATGGTGGCGAGTCCAGCAAACTGCAGAGGTGGTGCGCTCGTTCTGCGAGAGATGCGCTGTGCCATTGAGGGAAGGCATCTGTTCTGCTGAATCTACAGATGGGCTGGCAGAGCACCTTCACGCCCACTGCCAAGTGTCCAGGACTTGGGTGGCACCACCACTTGGAAGGGCAGGACTCACAGATGGCAAAGTCCAGGTGCTGGATTCAAGGTTGTTGGAAGCCTATTCTGTCCCTGAGGCTATTGAATAGGAGGCCAGCAAACCAACCCTTGGAGTCACTCTGGGGTCCTGGGTTTAGAGATGCAGGTCCAGTCCTTTTCACCCAGGCAAGTGGGCAGCAGGTCAGCACAGTCGGGCAGCAGTCCTTCAGGGCAGTAGACCTGCAAAGTGGTAGTCCATTCTGCAGCACAGCAGTCATTCTTCCAGACAGAGTCCAGAGGTCCAGACGTGCTCTGAAGAGTTGAGTCTAAGGGTACAATATTTATACATGGTGCCCACTTTGAAGCAGAGGAAACTTCTGGAGGTGTTCATGCCCCTGAGATGTCAGGCATTCCTCTCCTTCCTGTCCTGGCCCCAGCTTGCCTATGGTCACAAAAGACCAGTGTCAACCCCTTTGCGAGAGTGCTTCGTCAGAGCCTTTGTGATGTGCAAGTGTGGTAGGTGCAACAACTCAGAGTGGCCAATCCTGCCAAAACCTAGCTTCCCTTTGTCTCACTGTCTGTGAGTAATACACAATGACCAACTGCCAGCTGCACCTAGTCATGTGACCCAGGATCAGTCTGCAGTCACCAAATGATTAGGGCAAGAGGATACCAACTTTCTAAAAGTGGTATTTTCAGAATTTTGACTAAAAATCCGACTTGACCATTAAAGATGGCTTTTAATTACAATTATAATATAGACAGCAAACTTGATCTGTCGACCTGCTCCCAATTGTAAGCCATCACTTATTAAATCTAATATGGTAAACCAATGTTATCCTATAGGAGAGGTAGGCCTTGCAATAGTGAAAAATTAATTTGAGAGTTTCTCAGTACCAAAGCATGTAAAACCTAATAAGTCCATGTCCAACTTTTTAAATACACTGCACCATGTCCTCTGGGCTGTTCAGGGCCTACCGTAGGTGTGACATATGTATTAAAAAAAGGAAGAATTGGGCCTGGGAAAAGAGTTTTTTTGCCTGGTCGAAATGAAGGTTTAAAACTGCACACACAGGCTGTCATGGCAGGCCTGAAACATGTTCAAAGGGCTATTTAAGTCGGTGGCACAATCAGTAAATTAAATAGGCTAATTGTAGGTAAGCCAGTTCTACCACGTTTAAAGGAGAGAGCACAAGCAATTTAGCACTGGTTAGCAGAGTCTTAAAGCCAGCAAAAACAAAGCCAAAAAAACAGGAGGATTGAAGGCAAAAGGTTAGGAGAGTTGGGCCAACAACAGATACTGATGGACCATTTTCACTCTCGTTGTTGCCTTCTAATAAGCCCTCTGGTGTATTATGTCGACGTAGTCTCTGCGTGACACCACTGACATTTCAGATTCTGATCTAACCTTTTCAATTTGCAAGAGTTTGCTGTTATACCACATGATGCCCACTTAGCTCTCTCTTTTGTGGTCTGATTTTAAATTAGCTGATCCTGTTTACTAATTGGCTGTTGTTGTGTTTATGTATGTTAGATTGTTTCAAGACCAACTACTGGGTTATAATAATTTCTAGGTGCTCTTGAAACTCACACCTGCAAGCTGGCTTTAAGTCTGTGGTTGGGAAAGGGGCAGTCTATGAGATGTAATAGTAATCTTGTCTATATTTGAGATTAGGGCAATTGAGATTGGTACTACCATGAATTTGGTTGAACTTGCACTTGGGTTGGATGTTTTATATCATCTATGAAGACGAAATCCAACATTTAGCCAGTTGTGTGCATGGGCATATTCACTTGGGAAAAGCCAAGCCTATTGGGTTCATGAATGCTGTTGCCAATCTGTTCACTAACATGTCCACACTGAGACTGAAGTCTCTTATTAACACGATTTTGAGGGCAATGGATTGGAAGTGTAACACCAGTTTCGCAATTTGATTCAGGGACTCAAAGTTCTATCCTAGGGTTGAAACATCATGGCTATTACCAAGAAGGTGTGTAAGTGGGTTATGCATCATAGTTTGATTCATTTGACACAAGTTTAAATGCTGAGTTCCATGATTGTGAATTCCTCAAAATGCGCTCGTTACCCTGAAATTATACGCAGTTTACCTTTTTAGTTGGAGCACCTTGTTCAAACCTGAGATTCACAATTTATTAAATGATTTCTGTTTTTGTCAAGAATGTGGCAGTCATTTTCAATGATTGATCGTACATAGCTATGCTATATTTTCATCACAGGGCATTAACAAAGCCCGGTTTTAAATTGTGACGATCTACTGCTAGGAGATTCCACCACTATTTTGCCATTATCATTATCATTGCCTGACATGGACTGTGATCTCTCAAGCATTCTCAAGCTGGGGGCATGTACCGTATTTTCTTCCCAGGAATAGTTCATGTGGAGTATGCCCTTTTCGTTGAAGTTTTTTGTCCTTTTTCCCTTGTAGACAGAGTATAGATCTATGGTTGCCAGCAGTTTATGTGGTATTGATTTGTTATTGACCTTGGATAAAGTTTCATTTGATTTATTGTGAAAAGCTGATCAACTATTTACCTTTCTGATGAAAGGATGCTTGTGTCCAAAAAAACAAATTTTCTGTCCAACAGTAAAGTGAGTCACAGGACAAATCCTCCTAGATTATGGTTCACAAGCAGCACAAGAAAGAAAAGCAGAAAAAGAAAATCCAACCTGCCTTGATGTTGTTATAGCTTAAACGTGTTGGGCCTCATGAATATATTTATCCCAGAATAATCTCAGCTACCACACTAAACTCATTAGGTACTCCAATGGATCTTGCTCTGTGCTAAAAGGGACCAGAATACTTAGGGGATGAACAATTATCATATGAGGACCTGGAATAAGATAAATGTTATCCTTCATTCATTTCTGAATTTTTTTTCTCTGACTAAATCTATCTTTTAGGTCAGTAAACGTAAAACAGATAAATTGACCACAACAAATAAATGAAACAGAATCAGCAGAGTAGTTTATCTCAGTTGGTATCTTTATCGAATTTAAAATGTTCTGCATACCAACCTAATTTATATGAATTGAAAGGATTTAATAAGCATCAACAGACTGTGAAATTCAATCTGAAGGGAGAAATCTTCCTCAGCCGAGGAAGAATTGTATCACAAGAAGTGAGTCTATAGAAAGCCATTATCCTTCATACAAACCATATAGATGAAAGTTCAGTAATCGTCAAATGACCAGTTCCAGTTCATGGACCTGATTGTCTGCCCCTGTCCGAAGTGCAGCATCAATGCCACAGCTGTTGTCGGAAACCTTCCAGCTGGAAAGATTCAACTACGCAAGCATACCAGCCGGCAGCAAAAGCAGTATTTCGTCACAGTCGCTTTGTTTCTGGAAGTCCAAATCATCAGTCTCTGTACCGCAGGATGGTTAGAAAAGGTGGACAAGATAGGGACCGACCCTGTCCGTACTTTGGGCAAATATACTCCATCGATTTCTGGTTTACACCCCTTGACATCACCAATTTGGTCAGACCACTCTGTCCTATTGATAGCCGCGGTCCGTGCAGGTAACAGCGGTGGGGAGGTGGGGCCGGGTAAGGGGGGATTTCGAGGGACGATGCCGAGGGAAAATTAAATAAATAATTAATTTTGCCCTCTGCATCATCCCTCGAAATCCTCCCTTACCCGACCCCACCGCCCCACCGCTGTTACCTGCACGGACCGCAGCTGCCTATTGGTCAGTTTCAATAGGGTGAGATGATGTAGTAGGTAAAAGTATACAAATCTGGAAGAATTAAGGGCCTGATTCACAGAACTAACTTACGTCAAAAACGTAAACGTAAACGTAAAGTTAGTACTTTTTAGGTATTCACAGAATACACTTACTCATTTTGGTATTCACAGAATGAACTTACTCATTTTGGTATTCACAGAATAGTACTAACTTTACGTTTACGTTTACGTTTTTGACGTAAGTTAGTTCTGTGAATCGGGCCCTAAGTAATCCATTACTTTGCATTTTCCTTTAGACCACTGTACTTTAGCTACATGATTGGTTGTGACTTTTTAGGAAGTAGGCGACTTCATGTTCTCATCCTTTGTCAGTTCTTTCCCAAGCGTGTGCTATAAGAAGTAACAATTTTGTTCGAAGTCCAGTCAAGTAAGCTACAAGCGCGAAAGGAAATCATTGAGTCTCAGAGCACAAGTAGAAACTTTACGAAAGGTTCCCCTAGGCTTCAGACTATTAAGTTCATAAGTTAATACTAGGAAAGAAAAGGAAGTTTGAGGCCTTCATGAAATACAGCCTATGCATGATGAATTTATGCTGAAAAATAAATCTCACGTTAGTGAATATAATACATTAGTACTTCAATTAGGCAGATTAACTATTTGCATCTACATCATGTAAGTATAAAATACCCCTAATAAAAATGTTAACACCTCATTATCATTTTGCACATTAATTTGCGATTCTCTTTTCACGTTATGGGTTAATACATATTTCAGGATTCGAAAGCACATTTAAAATAAACCTTTACATAGCACAAATTATTATAGCATTTGTTGTCTCTTCAATGTCACAGCTCACATTACACGTTCTAATGTTAATGATCATTTTCATAACACATAACAGTTGTATTCTTTATAGAGTTTTGTATGTTATCATTTGTTTATTACGTTTATTTACGCATAAAGAAAAACATGTCAATATATTTTTTAAACTTTACATTAGTTTGTTTACGGTTAAATGTCATTACAAACTATGTCTAACATTCTGCATGCTTTTACGATGCAGTATCTAAATCTAATTTCATTTGTGCGTTTTCTTAGACGTGGTAACCTAACACACATTTTGTCATGCTCGTAAATCAATGTCACAATTCAGTTTTCGCAGGGTGAATTCATAGAGATAGATGAAAGATAACAGCCATGCTCTATCAATGTCGTGCATACTGAGGTGGGACTTTCAGCAGTGGGGCAACACCATTGCATTGTTTGGAAAAAGCTGCAACAGCAGCCCCATTGTGGACATGAATTGCCACATAATTTGTGGAATGTCAAAATGAATGTTACTCTTGTTCTAATGTTAAAGTAAATTCCATATCACTAGTTACCAAAGTTTCATAACCCTATTCAAGAACTTTGTCTAAATGTTTGCTAAAATGATCATACAAAGTCCTAAACATATGAACCAATTAAAGTCACATGGAGGGGTTGTGATGCAATCCGTTACAGTTCTTCACTAGCTATTGAGCCCTAGTAATGAAAACACCTTTCAAGAAGGGATTTGATGAACAGCACTCATACATGAATGGTCTTGTTCAAACAGAACAGCCACATTTACCACCATGAATATTTGGTAAAAGACAAAGTCTTGAGTGAAGAAGAACAACACACAATACTCCAAAGCCACCAGGCTAGCAATCCAATGGCCCTCCAACACCACTTCTAGCATCATGAACCCAAGCTTGGACAGGCCAATATCCCACCAAACCAACCACCATTATAAAAAGTCCCTCCAAGCAACATCAGAACCAAGTGTTTAATTCTAAAACGTTTGTGTTTCTCCGCTCTGATACTTTTGTAAATTTTATGGCCTTTGTCAACATTTGAAAACTTATGGAATTGGTATTTTTGGGCTAGCATTGAAAGATTGCTGCTGTGTTGCAAAATAAGTAGCCTACATTGCTAAATCTTTTTTCCTGTGTGGTTTTCCTCACTTTATAAGTTGGCTTACCTCCTGCTATTTCAGCATCTGGCCCATTATAAAGGGCTCTGTGGGTTGTGCTTTTGGTTCAGTTGATGTGTATCTGGGTTCGCAATAAGGCAGCGAATGCATTATGTTCTAGATTGCTATGCTATGCTATCAGCTTGTTTTCTTCACCATCGCTCTTCCACGCCCTCTTTTGTTCCATCAGTATTTTCACATATATCTTTATGTTGAACAACCATGCCCCAAGGAAAAATGGAATGCCTCTTTTTCTGCTCATGGCTTCCCATTTTCCCTTCAGTATAAAGTGTTTGTAATATCACAGTATATCTATATGGCACTGTGAAATTTGATAAGGAAACTTTGAGCATGACGTATGTACAGGTAGATCGCAAATAGTTGGTGCAAATAACACATCAAATTTTTGTGGTCTATCTCTCAATTAGTAATTCAAACTATGAACTAATAAGTCACATTGCAAAACACCTATAAGCAGAGAGCTGCAAAATGACTTGCCTTATGAATATTAATTAGACAGGTGTCTAGTTGGATCCCCTATGATCTGCTACCATAGCAAGGAAAACCTTCAACTGTGTGCTTACATTTCCAAATGTAAAGCTTTTTTGTAAAAGCAGCACATATCTCTTAAAGGAACAAATGCTCTTTTTTTATTAAAAAAAAAATGTTTGGGAAGACATCAAGAGTAGCATTATACCCAACTACACGATTTGTAGGAAAGACAGAGGAGAATCCAGAGGAGGGGGGCTGGCCATTATTTTACGTGATTCACTACAGTGCACAAACTTTTAACTTAATTCACTTAAGGGAGCAGAAAGCCTTGGCTTCTGCTTCACAATCAATGCCTCCTTCTCTTTTACAGGAGCCATAATTTACCATCCACCCGGCCCTAGTGCTACTTTCCTACATTCACTAGGAGAAACCTTAAGCCATTTCCTGCTCAGGTACGCTAATTTCACCCTCCTAGGAGACTTTAACCTCCACCTAGAATGCAGAAATGAGCCGGGAGTGGACAACTTTTTTGAGATAACAGAATCCCTTGGAATGCACCAATTAGTTGACACTCCGACGCACCAGGCGGCTCACACATTGGATGGAGTCTGCTCCAATTTCACCTCTCTATCAGTTGACACCCCCATCCCGCAGATATGGTCAGACCACAAATTTATCTCCCTTATTATCAAGAGGCCAATCGTGAATCTTTCTGCTAAGCAAATCCCCTCTCCGCATCCAAGGCGCAAGTGGGCGCAATTAGTTACCAATTCAAAGCTGCCCACTATTGCTTACGCTCGCGCCCCTGTCCTAACTGGTAAAACTTCGGAAGACTCACAACTCTTCCACAATAGGATGACTTCAATAAGCGATGAGTTAACTCCACTAGAACAACCTAATAAGAAAGTGAAAGCCAAAACCCATAAAGCCCGCCTTAGCTCAACTACATCTTCTATGTAAGCACCTGGAATGCAAGTGGAGAAGAGCCTATGACCCAGCAGACCAAAAAGCTTTCAAAATAAGTAGGAGACAATACCACACTCATATTAAATTTGCAAAAAAAGAGTACTACTCTAATAATTATTCAAGATACTCTTAATCACCTTCAGAGCATCCTTAAATCTAGGCCCAACGTACCTCTCAGCTAGATTCACCCCCTACACCACGGCCAGGACTCTCAGATCCTCATCGGCAAACCTCCTCAAACCCCCCTGTTTTAGGTATAAAACTAAGGGAGGAAAAACTGTAGCCGCATTAGGAACTAAAGCCTGGAATCTCATGCCAACACACCTGAGGTTGTTGAAAACAGAAACACAGTTCAGGAAGGCGCTGAAGACTTGGATTTTTGGATCTTCAGACGAATTCTGCCTATCCCTTATATAGGGTCCCCCCCTGTTCCTCCTTGACTTTCTTCCGCCTAACGCCAGGATGCTCCTTCCGGAGTGACAGCCCGCGCTTTATAAATGTATAAAATCAAAATCAAATCAAATCAAATTTAGCTGACTACTAGACCATTGTTGGCTCCTGCCGAGACTGTCCCAACTAGAGAGCTTCCCCTTTGAAAATAGAGGGGCAGATTTACAAGCCCCTTGCCTGACTTTTGTGCCGCCGTTGCGTCACTTTTGTGACGCAGCTGCGGCGTAAATGTTGCGGCCCATTTACAACGGACACATCTAGGGAGATGCGTCACGTTGTAAAGCCCTGCGTCACATTATACCTGCGTCAGGTATAATGTATGCAGGGTGGGCGTTCCCACGCAAAAAGCCATGTAGAACTGACGCAGGGAAATCTACAAGATTTCACTGCATCACTCTACGCCTTCACTGCGTCAAAATCCCTACGCCTGCTGAGACCAGGCATAAGGAATGACGCAGGGCTTTTTGAATGGGACTCAACCATCTATTGTGGCGCATTGCTGGAGTTGCGTCACTTTCATGAGCAACTTTAGCAATGCGTCACTTTTGCGCCAACAGATGCATCAGAATTTCTGACGCATCTGTTAATCCTTGCGCCATGGAGCACTGTATTGTAAATTCAGAACATCCATAGTGGCGCAAGGACATTCAGCGCTGACGCAAGGAAACTGACGCATCTATGGAGATGCGTCAGTTCCTTGTAAATCTGCCCCAGAAATTCCACCCCAGTTTATGTGTCAATCTTTGATCAATGGTTTACCAATGTAGTAGCACTCACAGGCCATTGAGTCATGTCATTTCACATCACAATTAAGAGCTTAAGCCCTTTTCCTACCCCCTCTGAACTATTAATCTGAATGAGTTGCAGAACTCCTTATGGGAGTCTGAATAACTTTTCTAGCTCGCAGAATGCAGAATGCATTGCGAAACACTGCTTGATATTTGTAAACATTGAGATTATGCCAATCACAGGGTTTGCAACTCCAAATATGTTTTGTGCTTCATCACGGAAGTCCCAAGATAATCGGCATATGTCCATACTTTAAGACTAATATAACATTTAATATATTTGCACATGTTATGGCTTGACCTTTACGCAGCTTTTGTCCTATTCTTCCTTTGACACCTCTGCTAGCTGTCATGAAAGTGATCTAATAGAATGATGAAAATTCATGTTTGAGGTACTATCCACTGGAAATGAAAAAACATGCTTTTTGGGTAGATTAATCCAAATTAACAAAGTTGTAAGACATTTTAAATGTTGAATTCCCAAAATGTTTATCGCATACATTTCAATATGTGGTCTAATATTCCTAAAAGTCTCCTGAAATATCCATAATATCTTCAAATTTTACCGTGGTGGAATTCGGCTGCTGTGTGGTTTCTTACGCAGAATTGCTGTGTATTGAAAATATTTCTGCAAAATATGTCAGACACTGAAATCTTCCAAATAGTTTTATTTCTGAGATCTAGCACCATTACTAGAGGGAAAGGGAAAAATATGTCATATTTAGTCTCATGCATATATGTTCAAAATGTTTCAACCTTCATCCATCCATTCACACGCATGGACTCAACGAAGCTTTGCCTGCGAAAACATTTTGCATGCAAAACAACAGCTTTGATAACGCCGATTCTTATCTAATTATCTATAAGAACCTTCTGGTCGCCAAGATCTTTTTACCTGTTGAATAGTGTAAAGGAGAGAATCTCATCTGGTTATATAATAGCATTCATTTTTGTCTGAAAGGACCACTGACTCCGAATTCGAGTTTAAGAATTTATTATCGCCAAAAATAACTGAACGTGCAAGCACCTCAACACGAGGTTAAAGAAATAGATGGGCACTAATACAAATAATAACCTACGCAGGAATCTCATCCGACTCAAGATAAAGAGAATAGAAAGTTCTAGAAGGATCAACCAGACTATGATTGCTCCAAATTCTAAATTGCTCTTCATTGGACTAAACAAGCTTTACATCAATTGCTGTCCCTACACTAACGCTAAGTGACATCCCTGCATAACGATTTTCAAAGGCAAGAGTGAATAAAAGGTGTCAGCTGTGAAGACTTCCTCAGAAGTGCAATCACCTAGTACCTATGCTCAGCTCTGTCCTCCTCTCTGGTCTCCCCTACCTCTTCTCTGGCCTCCACCCTCAGGGCACTATCCCTAATACAAAACCCCAATACAATTGTACACGCCTTTGTCACGCCTCCTTGGCCAGGTCTTCTTTCTTGTATT
The DNA here is from genome assembly GCA_963921515.1 of Calotriton arnoldi. Lineage (NCBI taxonomy): Eukaryota > Metazoa > Chordata > Amphibia > Caudata > Salamandridae > Calotriton > Calotriton arnoldi. The sequence goes on from CAWUFW010002950.1 coordinate 523,366, forward strand.
TTTCCATCGAAACGGTTACTTCATCCTGGACGGTTGCGATGGCCTTGAGTCCCAGGCACCTTCTCCGCTGAAAGTATCATCCCTAAATTCCATTTCACTCCCCGTACCATGCCTCCCATCTCTCTAACTTTTGAAAACAAAGAGTTAGTCTTTACTAACGAGACATGTGTCCTTGCACCTGCAACGAGAGATACGTTCAACAGAAACCTTCTACTGTGCTAATTAAATCTACCGTTTGTGCCCAGAGAGCCTTACCAAGAGAAACCTTTCTTTGCCTACAGAATAAGCTAACATAAGAATAAACCAGGCCTTCCCTAAGCATATATGTAGTCAGGCCTTTACATATAACTTTTAAACACACATCTTACTTTTCCCATAAGCATTTCCATTACAATTCATATGCGAAAATGAATTACATGTGCAACTTAAATATGGTGCACGTTTAAACTACTGCAATTAGATTACACACGAACTAATTTCTCTAGGCATTATTTCACACAATTCAATAAGCATTACATTACATGATTATCATAACACCATTATATTGCTGCGTTCACTTCATATTAGTGAACTATTCACTCTTACTAAACATACATGAATACACAACTGAATATATGCGAATATATGTCTGATTACATGCGGGTGCGGCCTATCAGTGATTATGATGCACCCCTACAATTCACAAGAACATTTCGCTCTATCAGTTCCCCCCTTTGATGACTCCTGTCATCATTTTTTCATTCTACTCCCTTGGAGAAAGAACCGACCTAAACAGAACTTGTTGCCATCTTCCCTGTCCTTAGTTTCTCCATGCTCTTGAGCCTTTGATACTGACTGTCCCGCAGTCTTGCCAATCTCATCTCATTTTCCCTCAAAGCTCTCTTGACTCGGCCTGCCCGATACCACTTGTAGGCCTTGATCGCAATCCACAACCCAACCACACAACCCACCAAGATAAAGAGGGGTCTCAGAAAGTACCCAAGGAATCCCTTTCCCAGATTCGCAAACCAACCTCCCACTTGACCAAAACCCTTGCCGACCTTTTGCCAGGCCCCCTCTTCGGTCAAATCCGCTATTTTTGTGTGGATTGTAGTGATGTTACTTATATATTTCTCCAGATCCTTGCTACGGTCTGGTATATAAGTGCAGCACTCTTGAACCTTCAACATTTTACAGACTCCGCCCTCTTTTGCCAATAGAACATCCAAAGCAAGGCGATTCTGCAAAACCATTCCCCTTATCGACAACATCTCTCCTTCCACCAACACCAACGACTTTGCTGTGTTCATTGAAAATTCATCCACCACTGTCGCTAACCTCCGAATTTTCACGTCATTCAAGACTACTCCCAGACTGGGTATCATAGCACCAAAGATATCTCCCACTACAATTCCTGCACTTGCAGCTCTTCTCGCCCTTGAATGCTCCCCACCTTCTAGAAGATCTAAGTCTTCTGTATGGTAAATCTTTGGAAATATTATTGCCAAATAACATGTTCCATACCAATTTGCAGGCAACCTCACATAAGCATTCTTCCCACATATGTAATACACCGTTGGTATCACTTGTACAGGACCTTGGAGAAAATCTTTTGCCACATCTGCCATGGTGAAAACGTGATCACAAGTACTTTGTCCCACTGCTACCTTCTCGTAGTAAGTCTGATAACGCCTTATACACAACTTACCCCTCTGCTCCTTATCTAATGCTATAGGACCATAGCTTCCCCTGGTCTTATGCAACTTTTCTTCCTCTGTCCAATCAGTCCTGTGATGCCCCAAGTCTCGGGAGTGAGTCAGCTTTCTATACCTATCCTCAACCTGATCTACAAACTTTCTCTCTACATCCGACATCAAACAAGTCAGATTGTGTCTGTGTGCAAAGGCTGTATCCAATTCCAAACCCGGTATGAAGTACTTCCTGAGTCTATCTTCCGTCTTATAATAGTCATATTTATTCAAATGCTTGTAAGCTGGGACTTCAGGAAGCACTGCATCGAAATTGGAAAAGAAATACTCAAACTGATCTCTCTCATAAAATAAACTAAGCAAAAGACTACATGAAATACCATAAGTCAGTGGAAGATGGTGATACCTAATACCCTCGTCCACTGAAGTAGGCAACTGCATACACACATAACAATCTTTCGCCTCCATCACATCAACATACTCATACAACAACTTAGCATATGCATTCAACTTAAAATCACCTTTCGATAAATCTACATATAATCTACGACTTTCTTCTAATAGCAAAGCTCTGTCAGCTGCCCTGTCTACCTCCTTCTGACTAGGTGTAATAGGTGTAGGTGTCCCTGTCACCCCTTCCACTTCTAGCTCGTGCGAACCAGTATATGAGACTATAACTACTATGATTATGGAAACTATTACACTACTTATAAGAATGCCTACAATCCATTTAGATCTACGATTGGGATCTCCCGGCTCCATGGTTTCGAAAGTTCTCAAAAGTCTTGGTTATAGCAAAGAAACCTGAAAAAGTCTCTGTCCTTTATTTGCGACTTGCTTAACCAGCTCGAACAACCATGAAATCTCCGGATTTTCCCTTTTCGTTCACAATCTTATTTACACAGTCCAGAAAAAGACTTCCCTAGTTTTCGTTCCTCTTCTGTGGAAAGTCCCTAAGTTTATTCTTCTTCCACTCGGACCTAGGTTATCTTCTTCTTTTAGACTTTTATTTACAGTTTATAGTTGATCCACAATAAGATCCTCATTAAGCAATACCAGAACGTGATACAAAAGTTCAAGACGCAAAATCAACACTTCATGTGAAAACGGCTCAACTCCAAAAGGCGGGAATTCGAGTCGATGCAGAACCAAGTTTCGGACTTCACTCAGAAGCGGGGGATTCGGAACCGTGAGAGTCAGTGTTCCTTCTATCTCGAGCCCTGGCAACTGCAGCACCACCTTCACCACCACATTCGGGCTCCGACTGACCACTTGCACTGACCTCAGTCTTCCCGTACTCACCACCCCCTGCATCAAACACAGTGTAAGTCCACTCAGGGGTAGAGTATCTGCGACAAGGCACTCTTGTTCTCTTTGACCTTCGCCGACTGTCTTGTGCTTGGTCTTCGTCACTTGCCTCTGTTTCAGATGCTTCGGACACTGGAGCAAGGTCTCTTTCAGGTGCTAACCTCAGGTTCAGTCGCCTCTGTCTTTCAGGCCAACTTTCTGCATTTCTGTTCGTTCGTCTGCCTTCCCCTTCTATACCCAGTGCACTACTTCCTCTTTCTGCTGAATCTGACTCTTCTCCGCCCACTGCACCGTTTCTGTCTTCGGTGTCTGAGTCAGGGTTCGAACTGTGGAAACCCCCTTCGGCTTGCTCTAGTGCACCACCAGCTGTGTCAGCGACCCTTACAGCTTGACTTGTCCTCCCATGTGGCCCTGCCACATCAGCTGGATTTTCATTTACGAGAGGAGCTGTTTCTTCCAAGGGTGCTGAAACTCTGCGGGTATGGGAGGCATGCACCCAGTTCGGCAATCCTCCACACTTCACTGCTGTGTTCGTGATAAGTATCACCTGATACGGGCCACGCCAGCAGGCATCCAAACAACTCTTCCTCACGTGCTTCTGGACGAGCACCCAGTCACCGGGACACAAGTCGTGGCACAGATCACTCGAGGCTGGGACCACTGCTGCTTGCACCTGCTGGGATACAGAACGGACCACATCAGAGAGTCCTTTACAATAATCGAGAATCAAATCATCAGTGATGCTTATCAAGGCTGTAGCTGGTACTTCTGGCAATCTCATTGCCCTTCCCATTAGGATTTCGTGGGGGGACAACCCGGTCTTTCTGTCTGGGACACTTCGCATGCTCATCAGCATGAGCGGCAAAGCGTCGGGCCATTTCAGGGATGTTGAAGAACACATTTTTGCCATCCGGGCCTTCAAAGTTCCATTAACTTGTTCCACCATCCCAGAAGCCTCTGGTCTGTAACTACAGTGGAGTCTCTGGTCAATGTTCAATGCAGCACAAAGTAACTTCATGATTTCACTGTGGAAGTGCCTTCCTCTATCTGATTCCAAAGAGGTCGGGATCCCGAATCTAGGGATGAGCTCCCTCAACAATAACTTAGCCACTGTGAGAGTGTCACACCTGCGTGTGGGGTAAGCCTCCACCCACCGTGAGAATACACATACCAGCACTAAAATGTACCTCAACCCATTACACTTAGGCATTTCCACAAAGTCGAGCTGTATTCTGTTGAAAGGCCCACCTGACCTCCCAATGTGACTCAATGTAACTACAGTTTTCTTTCCAGCGTTCATCTGCTGACACGTAACACACCTCTGACATACCGTCTCAGCCATTGCTCGGAACCGTGGGTTATACCACGTCTGTCTAAACACTCTCATCATTGCGTCTCTACCAAGGTGTGCCTGTCCATGTATCAGTCTTGCCATCGGACTCAACAATTCTTCAGGCAACACGGCTCTCCCATCGTTGGATACCCACACATCCACATCTCCTTTCTCGCAACCAGCTTTGATCCATCCCTCTCTCTCCTGGTCTGAAACTTCATCCTGCAGTCGCTTAAGCTCTTCCCAGGTGTCTGCCATGGCCAACATTATGTTGAGCTCGGTTCCTTCTTGGCTCTCCCCTGCGTATCTATCTGTGAATATACATCCTTGTTCTGCACAGAAGCGGGCAACCTCATCCGCATAGTTGTTACCCAATGATACAAAGTCCTCCCCTTTCCCATGGGCGGAACACTTTACAACAGCAATTTCTTTCGGATGCTGTAGTGCATCCAACAGTTGACTTACATATTCTCCATTCCGAATAGGTGAGCCAGATGATGTCAAAAATCCCCTCTGAGACCATAACTGCCCGAAGTCGTGCACCACACCAAACCCATATTGGCTGTCAGTGTAAATCGTGATTCGAATTCGATCAGCGGCCAAACAGGCACGGGTCAAGGCAATGATCTCAGCTACCTGCGCGGAACGTACTCCTTCTAGGCAAGCAGCTTCGACCACTCCTGAAATGGTACATACAGCAAACGCTGCTCTCAATTGCCCCACACTGTCTCTTTAGCATGAACCATCGACAAAGAAAATTTCATCTGGGTCAGCCAATGGCTCATCGACAATGTCAGGTCTCGGTTTGGTGCAAAGCTCGGTCACATCGAGACAATCATGGTCCGCACAATCTTCATCATCTGTGTTCGGTGTAGGCATTAATGTCGCAGGGTTCAAGACAGAGCACCTTTTCAGAGTCACATTCTCTGCGGCAAGTATGACTTGCTCGTACCTCGTTAACCTATTGTTCGTTAGGTGCTGGGTCTTGGTCCTGGTCATCAATAACTCAACCGAATGTGGCACATGTACAGTCAATGGATGTCCCATTACAATGCTTTCACATCTTTCAATGCTGACACCTGTTGCAGCAACGGATCTTAGACATCCGGGCAACGCAGAAGCTACTGGATCTAAAGTAGCTGAAAAATAGGCAACTGGTCTACGGACACCTCCATGGTTCTGAGCTAACACTGCTAATGCACATCCTTCCCTCTCATAACAGAACAACGTAAAGGCCTTGTTGTAATCTGGCATTCCCAGTGCCGGAGCACTGCACAATTCCTCTCTCAGTTTCAGGAATGATATCAAGCACTCCTCGTCCCATGGTACCGGATCACTCACATCCTTGTGTGTAAGCCTCTGCAAAGGCTTTGCTCTCAAGGAGAAACTAGGAATCCACTGTCGACAGTAGCCGACCATTCCCAGGAACATCCTAACTTCCCTCTGTGTAGTGGGTACTGACATACTCATTATTGCCTCAATTCGGTCTGGTGACACCTTCCTCTTGCCTTTTTCTAATCTGTGTCCCAAGTACTGTACCTCATTCAAACAGTACTGCAGCTTGTTCGGGGACACCTTATGTCCATTCTCTGCTAAGTGGTTCAACAGAGCTATCGTGTCAATTCTGCAAGCATCTTCTGTTTCTGAGGCAATGAGCAAGTCATCTATGTACTGCACGAGAACTGAGTTCTGCGGCAACACAAGACTCTCAAGGTTCTTCTTCAGGATCTAGTTAAAGATCGATGGACTTTCCGTATACCCTTGAGGGATACGACACCATGTTAACACGCGATTTTCCAGCCTGAACGCAAAAAGAAATTGGCTTTCCTCGTGGAGCGGTATCGAAAAGAAGGCTTGACACAAATCGATGACCGTAAACCACTCGGCTTCACATGGGATCTGGAACAGTATTACTGAAGGATTCGGCACCACTGGACAACAAGGGATAACTATCGTGTTGACCTTTCGCAGGTCTTGCACGATCCTGTATTTCCCGCTCGGTTTCTGTAGTCCCATAATAGGTGAATTACAGGGGCTACCTCGGATCTCTTTTAGAATGCCTTTCTTAATGAAAGTCTCGATCACAGGTTTTATCCCTGCAATCGTTTCAGGCGACAAGTTGTATTGAGGTGTCCTGGGGAAATCAACGTTTTGCTTCACCTCAATCCGCACTGGTTCAACCCCTCTGATCAAACCTATTTCATCGCCTGCGAAATCCCACACCACAGATGACACTGCGTCTCTCAAATCAGATGGAAGTTCTTCCACAGTCACCATTGGGTACAGATCTATACATAGATGCTGATTTGTAACCTTAAAGTCAGCATCGTCATCTCTCGTCTGGACCTCCACTCCCTGAGGCGTACAATAAATCGTGCAGTTCAACTTGCACAACAGATCTCTTCCCAAAAGGCAAACTGGACTCGTATCACACACTACAAACTGATGTCTAGTTTGGAAAGAACCTATCCTTACTAAGATCGGTTCTGTCAATGGGCTGCTTATTCTCTTGTTCGCTACTCCAACGACCTGGATTGATTGTCCCGAGAGGGGTAGGTTAGGGACTACTGCTGATCTTACAGTAGACCGGGTAGCACCAGTATCAACCAAAAGTGTGGCAGGATGACCCTCAATATCTGCCTCCACAAAGGTCCCCTCTGGTCTACCTCCAAGACCGCTCCAAGCGTGCAGTCTTCCTCCCCCTCAGGCACCGTCAGGATAAAGGGTCGAAGCTACTCTCGTCATAGTCTTCGAACAGGGGCATCTGTTGGTACGTTCGTATTCCCTGTGTAATCCTTGGAGCCTGGGGAACCTGGGCGTGAGAGCTGTATACCCCACCTTTCATCGTCCTAGGCCTCGTTACTGTATTAACTACCTCTTGCGCGGGTGCCTGAGCCCCCTCTTCCTCTTCCTGCAACTGGTTAGCTGGGTTCAAAGGACACTCACGTTTCCAATGTCCGACCTGGCGACAAAGATGACACGCCGTGGTCTTCTTCAGTGTGGCTATGTCCACTCCTGTCTTGGGGTCTACTGGTTTTCCCCTTCCCTGTCCTTGCCCATTCTGGTTCCCCTGGACATTTCCTTGTTTTCTTCCTAAGGTCCCTCCACTAGGCTGACCCTGTGCTGTCTGCATCTGGACAAGCATCAATTTATCTTTTAACTTCCGATGTTTTGAGTCCACCTCATCACTACAGTATCTCGCATACCTCAAAATTTCATCTAACGGCTTGTTCTGCCAGCAGATCAAATGATGCTGTATCATGAGGCTGATTTCCATCCTCAGACCCATTACAAACTTTGAGACAAACTGTCCCATATCCTTGGGGTCCAAAATATCTAACCCACTATACTGTTTAAAAACTTGCAGAAGTCTTTCGTAATATTCGTGCACCGTTTCTTTGGGTTCCTGTACTGTCCGATCTATCTTAACCCAATCTATATCTTGGGGTGAAATCTTCAATTTCAACCATGTAATCACCTGCTCATACTTTTTCATAACTAGGGGTGATGGGCCATTTGTAACCGCCTCTCTTTCTGGTTCCGAAGTCGGCCACTCGATAGCAACTTTGCAAGCTGTCCACAAATCTCCCGGTACCACTATGTCAAACAAAGTGTTCAAATCAATCCACAATACTTTTGAAATTTTCACAAACCGCTCAACCTGCTTGTACCACTCTACTGGTTTCTCCCTCAGCCGAGGAAAATCATTTGTAAATGCAGCCAAATCACCTCTATTCCACGGCACATGCACGTACCCTCCATTCTGTACTTCCCGTAAAGGAAAATTTCCAACACCCGTCGCCCCCCCCCTGGAGGCGGCGTTTCCCCCTCAGCTTTCTTTGTTAGTTTCTTCTTGGACCACCTTTCTTCCCATTTGTCCAACAAAATCCATATCCTCATCCCTACGATCAGATCTCTGGTATGTGTCCTTAATCCTGTTAGTCTTTTCTCCTCCAGCTCCTGGTCACTGTACTGTAGTCTATGTGGCCCCTGCAGCGCTTTAGTTTTATTCAAGTCCACCTCATATCTTTTGGCCAATTCCTTCAATCTATCATGTGCCATCCTAGCTTTTCGAGTCACATCTTTTGCTACAAACAGCAGCTCATCTGGTCCATAAATTTCTATTCTTTCCAAGGGCAGACCTCCATCAATCATCTCGTCTACCTCTGCTTTCAATCTCACTACGTCTAGTAACCTTGCCTGTACCGCACTCCTCAGTACATCTCGACAACCCGAGCCATCCCGCTCATCACAGTCACTATTCTGTCCTTGTGACCTATTCCCTTCCCTCATATTCCTGGAACTTGGTCTGTCTTCCGAGACGTTCTGTGCCCTATCTCCTTGCATCCTATCACTTTGGGTTGTCGCTGTTGGTGTCCACATCCTCAAAGCTGACCTAGATTCACGCAAAGACCTTGGTCTTTCTGGTCTCTCCTCTTCTTGTCTAAGGGAAGAGTCTGCAGTAGCCGGTAATGGCGTACTTGTCTCCACTGGCCTGGGGAAATGAACCACTCGTACTCCAAACCCATTCCCACTTTCGCTGGTTACTTCTTCCCTTTCCATCTGTACGGAGCTCCCTTCTCTCACTCGGTCTGGGTCATATACCGGTACTATAGGGCCAATGGTAACCGGTACTGTCAAGGAGTCCGGTAATCTTGTGTTCCCAACAGGAGGCTGTGTTATCATAGACGCCGTTGCCCCCTCTGTTCCTGTGGAAATCCTTCCCACTACTCTCATACTAGTCTGATTCTGGCTCCCATCGATTGTTACTGCTGGGGTCGGCTTTCCCTCTTCTGAGTCTGGATTAAATGGTGGTGGCCTCTCTGCCAACATCCTATCCAACAAGCTGTCATCTAGATCACTGTCGTCCTCATCGATTCTTATTATTTTCCCATTTTGTACTAACAATGGGTACAACTTATCTCCTTCGATCGTTTCCACTCTCCACCTTTTCTCCAGTGCATCCCACCTTGCATCTTGAAATGCCCTGACCGATTTCTTCACCCTTTCTTGGCTTCTGTCTTTCTTCCTATCATACGCTGCTCTTATCCACGCATGTAGTGCCTCAAACTGTGTTGGTCTAGGTAGTGGTCGTAAGGAAGCCATTATACTTTTTAGCTGGTACAGCACCTCTAACCTGAAAGTACCATAGCGCGGGAACGACAATTCTCCTTCTGCTTCCGTCATTTTATGCCAATTTTCAAGCCAAATTATAGTATGCATTCCGACATTCTTTGCCATATAATGTGCCGGTGTATCCTCGGGAGGAGCTTCCTCTCCTTCCCGAACAACCACATGTCTATCACCTCTACAAAGTTCCCGTAAAACTTTAAAACATTTCATGATGAATCAACTTTTTATTTGCACTCAAAATGTCAGCTTTTACTTCCTGATTTCACTCCACCAATACCAGCGCGGCTCACACCAACCGGCCTATCGCAGCGCGGCTCTTGTCTGACGTCACTTTTCCTCCGCTCGCAGCAGTTCCCCTCCTTTCTAATTCACTCGTTCTCACTCGCACCTGTCCCAATCATACTCTGAAATAATGTCCGTCCTACCGAACAATTACCTCTCTGACTGTCAGTCCACCAATGACCGATCAGCCTCTTGAGCTTGTTGACCTCAATCTGGCAACCGTCTGTCCGTGAAACGACCGGACAATCGCCTCTAACACACTCGATAGGATTCAATCACTCAATGTTCTGCACACAATAACCTACGACCTGCGTTGGTTATTCACACACTCACTCATGTGTTCCCTATCTTCAGTGGGTCTGTCAATGACGTCTCGTGACCCCCACAACCTCTGGTCAGCGTTCTCAACTCTGGGTGTATTCTACACCACAATAAATCTCCCGGTCCCGCGCGCGCTCACGGTCGGGTTCTCAATCACACAACTCTCTTTCCCACTCCGCAAGACATCACACAACAATAAAACACCGCAATCTACCAAACATCACTCTTTTCATACTCACTCTCCCACGAACTGCTACTTCCGCCGCACCGTCACTCTCCGTCAGTTTTCAACGACCTCCGACATCCTTCTCCCGCGGTCCTCTGGATCTGCGTCACTCGGGCTCTATGGGGCAACTTAGTCTCCTATCTTTCTCTAGATCTCCCCTTACCATCAAAGGTAACCATCCTACTCTGCTACCAACTGATAACGCCGATTCTTATCTAATTATCTATAAGAACCTTCTGGTCGCCAAGATCTTTTTACCTGTTGAATAGTGTAAAGGAGAGAATCTCATCTGGTTATATAATAGCATTCATTTTTGTCTGAAAGGACCACTGACTCCGAATTCAAGTTTAAGAATTTATTATCGCCAAAAATAACTGAACGTGCAAGCACCTCAACACGAGGTTAAAGAAATAGATGGGCACTAATACAAATAATAACCTACGCAGGAATCTCATCCGACTCAAGATAAAGAGAATAGAAAGTTCTAGAAGGATCAACCAGACTATGATTGCTCCAAATTCTAAATTGCTCTTCATTGGACTAAACAAGCTTTACATCAATTGCTGTCCCTACACTAACACTAAGTGACATCCCTGCATAACGATTTTCAAAGGCAAGAGTGAATAAAAGGTGTCAGCTGTGAAGACTTCCTCAGAAGTGCAATCACCTAGTACCTATGCTCAGCTCTGTCCTCCTCTCTGGTCTCCCCTACCTCTTCTCTGGCCTCCACCCTCAGGGCACTATCCCTAATACAAAACCCCAATACAATTGTACACGCCTTTGTCACGCCTCCTTGGCCAGGTCTTCTTTCTTGTATTTTTCCATCGAAACGGTTACTTCATCCTGGACGGTTGCGATGGCCTTGAGTCCCAGGCACCTTCTCCGCTGAAAGTATCATCCCTAAATTCCATTTCACTCCCCGTACCATGCCTCCCATCTCTCTAACTTTTGAAAACAAAGAGTTAGTCTTTACTAACGAGACATGTGTCCTTGCACCTGCAACAAGAGATACGTTCAACAGAAACCTTCTACTGTGCTAATTAAATCTACCGTTTGTGCCAAGAGAGCCTTACCAAGAGAAACCTTTCTTTGCCTACAGAATAAGCTAACATAAGAATAAACCAGGCCTTCCCTAAGCATATATGTAGTCAGGCCTTTACATATAACTTTTAAACACACATCTTACTTTTCCCATAAGCATTTCCATTACAATTCATATGCGAAAATGAATTACATGTGCAACTTAAATATGGTGCACGTTTAAACTACTGCAATTAGATTACACACGAACTAATTTCTCTAGGCATTATTTCACACAATTCAATAAGCATTACATTACATGATTATCATAACACCATTATATTGCTGCGTTCACTTCATATTAGTGAACTATTCACTCTTACTAAACATACATGAATACACAACTGAATATATGCGAATATATGTCTGATTACATGCGGGTGCGGCCTATCAGTGATTATGATGCACCCCTACAATTCACAAGAACATTTCGCTCTATCAGCTTTACCTGAGAAAAATCACAATGCTTTGTGTGAGAAAGTGGATTGGTATTTGGAAGGAATGTGAGTCCTTTTAACAGCCTTTAATGCAATGGTCCTCGCACGATGCCTCTACGGGGCTGAGTTACTAGCTATAAGTATGGAGGGAAGTTGGGAGAGGTGCGAAAGTAAATGTTTGAAAAAATTGTTGGCTCTCCCTAAAGGTGCAATGTCCCAGGCGATAAGATTAGAAGCAAATTTGCAGGCCTGGAGCTTCTTAGCCTATAAAAAAGCTTTGCGATTTTGGGATAAACTTTGGGTCCCAAATACACAGAAGATATCAGCTCTCTGTGCTGTTGAAATAGGAAAGAGTGAATTACAGTGAGCTAAGAAGGTAAAGAAAAGACTAGAAGCCATAGCAGGAACCCTAAAAGTAGAATTAAAAAAAGCTGAGGCCTCCCATCTCTCGAAACTCGAATTAAAAATTGCCTGTAAAAAAGAATCAAGGTTGGCTGATTTGAAGCATGTAAGGAACAGACCCTCAGCAAAGTATATGATTGATGCATGGGAAAATATGAATGCATTTCCGTATTTATCTGCATTACCAGACGCCTCGCTACGTTTAGCACTCTAAAAATTCTGGGTGGCATTAAATGTGCGTTATGTGAGAGCTGAGAAATTTAAAGTTTTATTAGACTGAGAGAATAATTGTACATGTGGATTGCCTTCTCAAAACTTCAATGTTCATGTTTTAATTGATTGCCGTCATTTTAATAAGCTTCATTGCTTGATTTTAAAACCTCTTTTTATAAGGTATAACATAAACAGCCGCAATAATGAACTTGCACTTTTGTTAAAAATTGAATCTTTTCATGTGGCATGTGCACTGGCAAGATTTCTTAAAATATGTTTGGATTAGTGTCCCAATGTGTTAGATGGTAGGGGTTGGAGATTTAGTCCCAGTACTGATGAAATGGTGTTTACATTATTGTATAAAATGTTATTGATTTTAAATATATGTTTTAAAGACTGTGTCTAAACATTAATAAAGTATGAACTGAACTGAGTCCTTAACAAGGAATAATGCCACAATTCCGTGACAGGCCCTGTTAGGTCTCAATAATTCAAACCTGAGCTCAACCCTTGGTAACTGTAGCACAGAGCAGACAGGCGTAACATAGGAGAAATGTGTAAACGCATGTACTAAAATAGTTAAAAACAAAACACAATAAAAACCCCACTCCAATGTATAAAGACAGAGTAAATTTTAATGATCAGTTAGACAACAAAACGACATAAATCAGATGTAGGGAAGATGAGCTATGATTTTTCGAAAGGTTTGATAATTCTAGCGCCAAAAGCACAAGGTGCCAATTGTGGGTTTCTGATTGCACGAGACCGGTTCAAAGTCAAAAGTTAAGGTTGAAAAGTGATGGAGCATGGGTCGGATACAGGACCAGGTTCATCTCAGTGGAAAGTTTATCTTCAGAATTTTTCTAGAGAAAATTCCTCATTGACAAGGTTGTGGGCAGGTGGGCTGTAGGCTGGATCTTTGATGGCAGCCGGCTGAAGCATTTGTCCTTTGGGGACTCGGCTCTGGTGGGAAGTTTGAGGCACTTGACGTTGACAGCAGGAAAACTCCAAGTGGGTGAAGTCATAGGTTCAGGTCCACTGGTCATCAACAATGGTGGAGGGCTGCTCGGAGTTGGTCTGGCTGAAGTCCTCTACGTACAGACTTAAAAAAATTCTGGAAATCAGGATCCTTTTTGTGGGGCAAACCAGCAAGTTGAGTCCCACTGGCAGTTTGACATTGGCAGCTGTGGCATGGTGGCGGTCCGGTTGTAGCCTCTGGTTCTTTTGGCAAAAGGTTTAGAAAGTTTCTAAGTGTCCTGCCTTGCAATTTTAAAGGGGGAGAGAATACACTCTAATACTAGCCAAGGGTCGAGGGCCTTTTGGGCACCACTTGGGGTTGGGACTCAATCTCCCAGAAGCAACCAGCAAGGTCCAGGTCAAATGCAGTTGGAAATAGTCAGCTGGGCTCAGCGGAGATTTGGGCTATGTGCAGCTAGTCAATTAGCCCTTGGAGTCCACTCTTCTGTCCTGGGTTCAAGAGAGAAGCAGGTCCAGCACTTAGACTCCTTTTCCAGAGATTGAACAGTAAGTACAGTCCGTCTTCTGTCTCCCACAGGTCCAGATGTGGTCTGAAGGGGTACTGAGGATGCCACATTTATGCCTAGTGCCAGCCTGTGGGTGAGGGAAGCTTCGAGCCACTACCTAACCAATGGGGTAAACGTTATCAGGGGTGGTCATTCTCACTTTTGCAGCCCGACCCGTGTGTTTAACTGTAAACTATAGAACAGTGCCCCTCTCCATCCAACATTCACATGGCAGAACCTTTCCTCCCCTGTGCAGAGCTCGCCGTGCCCACCGAGAGATGTGGTTCTCTCTTATGGTCACTAAAACCAGGTTCTGCTGACAACCCCTCTCCCACTGAGATTGGTGCCTCACTGGCAAGCAGAAAAATGAATAGGTGAGTTACATCTGCTTGTGACAATATAGGCACCTTTTGAAGTGTAATTAAGTTTGTGGGCAGAGCCTAGATGGCCATCCTGTCAGGTGGAAAATCATCTCTCCACCAACAAGCCTTTTGTCCACTGCCTGGGAGTAATACACATCTCACCACAGGAGAGCCATTAACAGCCAGGTGACACTGAATATTGGCAGAAAAGCACATTTGGCTTAGGCAGGAAAATGTGTGCTTTCTAAAAGTGGATGTTCAAAATAATAATTTAAAATCTGACTTGACCACTAAATTGGTATTTAAATTACTATTAGTTTGAGTGCATGAATCATTGTTCTATCTATTGCCAAATTGAAGGTATGCATTATAAGGTGTTATAATGCAACCCAGTGCTTATTTATGTAAGAGCCAGCCTTGCCAAAGTGTAAACCTACTTTTGAGAATTTTCATAGCCAGGACATGTAAACCTTAAGTACCCATGCCCTATTTTTTAAATACCATGCACCCTGCCCTATGGGCATTTAAGGCCTGACTTAGGAGTCTCTTACAAGTATTTAAAAGGAGGTTTAGGCCTGGCAAATGGTTTATTTTGTCAGGTCGAATTTTCAGTTTTAAAATTGCCCACTGATGCTGCAGGGGCAGGTCTGAAGACATGCTTCACATTATCACTTTAGTGGTGGCACAATAGGTGCTACAGTCCACCAGTGACATTTAACTTACAAGCCCTGGGTATACTGGGTACCATATACTAGAGACTTATAGGTAAGTTAATTGTTGCAATTAGGAGTTTTAAAGCAATTCGGCACATTTTTAGGTGTCAGAATACATGCACTGGGTTAGCAGGGTCCCAGTGTACAGTCCACAGCATCAGTTCTACTGCTGGATTTTGAGGAGTAGGTCATCCCTTTTTTATAATTATAAATCCCAGAATATCTAGGATTTATTGAGCTTGGTTAATATAATTCTAGTTTTAACACTCTACTAAAGGCGTGAATGGAATGCAACGCAAATCTGTATTCGTTATATCTATGTAATTTTCTGCAATAATTGAGTGCATATAATGCTGCAAAACACCTGAAAATTCTTGGGAAAATGTGTAAATATGTATTTGATTGCACATAGTCAAATAAACAATCAACCAAATAAAAAATTTGCATTGAATCCCAATTTTTACAATAGGTTGTCAGTGTATGTTTAGTAGATCATAGTATTGAATCCATAATCTTCTATTTTATATTACTCTATGAAATTTTGGAAGACCACAAAAGTGGAAAGTGCTGAATGCAGCTTTTTTAAATCTACATTGCAAAGGATGTGGAGAATATACTGTGTTTTAAAACCGTAAATGCTAGATTGTGTAGGATTAGAGGTGGCACAAGGAATCCCTGTGCTGAGAAAAATTGCTGGTACTCAGAGTATTTCCTCTTCACCTATGTCCTGGGGGACGTACTTGTTTCCCTCTAGACGCCATAAAACAAATGGATATGAACTACAGACTTAGAGGTCAGTATGACTATTAGGAAATGAAAGAAAGCAAAACTGAATTAACTCAGTTTTCATCATCAAATGTGTTTCCTGTTTCTTAATGATTTTAGAATTCTGGTCACGCAGGGACATCGCCTGACAGAAAGAGCACGAGGGAGTCCCTTCCTATTGCCACAGTCCAGTCTCGATGTTTGGAAACAACTATAAGATATTGCGTGGCGAATAATATGCTAATGAGAGAGTTACAAAATGCACCACGTCTATATTCCTTCTACACATTTTGAGAAGCAGCATTGTTTTTAGCAGGAGTCTGCAGTTGCGAATTGGAGACGGGAAATCCTAAAAAGCACTGCCTACATTTTTGTTTCGGGACATGACAGATCCTCCCAGAAGGGTAGCAGAGACAGGAACATGACTGAATTCTCAAAATGACATCAATGCTCCTACAGTTTATAAATCACTTGCTGGACAGGATTTGCAGCAACAAAATGCCTTTGATTATCTCAAGCTGCAGGGGAAATTTGTCTGCAAGTTCTCATCAGTGTCAGCCTTAACCCCGCATTCTGATTTATTGACTAATTGTCTACAGCGGGTGTTCACATACATATCACTTTTGGGATCTCTCGGTGCCTGCTTGCAAAGGCCCCTGTTAATTTCAGCAGCCTGTGTTCCCTTCAACAGCTCACCATATGTGCGAGGAAATGTGTGCTCTAGCCATTACTGAAAAAAACATCTTCCTAATGTAAACTCCTGCAGCCCAGTTAAATCTATTTTGGGATTATAATCTGTGATCATTTTAGTATAAGGCAAAACGGTGAATAAACCCAGAACGAGTTTCAATCGACTTCCCCATCATTCACGAAAGTGCTAGTATTGCAAATAATAGGATGGATGCTAACAGCCAGGGTGAAGATTTTTCACATAGGCAGGCCGATATGACTCGTTTTTAGGTCTCAGCAGCAAACAGCTATAGCTGTCTGTTGGAAAACCTCTTGTTTCCAATACATCACATGTACATGGGGCGTGCTCTGTATCAGCCTAATTTTCATGATTGGATGGCTTTGTTGTCTGTTGCAGGTGCCTGCGTTTGCTGATGGTTTTCTCCCATATTCTTACGTTTGTCCCAGCTAGGGGCATTTCAGTTTCAATTTCACAATGTCCTGGCAGGATTAGTTTTATCTTCCAGTGCAAACTTTGGGGGGCACTTTTTAGGTCTCTGTCTGTAGGTAGTGCTATTGTTTTCAAAACATAACAGATACTTAAGAGTAAGCTTTGGGTCAGCCCCTTGCTTATGATTGGATGGCTTTGATCCTGATTTAGAGTTTATCAGCAGGGTTACTCAGTCTCAAACGTGATGGATATCCCATCTGCCTTATTGCAAATTAATCATTTTTGATATCCCTTGTATTAAGGTAGACAGGAAATCCACCACTTTTGGGATGAAATAACCTGGCTGACGTTCTTTTGCCGCATCGGGGTTGTTAGCCTGAACCAGGGACTCCACTTCTGAGGCTCCCCCGCACCGTTGACAGTTCTCTTCGCGCCCAGAGGCGCATAAATCCAACGAGAGCTCCCGATGCGCCCGGGACAAGGGCGGGCCCTTCTGTGCCCGTCTGCGGCTGAACGAGGCTGGGCTGGGCCCCGTCTCTTGACTCGGTGTTACGCCTCGCTCGTCCCCTGGCGGGTCACTTGATACCAAAGGTAAGAGGATGGGGAAACGTAAGCTAGCAATCCCATCTGCTAAGGACCACCCACTAACCTCAACCATTACCAGCTTCCTCGGCACGGCTATGGGGGCCATTAACAGCGAGATCGAATGTGTAGAGGAGAGACTGGGGGTCGCAAAGCAGGCACTACACACGACTTCATTAGTAGAATCAGCCAGTCCATCTCAGAGTCAGCAACCCAGCGGCACTTATCCACCCATGGACGACATAAAATCCAATGACCTAGAAGCTTCCAATATTACTCAGCAAGGTCGCTCCCTTGACACCTTATGCCCCCCCCCCCTGCCAAAAAGACAAAGGCATGCAGTAAATCGAAGAGAGAGGTATTGCCACCTGTGACCAAGAAAAAAACTCTGGCTCCCACTGCAAGGAAGTGTGTTAGGGCACCTGACTTGGAAGCTGACTAAGGATCCAAGGGCAAGGGAGATTCACTGTCGCATGCTCAGTTTGTCAGTTCCTTGGAATCAGTAGTGAAATCCCTTCTTGACCCTTATTTAAGCATCCTCAACAGCATTGATACCTCGCTGAAAATTCTGATTGGCTCTAGCCTCTGGAGCTTAACTCCTGGAACCAATAATGCAACAGACTTTGACCCTTTGCCCATGCGTTGTGCCGCTTTGCCCCCCAGAGGTCAGTTCCTTCAGACCAGGACCCGACACCTGGCCGCCAGCCCAATACTGCATCTAATAACACTCTATATTGCTCTTCTCAATCTCGAGCACATGTTGTATCCACTTCAGTGGCTGGTGGAGGCCACCCAACAATCTCAAATGGGTCAAACGATGCCGGAACCTCTGAACCAGTTGCCAAACGACACGCTGAATTAAGGAAAAATCGTGATAGAGTCCTTCACCTCTCACCGGAAGCAACTCCGCTGGTCATAGTCCTCATGAATGTTCCACCTCTGTCACCTAACAAAGAGGAAGCCTTGCCGCAGTTAAGGAATAAAACTGTACATTGGCTAGCAAAAGCAATGGACTGGTTGAATAGTGAAGACTTATTTTGGAACATAAATAATGTTGAACGAGTATCTTGGGTGGGCTGACAACCTAAAACTGATGTAGGCGATTGTGTTGTTGTTAATTTGAAAAACATGTCCCTGGTACACTCTCTTATGGAAAGGCTCTCTTGGTGTGGAAATGCCAGTGGCCCTATTGAGGCGGTACCCCTTGGATATTTTTATAAACCAAGCTCACAGGCAGAGCAGAGGTCACATTATGTAACTCACAGTGGCCCGCAAAACTTTGCTATTTCAACCTTTAATCGTTTTTCTCCCCAAGATGAGGCGGATTGACTACATCATAGGGTGCGGGGAACTGCACCGATCATTAATTGTGACTCAGGCACGATAGACGGTGAGGGCAGCACTGGTATAACTGACATTTCAGTGTCTAATGGTCCGGCACATAGAGGTAGCCCTGTCCTCCCCAACTTGGTAACGATAGCTCTGGTGGAACCCGTTAATACCTCACTAGTAGAGAATGACCAATACATGATGTTGCCAAATATAGCCCAGAAATCCTGTGATGATTGCTGGATAACTGCTTACGAAGTAGTGGTGGAACACCTATTGGCTACAATAGTACAATTGTTCATGGAGGCTTGTTTTGGAACATTGCAGGTTTATCAAATAAGCTGAAGTCTGAAACCTGGCTTGACCTCATAAAATATTATAGCATTATATGCCTCCAAGAAACCTGGATGAGAGAGATACTTCATATTAACGGTTATGCTTCCATACACACTCCGGCTGTCGCAGCTTTGGGTGGCCATCTCAAGGGTGGCCTAATAACTTTAGTAGCAACAACATTATCAGATAGAGTAGGCAAGACTGAGCTTTACTCACCACATTTCCAAATCATTAACAACCTTTATAAACAGAACGTAACGCTGGTCATTGTCAACTTTTATCACAATAACTTTGTTCCCAACAATACTGCCATTGCTGAAGACTTAGAGAAATCACTAAGCAGGCACATACAGGAACTAAACACTGATTTTATTGTTCTTTGGGGGGGTGATTTTAATTGCAAATTATGTCCCTTATCAAAGCAGTCTGCATGTTGTCTAGTAGACGGGGTCAAGGATGGTGGTTGCCATTTTTATCACAATCCATGTGGGGACATCTTTAATTCGCTGCTCTCAAAATGTTCTCTTTTTCTCACAATGGATCTTATCCAACCACTAGGCCCAGATCATGTCTCCTTCACAGGCAGAGGTCAAGGCAGGCTCATTGACTTCATTGCCCTTTCTGAATACTTTAAACCTCAATCTGTGGCTTTTTCTATCCTCAAGGTTTGCCTTAGTGACCACTTTCCCTTGGCCATTCGCTTAGAGACCCAACCTGGCTATCTCTCTGGGAAAACTAATCTACATCCCATATCTTATAAAAGAAAATAAAGGCCTATTGCGCAGGTGGTCCAGTGTAGATCCAGACTCCGTTCTCCAACGGATTCTGGCCACCAATATGGGACACATTTTGGAGTGTCTTGAATGTAGTATAAACCCCCCCATCCATGTTAAAGGCTTTTGCCGTAATAATTGAGACCATTAATGCTGCTTTACGAAGTGACAATAGACCGAGACCCCAGAAGTTATGTAAGTGGTTCAACAGTGACTGCTCACAATCTCACAATAACCTTATGAAGGCACTGGGGAAAAAAATGCGGGACAATTTAGTGGTAAAACATCTCCGAAACAAATATAAACGGGCTCTGGAGAAAAGTAAAATGGACATAAAAAAGAGGCCTGGGAACAATTACATGAAGCAAGTCTAAATAAAGACCCTAGACTCTTCTGGAAAACTGTAAATTCTAATTTTTTCCAAAGCTCCCACAACAGTAGCATTGATTCCACAATTATGCCAGATGCTTGGGTACAACACTTCTCCAGCCTATATAGTGTTAATGGTGAGCATTGCCGCACTTTAAATTATGGGACCTCAGAGCTGGCACACCCAACGCTCGATGAAGTTGAAAGGGCACTAAATCAAACTGTAAAGGACAAGGCATCTGGCCCCGATGGTGTGCCTGACGATTTGTTCTTGGCCAATCCCGCCCTATGGCTCCCCCTGTTGACCAACATCCTAAGCTGTATAGCTTCCCAGGGCCCTCCAAAATCATGGGGGACTGTGATTATAGTTCCCATTTTTTAAAAAGGGGACAGGTTGGACCCAAGATGCTGCCACCCAATCTCATTAATTGATTGCATTTGTAAACTGATGGGCAGGGTCATATTAGATCATCTGGAGACCTGGGTAGTGAAAGTGGGAAGATTTCGGACGTACAATATGGCTTTAGGAGGGGCTTGGGAACTGTTGAACAGTGTTTTAATCTGCACCTGGTCATAAGGAAGTATTCAATAGCTAAGACCGGATCCCTCTATCTCGGGTTTATGGATCTTACATCAGCTTTTGACTGGGTGCAGAGAGGGAGATTATAGGAAAAAATGCTGGATCTGGGCATTGATCCATCATTAGTCTATTTCTTAGCCCAGATGCATCGGGATGTGACTGGGAGGGTCAGGTACGGAGCGGGCGGGGAACTTACAGCCCTATTAAAATGAACCGTGGGGTTCGTCAAGGATGTGTCCTTGCCCCCTTTTTATTTTGTCTTTATATAAATGACTTAAAAAGCTACATCAATCAAGAGCATGTTGATGTTCCTAAGATAGGTATCAGCAATCTTCCGACAACTGTGTCCTAATGTCCAGAACCAGTGTGGGCCTACAGAAGCTTGTCACTAGGTTTGATGATTTTATGACCAAACTGGGCCTAAAGACTAACACAGCCAAGTCCAACACTATGGTGGCAGGTAAATCTCCCCCATTTTTAAAATCATGTTTTATTAAAAACGAAAAGTTGTCCTTTGTCCCAACTTTTTCGTATTTGGGAATCCCTTTTGACCAGAAAAGAACTTGGCATCATCTAGTTGAAACAAGGGTCAGTAGCTTTAATCAAAACCTGGAGGCGTTATTCAGGTTTACGAAGAAATTAGGCTCAAGACCGATCAACTCAATAATTAATATTTATAAGGCCAGCTCGTGTTCTGATATCTTGTATGGGGCTGGAGTACGGGGCTTCTGCAATCCGGCTCACCTCCAAGCAGCAGAGATTAAATTCATGAGACATTTGCTGACAGTCCCTAGTAGTCTCCCCGCTACCGTCTGTCACAGTGAACTTGGTTTAACCCCTTTGTCCCATCGCATACAAACTGCATCAATTCTATTGTGGCATTCAATTTGGGCAAAGGAGGCGCCAGCCCTTAATCGTGCAATTATTTTAGACTGTTTCAAAACATGATCACAAGATACCTTGGTTTAGCTGCATAAAACAACAGTTGGAGACATTGGGGCTGGTGGACTGTTTTCTTAATCCAGTGCACATTGTAAAGATCCCAAAAATCAAGTTGAAAAAGGACCTCTTGACTCTTCTAAAGTAGTCTAGTGAGCGTCTAGAGATGGTGAAAAAGAGAGTCTTTGAACACTCGCTTCTAGTATGTTCTCCAAGTGTTGAGCCTTATCTCTCTTTTTATTTTTGTCACACCAAACTGTTTTATCTCATTAGATTCAGTTTTGGCAACTCGCACCTTCTGGTTTCCTATCCTCTTAAAGCCTACTGTGATGCTAAACTGGATCCTTGCCCTTGTGATTCTAAATCTTTACAAAACATACTGCACTTCCAGTTTTTCTGTCAACATTATTCCAAGCCAAGGCGCAATTTTATCATCCCCCTTTTAAAAATTTTAACTATCAGGAAGTGTCGGCCAGCTCTACATCACCTTCAGCTCTTAAATGATTAATTTACCTGCTTAATGGTCTACAGATATATCTCTACAGCTGTCTGTTTACGTAATATTGTTGGGAAATAATTATTTTTTATTTTTGGATTTCTAAATGAATTCCTTGTGGATCTTATGGTTTATGGGACAGGGGTTTGTCACAAAGTTCATCACACGTTGTGTGTCATGCTGCTATTTTGTAGAAATTTTAATTTAATCAATTACCATTGTTACACGCTGATTATGAATTACCCCTGTCATGAAGTGTACAATACATTGTCTGTATTATATTTCTTTTTATCTGTTTTAAACACTTTTATGATGTACTCTTTTAAGGCTGCTAGTCAGCCGAATAAAGATATTTGGCTGACTGACTGACTAACCTGGCTGACAAATTCTAAATCAGGCCCTTTGGTTACTATCTCAGTTGTCTGCTCCTTACTTGTCGGCTTTTCTCCCTATTTCTGTGCTTGTCCCGACAATGAGCATTTCATTCTCAGGGCCTCATTTACAAGCCCATTGCGCTGCCAATGGGCCACTTTTTTGATCTACCGGTGGCGCAATGGGCTTGACCATATTTACAAGGCCAGAGAAAGTCACCCTGCGTGACTTTTCAGGGCCTTGTGAATATGGGCCCCTTTCACGCATTACTCTGCATGAAAGGGGCATTCCATGGGGGTTGCTGTGGGTGTTCCACGCACCATCCATGGAACCTGTCACATTCCCAGATTTACATTACATTACAACATTTTGTAAAACTGGAAAGGCATCAGAATCCTACACCTCCCCACGGGAGGTGTAGGAGTGGCGCAACGAAGAGAAATACTTTTATTTCTCCTCGTTTTTCCCTCTTTCTATACATGCTGCATTCTGCAGCACACAAAGAAAGAGGAACATGCCATCAATGATTGTTTTTGGGCAGAAAGGTGCCCCTTCCTGCACAAAAACAATCATTCCTTCAACTCATGCACCCTTGCAACATGACACGCGGGTGCCTGCGCTGGTGCATGGCAGCCAATGGTGTGCCAGCGAAGGGGAAAGAACACAGATGCGTCATATTGTTGTTAATATGACACATCCCTGTGCTTTGAAAAAGACACAGTTCAGTGCAGCAAAATGGCTTGCGGCGCCACGCTGCGCCACTTTGTACTAAATGAGACCCTTAGTTTTCTGATTGAGTGAGTTGTGTCCTTCCACTGCATATTTGAGGGGGCTTTTTTATTTACTATTTAGCATTCTATTGGATTGCTAGTGTTTACATGCTCTCTCGCCCTATTTATCTCCTTATACGTCCTCTGTCTTTTCACTTCCCCCCTTCCCTGTTGCCAACCCCTTGTCTTTATTTCTTATGAGGGCATGGCAGTTGCAAAGTGCTGCCAGGTCACTCTCATCCTTTATGGCACTTCACACACACTTCTTTTTGATTTTTTTCACAACATTTCAGATAACTATTTTAATATGATTATCTGCAGTGTTAGAACCATAAATTAAAAATGCACACCTCCATTACAACACGTGTCATGATGCACGTGTGCATGCCTCATGACGTGTGCTCTCTTCATCTCGTGAACGCATTTTCTTTCATTGAAATCCCATTAAAAAATTACCAGTCGTGCCTGTGCATGCTTCTTGATACATATGCATACATACAATTGGAAAAAACATTGGCAAAGCCAAAAGATCAGCCTTTTGGAGCTGAGACATATGGTTTTGCAATACACACTTCAGAGAATTACGTTTCCTTGCTCTAGCCACCTTTTTACTTTTTATCCCAATCCTGTGCATTCTCTTTCTTCTTCCCCTGCCAGATACCCACACTCGCTCTCTCTAGTCCACACCCTATGCCAAATTGTATTATTATATGTATTTTTTTAATAAAGGCCCCTTACCTGCAAAGTGCTGCTTGGACTGGGGTCTTTTGTTTCTGGTATCATGTGGACTCTGTACTGCGTAACCTCAAACAAGGAACCTGGTAACTCTTTTTTGCTTGACACTGGGGTGAACGAGCCAGAGCAGTCCAAACTAACTCAGGAAGGTGTTGTGGGCTAGAAACTCAGAATGCAGCAAGGCAACTAAAAACTTTCAGCAAAACCGTCTTGAGTTAGTTCTTTTTCTTTCACAAAGGAAAAGTACTTTAATACACACAAGTAAATGCTATGAACAACATTACAAATATTGACAAAATGGCAGGTAGAAAAACCATTAAGACACCCCTTCCACCCCCTCACCCCCCAAAGAACTAGGCAAACTACAGGGCGTGCTCATCAAAGGAAGGTCACAGAAGTTAGAGGTGTGTGCGCCAACAGACCACAACCCATAAAACTGCAATACCCCCACCTAACCCTCTAGCAAATCATGCAAGTTGCACAGTTACAAACACACGTTGGCAAAACCAAAAGGTCTAATATTGGTTGCTGACCTTTTGGCTTTGCAAATGCCTATTTTATTTGTGAATGTCTTTTGCATAAAGACACTTGACACACAAACAGCTTGGTAGCAGTGCTGGGGAGCTGCTGAGCCATCACCTAAGTTAAACAAGCATTGCCTAACAGATGAACTACTTTGACACCTGGCCTAGAAACAGCTTTAATGTCTCATCAGCTTTCTTAGCACGTACGCCCACCGAGTCCTGGATCCTCACAAGGTCATGCACACAAGTCCGGAAGCAGATTCTGTAATAGCTCTTTCTTGCTCTCTCCCTCTCTCTCTCTCTCTTCCTCAGAAACTCTTTCACAAATTATATGTCATCACCTGAAATAACATTGATGATGTATTTTTTGATATCTTGAATGAAATCAGATGTGATCATGATCAGTCCATTGGGGCTGAGCTACAGTTTGCTCAATTATCCCTAATTTGTCAATTTCATAGTTTTTTTTAGTTTTATTCCTTAATAATGGTGTTACTGGAACTGTGGCCCTTCAGTGTATTCCTGAGTTTTTTCAAAACATACATTGGTGGCTTATGAGCATACCAAGCCATAAATTACACTTAACAATGTTTTTTCAGGAAATTATTTATGATAATATATCTACCTGGTGCAGATTTCCACATGTACTTTTGGGAATGCGCTGGAAGGGAAAAAGTAGGAAAAGTGCATTCAGGAGGAGGAGGGGATCTGTACCCATCCATTTACTGCATTTCCGCTCACTGCTAAACCTTCAGCGCTGTGAAGTGTGACACAGCAGCATCTACCATCACATCCTTGAGATCTATGCCAAGAAGGTGGGGATCTCTGAATAGTGCAGATACTCCTCTACTAGAGCATAAATGATCTCTAATCTCTCTAACGTTCCACTTTCTGTTAACACATAGCCTGTTACAGTGTTTCCCACACTTGTTGATTCTTTATTTGCACACTATCACAAACTCCCAGAATGTATGCACTTTCCAGTTCCAGAATACAACCCATTGCAAATTCCTAGTATGGATATCCTTGACAGTTCCCTGTTGCCACACCTTTGCAGGTCACAGCTTTCACATACTTTCTAGTTTGGAATTTGCACAAAGCTGTCAGTTCCAAAGTTGCACACCCTTGCCAAACCAATAATCTGCACACTCATATCAGTACCTAACTTACACTAATTCCACAGCTCACAGTGTATGTTAGAATTGGCATCTTTGGTGTGGTTTCCCCTGACTTTTTGCCTCTACCTCCTGTATTTTTTATGCTGTGCTGGATTTCGTTTTTGCTGGCTTAGATGCTTTGGGCACTTTGTCACTGCTGATCAGTGTCAAAGTGCATGTGCTCCCTGTGTAAATTGTTATTACAATTGGTTCTCCCTGATTGGCATATTTTATTTACTGGTAAGTCCCTAGTAAAGTGCACTGAGTGTGCCAGGGCCTGTAAATGAAAAGTGGGCCTGCAGCACTTTATTTTATTTTATTTATTTATAAAGTTTATTTAGCGCGAACTAGACCCGGTGAGGGTATCAGACTGCTTCACAATTGTTACATCAAAAGAAATAAAGTGAGAGCTAGGTACATAGATATGAGTAGCTAACAGAAGAGTGTAAATGATGTCCGTACTCGTTGTAGGTCTAGAGGTATTCAGGAGTGCGTTAGTTATTCTCTCTTGGAGTTCATCGTGGATCCTGGTAGGTGAGCTGCGACTGGTTGGTACCAAATTTCCAACGGAACGGGGATCAAGGGAGAGATTTGTTCATTAGAAGTAGTTTGACTTCTTTTTTGAAAGATGTGGCAGAGGGGTTCATTCTGATTGCTGGGGGCAGTGCATTTCAGATCCTAGGTGCTATGCCGGAGAAGGTGCGGGAGTAGGTTTTCTTTTTCCTAAATTTTTGCGGTTTCAATAGCAAGGTGTTGGTGCTTCTCGTAGTTCTGCTACTGCCTGATAATTCAAGTTTATTGGCTAGATACTTTGGTGTGTTGAAGTGCAGGGCTTTGTGTGTCATGCAGGCAATTTTTAGCTGTGATCTTGCCTCATATGGGAGCCAGTTCAGTGCTTTTAGATCAGGGCTGATATGGTTGTTCTTTGTGGAGCCGGTGACGAGTCTTGCAGCCGCGTTGATTGAGGCTCTTAGAGGAGCTAGTCTGGATCTCGGTAAGCCACATAGGGTTGTGTTCCCATAGTCTATTCTGGGTATTACTAAAGCTTGTATGGCTGTTTTTAGGTCATCGGTGTTGAGGAAGGGTTTTAGTTTTCTGAAAAATGTTCACATGGACGTTTGCTCCTCTGGTGGCTGTGCTGATGTGTTCCTGCATGGTGAGATTCTTGTCGAGTATTATTCCCAGTGATCTTGTAGAGTCAATAATGTGTGCTCTGCAGTTGAAGGCTGTTAAGTGTTTCATCCAGTTTTCTATGTCGCGGTGTCCATGTGGTGGGGAGATTAGGAGGAAGTCTGTCTTGAGCGCATTGAGTTTGAGGTAACTTTTTGTCAGCCAGTTGTGGGTTTTTTGCAGAGTTGTGTTGAGTGAATGGATGTCATCCGGAGATTAAATTTTTAGGTATAGTTGGGTATCGTCCGCATATTTATTTTATTTATTTATTTGAAAAGTTTTATATAGCGCTGGCTAGACCCGGAGGTATCAGAGCGCTTTACATGAGGAAGAACATTGTTTCAGAACATAGTTACACAGTTACATCAGTTGCTGGAGCATAGTTACATGAGTTACAAAAGTTATAAAAAGCATAGCATAGGCATAAAGATAAACAAAGCAGGCCGGGGGAGAGAAATTCAGGGGAGAGAGGAAAGGAAGAGGGGAGGTAGGCAAAGAATGAAGGAGGGAAGAGGTGGGGGAGGGGGGTAGGAGACACAGCGTGGAGACGAGGAAGTAACAGTGTCTGACGTCCGGCTGGGTAGGTGACGGCTCCCAGCGGTAAAAGGATCATTCCCAGTTCTCCGTTATGTGTGATTCCCTTGTCGCGCTGGACTCTCTCAGCGGGGACTCTGAGACTCCAGGGCATAAATGCTGGATCCCTCCCCAACAAGGGGAGAGGAGTGCTTTGGCCACGGGCACACTCTGAAGAATGAAGGAGGGAAGAGTTGAGGGAGGGGGTAGGAAACACAGCGGAAACACAGTGTCCAACGACCGGCTGGGTAGGAGACGGCTCCCATCGGTAAGGGGATCTTTCCCAGTCCTCCGCTATGTGTGACTCCCTTGTCGCTGTGGACTCTCTCAGCGGGGTCTCAGAGACTCCAGGGCATAAATGCTGGATCCATCCCCAACAAGGGGAGTAGAAGTGCTTTGGACAAGGGCACACTTATGGAGGCCGTTTTAGGGACAGTCGGGCTGGAAGAGAAAGACCCTCACTGTTGAAGGGGAGATGCGAGTTGGGTCATTGGAGAAAACGATGCGGCTGCTGGCAGGTTGCGTATTAGGTTGCTGCTGGCAGAAGTAGGGATTGGTTGGTTGTAATTGGTGTGAACTCAATCCTTCTGATCTATAAAATCTGCTGCTCGGGAAGTATCGAGAAAAGCCACTGTTTATTTAGCAAGCTGCGGCCATTTTAGGGTCAGGCACTGCTTTCCATTTTGTTTGTAAACAGTTGTGGTTTTAAGCGCTCAGGTAGATCTTAGCATGTTGGGTGCATCAGCTATAATAGCACGTTAGCCACGTAAAACATGTTCTTGGAACCCATACTTTAGTTTCAATTTGCAACTCGTGAGGCTGCATTGCACCTCCATCTTCGGGTAAGGCACTTGGGTTATCGGTCGAGCACCCGATCGAGATTACAAGAGCTTAAGTTAGTAGAATTTTTAGAATCTTTGCTGGCTGGCATACATGTGGTAATGAACATTGGAGAGTTTCAGAATTTCAGTTAAGGGTTCCATGAATACATTGAAGAGGGTAGGTGATAAGGAGGAACTTTGGGGGACTCCTAGGGTGACCGGCGTGGTCGTGGATAGCAAATGGTTAATCTTGATTCTTTGTGTTCGGTTGTCTCAGAAGGAGGTGAGCCACTTTAGGACAACCCCTGTTAAACCCATTCGGTGTTCAAGTAGGTCCAAGAGACTGTTATGTTTGACCATATCGAAGGCTGATGATAGGTCTAGGAGGATTAGGAGGCAGGATTCGTTTTGATCTAGTATTCTGAGTGCCTCATCGACAATGTGTGTCATGGCTGTTTCCGGGCTGTGATTCTGCCGGAAGCCTGATTGGTACTGGTCAATGAGGTGGAATTGAGCTATATGGTTGCACATTTGGGAATAGACGCATTTCTCCAGGAGTTTTGCTAGGGAAGGACTAGTCGATATTGGACTGTTGTCTGGTATTGTGAGGTCTGCTTTAGGTCTTTTTAGAATGGGGGTTACCTGTCCTGCTTTTAGGCAGTCTGGAAGGGTTCCTTGTGATAGTGATGCATTCACTATCTTTGTCCAGATGGGTATAAGAGAAGTTTTGATCTCCCTGAAGATGTTGGCTGGGAGAGGATCGCAGAAGTGATTTGATGGTTTGAGTGTTGTTACTAGCGTGAGGATGTCATTTTCGTCAAAAAATTTTAAGGTGCTCCAAGACGCTTTGTTTTTGAGGGTAAGTCCATGTTGGCTTGGGGTTTGTTCAGACTGTGGTCCATGGGGATTAAGTGGAGGTCACAATGTGAGATGTTTGTTTGCTGTAAGAAGCTCTTTTTCTATCATTTTAGATTTTTCCAAGAAGTGGGAGGCAAATGTGTTGCAATTAGGTTGCGAGTTGGGACCTAAAGAGGAGTCGTTGGGTTGATGAGAGGACTGATGTTTGATAATTTCGAACAATTTCCTTGGTCGATTTCTAGTATTGTTTAGTTGATCTTTGAAAAAGTTAGCTTTAGAGATTCTGATCTGTTTGTTGTAGATGCTTCTCCTCGATCTTAGTTGCTTAAGGTGCTCTAGGGACGGTGAGGATCTCCAGGCCCGTTCCGCTAGTCTTAGGTTGTGTCGTTGATCATTTAGGCTCCCATTGTACCAAGGTTTGGAGTCTTTAGAGGATGGCCTTTTTAGTTGAAAGGGCGCGACTGTGTCAAGAATGCTAGTCATCGAGTTGTTATAGTAGGTTGTGAGGTGGTGGACATCTGTCATGTCCAGTGGTGGCAGTAGTAGATTGTTGCTGGGGGATGGCAGGATGTTGTGGTTAATGTCTCGGGTATTTCTTTTCCATTGTTTGGGTTTCTTGGGTTGGAGATTATCTGTCTTCGTTGGTTCAGTGATGAGGAAAGAGATGCTATGGTGGTCTGTCCAGTCACATGGGTCGATTGATTTAAGTATGATGGAGTTTGACCTAGCTATGACAAGATCCAGTGTTGTGCCCAGGATGTGCGTTGGGCTATCGCAGAATTGGACAAGTTCAAGGTCAGTTAGGAATGTTTTTAGGCTGTTAACTGTGGGGTCGTTATGGTCGTTCCAATGAAGGTTGAAGTCACCGAGGAAGATTTGGGGGCAGTGTTGCCCCTCGTTGGAGAGATGATTTCCATGATTTGTTCGGTGAATGCGAGATTGTTGCCTGGTGGGTGGTAGATCAAATGTAGTTTACATAGGGGACTGTTGCTCACAATGCTTATGCCTAGGTATTCGCACCTGGTATGGTCCGTTGCTTGTGACTGAGTCACCGTAAGGTTGGTGCGGTGTATGCAGGCTATGCCACCGCCGGACCTTTTTGGTCTGTCTGCTCTTATGATGTCATAGCCTGGAGGGATTACACTGTCAAGTATTGGTGATGAGTTGTTCTTTAGCCATGCTTCCGTTAGGAGTAGGTCAAGGTCATGGTTGAGTATAAGGTCTGCTATGTCGGCTGCGCGTTTCCAGGCCGATCTGCAATTTAGTGGCATGCAGTTCAGTTGGGGTTTGGTGATCTGTGAGGTTTTCTCTGTGATGGGTATTGGTTTGAGGTTGGCCTTATTTACCTCTCTGGAGTTAGGTCTCTGTTCTCTGTGTGGGTTCAAGGCAATTGTTAAGATGGGATTTAGGCTATGTGACAGGTCATGGTATGTGTACGTGCGGAGAATGGCCTGGATGTCATTGTCTGATAGAGGGATCTTGGTCCTTGCCGGTCTCGAGGAGGAGTTGTGTAGGGGAGTGGATCGCCATCTAGTGCACTGGGGTGTCTGGGAGTTGTTAGAGTTTAATGGCCGATCAGGGTAGTGTATGAATTTAATAGGGAGGATTGGCCCGTTACTCACAGGTATTTCTGAGGGACACCTGTTGTAGGCTAGCTCAGTGGTGAAGCTTGTTATCTTCTGAAGGTCGGATTTAAGTTGTTGTAATACCTGTCTAGATTCAATTCCGGCGTGGTAGCAGGAGGATGGGGTTTGGGGCATGGTGTGCTGAGGTGTGGGTTTTTTCTGAGTCTCGTTGATGTGAGTAATAGTAGGGGAGAGGGATGCAATGAGGGGGATTTGGGTTTATCCTCTTGCCTTGTGTGGGGAGGGGGTAATGGATATACTTTTGTCATTGACTCTCCCTAAGGCCCTACTGGAATAGTTGAGAGCGAATGGGCTGGAGTGGGTAGAGGGGGAGGTTGTCTCTATCTTGTCAGGGGGAGTGTCTATGCTGTTAAAGTGTGGTCTGATAGGTGTGGTGAAGTGTGGTGGGTGGTGGGAGGACTGTCTGTGATGGCAGAGCTGTGGGAGGATACAACGTGGGGCTGGTCGAGTGAAGATCTGAGGTGGTCTGGGCAGGGGTGTTAAAAGCAAAACGACAATCGTGAACATTACCTGCACCATCTTGTCTGGTGGAATTCTATGTGCACATAAGTTGCAGTCATTTTAATCTATCACAGCCATTTTGTACTCTGTTGGTCACCTTTGTTTCACCCTGCCCTTACTAGCATCCCTCTGACCCTCTGACCGACCTGGTACGTGTGCTGGGGGCTATAAACTCTATTTGCCGCAACAAACCTCAGCGCCACTTGCTGCCACAAACTCGTTTTTCCTCTCATCTCTGTTTTCAGGCAAACCTTTGGACACTCTACCCCTCACTGCACCTAGTTACACAAACAGGTTCCAAACACCAAAAAGACTCTTGCAACATGATTTATTGCACTGCAAACAGTAAGACTTGTTGTTACCAACAATGGGACCTGTTTTTATCAACAGAACGGACTCTTAGATCTGCCGGTCTCACATGTTTTAGACCCTGAAGCAAGGTCCAGCTGCAAGATAAGATTGTCTGTTTGACCTGGGTGGGAAGAGAATTACTGTTGGGCTTGTGTGACAACCTGCCCGGGGCGGGGACCCCAAGCTTGTGTAACCATGTTGATGAAACCAATGCATTGTGTCAAACCTGTATAAAAGGAAGAGCCAAAGGAGTTATCAGCAGAACACCTCCCTCAGACATCCCGGTGTCTGCAGTTGACGTGATCTCCTCATGAGAAATAAACCTTTTTCTTGTCTTCCAGTTTCCAGCGCTTGCCTCATTATTTTGATAGCGAACCCAAAGTGAATTAGAGGTGGAACCCTGCACCGGGCAGCATTGAGGGTCTTAGAAGACTCGCTGCCTTTCACAAATTGGCGCCCAAACGTGGGGGCCCATCAGCGACGCGTGGGTCCGGTAGAGAGGTCCTAACGACGGAGTGAACGACTAAACGATTGGGGTATACCTGCCTGAGAAGACCCTTGTCTGGCTGCCGATCGACTGAACTTCACCGGTTCTGAACGGACCTCTCTCGAGTGACCTGCGGTCCTGACTGGGACCTTAGAGGAACGCCGCATTGATTGTTGGAGTGAGAGGACAACCAGGCGCTGGAAGGGGAAGACGAAGAACCGTCCATACGGTGCGGGTAAGGTCGTGAAAAAACGACTTAAATTGATTGATTGATTGAATAGTTTGATTGAAATACTAGTATTCCTTTTTTGATATTGAGTTATTTGCGACATTTCCCTGCTTGCAAACAATGAAGAATAGGAATATTCTCTCTCTTTGCAGGCAGCGAAGGACAGGTAGTGCAGACTTTTTGTCTAAATTGATTGATTGAGATATTCATTTTTGAACGATAAATACGTCATGCCTGTTTTCTCTAGATTGTTTGATTGTAATTGTTTTGGACCAGACCGTCCGTTAGAGGTCAGTCAGCCGGCACCGCCGGAAGGCACCCCTAACAAGAACATGTACGTAAAGTATGGATTAGCCACCGTAGCTTATAGCAAACTATGGCATAAATACACTAGGAAGGACCGGGTAAATCAGTGGCCACTGACGGGATCTTTCGATCCCGCTAAAATAGAAACGTTAGAATTAGCTCTCCACAAAAAGAAAACTAGACCAGCCATGTTTGACAGTTTTGGTTTATGGCGAAAAGAGGCAGCTCAAAGAAAGAAAAGGGACGAAGCTAGACAAGATAAAGAAACGCGAAAATCAGCTTACCAAGCCTGTAAAAGATTAGAAGAAAAACTAAAAGAAAAGGAGATCGATAAAAAGGAACAGGAATCAAAAATATCAGGTCAATGCCCTGTTAGAACGCCCTCGACTCTTTACCCCAAGTTACCAGCAAAACAAAGGGTAGATGATGATTTATTGTTAGGTCCCCCAATCATATACATGCCACCCCCATACGCCCCTACTCATCCCGTAGTACAACGCCAGGACCACCAAAGTATAGCCGGAGATGGCACGATCGCCTCAGTCTCCACCGCCTCTGCTCCCACCGAGTCACCCACACCAAATGCCTCATCAAAGGATACAGTAGTAGAGGTAGTATCAAAAGAAAAAGGAGCGCCCAGGGTCCCGCGATTAAGTAAAAATGAACGAGCAGGCATTGATAAAATAGTTAAATCCCTCATAGATAGGAAGGAGACAGAAGAGTATGTAACTGACATATGCAACTCCTATGTTGAAAACCGCAAACGATACTTTATTGTACGTCTCTGTTACCACACTCTTACTGCATATGAAGAGAAGTACCAAGATGTAGGGCCCGAGCGGCTAGTGCTCTCTATAGGAAGGTAGACACCAGAGATGAAGGTGACAACGATGTTACAGAACTCTTTTCATCCACACTGGAGGTATTCCGTCACCTCGTGGAACAAGGACGGATAGATAAGGACAGGACATCTAAGATAGCAGGACCCCCGGTGGAAAAACAAGATAGCATGATGCCGATAAAAGAAGCTGCCCCTTATTGGGTACCTCCTAGAGGACAAGGGACTCATGACGATATGAACCATCAAGACGCTAGAGGAAGGGTGGTCTACAATTGGGTGTATCAACCATGGGACAGACAGGACATTTTGACGTTCCGTAAATCTTTACCGGATTTACGAAAGAACCCCACCGCCTTTTACACCGAGCTAGGTACCGCTCTGGGATCAACAATAATGACACTTGCCGACATAGACTTGTTCTTTGGGTTATGTTTGCCAGCAGATGTGTGGAAACAGATTAGGAAAATAGACCATACCGAACTGCTTGGTCATACCTGGGAACAACTCAACACACTAGATAAACAGCGGAACCCTGGTCAAAAACCGGTTAAAACAATATTGGACCTCCCTGACAAAATAGTGCAGAAAGTGAAAACGCTGCTCCCAGAGAAAAAGATAGACTGGTCCATAGTAACTGCGTGCCGCCAGAAACCACAAGAGGATGTCTCAGAGTATTTCTCCAGATTTGAAATGGTGTTCTCTGATTACAGTGGACAAGACATGTCCACCGCAACCGGACACCACTTATTTGTGCAGAACTATGTCAAAGGACTACTGCCAGATGTGTCCCAGAAATTACAAGCCAGCGAAAGTAGTTGGGCAGCATCTAAACCGGCGGCCATTCTCCAAATGGCCGAGTACTATGAGCATCAGAGAAACGAAAATGACAGGGCTACAGAAAGGAAAAAGAAGGACTTGAAGGAAAGGGTAATGGTAGCACAACTCCAGGGGGCGAATACAGGAAGGGAGCAATATAGGGGAGGATACCAGCAGAATACCCCTAGACTACAGCCACCTAGAAACAATTCATCGACATCATATGTAGGACGCCAAGACCTAGGACAGGATCAATGTGCATTTTGCAAAGAATATGGACACTGGAAAACCCAATGCCCGACTTTGTTAGGAGCTGGTAGGGGCAGAGGGGCGAGGGAAATAGCAAGTGGACAGAGAGGAAGAGGACGTGGGAGAGGGTACGCGAGTGAAGCAAGCGAGGAAAGGCCAGGAAGAGTGAACACATTCGACCATCCCAAACAGAATCAGTACCAACAGACAGATTATGACAATACGTACGACTTTGCATAGGACAGCCAGGGGCAAGGGAGGGATCCAGTCGAGCTCTATGTTGATCAGCAAGGCCCTTATGTTACCGCTGAGGTCCTGGGCACAAAGTCGCCATTTCTGGTAGACACGGGAGCAACACGTAGTGCACTATCCAAACGACTGATTCCAAGGGCACCCTTGTCAGGCTCACATGTGACCTCAATAGGATTTGACGGTACGCCCTCCACCAACCCTTTGTACCGACCGATCCCTTTTAACCTTGACAACAATAGCGTCGAAACGACATTCCTCCTCTCTTCCAACACCCCAGACGCCATTATGGGTCTCGACCTTTTGAAACACTTCCATGCGACTATCAGATGCTCACCAGACGGAGTGCGTGTCGTCCTGTATGACAACCCCCAGCGCCATAGAGAGAACCCTTCTCAGCACATGTTTCCCATCTCCGAGACTGACGCATCCCTACTGGACACTTTGCCATCACACTTATGGGCTAGGGCTGATTCAGACGTAGGACGAATGATGATTGACCCAGTACACGTAACAATACGACAGGACGCAACCCTACCGAAAGTACCGCAGTACAAAATATCGCCAGAGGGTGAGAAGGCACTGACAGAGATCCTACACTCTTTGGTAGAGGCAGGGGTGGTAGAGGAAGTAGTGAGCAACGTTTGTAACAGTCCCATACTACCGATTGTAAAGAGACAGGGAGAGGGAGACGGAAAAGCCTACCGCTTCATCATTGACCTGCGGGAGATAAACAAAATCGTAGTGCCACAATACCCAGTAGTTTCCGACATCACAACAATTTTGACTTTAATCCCCTCCACTGCCACCACCTTCACTGTAATTGACCTAAAAACGCATTCTTTTCCATACCTATACACAAGGACAGCCGCTATCTATT
Source organism: Calotriton arnoldi (assembly GCA_963921515.1). Lineage (NCBI taxonomy): Eukaryota > Metazoa > Chordata > Amphibia > Caudata > Salamandridae > Calotriton > Calotriton arnoldi. The sequence goes on from CAWUFW010002950.1 coordinate 559,211, forward strand.
TGGATTCACCCTAAACTCCCGTTCGTACAGATTTTGCAGAGCACCTCAGGGGTACACTGAGAGCCCAAGCATCTATAGCCAGGCGCTTAAAAGACAGTTGGACGCCATACAATTGCCAGATGGAGTGGCACTAATACAATATGTAGACGACATCCTTCTAGCAGCGGACACCGTACCAATAGCCGTCACAGCCACCAACAAACTACTCCATTTTCTTGCTGAGAATGGTCACAAGGTCTCCCGAAAGAAATTGCAGTTCTGTAAATCACAAGTGACCTATTTGGGTCACCTTTTATCCAAAGAAGAGAGGAAACTCACGCCTGACAGGATCCAGACAATTCTAGACACCCCTGTCCCCAAAGATCAGAAACAAGTCCGCTCTTTGATAGGTCTCACTTCATTTTGCCGACAGTGGTTACCGAACTTTAGCCTCATTGTCAAACCCCTTCTCTCCCTCCTAGCTAAAGACATCCCCTCAACTCTCCCCTGGACCCCCGAATGCCAGTCAGCCTTTAAAGAACTACGCAATGCCCTTTGTTCAGCGCCTGTCCTAGGAACCCCGGATTACCAAACCATTCTTCCTCTACACGCACGAGAGGGAAGGATGTGCATTGTCTGTCCTAACACAATCAATTGGTCACAAACAACGCCCTTGTGCATATTTCTCTGCCACCCTCGATCCAGTAGCCAGAGCGCTGCCAGCGTGCCTGCGCGCTGTGGCAGCTGCAGCAGTATCGATACGCCAAAGCGAAGGAATAGTACTCTCCAATCCAGTCACTGTTTTAGTACCCCATGCAGTCGACACACTACTAAACCAGACCAAAACCCAACACTTGACTAGCGCCCGACTGACAGGATATGAGTTGACCCTGCTAGCACCGCACATTACCCTAAAGCGATGCACCACCCTCAATCCAGCCACACTGTTACCCCTACCCGAAAATGATCCTAGCGTGACTCCACTACACGACTGTGTGACACTAACCGATGAACAAACAAAGAGTAGAATAGATCTCAGAGACACCGCCTTTCTAGAACCAGATGGAGAACTATGGGTGGATGGTTCGTGCATCAAACTCCCCGACGGCACCACCTCAGCTGCATACGCTGTCACCACAGCCCGAATCGTTCTGGAAACAGCCCGTATTCCCCAACGTTCAGCCCAGGCTGCAGAACTCATTGCCCTCACAAGAGCATGTATCTTAGCGACTGACACGACAGTTAACATATACACCGACAGCCAATATGCCTTCGGGGTGGTTCACCATTTTGGGATCTTATGGAAAGAAAGAGGGTTCCTGACTTCACACGGTACACCCATCCTGCATGGAGATTTAGTCTCCGCCTTGACGCAAGCAGTCCTCCTCCCCAAGAAGTTAGCAGTGATAAAATGCCAAGCACATAGGAAAGTGACTGATCTCATTGGACAGGGAAATGCACTAGCAGACGTTACTGCCCGAGCCACGGCAGGAGACAGAACTACGACACGAATGTATGTGACCAGGTCACAAGCTGAACGATGGACTGACGCTAGGACCACTGTAAGGGACATACAGACTACAGGCACACAAGACGAATTGACCGAGTGGGGAAAGGTGGGACTAAAAGACAAGGAAGATTGCTGGAGAACTAAAGACGGAAATAAATGGCTGTTACCCAATGCCTACCTCATCCCCATATTGACCATGGCACATTTACCAGCACACATAGGCTCCACCCCCATGATTGAACTAATCACCAGAGTATGGCTTAACGTCAAGATAGCAGAATCTGCAAAACGCCTAGTACAACAATGTATAGTCTGCCTACAACACAACCCGGGGAAGGGGACAGTAGTACCACGGGGAGGGTTTGGAGTCCCTGACCACCCCTTTGAAATCCTTCAAATGGATTACATTCAACTAGAGAGATGTCTTGGTCTAAAATATGTCCTGGTGGTTGTGTGCGCTTTTAGCAAATGGGTGGAGGCATATCCCACCCGCGACAATACCGCCTTAGCCACTGCAAAAGTATTGCTGAAAGAATTCTTCCCCCGATACGGCCTTTGCAGAATTTTATGGAGCGACAACGGCCCCCACTTCGTAGCCGAGGTGATACAGAACATACTGAGAGGGTTGGGGGTAAAACAAAAGTTCCATGCCGTCTTCCACCCCCAATCAGCGGGCCTGGTAGAGAGACACAATGCAACGTTGAAACTAAAACTAGCCAAAATAGTTGCCACGACCGGGTTGAAATGGCCCGACGCCCTCCCATTGGCATTGTTATCGATGCGCTCCACCCCAACCAAACACCGACTGACCCCGTATGAGGTGGTCTTCGGCAGGCCTATGAGCATTTGGGCGGCACCAAGACCCACCTCCATTAACGATGTCCCGAACATATTAATGTCGGATTACTTGCATAAATTGACAAACGAGCTAACAATTATCCACCAACAGGTGCAGCAAGCCTTGCCTGACGTATCCAGGGGCCCGGGACATGAAATAAAGCCAGGCAACCATGTATTGATTCGCAACTTCCAAAGAACGAAGAATCTGGAGCCTAGGTGGACGGGCCCCTGGCAAGTCCTGATCACCACCCGAACTGCCCTCCGAGTGGAAGGAAAACGAAACTGGCTGCACGCTCATCATTGCAAACGAGTCCCTCCAACCCTGGCAACCTGTGAAGGGGTGGAGGTGCAAGAGGAAGTACTCGCGAGAGACCGACCAGCTCTGAGTTGCTACCCACAAGAAGACACCCTCGAACTATCAGAATTTCCCGACCCCACGGTGCCATCCAGGAAAGGGTACAACCTAAGATCGACGAAAGGAGGGAGCTCCAACGACCAGGACACTAACTAAGTCAAGGTCTCAGATCAGTAGCACAGTCAAACAACGCTACCAGGAAAGCGCCAGACAAAAGTCTGTGGTCCTAACAGTTGTTGAGCTCCTCGAAGATGATGGAAGAAACTGAACACCTGCAAAACCACCGCAAAGACACCAAGACTGCTAACCTGCACAGCACAAAGACAATTGCACTTGTAGCCGCATTTCTCACCTGTCTCCTGCTAATGGTCGCACTCTGGATCATTGAAGAGAATGCACCTGCATACAGAACATTGTCACCCACCATGCAACCAACCACCAAGAAAGAACACTACCTGGTATCACTACCGCCACATCTCCGAGAACGACGCAAAGAATTCTGGAATAATTCTTTCGTGCAGATGTTGCACCAGCACAATCTTGCCACCAATGCTACCAACTGTTGGGTCTGTGGGCTGTTACCACATGCCACTGAACATTCCATCCCTTTCATCCCTTCGCCCTTTTCTATTCACGGATCTTGCCTTGCCTGGATGATGCTCCTACAAGAAAGTTACAAAGACAATGACACTTTCGACAGAACAATCGCCCAGTTCTACAATGAGTTCTGGCGAAACAAAACAGGAAGGACAGCCGCCCCCTTCTGCCCTCACACCTTCAATGCGACATTCCAGATTAATGTCCCCTCCAAAGAACGAGTGGAAATGCAAGTGTTCAATAATCCTAACAGAGCCACATTTTCCTACCTGAAGAAAAGAACTGCTGCAACACTGACTGTGGCCCTATCTGTGGTGAACGTCTCTGGCCTTGTATGCATTGAAGGCCGTGGGACTAAGAATGTGGGTCACAGCACCTGTAGCATTGTAAGGACTTTGAACACTGCCAACCCCCAGCGCTTGTTGCATCACCCAATATGTACTTTGTTTGTGGAACCAAAGCCTACACCTGGCTCCCAAGAAACTGGGGGGCACGTGCTACATCGCCTTTGTTTTGCCACCAACCTACACAGCCCCTGCAGAGCATCATCGAGAAAAGCGTTCTAAAGACATTGATCAAGCAGACTCTGCCTCATCACAGTTCCTCGACGCAGCAAAAGGGCTCGTCCCGCTATGGGGTCCGATGGCAAACAGCCGAGCCATCAGACATCTGTCCCAAGCGGTAGAGACCGCCCTGAACGTCACTGCTGGCATCCTCACCAACAACACTGCTGAGCTCCAAGCGATCCGTCTGGTTACCCTGCAAAATCGCATGGTCCTGGACGTGGTACTAGCGGACCGTGGAGGAGCATGCCGCATCATCGGTGCCAGCTGCTGTGTATACATTCCTGATAATTCACCTTCTGTCTATGAAGCAATCGAACATCTCCATAGACTATCTTCAGAAATTCATCAAGGATCAGAGACTTGGACAATTGGAAGTTGGCTTTGGGGCATCTTGAAGGAGTGGGGTTGGAAAATATCAATGATTCTCTTGGTCCCAGTATTGACAATATGTGGTTGTTGTTTGGGTATACACTGTATACCACCTTTGTGTTCTCTTTGCATAACTACCTTGCACCCTAAGACTATGGACACTCAGCTAACGAAAATGAGAGTAATGTATGATCAAGAGATACAGGACATTATGGAGATCGAAATAGACTGACAAGCTGGCTAGTTATGTTCAAAGGGGCCACTGTTAAAAGCAAAATGACAATCGTGAACATTACCTGCGCCATCTTGTCTGGTGGAATTCTATGTGCACATAAGTTGCAGTCATTTTAATCTATCACAGCCATTTTGTACTCTGTTGGTCACCTTTGTTTCACCCTGCCCTTACTAGCATCCCTCTGACCCTCTGACCGACCTGGTACGTGTGCTGGGGGCTATAAACTCTATTTGCCGCAACAAACCTCAGCGCCACTTGCTGCCACAAACTCGTTTTTCCTCTCATCTCTGTTTTCAGGCAAACCTTTGTACACTCTACCCCTCACTGCACCTAGTTACACAAACAGGTTCCAAACACCAAAAAGACTCTTGCAACATGATTTATTGCACTGCAAACAGCAAGACTTGTTGTTACCAACAATGGGACCTGTTTTTATCAACAGAACGGACTCTTAGATCTGGCCGGTCTCACATGTTTTAGACCCTGAAGCAAGGTCCAGCTGCAAGATAAGATTGTCTGTTTGACCTGGGTGGGAAGAGAATTACTGTTGGGCTTGTGTGAGAACCTGCCCTGGGCGGGGACCCCAAGCTTGTGTAAACATGTTGATGAAACCAGTGCATTGTGTCAAACCTGTATAAAAGGAAGAGCCAAAGGAGTTATCAGCAGAACACCTCCCTCAGACATCCCGGTGTCTGCAGTTGACGTGATCTCCTCATGAGAAATAAACCTTTTTCTTGTCTTCCAGTTTCCAGCGCTTGCCTCATTATTTTGATAGCGAACCCAAAGTGAATTAGAGGTGGAACCCTGCACCGGGCAGCATTGAGGGTCTTAGAAGACTCGCTGCCTTTCACAGGGGGCTGACTTATTTTTAATTACCTCCTGTTTGATGATAGGGAAGAGGTTGTGGTCCGATGCCTGAGTGAGAATAATCCCATTGTTAAAGATGGTGATGGTTAATTTTGCATTGAGGGCTGTTGAGGGGGCTACTGAAAGTCTAAGGCTGTGAGAGGTTTACCTAGATGTAGCGATAGAAAGCATCGAGTAGAAGGTTTTTCTCCATTGGGCTCTTTTTTGTGTGTAAAATATGAGATCATTAGTTATGATACCTTTTGATGCGCAGAAGTATTGGTCAGATATAAGTGTTTCTGGGTGCTGTTTGAGAAGTCGGTGTTTGAGGGATTTGGTGGCTTTTTTGTTAGATTTGGTGGGTAATTGATTTTGTGGGCGTTGTGGTCAGTGGAGTTTAGGATGTTGTAGGGTGAGAAGTGTGGCTTGGGATCCACGCTTAATGGGGGCCCTTAGGATCCTCCAATGTCATTTGTGGGGAAGAGTTGCTTACGCACTGAAAGTATTTGGTGGCTTGTCCGAGAAGTGTTAAATCAGGAATAGTGTCAACTTAGCCTTAAAAATGATGGTATTCCATTTACATATTGGGGGCTACTTACTGATTGTGCCACCCACATGAGTAGCCCTGAAAAGGTATCTCAGACCTGTCACTGCAGTGTCTGTGTGCAGTTTTAAACTGCCATGTCAGCCTGGCAAGTGCACCCACTTGCCAGGCCCTAACCTTCCCTTTTCTTACATGTAAGGTACCCCTATGGTAGGTCCAAGGTACCCTCTTGGGCAGGGTGCAGTGTATGTAAAAGGCAGGACATGTACTGGTGTGTGTGACATGTCCTGATAGTTTTTCACTATTGAAAGGCTATTTGTCCCATAGGATAGAATGGGAAATACGTTGTAACATCTTACAAGTATAACTTCCCATTGGTACAAGATAGAGAAATACAGTTTAGGCTCTCTGATCTCAGAATTTAATAACACATCTTTTAGTAAAGGTGGTTATTAAATTATATGTTTGAAAATGCCACTTTTATAAAGTAGGCATTTTCTTGTTTAGCCATTCTGTGTGCCTCTGCCTGTTTGTGGATTGTCTGGTTTTGGAGTGACAGGGGCTAGGGATGTGCATTCACTGTACCGCACCCCCAGGTTGAAATGTGCTTGGCCCTTCCTGGATGACTCAGACCTGAGCTGAATAGACCATGGCTGCATTTAGAGTAGTGGAAGGAGTTTTCATTGCACCTGAATAGGGCCTGTCTCCACCCCCTGTGGTCATACTGCATCAGTGAGGACAGAACTGGTTGGGCCTGGGCTCAGAGACCATTGCCCAAAGAGAACAAAGAAAAAATGGGGTATAAGTAGCAGACCTTAAACCCCAGAACTTTAGATCACTTCTGGATTTAAGAGGCACCTTTGCTAAGGAGAAGAGCTGAAGAGCTGTGAGGACGAGTACTGCCCCTTTGCTATGTGCTGTGTGGTTGGCCTGCAGTTGCTGTTTCTGCCAAGGAAAGGACAACGATCAGAACTTTGCTGTGAACCTGCTTGAAGATGAATCTCCAAGTGCCTGTGTGTGCTGGCCTCCTGTTGTGAAGTCTCAGGGACACAAAGACTTCACCCCCAGCTCCCCTGAACTCTGCTGCTGAGAGTTCTGACCTGCCAGTAGGTGCCTATTCCAGTTTGGGGCCTCTAGAGGTTGCTCCTGCTGTTGGCAGCTGGAAGAAATCTGAAAAACTGAGAAAATCGACACATCGTCCTTCTTGCGGCTGTTTTTCCCTACGCAGCACCGCCGTGCAAGAAGAATCTCCACACACAGATGCGCTGCTGCAGAGACGACTCAGTGCCTGTCGCAGGTGCAAGAACCGACGCATCGTGGGATCGCTGCTGAAGAAACAGATGCAGTGCCACTTGCCCCCGCCGCATCGATCGCCAGCGCATCCCGGATTTCCACGCATTGCAGCTGTGTGGCAAGTTTTCCCGATGCATCAGCCGCAGACCAGAACCGTCTTGGAGTCGACGCATCACTTCCCCCTACAGTCCAGATTCAACGCATCACTTCTGTGTGCAGCAGAACTGTCGCATCGCCTCCCCAAGGTCTCAGGAAATGACGCATCTCTTTGTTTCTCGACACTTCCCTTCTCTGCGGCTGTTTGGCCTTGTGAATTTTGACACATCAATAGGTACTTTGTATAGAATCACGCATCCATAGTTTCCTATGGACCCAGTTGCTTGAAACCTTTTAAAAGTCATATTCTTATTATATGTATTTTGGATTTTTGTCGTTTTGGTCTTGTTGAGTTAAGATAAATATACTTTATTTTCCTAAACTGGTATGGTGTCCATTTGTGGTGTTATCATTGTATTACTGTGTGTTTTGAGTACAAATACTTTACACATTGCCTTTGGGATAAGCCTGTTTGCTTGTGCCAAGCTACCAAGGGGGTGAGCAGGGGTTATCAGAAGTTTGTATCCCCCTTACCATGACTAGAAGCAAGTGTCCCTATTTGGATAAAGGTGCATTCCTCTGCCAACTAGAGACCCCTATTTCTAACAGTGTATGTATAAACCTCTGCTGTTTAGTTGGCTAGAAGTTTCAAACTGCTACTTCTGTGAGGAGTCTCAACATTCTCTTTTCTCTATTTTAGATGAAAGAGAGGGAATGTGCTAGGTGTAACTGGATGAGTTCAAACTGATACAAAATGCGAACTATACTTCACTTATCTCCAATATCATGCTGAGAAGTGTAGGAGAAGTCATAGGGTAAAGGTGGTGACACGGATCCCTCCCATGGCCCTTATCACCTCCTGTATAAACCCAGTAAGAAATAGGAAGGCTAAGGGATGGTTGAAAGTAGTGATGTCATTTCCCATATTCACTTACCAGCCCTCATGTTTCTAGTGGATAAGGGTGAGATTAGAGGGAGAAAGAGTGGGAAGAGATGGACTCTAGCTTCCACACTCCCCACCTACCTCTCCCATAATTTCTGCTACATGCTACAAACACTATCTTTGGATGGCATGGTCAGAACAGGAGAAGGGCTGAGAGGAGTGGACACTACTCTCATACTATGCTCTTACTGAATCTCCATCCTATTTCCTGCTATATTAAAAGGCGAGAAGAGTCTTACCCCATTCCTTCTGCAAAATCTGAGAGCAGAGAATGGATACTGAGAGAAACTACCTAATCAAGTCCTACTCCTTTTTCTTATAATACCCAATTATATGTTTATGTTTGCGATGTGAGGGGTTGGTGAGAGACAGAAGGCAAAGGACATGGATTGCTGAACATCAATGGATGGGCATTAACAGGGGTGGTTTGTCAAGCAGAGGATTCCACCTTTGCCCCTGGTCATGTCCACTCTCTGACCAACAGAATAAAGTGCCTACAGACACTTATATTCTTTCTCTTGTTTAGTTCATTTTTTACAATAGAAAAATATGTTTTACAATCAGGTGCTTGCTAAAGAACACTCTAATTTAATTTACCAGTTTGCTTTGATGGTAGCTGTGAGCCTAAAAATATTAGCACACAAAAATTTGAATTCTAGATTAACACATTTTAATACTCATAATAAATCCGATGGGACATATGACTTACTTTCCAAATGACTATGTAAATCATGCCACAATAAAAACATATGCAATATATTATTATACTATTAAGATATGGTAGTAAAGAGGAATTATGACAAAAAGTTAATTTTAATAATTACTAACTTGGCTCTGCTAATGATGATTTAAACACATGCAAATGTGCAAAAATAATGATCAACTTTTTTAGTTTTGATTCTTTTCATTTAGAAAACTAGGCTTCATCTTGCACTCTCTCTCTCTCTCTTGCTCTCTCTCTCTCTCTGTTTGTCTCTCTCATACTCTCTCACTATCTCGTTGGTATGGGTATTTAAAAGTTTAACAAAGATGGAGAAGCTGTATCACAGATTGCAACACAAGATTAATGAAAATAAACATACCATACGAAAACAGGAAAAGACATGGAGAAAGTCCTGGATGACCTCATCTGACTCAAAACACTCTGCTCCAATTGCCGGTCCCTCATCATTACAGCAGAAGCCCCTTACTACAAGACCAAAATGAGAGAGGCATCTAACAGCAGAAAACCCCTCTTTAATGTTTTCAAACCATGCAACATATCTCTCTCAGAACCAACAGTCCCTGCTTTAGTCGACAAAAGAAACACCATCATTCTCTTGTGCACCAAGAGGACCAACAAAATGAGATCCAAGATCATTATCATTTCCACACCTTCTCACTTCCAGCCATCCTTACACCAAATGGACCTCTTTCAATTCAATCTCACACATGAATATCTGCAATATTTCAAACTCTCCCAAGTCAGCCTCCTTCCTTGTTCCATCGCCACATCACTCCAAGGTGAGGCTCACATACTCATTCTCCATTTAGTCAATGCCTCCCAAACCCAAGGACAATTCCCAGATGCCAATAGAACAGGTCAGATTCTTCTACCACTAAAAATCCATCCCTTGCCCTGCCTACAATTCATAGGACAAGGGATTGAGGAAACAGTCACCCCTCATCTACATGAGCACATCAGTGAACATTTTTTGTACAGGACTACTAATCAGGCTTCAGACTATGTTGCAGCACTGAGTAAGCCACATTTGAAATATTCGATGATGCTCTCTTCCTCAATGACAGGAATTACCTGTGCCTCTCGATCTTCCTTAAGCTCCCTGCAAGGCTCACCACACTTGATTATCCAGCTTTCATCAACACCCTGTAAATATGCATGGGATCTTCAGATACTACCTTGAAATGCTTCACATTCAATCTCAACAACCTGCACCAGCTTGCACAAACAGGCTCCACAGCCGCATTTGACACGGTTGATCATTTCCTCCTACAACAGCGGCTGAAGATGCTGGGAGTCGGGGTTCAGCACTGGCACTGGTGTCCTCCTTCCTCAAGGACAGAAGACTGGTAGTGTCAATCGATGGATACCAGTCCGAGCCATACTTCCTCCCTTGTGGAGTGCCACAGGGCTCCTCCTTGAGCCCCACCCTTTTCAATATATACGTCTCTGAACTAGCCCCACTTATCCGGATTTTTGGCTTCAGCCTTACTTCTTATGCGGATGATTCCCAGATTGTAGTAGCAGCATACAAAAATCAGACCTCCCCTGCTCTGCAATTTAAGAACTGCATGGGTGCCATCACTAACTGGATGAGCACACACTGCCTTAAACTTAATTCTGGGAAAACTGAAATCTTGACCTTTGGGAACCTGCAACCTAGTTGGGGCAGTGTGTGGTGGCCCGCTGACATGGGTGATCCACCGGAACCAGCAACCAAAGCGAAGAACCTGGGAGTATGGGTGGATAGTAAACTTTCTTTTGTTCAACACACTAATGCTGTGGATTCCTCTGCCCACTTCCTTATTAAGAAAATCAGGAAGATCCTCCCTTATCTTCCGGAGGACACGAAAAGAACTGTAGTCACCTCATTAATCCAGTCTAAATTGGATTATTGTAATGGGCTGTTTATAAACGTCCAGAAGCATTGCCTGAAAAAACTACAGAGCGTGCAAAACTCAGCCGCTCGACTTCCGTCAAACACCCCTTGGTTCAAATCGGTATCTGGAGAGATTCGTAATTTGCATTGGCTCCCTGTAGCGCAGCGAATAAAATTCAAGGCTCTTAGCCTGGTGTTCAGGGCCCTGAATCATACAGGGCCAGCCTTTTTGCAAAATCTTCTTGTTTGGTATGAACCAACTAGACACCTTTGCTCATCTGGTGCTAAACTCTTGAGAGTGCCCAGAATTCGTACCTTACTCTGGGGTGGTCGCAGCTTTTATTACTGCGCTGCTAAACTCTGGAATTCCCTACCGACTGACTTGAGAAACGCCCGATCTCTTGTCTCTTTCAGAAAAGAGCTAAAAACCTGGCTCTTCCGTAACTAGAGACTCACCAGTGGCTTACCTTGTCCGTAGCGCCAAGACACCTCCGGGTATTTGTGCGCTTTACAAATCTCAATAACATAACATAACATAACAACAAGATCACGGACAATAGCTATGGAATACCCCGGGCTCCATTCTTTCTCCCATCATCTCTAATCTCTACATGGAACCTGTCACTTCCATTATTGTAGACAGTAGCATAAAGAACCATCCATATGCAGATGATACACAACTCTGACTAAAACAACCTCACCTAATGACATACAGAGACTCAAATTCTGCCTCAATCTCACCCAATCTTGGATGGCAACTAACCTCCTGAAGCTAAACCCCACAAAGACTGAATTCCACATGTTTGCCAGCAACACCTAACAACCCCAGGTTCAAGTCTTGTTCTCCAACATAAATCTACCAGGCTTCACCCCCCACTGATAAACTATGCAAATTCCCTGGGATTCACCCTTGGCAAAGACCTCTAACTCAAGCCACGCAATGCAAAGGGGGCCAGGACAGTTTGATTTTAATTCTCCCTCTTGAAGAAAGTCAAGCTACTACTCCTGGAGGATGACTTCAAACCCAACCATTCAAGTCTTAGTCCTCTCCCATATTAAAAGGAGACAAAGCCCTATTCACCTGTCTCCACTATACCACCCTTGCCCCACTGAAAGGTATTCTAAATGCAGCAGTAATATCATCAAGGGCTTAAAGAGATTCAACCACATCACCCCCATGTTAAAAGACCTACACTGGCTCCTCTTTATAGCCTGGATCATCTTTAACATGAGCTGCATCACTTATAAAGCCCTCAACAAAAAGACACCAGCTTAAAAGGCAAACAAACTGTCCAGGTCTAGGGACAATACCAGACCAGGAGCCTGGATAGCACCAGATTGAAGATAAAAACAGATGGCAAACTTCTCTGCTCATGCTCCCAGGACCTGGAACAGCATCCTTCTGAACATCAGATCAGCACCAACACTTCTACATTTCAGAAACAAGCATTTACAATGCAATAGGTCTCGCATTCACGCGAGTTTGAGCTATTGACATTGTAAATGAAAATGCCTTTTATTTTTGTTTTCGTTTATAAAACATAAATAAAAGGCATTGCATTTACAATGCCAATAGCTTAAACTCGCGTAAATGCGAGACCTGTTGCATTGCAAATGCTTGTTGAAGACTTGTGCCCGGATCAACCTCAATGCTTACATTAACGCAGAGTACCAATTCCTTATGTAATTGTAGTTGTAAATTACATTTATACCATGTACTCACAGTAACATAGCTAGCCAAAAGCGGGCAGATATGGACTACAAGTACCACTATTCAAAGAAAAAAACTGAATTGGCGCAGTACATCACGCATGGACCTGGGAACCTTGGCAGCCCTTCAAATGTGTATCCAATTTGACCAACCCCTCAGCCTCTAGCAGACAAAACATCGAAACCCCGCTGGCAATCGAACCTAAGATCTGCATGACGAACACTGACACGCACACATCTCCACAGCAGGTGAGTTAACCCACTGAGCACTGTTATCAACTTACTTCACCTTAACAAACTTACAGGGGGATTCTATCACAACAAGAAAGTGCAAATGCTCGAAAACAAAAGGTAAGCCGATACTTTGTGGTGAAAACACATTGTTCCAGGCTTCCTCTGTAACCCGATGCCAACTGAGGTGGGGAAGCAGCAGTGCGTGGGTACGGCATGCTCGACCTTCTTTTCAGTCAGAAGCACGAGGCCTGCTGCCCTCCCTGACCTAGTTGAGACAGTGAGACGTTCGCGAAATGAGGAAACGTTGTACATTAACTCGGCTATAAATTCTCTCTGCTGGTGCTTTCTAGGCAATTCGTTTTTTATGTATCGTTCAGTTTAAAACATTAGGTTACATGGCTGCATGATTGACATTTATGAATACAAGTAATTTCTACACGGAGCCTTCAGAAAACTTAAAAGGTAGCCCTAACAATGTTGCCGTTTGTAAGCCAAGAGACAAGTTTCAGTTTCGTTTCAGATTAAGTGATCGATGAAGTTATTGTTTTTGTAGCAACTTTATAGTGAAAAAGCAATATGTGTGTTGAACTCCTGCTTTCCCCAAGTTTAAAAAAAAATTCAAAGTCTCCTTTCCACTAAACGTCAAGGCAGAATGCGCATTCCTCTCGTTTGCTTCACAGCCCTCTGAAGACTTTTCTTATCTGCTTGTTAAATAAACAAGCGGATAAGAAAAGCCGTCTGGGCTGAGTTAAAACAGATGTGCTTGTCACGATGGGGCATTCCAAAACTGCAAGGGCGGTAATAAAAATGACGTCCAGCAAATTGAAAGCCAGGATTAAACATAAATCAGGACGCGAGCGAATCATAAACGATTTGGACACAGGGGCGTGGATTTCAGTCCCCTTCTTTCTAGTGTTTATTAAAGCTCTCGCAGGCGAGGAGGGCATGCGCGCTCCACGCCAGGCCGAGACCTAAAAAGCAGAAGACACACCTCTTCAAGGAACACTACCCTTAACCCGACAGTCAACCCTTCCCCCAATATTTGTGTCTTCCTGGGGTCCATGCCCCCTGTTCAGTGTCAGTTGCCCTCAAGCTAAGGTCATGCTTGTTTGCAGTTTAAAGGCTTGTGCAAACAGAACGTTAAGCTACTGGGAATTTTGAATTGTGGCCCTGAAGCCATGTTTATGTGTATATACTTAATTTTAATTGTACTGTCAGATTTCGCTACTGCAGGCAGAGTTGTATTCATTTTAAAACGTAGCACGTACATAAACTGCCAGAGGCATTTTATCCCAATAATTAATTAGTGAGCACATTTACCTGCTTATTAATGTTTTGCTGACTTGTAGTGAACAAAACATTTTATGAAAAATAATTGTTGGGAATGTGGGAGTTTGTGGTGCTTTTCTCCTACAAAACCTGCTTTTTATTGGATTTCTTAGCCATAATGTAAAACGGCCATCTCAGGCAGGAAATTCAGGTTACTTATTAAATAAAACTTTAAAAGGACCTATAAGTTAAACTGAATCATTTGTAGGAAGGATTCTAACCCAGGGTGTCTTCAGGAAGCTCTCTACCACAACATCGTGAACTAATTTATAAAGAGTTACCACACTGCGAGGGAGAAGACCAAAATCAGGAAGTTAACTATACTATACCCAGGAACTGACACAATGTGAAAAGAGTTAGGTAAAGACTGAATGCGAGTATAACTGTCCAGTTCCTTTTATTGGACAAAATTCATTAAAAGTCTACAGGAGGTTTTATCACAAGGCTCCGAAGAAGGCCAATTGGGTGAATTATTATACCAATATCAACGTGCTGTTTCAAAAGTTGAAAAAGATATTCAACATTTTATATGACAATGATGAGAAAGAAAATCAAATTCTTAAGAGGTTGACAGTGGGTTTTGAAAATGTAACTAAAAGTAATATAATTACATTATATGCTGCCAATCACAAACTAACTTAAAGTGAGAAAAACAACCAATGTAAAATGTTCTGCCACTGTTCTAGTCAGGGGTAGCCATGTCACTTGCCAGGTTTGAGTAGGAATAGTGTGGAGCATTATATTGGCAAAGAGTGCATTTCTAAGCACAGTGAGCCAGTAACATTGAGCAAGACTTTGTAGGATGCTAAGACTATCTATCTATCTATCTATCTCTCTATCTATCTCAAATCAAAACAAATCAAATCAAATAAAATAAATCCTTATCCCGTTAATATTTTGTAACCATAAAAGATAGCATAAAATACAATAAAACTAAGATATATAGAGTCAGAGTTACGCAAAGTAAACCCTAAACGTTTATAGGTCGATCTAATAAATTCCAACCATGGAATGTTGTCAGAACAGTCAAGTGATAGTCAACCTACAATTAAAGCACTATTCAAGGTGGGTTCGGCATTCACCCAAATCGAATGCCATAGCTGCAATGGGCGCAATCTTACAGTGTCCTCAATGTATGGAAGACCCAGTTCCTTGTGACAAATAAGTATTGCGGTAGCCTGGGGAACTACTAAGTGTCTTCTAATTATTTTATTTTCGGTCCATTGTAAAGCATCGGAGTCAGCATAACCCCAGATACTACCTCCATAGGGGGCAGTTGAGATGCTTTTCCCATTATAGATTGTAAGCATCTCTCTAATAGTCCTAGACCCTAATTTAGATGCAAATCTGAATATATAGGTCTCTGTCTTCTGTAATTGCAGGGTCTTCACTTGTATTTTTAGGGGCCTATTTCCCATTTATCAAAAAGAACCCCCCGAGCATGAAAACGAAGGGACTGTTGAGATTGTAGTAACCTTAACAGCAAATTGCCTTGTTTTGTGAGTTCCCTTCCTGCAAATCATTACGTTGGTATTTTGTAAATTAACTTTGATGCTCAATTCCTCCATATACATTGTATATGAATCTGGCAGCGAATGATGACCATTTGCAGTACAAACCAGAAGAACTGTGTTGTCTGCATATAACAGGGCAGGTATCAATCAAGACCCAGTCTTAGGTAGGTCAAGGTTGGATTGTAAGAGGGCTTTTTCAAGGCCGTTTATATACAGAGTAAATGAAAATGCGGCCAAGACACTCCCCTGTCTGACTCCCTTCTTTACCCAAAAAGGTCTAGTGCACTCCCCTCCTGGGCTAAAACAGACCCTAGCAGTGGCATTCCGATAAAAGTGATTAAGTAAATTATTTATGTGAACATCAGCACCCCTTGTATCCATAATTTGCCACAGTTTGGTGTGGTTAACGCAGTCAAACGCACCGCTAAGGTCCATAAGGCCATAAATAAAAAGCTTTATTGAGCCTCAGTGTACTTGCTCACAACAGTTCCAGATTCAAACATTGTTCAAAAGAACCTAACCCTTTCCTAAATCGGTATTGTAAATCAGAAATAATAGAATGTTCCACTGTATAATTCTGTAACCTCTCCAATAACACCCGACCCAAAATTTTAACTGAATTGTCGAGCAGGTAAATTCAGCGGTAGCATAGAGGGTCAGTTCTATCCCCAAGGAGCAATCGTTGTCACCGATCAAGTAGAAGGGAACCCACCCCTATTAACTGCATATAACACATTAATTAAAAGTGGAGCCTAAAGTGTAAGGTTGCTTTTAAGCAAATGAACAGGAACACCATCAGGCCCTGCCGCCTTACCCATGTGACTTTTACCCACAGCTAATTCTATTTCATCCATAGAGAAATTGACACTAAATTCATTGGCTGCAAGAACAGTTATACCAGTTGTTAGAAATGGGGGTCTCTAGTTGACAGAGGTTTGCACCTTTGTCCAAGTAGGGACCCTTCTTCCTAGTCAGGGTAAGGGGGATACACTTCTAAAATAACCCCTGCTCACCCCCTTGGTAGCTTGGCACGAGCAGACAGGCTTATCTCAGAGGCAGTGTGTAAAGCATTTGTGCATGCATACAGTAACACAGTGAAAACACTACAAATGGATACCACACCAGTTTAGGAAAAATAAGCAAACTTTATCTAAACCAACAAGACCAAAAACAACAAAAATCCCACATACGATACTCTTAAAAATAGTTACTGTGCAAAATAACCTTTAAATTGCAGGAAAAATGTGAAAATACTGTTCCTCCGACTCGGTAGCTCCGTCCGGGGCTGCCGCGATACTGAATACGAGAGAGTCTAACAATTCCAGCCAACCACGTCGATACGGGTTAGCTAAAGCGCCGACAGTACCTTTTGTTGTTACAGCCGACACGATTGTACGAGCCGGTCCGGGGCAACCGTCGCGGTTGCGATGTGAGATGGAAGCTTTGCAGCATGTGTTGTCCTCACGGCTCGGTGCAGGCAGTGGCTCGTTGACGGAGTCGGTGAGACCAAGGCTTGCGGCGCAGGGTGAGACGGTGCTCGATGCGGTGCTGGCAGGTCACGATGCGGTGACGGAGCAAGTCGATGTTCGAGTCGGGCAGCGACGGAGTCGATGACATCAGTGCAGCGTGTAGTGAAGCGGTGCGGAGTGCGATGCCCTCAGGACGCGGTGCAAGCAGCGCCTCGTGTACGGAGTCGGTGAGACCAGGGTTGCGTTGCGAAATGAGGCGGTGCTCTCTACGGTGCCTTCAGGACATGGAATCCTGCGGCGGACTCGGTGACAGAGTCGGTTACCCTTTTTTTTCTCCAGGCAACTGAAACCAGCGATTCCAGAGACGGTGCCCAAAAGCTTGGTGAGGTCTCTGATGTTCCTGAGACCTCATGAACAGGGGGCCAGCTCCACTTCAAGCCCTTGGAGATCTTCCTCATGCAGGGGATACAGCACACAGCAAAGTCTTTCTCCTTTCCTTGGTAGAAACAGCCACTGCAGGCCAACCCCAGACAGCGCACAGCAATGGGGCAGTACTCCTCCTCCAGTTTCTCCAGCTCTTCCCCTTGGCAAAGGTTCCTCTTGATTTCCCAGAAGTGATCTAAAAGTCTGGGGTCTGGGCCCCTCTTTTTATACCGCAAAATCCTTTGTTCTCTGGTGGCATAGAAGCCCTGTGCTCAGTCAAAACCAGTTCTGTCCTCTCTTGTGCAGCTTCCTGGCAGGAGGTAGAGACAGCATTGTGTCAGGCAGACCAGGCCCATTCAGGTGAAAGGAAATCTCCTCCCCCTACTCTAAATGCAGCCCAGGTCTATTCAGCCCAGCCCTGACTCATCCAGACTCTCTGGAGCCACTGCTCCTCCCCAGCCCCTGTCACTCCAAAGCCAGCCAGTCAATACACATCCTAGCAGATGCACACTGGATGGCTAAGCAAAGAAATACCTACTTTCTAAAAGTGGTATTTTCAAACACAGAATGTAAAAATCATCTTCACTAAAAGATGCATTTTAACATTCTGAGTTCAGGCATACTAAACTTCATTTTCCTACCTTGTTCCCAGGGGTAGTTATGTTTACAAGATGTTACAAGCAAACTCCCCATTCTATCCTATAGGAACAGGTAGCCTTGCAATAGTGAAAAACTGAATTGGCAGTATTTCAATATCAGGACATGCCACACACACCAGGGCATGTCCTACCTTTTACATACACTGCACCCTGCCCACAGGGGTACCTTGGGCCTACCTTAGGGTGACTCACATGTAAGAAAAGGAAAGATTAGGGCCTGGCAAGTGAGTGCACTTGCCAAATCGACATGGCAGTCCTAGACTGCCCACAGGCTCTGCAATGGCAGGCCTAAGTTACATTTACAGGCTGCTTATGTGGGTGGCACAATCAGTGCTGCAAGCCCACTAGCAGCATTTGATTTACAGGCCCTGGGCCCACACAGTGCACTGTACTAGGGACTGACTAGTAAATCAAGTATGCCAAACAGGGAATCACTAATCCATAACAATACGTTACAAAGGGAGCACCTGCACTTTGGGACTGAACAGCAGTGGCAAAGTGACCAAAGCATCTAGCCCAGCAAAAATGAAGTCCGACACACAGCAAAAACACGGGAGGCAAAGGCAAAAATACAGGGGAAACCCACGCCAATGGTGCCAAGTCTAACACCAGTTATACCATCTATCTATCTATCTATCTATCTATCTGTCTATCTATCTATCTATCTATCTATCTATTTATCTAGATATAGGTGTGTGTGTATGTTTGTGTGTGTGTGTGTTTTTCTGCACCTGCACACATGCACGCAGGGACACTCAATCACAGACAGTTACCACTGGGTTTTAAACATCTTTTAGCTCTTCATTGTTGCAGACATATGACTTTGGAACCCCTCCTACAGAACATGATATCTGAATATGGGTACATAGATTAAGGATTGTTTTTCTATTACATTAGCGATAGGATCTATTGCTGGTAGTAACTGGCCTGCTACCTTTGTTTCCTCTTTTGATGTCAAATATGTTCAGGTTTTCTTAATTGCTAAAGGCATGGAGAAGATGTCCATGTATCTCTGAAATACAGGCATAAATATATTAATTTCTTTGGCCTGCTGTGGATATTGTGCCCTTGGTTCTCCAATTAGCCCTCACTTGTAGATTTCTCTTGTGCCTAAATGTACAATCTGTTAATATTTTTGACGACCCTATCAATCCAGTTTTGTTTTTGCCTTATGTTGCATGTACATCCTTCAGAGTTCATACTTCCTGCAAACTCAATTTACAAGTCTTGGCACACTTACCCTAATGGAAGTCTGACAAGACGTTTTGCAACATGGTCACCTCCCTCTCCCAGGTGCTGCCTCATTGGTATTTTAGTGTGGTGTCCATTTCTGGCTGGCACTACTGACTTTCTGCACCTCTCTCCACTGCTTTAATTGCATTTAGGAAGCAAGTTTGTCAAATAAATTGGAGGGATCATATATTTCCTCAGGCGGAGGCTGGACTGGGTGTTTGCCTCCCATTGTATGAAGTATATCTGTGGCCATCAGAGACCAGCAGAGATTATACTGACCCCCAATCTTCTATCTGTCTCCTTTCTACTATCTGTGGTAAAAATTGTTCCAGAGAAGGCAGGACTTGTGACTGCACCTTGGTTTCATCTTGACTCCCCCCTTATTAAATTCAGACTTTTTGCACTTTCATGCCTGTTGATTATTTATTAACCCAGAAATAGGACTGAAAGACTAAGGCGTTAAATCCTTCAATACCAAATGTGGGACTCCCACAAGCCAGGTGGTTACAATCTCATTGCCTTTCCATCCTGCCTTGGTTTTATCCACAATCCAGTTGTTCCTTTCATCATATTTTGCATTGATATTAATAGGAAGTGACTTAGAGTCTACCTGTTCCACAAGTCCCCATATTTACCCTGTTTGCTTGACTCACTGTGCTGTGTGTTTGTGTAGACAGTCCATTTAAGTGAGAAAATTCATTGGATTCTACTAATAGGAACTTGCCTTGTAGCCCCTCCAAAAAGGACTAACTCTCAAGTGGGGGATTGTTGGTTGTGACATTTTATTTGTATTTGTTTCATACCCACTTCTGAGCAAGAGGTTACAGTTGGCACACTATTCCTGAAAGAATAATGAGTGCCAAGAACTTCTGATGGTTGTAATTAATAATAGGGAGTAAGACATGGAAAGCTGGATGTGCTTGCTTCATAACTAGGCTGCAGATCCACCACATGTGGTTAGAGCTAGTCCTTCTAAAGGTTCACAGGTTCAAGGACCTGATCAACTGTCTCACTACAAACATGATCTACATTAACATTTGTTATTGCAATAAAATCTACATCTGAGATATGAAAATGATATTGGAAATCTGTATTCAAAGAATACTGGAGAGCACTAAAGAGACTGCATCTAAGACACCCCCTAATGGAACACAAGTTACATTAATCCAGACAACTCTAAACACGCACAGAAGCCGAGATGTGGAGGGGATAGCAAATTATCATTACAGAAAATACAGAGAGTCAATGGTCCTTTTCATTAAATTCAAAATAAGGTCTTAAAAAAGATGCAGAACTGTTTACATCTCCATTAGAATGGTCTCTTTCTGATTTAATTGTATTTGAATTTTGGCAAGTCTGTGCAGATATTTATTAATTGATATAACATGGTTCCCTTATTCCAGGAATCTCTTTTGACCCATCATGAATGCTAATCACCATTTCACTTTTCTCTTACTTACACATGCCACTTCTCTGTAAGCTATATGACTTTACCATACCACATTGACTCCCAACTGAGTTTGTCACCCATTTCCTTTAACAAATCTGTCCAATGAGGTTTAGACTAACATGTAACAACCCTTCTACCAATCAGGAACGCCATCTTGACAGTCACTCTAAGTTTATTTTCTTTAGCATATTCTCTTAACACATGTCCAAATCATATATACTCCACATATATACTCATTTGATACATACATAATCGCTGACATCAATTTTTTTGCCTTTTGATGCCCCGTAATAGCCACCTATCAGGTACAGCATCGTACCACTCATTCATATTTAATAAAAGTATCACACCACCTACATCCCTTTTTCGTGCTTAGGCCAAACACTTATGGTCCACTGATGTTAACATATGCGCAGCCCTCATTGTCCATTTTACAGCAATGGTCCATTCATTGTATGCTCACAAGACAAAATATTATGATTAATTCCCCCTTACCTCTCCTATAAAATCTGCAGTCTTTCCAGTTTTATTCCATTTGTGACTGTAATTGACAGTTTATCCTTCAGGTATATTTCATTAACAACCATTCAATGAATGCATAATTGGAATGCAGTATGGTCACCTTGTTATTTACCTGAGTTGATAGAGCATTAATGTACTATGAATGGTACCATTTACATGCAAGACTGCATTCAAGATAGCGGCACATACCCTTTCATGGGCGGACACACCCAAGATGACTATGGTTAATAGAACATTAACACATAATGGGGCATATTCTCAAGGACTTATTGCCAATTTATCGGCACTTTAGCGCCGCAAAAGTGGCGATAGATTCATCGCTCTATTCCCAAGCTGGTGCAAACTGCCGATATCGCCAGTTTCCCTGCGATAGCTGCCGCAAAAAACATCGTCACGGATGAGAGCGACAACTAACGCTAATGATATGCAGAGTAGGCGTTCCCATGCAAAAACACACGAAAACACCACTTCGCGACATTCTCAACGACCAGTCAGATCTGCGATGCGAACCAAGAACAGGCGATACACCGCGTTAGCAGCAGGGATTTAACACCTGCCTTTTACTGGTGTTAAGCAGGACGACCAACTGCAGTAGAAAGGGAGCCCAGCCCAGAGCCACATCTGAAGACCAACAGATGCCATGGAGACACTGATCATGCAGCTCGGAGACCCAAGAGGGCCACAACACCCACCGCCACCACCCCCAGGACCCCGCCTCCCCCGGACCACCACCCCCGGATTACCACCTAGGCAGTGCAGGACAGCGGACGACCCTAAAACGCACCAGCCCCAGAGACTCAATGCCAGAGGAAGCCATTGGCCAACACAGGCTCAAAAGGACAACCATCCTCCGCATCCTGACCCACATTGCCCACAGGCTGACGGTACCAACACTAAGGACAACCTACATCCCCCCGCAGACAAAGCTGCCGGCTGTGCTGCACCTGTTGGCCCCTGGTACCTTCCAACCAACAACTGCCGGAGTCGGAGGAGTCACACAGCCAGCCCCATCAAACTCCCTCGCACATGTCATGGTTGCATGTCCACAAAAGCAACGGTGGGCCCCTGTATCCGCACCACACGATAGTTCCAATTTGTAGTGTACCTTCGCAACCAACCCCAACGCCAGCCGTGCTAGACGCCTCCGTGCCCCAGACCCAAGATCGTAGTAACCGAAATGTGGGTGCACCAGGTCATGAAGTCCAGTAGTCAACAGTAGTGTAAAAACAGAACTTTATTACAAATACACAAACAAACAAAACGAAAAGCTCAGCCAACGCGTTCCATTCCCAACGGGGAACTTCAACAGGGCAACGTGTCTTCAGAAACCTGTGGGAGAAATGGTGACAATGGTCAAACTTCCGTATAGTCACATGCCTTATCTGGTACAGTGTACTGCACTTGGACAAACTGGAATGCTCACAGGCATGATAAACCATGCATGAGAAGACCGTAACAGAACTTCATGTGGCCGTAACCGTCGTAGGAATGAAGAGGAAGGTAACGACCACACGACCTGCTGTTATGGTCACATCATGCATGACTCATCATACCTGAAAGCATCACGGTGTGTGTCAGCTCGATACCCCTGCCCCTCACTCCCCCCACACTGTGCACGAACATCTTGAGACCACGCAAGGGAACTACACCATAGCTGGCGTCACACACGTGTTGGGGGCAATTCACAGCACACGTGTACGACTTGTGCCCCCTGCCGACACTGCACACAAGCACCGCAACAGCAACCACACACATGCCATCAATGTGCAGACAAAAGTGGACCACCGTGGCCTGTCCACCAATGTCGTCGCAAACTCCCCAGGCAGTGTGCATGAATCCCACATGTCCGCAAGTCCGCCACGAACCAGCGCTTAGAGGATTGCACCAATGGTAATGCACTGCCCATCGACATGTACCAACTGAACACATCACACCTCAACTCCACAATCCTACAACTCACAACTGTGGGAATGCACACGTCGCAAATCCACCACCAAAGTGACTACTGCGTGTGTCTCAGTCTCTGCCACAACCTGCCCATAGGCCTACACACATGTGGCCGAACACCTTCAACGGGCACATTCACACTGGAGACGAGGTGGCTACGTCCCAAAGCAACTCGCGCACATCACGTCATCGCATGCAGGGTTGTGTCTGCCAGGGCTGCGCCCCCCACCCAGCCACGAGACCGCCGCCGTGACCGGTGGTGCCTGCGCGATCCTGTGAGCCTGCTGCACCCCGGCCCTGGTCCCCAGACCGGTCCGCCACCCAGGGATGATTGCCCGCCCATGCGCACCCAGGCCACAATGCTCACCTGCCACCACCGGCGTGTCTCCAAGAGGGCCCTCCACGTGCCGATGCAACCTCCTCAGCCGGTCGCTGGTTTCCGCGTCACAGGCCCCCAGCGCACCCTGTGGCACCGCACCATGGAGTCATGTGTGTGCTGACTGCTGCCTGCGTGTACACTGCGGTCCAGCAGGGCACACTGTTCAATTTGAGTCTTGATTCGCTGGACGCTGTATCGAGGCCAACGCATCATCGCAGGCTGCACACCCGCTCAGCTCTTCAGGTGGGCCTAACTCAGTGCAACGCAAGTCTTCGCCACGTGGCGGTAGGCCCCTGCCAGCCGCAGTGCAGCGAGTGCCACTAACCTGTGCAACGCAAGTCATCGCCAAGTGGCGGAAGGCTCCTGCCAGCCGCAGTGCAGCGGGTGCCACTAACCCTGTGCAACACAAGTCATCGCCACGTGGCGGTAGGCCCCTGCCAGCCGCAGTGCAGCGGGTGCCACTAACCCTGTGCAACGCAAGTCATCGCCACGTGGCGGTAGGCTCCTGCCAGCCGCAGTGCAGCGGGTGCCACTAACTCAGTCCAACGCAGGTCACGGACCCCTCATGACTGAGTTCCGTGGATGCGGACGCCATCATGTCATCTCCAGCAGTGGGGGATGTGATGTGCTAGGCCCCTTTTATTGGCAGGGTCACATGTCCTGTGACGCCTGTGCTGGATGGGTGTGGTGTGGGTGTTAACCAGCCCTCAGGTCAACTAGACCAGTGATCAGCAGATCACTACAGGGAAGACGTGGGACATGTGAGCGTAAGCGGAGTGGTCTGGTCTGGCGTATGCCAGGGCAGGGTAGGGGTGGAAACAATGACCCCGGGGCTCTGGGCGTGCTTCAGTTCTGGGCTGGACAAGGAAGTAACTGATGCTTGTGTCTCTGTTGTAGTGTCTATGCCACACGGACCGCAATCGGCAATGTTGCACCCTGTGACTCAAGTCCCACGACATGTGCAACATGGACGTAAGGGGGAATCACTGACCCTACATTCATCCATACTTTCATACTTGTATGATCAAAGACATGACACATCTGTGCGATTCTGAATGTTTAATGCACATCCACTGGAGTGTTGCAGCTGGAGCAGTACAGGGCCATGCAAACCCCACTTCACATTATTGGCCCGTGGAGGGCCAGCCAGAGTCCTTCAGGGAAGAGTTCATCGGAAGAGGAAGAGTTCAGTCCGCAGTCTGATCGCTGTGTCATTGGTAACCAAACAGAATATGGCAGTCCATGTCGAGGTCCAAGGTGAGTGTCGCAGAGTGTATCGGGGGACAGTGGAAGGTGATGATGCAAAGGGCAGAACCAAGCAGAAACAGGCCATATGGTGGAGATGAATGCTACTGCCTCCTCCTTACCAGTAAGGTTGATTCACCCGCATCTTCGTCCTCTGGTGTCACATGTGCCTCACACGTGGGTGGTGGTGGAATGTTGGCAGCACTGTGTGCCACTGACACATCGGGGGCTGGAGGTGGATTGCCTGCCGCACTGTGAGGCACTGACACATCAGGGGGCGGAGATGTGGATGTTGAAGCAGCAGCAGCATTCATCTGCGCAAGGCCTTGAGGCAGCAATGCCATGACGATGTGCTTCAGGGCATGGAAGTTCCCAGCCACATCTCACTGGTGTGCAGCCGTGGCAGCCATTCTTTCCGGCGTCATCCGCTCCATGTTCTCCATGAGCCCCCGCATCTGTCCCAACTCCCGGCTGACATCGCTGGAGCCACTCTGACTGGACAGTTGTTCTTGTCTCAGTATCATGACTCCAGCGATGTCAGCCATGGATCGTTGGAGAGCATGGAGCGGACTGTGGGTGTCCATTAGGGACTGTAAGTGGTCCCTGATGGTACTCAGACACCCATGTATGGCATCAAGTTTGGCTGCCATGAGGTCGAACCCCACCCGCACCTGATCAGCCATCTTCTCCTGGCCCTCTAACACATGGCGTTGGAAGGCCATGTGTTGTTCGTGGGGGTCCTGGGAGACAGCCGGGTGGTAGGTGCTTCCTGCTGTGTGGTCTGTGCAGGGGGTGGGGTCTCCTCGATGAAGCTGGGCTGCCCTGCTCCTGGAGGTGGGGTGCTGAAGCTGTCAAAGAGGGTTTGGAGGGCTTCGGTGTCGATGTCGGGGATGTCCTCATCGTCATTAGTGATGAGTTGTTGGGGCTGCTCTGCAGGAGGTGTTGGTGCTCCCTCTGCAATGTGAAGGGGAGATGCAGTATTACATTGTGTTCACATGTTTGTTGTCGCATTGTACAAGTTCACATGCAGACTGCATGGCAATGTACATTGTGACTGTTTAGGAGGAGCTGCCTATTTGATGCGGGACAGTGGACATTTCGTCAACATCACGGATATGTGTTTGTACTTGTACATTGACATCTCACATTTCCCTGCTATGCCAAATGTGATTGGCCAGTTTCTACACACAAGCGGCACCTGTTGTGTCCTCTGTCCTGTTGTAGACGTGTTGCAGTTTGTACCACATTGTTGTCAATGCTGCTGTGCTCTGAATGTCATGTGTGTGTGCTGCATTTTGGGAGAGTCGCCCCTGCAGCTCTGATTTTGCTGCCCCTTGTCCCTTTCAGGCGGTGTGCCTTCGACTTCTGTGCCCATACAGTACTGAGATGTTGCAGACTTGGGTGAATTTGGGTCTTGGTGGGAGTTGGGACTCTGGGGCATGGTTTGTCCGCAGATGTGTTGTTGACGTCAGGGGTTGTTTGTGCAGGTGGATGTGTCAGAGTGTGACCTGCTCCATTATGGATGTGGTCCACACTCAGCCACCTCAGTGTGGTGGCGTGCACCATGTCATGATGATCGGACTGCAGCCATGCTAATCATCATGCAGTGTCACTTGCATTGTCAGTGTGGCTCACGGACCCGCAGCTTTGCTGGGTTCAGCACATGTGCATGGGTTGATTGTGAGATTGGTGATGTGTGGGAGGGGCCCCCTCTGGGCACATAGTCGACGGGGGCCTACTTGCTGTTTCTAGGTGTGCTGCAGTGTGCCAAGGGGATCAGGGACATGATCCAGAGTCATTGTGGGTGTGCACTGTGCTCCGCTTGATTGTGCATGTGTGCCATTGTGCCCATCTCCCCCCGTCCCCCCAGTCCCTGGTCGTCACTCACCCTGTTGCTGTTGTGTTAGGTCATGTGGAGCAGTGTCCGGTCCCCCAACTCCTGCCACCTTCTCCCCACTGATGACTGTGGACACCATTTCCTCCATGTCATCCAGCTCCTCCTGTGGTGCTGGACTCCCACCTCCAGTCTGCATTGCTGCCTTCTGGTTGTTGGTGAGTTTCTGCTTGGTCTTGCGCTTCACATCATTCCAGCGCCTCTTGAGCTCTTCCATTGTCCTCCTCAGCACTCCGACTGCATTCACCTTGTCCAGGATGGACTGCCATGTTGCATTTTTTGTTGCCAATGACACAGTGGAGGTGACGAACAGTTGTTGATGGTGTTCTATCACCTCCGTGATCAGGATCCTGTTTTCCTGCGGACTGAACCGCGTCTTCCTCTTCTTCTTGTCCTTGCCCTTATCTGTCCTCGAGGTCCCAGGCTGCTCCTCCGGATAGCTTGTGGGGTTCTGGCCGTCCTCTGTACCTGCTCCGGCTGCCTCCATTGTGCTTCGCTGTAGTTTGGTTTTTGTTTGTGTTTTTTTTTTCCTGCTTTTGTAGTGGTTTTTCCTGCCTGATGTGTGTGATTTGCAGGCCTGGCGCTGCTTTTCGCTGATTGTCTTATCGCGGTTGGGCCCATCGCAACTTTTTTCGCGTTTGGGTTTGGATTTTCATCGTCGTCCCGGTAATGTTATCGCGGACATTTGACGCGTTATCGGGAGACTATCGCATGTTACCGCCGTGTTGAGAATACGACGTTAACACGGCGATATGAAAACTTGCGTTAACCTATTTTGGCGATGTTTATCGCACGTTCTTGAGAATATGCCCCAATGAATGTTACTAATTTACTGCATGACTACGTCAAAGATGGAAGCTTGCACCTTATTTTGCTAAAATATATGAGTATGTTCATTTTGTGATGTGCTACTTAACATGACAAATGATCCCACGTGGCTGGTATGAGTTACTTGTCTTACTCTAATAGAATTTGGGACACACACACACTCAACATGGAGATATATTCTTTTTATGACAGAATTCGTTCTTTGATGGTTGCACACATATGTGCATGAGTGTGCACACGTGTTGATGCACCAGCGGGCGTTTTGAATTTTTTCATCCTTTGCACAATACCCCAACAAACACGCACTGGCAAAGCCAAAAGGTCTGCAGCTTGTTATTACTGGGGAGCACGATTGGCTTTGCCACTGTTTGTTGCAGTTGAGCATTGGTTGGATACTCATTAAGATTAGATAGATTACATTGTCAGAGTCAACTCCTTTGTAAGGCTGTTTTTCTTATTGACCTTACAGGTGCTACTTAGTGAAATATTACACATCTGGTAATTATGTATTATTTTGCTCTATGCCCTGTCCTTGTGCCTGGTGTTATTGTTCTAAGGCAGCAAAAGGGAATGATCATATTTTATCTGAAATGTCAATATGAATATTTCATTTTGTTGCTTCATAGCTGAATTAACAGAACCAATATGAAAAGGAGCAAAATAGCACACCACTTGTAAATACCTGCATGGTGCTTAGTAGAAACTGAACGTAAATCACTATAGACCAAAAGAAGCAACAACAGAGTGGAGATTTTATTTAACCTGCTTCCAGAGTACCATGAAAATGAGTTGAAACTGACTCAGATGTTTTACATTTTTTAGATTTTGCTTTTGCCTGTTACCAACCACTCTTTGTTAACATGCTGTAGTCTTAAGCTTTTAATATTTTTAAAGGCATACTTTAGCCTTTTCAACGGTAGAAAAAAGTGTCATCTAAATTCTAGTGATGTCATTGTTGGCAGAGGGCATGTGACGGTCCTTTTGCAACCTGTTAGCCTTTAGGGTGGTCTTTCCCCAAACATTTTGCCTACTTACCTCCTGTTGCTCAAATTTGTTTTTGTTGGCTTATGGACTTTGTGTACTTTACCTGTTGCTGAAATTAGTTTTTGTTGGCTTATGGACTTTGCGCACTTTACCACTGTTAACCAATGCTAAAGTGCTTGTGTTGGCTACTTAAAACATCCTACACCTGATTGCACATTTAATTTACTTATAAGTCCCTAGCACAATGGTTCAACATGTACGACTAGGTGACTGCCAGTGTCGCGTTGTGCTTTTAGGGGCTATACTTGAATATCTCTGGTTCTATTAATTTCGATTTTGGTCTCAATTTATTTAATAAATGTTGCTCTAGCTTTCTAAATTGGTGTGGAATTTTCCTTGCTTTGCGTTTTCACTTCTTACTGTTTAAGTGCTGCATAAATACTTAACACATTGCCTCTTTGTTAAGACCGCCTGCTTTCATGCCAAGCTACTAGAAGGTTAGAGACAGGTTAATTTAGTTGCTTTTGTGGGTCACTATGATGGGGATTGCGGTTGTTGCTTGAGGAGGGTTTTCACCCCTGATAGACCTGGCATCCTTGGCATCCTTCCCCTGCATTTTTGACTTTGCCGCCCGTGTTTTTACTGTGTGTTGGACTTTGTTTTTGCTGGTCTAGATGTTTTGGGCACTTTGCCACTGCTGTTCAGTGCCAAAGTGCAAGTGCTCCCTCTGTAAATTGTTGTCATGGATTAGTGTTTCCACAATTGGCTTATTTGGTTTACAGTTAAGTACCAAGTGCAGTGCACTGTGTGTGCTGAGGGCCTGTAAAACAAATGCTGCTAGTGGGCTTGCACCACTGCTTGTGCCACCCACCCAAGCAGCCTTGCAAAAGGGTCTCAGGCCTGCCATTGTAGTGTCTGTGTGCAGGCTGGTACTGCCCACTTGCCAATACTCATAATAAATCCGATGGGACATATGACTTACTTTCCAAATGACTATGTAAATCATGCCACAATAAAAACATATGCAATATATTATTATACTATTAAGATATGGTAGTGAAGAGCAGTGGCGTAGCTAGGCACTCTGCCGCCCGTGGCGGTCCCTGCCTTTTGCCGCCGAGCGCCTAAGAGCCGGGGGGGTGCTGGCGATAAATTTACCTGCCGCCCGAATTCTCGTGCCGCCCGGGCGTACCGCCCCTCCGCCCCCTTGCTACGCCAGTGGTGAAGAGGAATTATGACAAAAAGTTAATTTTAATAATTACTAACTTGGCTCTGCTAATGATGATTTAAACACATGCAAATGTGCATAAATAATGATCAACTTTTTTAGTTTTGATTCTTTTCATTTAGAAAACTAGGCTTCATCTTGCACTCTCTCTCTCTTTCTCTCTCCCTCTCTGTTTGTCTCTCTCATACTCTCTCACTATCTCGTTGGTATGGGTATTTAAAAGTTTAACAAAGATGGAGAAGCTGTATCACAGATTGCAACACAAGATTAATGAAAATAAACATACCATACGAAAACAGGAAAAGACATGGAGAAAGACCTGGATGACCTCATCTGACTCAAAACACTCTGCTCCAATTGCCGGTCCCTCATCATTACAGCAGAAGCCCCTTACTACAAGACCAAAATGAGAGAGGCAACTAACAGCAGAAAACCCCTCTTTAATGTTTTCAAACCATGCAACATATCTCTCTCAGAACCAACAGTCCCTGCTTTAGTCGACAAAAGAAACACCATCATTCTCTTGTGCACCAAGAGGACCAACAAAATGAGATCCAAGATCATTATCATTTCCACACCTTCTCACTTCCAGCCATCCTTACACCAAATGGACCTCTTTCAATTCAATCTCACACATGAATATCTGCAATAATTCAAACTCTCCCAAGTCAGCCTCCTTCCTTGTTCCATCGCCACATCACTCCAAGGTGAGGCTCACATACTCATTCTCCATTTAGTCAATGCCTCCCAAACCCAAGGACAATTCCCAGATGCCAATAGAACAGGTCAGATTCTTCTACCACTAAAAATCCATCCCTGGACCTGCCTACAATTCATAGGACAAGGGATTGAGGAAACAGTCACCCCTCATCTACATGAGCACATCAGTGAACATTTTTTGTACAGGACTACTAATCAGGCTTCAGACTATGTTGCAGCACTGAGTAAGCCACATTTGAAATATTCGATGATGCTCTCTTCCTCAATGACAGGAATTACCTGTGCCTCTCGATCTTCCTTAAGCTCCCTGCAAGGCTCACCACACTTGATTATCCAGCTTTCATCAACACCCTGTAAATATGCATGGGATCTTCAGATACTACCTTCAAATGCTTCACATTCAATCTCAACAACCTGCACCAGCTTGCACAAACAGGCTCCACAAGATCACGGACAATAGCTATGGAATACCCCGGGCTCCATTCTTTCTCCCATCATCTCTAATCTCTACATGGAACCTGTCACTTCCATTATTGTAGACAGTAGCATAAAGAACCATCCATATGCAGGTGATACACAACTCTGACTAAAACAACCTCACCTAATGACATACAGAGACTCAAATTCTGCCTCAATCTCATCCAATCTTGGATGGCAACTAACCTCCTGAAGCTAAACCCCACAAAGACTTAATTCCACATGTTTGCCAGCAACACCTAACAACCCCAGGTTCAAGTCTTGTTCTCCAACATAAATCTACCAGGCTTCACCCCCCACTGATAGACTATGCAAATTCCCTGGGATTCACCCTTGGCAAAGACCACTAACTCAAGCAACGCAATGCAAAGGGGGCCAGGACAGTTTGATTTTAATTCTCCCTCTTGAAGAAAGTCAAGCTGCTACTCCTGGAGGATGACTTCAAACCCAACCGTTCAAGTCTTAGTCCTCTCCCATATTAAAAGGAGACAAAGCCCTATTCACCTGTCTCCACTATACCACCCTTGCCCCACTGAAAGGTATTCTAAATGCAGCAGTAATATCATCAAGGGCTTAAAGAGATTCAACCACATCACCCCCATGTTAAAAGACCTACACTGGATCCTCTTTATAGCCTGGATCATCTTTAACATGAGCTGCATCACTTATAAAGCCCTCAACAAAAAGACACCAGCTTAAAAGGCAAACAAACTGTCCAGGTCTAGGTACAATACCAGACCAGGAGCCTGGATAGCACCAGATTGAAGATAAAAACAGATGGCAAACTTCTCTGCTCATGCTCCCAGGACCTGGAACAGCATCCTTCTGAACAACAGATCAGCACCAACACTCCTACATTTCAGAAAAAAGCATTTACAATGCAATAGGTCTCGCATTCACGCGAGTTTGAGCTATCGACATTGTAAATGAAAATGCCTTTTATTTTTGTTTTCGTTTATAAAACATAAATAAAAGGCATTGTCATTTACAATGCCAATAGCTTAAACTCGCGTAAATGCGAGACCTGTTGCATTGCAAATGCTTGTTGAAGACTTGTGCCCGGATCAACCTCAATGCTTACATTAACGCAGAGTACCAATTCCTTATGTAATTGTAGTTGTAAATTACATTTATACCATGTACTCACAGTAACATAGCGAGCCAAAAGCGGGCAGATTTGGACTACAAGTACCACTATTCAAAGAAAAAAACTGAATTGGCGCAGTACATCACGCATGGACCTGGGAACCTTGGCAGCCCTTCAAATGTGTATCCAATTTGACCAACCCCTCAGCCTCTAGCAGACAAAACATCAAAACCCCGCTGGCAATCGAACTTAAGATCTGCAGGACGAACACTGACACGCACACATCTCCACAGCAGGTGAGTTAACCCACTGAGCACTGTTATCAACTTACTTCACCTTAACAAACTTACAGGGGGATTCTATCACAACAAGAAAGTGCAAATGCTCGAAACCAAAAGGTAAGCTGATACTTTGTGGTGAAAACACATTGTTCCAGGCTTCCTCTGTAACCCGATGCCAACTGAGGTGGGGAAGCAGCAGTGCGTGGGTACGGCATGCTCGACCTTCTTTTCAGTCAGAAGCACGAGGCTTGCCACCCTCCCTGACCTAGTTGAGACAGTGAGACGTTCGCGAAATGAGGAAACGTTGTACATTAACTCTGCTATAAATTCTCTCTGCTGGTGCTTTCTGGGCAATTCGTTTTTTATGTATCGTTCAGTTTAAAAAATTAGGTTACATGGCTGCATGATTGACATTTATGAATACAAGTAATTTCTACACGGAGCCTTCAGAAATACTTAAAAGGTAGCCCTAACAATGTTGCAGTTTGTAAGCCAAGAGACAAGTTTCAGTTTCGTTTCAGATTAAGTGATCGATGAGGTTATTGTTTTTGTAGCAACGTTATAGTGAAAAAGCAATATGTGTGTTGAACTCCTGCTTTCCCCAAGTTTAAAAAAAAATTCAAAGTCTCCTTTCCACTAAACGTCAAGGCAGAATGCGCATTCCTCTCGTTTGCTTCACAGCCCTCTGAAGACTTTTCTTATCTGCTTGTTAAATAAACAAGCGGATAAGAAAAGCCGTCTGGGCTGAGTTAAAGCAGATGTGCTTGTCGCGATGGGGCATTCCAAAACTGCAAGGGCGGTAATAAAAATGACGTCCAGCAAATTGAAAGCCAGGATTAAACATAAATCAGGACGCGAGCGAATCATAAACGATTCGGACACAGGGGCGTGGATTTCAGTCCCCTTCTTTCTAGTGTTTATTATAGCTCTCGCAGGCGAGGAGCGCATGCGCGCTCCACGCCAGGCCGAGACCTAAAAAGCAGAAGACACACCTCTTCAAGGAACACTACCCTTAACCCGACAGTCAACCCTTCCCCCAATATTTGTGTCTTCCTGGGGTCCATGCCCCCTGTTCAGTGTCAGTTGCCCTCAAGCTAAGGTCATGCTTGTTTGCAGTTTAAAGGCTTGTGCAAACAGAACGTTAAGCTACTGGGAATTTTGAATTGTGGCACTGAAGCCATGTTTATGTGTATATTCTTAATTTTAATTGTACTGTCAGATTTCGCTACTGCAGGCAGAGTTGTATTCATTTTAAAACGTAGCACGTACATAAACTGCCAGAGGCATTTTATCCCAATAATTAATTAGTGAGCACATTTACCTGCTTATTAATGTTTTGCTGACTTGTAGTGAACAAAACATTTTATGAAAAATAATTGTTGGGAATGTGGGAGTTTGTGGTGCTTTTCTCCTACAAAACCTGCTTTTTATTGGATTTCTTAGCCATAATGTAAAACGGCCATCTCAGGCAGGAAATTCAGGTTACTTATTAAATAAAACTTTAAAAGGACCTATAAGTTAAACTGAATCATTTGTAGGAAGGATTGTAACCCAGGGTGTCTTCAGGAAGCTCTCTACCACAACATCGTGAACTAATTTAAAAAGAGTTACCACACTGCGAGGGAGAAGACCAAAATCAGGAAGTTAACTATAGTATACCCAGGAACTGACACAATGTGAAAAGAGTTAGGTGAAGACTGAATGCGAGTATAACTGTCCCGTTCCTTTTATTAGATAAAATTCATTAAAAGTCTACAGGAGGTTTTATCACAAGGCTCCGAAGAAGGCCAATTGGGTGAATTATTATACCAATATCAACGTGCTGTTTCAAAAGTTGAAAAGATATTCAACATTTTATATGACAATGATGAGAAAGAAAATTAAATTCTTAAGAGGTTGACAGTGGGTTTTGAAAATGTAACTAAAAGTAATATAATTACATTATATGCTGACAATCACAAACTAACTTAAAGTGAGAAAAACAACCAATGTAAAATGTTCTGCCACTGTTCTAGTCAGGGGTAGCCATGTCACTTGCCAGGTTTGAGTAGGAATAGTGTGGAGCATTATATTGGCAAAGAGTGCATTTCTAAGCACAGTGAGCCAGTAACATTGAGCAAGACTTTGTAGGATGCTAAGACTATCTATCTATCTATCTATCTATCTATCTCAAATCAAAACAAATCAAATCAAATCAAATAAATCCTTATCCCGTTAATATTTTGTAACCATAAAAGATAGCATAAAATACAATAAAACTAAGATATATAGAGTCAGAGTTACGCAAAGTAAACCCTAAACGTTTATAGGTCGATCTAATAAATTCCAACCATGGAATGTTGTCAGAACAGTCAAGTGATAGTCAAACTACAATTAAAGCACTATTCAAGGTGGGTTCGGCATTCACCCAAATTGAATGCCATAGCTGCAGTGGGCGCAATCTTACAGTGTCCTCAATGTATGGAAGACCCAGTTCCTTGTGACAAATAAGTATTGGGGTAGCCTGGGGAACTACTAAGAGTCTTCTAATTATTTTATTTTCGGTCCGTTGTAAAGCATCGGAGTCAGCATAACCCCAGATACTACCTCCATAGGGGGCAGTTGAGATGCTTTTCCCATTATAGATTGTAAGCATCTCTCTAATAGTCCTAGACCCTAATTTAGATGCAAATCTGAATATATAGGTCTCTGTCTTCTGTAATTGCAGGGTCTTCACTTGAATTTAGGGGCCTATTTCCCATCTATCAAAAAGAACCCCCCGAGCATGAAAACGAAGGGACTGTCGAGATTGTAGTAACCTTAATAGCAAATTGCCTTGTTTTATGAGTTCCCTTCCTGCAAATCATTACGTTGGTATTTTGTAAATTAACTTTGATGCTCAATTCCTCCATATACATTGTATATGAATCTGGCAGCGAATGATGACCATTTGCAGTACAAACCAGAAGAACTGTGTTGTCTGCATATAACAGGGCAGGTATCAATCGAGACCCAGTCTTAGGTAGGTCAAGGTTGGATTGCAAGAGGGCTTTTTCAAGGCCGTTTATATACAGAGTAAATGAAAATGCGGCCAAGACACTCCCTGTCTGACTCCCTTCTTTACCCAAAAGGTCTAGTGCACTCCCTCCTGGGCTAAAACAAACCCTAGCAGTGGCATTCCGATAAAAGTGATTAAGTAAATTATTTATGTGAACATCAGCACCCCTTGTATCCATAATTTGCCACAGTTTGGTGTGGTTAACACAGTCAAACGCACCGCTAAGGTCCATAAAGGCCATAAATAAAAAGCTTTATTGAGCCTCAGTGTACTTGCTCACAACAGTTCCAGATTCAAACATTGTTCAAAATAACCTAACCCTTTCCTAAATCGGTATTGTAAATCAGAAATATTAGAATGTTCCTCTGTATAATTCTGTAACCTCTCCAATAACACCCGACCCAAAATTTTAACTGAATTGTCGAGCAGGTAAATTCAGCGGTAGCGTAGAGGGTCAGTTCTATCCCCAAGGAGCAATCGTTGTCACCGATCAAGTAGAAGGGAACCCACCCCTATTAACTGCATATAACACATTAATTAAAAGTGAAGCCTAAAGTGTAAGGTTGCTTTTAAGCAAATGAACAGGAACACCATCAGGCCCTGCCGCCTTACCCATGTGACTTTTACCCACAGCTAATTCTATTTCATCCATAGAGAAATTGACACTAAATGCATTGGCTGCAAGAACAGTTATACCAGTTGTTAGAAATGGGGTCTCTAGTTGACAGAGGTTTGCACCTTTGTCCAAGTAGGGACCCTTCTTCCTAGTCAGGGTAAGGGGGATACACTTCTAAAATAACCCCTGCTCACCCCCTTGGTAGCTTGGCACGAGCAGACAGGCTTATCTCAGAGGCAGTGTGTAAAGCATTTGTGCATGCATACAGTAACACAGTGAAAACACTACAAATGGATACCACACCAGTTTAGGAAAAATAAGCAAACTTTATCTAAACCAACAAGACCAAAAACAACAAAAATCCCACATACAATACTCTTAAAAATAGTTACTGTGCAAAATAACCTTTAAATTGCAGGAAAAATGTGAAAATACAGTTCCTCCGACTCAGTAGCTCCATCCGGGGCTGCCGCGATACTGAATACGACAGAGTCTAACAATTCCAGCCAACCACGTCGATACGGGTTAGCTAAAGCGCCGACAGTACCTTTTGTTGTTGCAGCCGACACGATTGTACGAGCCGGTCCGGGGCAACCGTCGCGGTTGCGATGTGAGATGGAAGCTTTGCAGCATGTGTTGTCCTCACGGCTCGGTGCAGGCAGTGGCTCGTTGACGGAGTCGGTGAGACCAAGGCTTGCGGCGCAGGGTGAGACGGTGCTCGATGCGGTGCTGGCAGGTCACGATGCGGTGACGGAGCAAGTCGATGTTCGAGTCGGGCAGCGACGGAGTCGATGACATCAGTGCAGCATGTAATGAAGCGGTGCGGAGTGCGATGCCCACAGGACGCGGTGCAAGCAGCGGCTCGTGTACGGAGTCGGTGAGACCAGGGTTACATTGCGAAATGAGGCGGTGCTCTCTACGGTGCCTTCAGGACATGGAATCCTGCGGCGGACTCGGTGACAGAGTTGGTTACCCTTTTTTTTCTCCAGGCAACTGAAACCAGCGATTCCAGAGACGGTGCCCAAAAGCTTGGTGAGGTCTCTGATGTTCCTGAGACCTCATGAACAGGGGGCCAGCTCCACTTCAAGCCCTTGGAGATCTTCCTCATGCAGGGGACACAGCACACAGCAAAGTCTTTCTCCTTTCCTTGGTAGAAACAGCCACTGCAGGCCAACCCCAGACAGCGCACAGCAATGGGGCAGTACTCCTCCTCCAGTTTCTCCAGCTCTTCCCCTTCGCAAAGGTTCCTCTTGATTTCCCAGAAGTGATCTAAAAGTCTGGGGTCTGGGCCCCTCTTTTTATACCGCAAAATCCTTTGTTCTCTGGTGGCATAGAAGCCCTGTGCTCAGTCAAAACCAGTTATGTCCTCTCTTGTGCAGCTTCCTGGCAGGAGGTAGAGACAGCATTGTGTCAGGCAGACCAGGCCCATTCAGGTGTAAGGAAATCTCCTCCCCCTACTCTAAATGCAGCCCAGGTCTATTCAGCCCAGCCCTGACTCATCCAGACTCTCTGGAGCCACTGCTCCTCCCCAGCCCCTGTCACTCCAAAGCCAGCCAGTCAATACACATCCTAGCAGATGCACACTGGATGGCTAAGCAAAGAAATACCTACTTTCTAAAAGTGGTATTTTCAAACACAGAATGTAAAAATCATCTTCACTAAAAGATGCATTTTAACATTCTGAGTTCAGGCATACTAAACTTCATTTTCCTACCTTGTTCCCAGGGGTAGTTATGTTTACAAGATGTTACAAGCAAACTCCCCATTCTATCCTACAGGAACAGGTAGCCTTGCAATAGTGAAAAACTGAATTGGCAGTATTTCAATATCAGGACATGCCACACACACCAGGGCATGTCCTACCTTTACATACACTGCACCCTGCCCACAGGGGTACCTTGGGCCTACCTTAGGGTGACTCACATGTAAGAAAAGGAAAGATTAGGGCCTGGCAAGTGAGTGCACTTGCCAAGTCGACATGGCAGTCCTAGACTGCCCACAGGCTCTGCAATGGCAGGCCTAAGTTACATTTACAGGCTGCTTATGTGGGTGGCACAATCAGTGCTGCAAGCCCACTAGCAGCATTTGATTTACAGGCCCTGGGCCCACACAGTGCACTGTACTAGGGACTGACTAGTAAAT
Source organism: Calotriton arnoldi (assembly GCA_963921515.1). Classification (NCBI taxonomy): domain Eukaryota; kingdom Metazoa; phylum Chordata; class Amphibia; order Caudata; family Salamandridae; genus Calotriton; species Calotriton arnoldi. Next base: position 597,392 of record CAWUFW010002950.1, read on the forward strand.
CAAGTATGCCAAACAGGGAATCACTAATCCATAACAATACGTTACAAAGGGAGCACCTGCACTTTGGGACTGAACCGATACAAAAGGGGATGATGGACGGAACGCTTGAGCCAATCAAACACTCACCCCCAGTCAACTGATCTGGGTTTAATCCATCATCATTCTTTAGCTCACTCCACCACCCCAGTTCAGACATGGCCATATGCAAATCAGTCTGACCCTGTGCCTCATGGGAACAGTCCAGCCCGAACTGCCAAGCCATGTCTTCCCTGGACCGGAAACAAGCATCCTAGGACCGGTTTCTGGCATTTCAGCCGTCATCAGCCAGGCTTGCTTGAATCCAGTGGCAAAGCGAGCAAGGGACCCACGTCTGGGCATACCCCCGCCAACTTAGGGCGACCAAAGCGATACAAAAGGGGATGATGGACGGAACGCTTGAGCCAATCAAACACTCACCCCCAGTCAACTGATCTGGGTTTAATCCATCATCATTCTTTAGCTCACTCCACCACCCCAGTTCAGACATGGCCATATGCAAATCAGTCTGACCCTGTGCCTCATGGGAACAGTCCAGCCCGAACTGCCAAGCCATGTCTTCCCTGGACCGGAAACAAGCATCCTAGGACCGGTTTCTGGCATTTCAGCCGTCATCAGCCTTTTGTATCGCTTTGGGACTGAACAGCAGTGGCAAAGTGACCAAAGCATCTAGACCAGCAAAAATGAAGTCCAACACACAGCAAAAACACGGGAGGGAAAGGCAAAAATACAGGGGAAACCCACGCCAATGGTGCCAAGTCTAACACCAGTTATACCATCTATCTATCTATCTATCTATCTATCTATCTATCTATCTATCTATCTATCTATCTGTCTATCTGTCTATCTGTCTATCTGTCTATCTGTCTATCTGTCTATCTGTCTATCTATCTATCTATCTATTTATCTAGATATAGGTGTGTGTGTGTGTGTTTGTGTGTGTGTGTGTTTTTCTGCACCTGCACACATGCACGCAGGGACACTCAATCACAGACAGTTACCACTGGGTTTTAAACATCTTTTAGCTCTTCATTGTTACAGACATATGACTTTGGAACCCCTCCTACAGAACATGATATCTGAATATGGGTACATAGATTAAGGATTGTTTTTCTATTACATTAGCGATAGGATCTATTGCTGGTAGTAACTGGCCTGCTACCTTTGTTTCCTCTTTTGATGTCAAATATGTTCAGGTTTTCTTAATTGCTAAAGGCATGGAGAAGATGTCCATGTATCTCTGAAATACAGGCATAAATATATTAATTTCTTTCGCCTGCTGTGGATATTGTGCCCTTAGTTCTCCAATTAGCCCTCACTTGTAGATTTCTCTTGTGCCTAAATGTACAATCTGTTAATATTTTTGACGACCCTATCAATCCAGTTTTGTTTTTGCCTTATGTTGCATGTACATCCTTCAGAGTTCATACTTCCTGCAAACTCAATTTACAAGTCTTGGCACACTTACCCTGATGGAAGTCTGACAAGGCGTTTTGCAACATGGTCACCTCCCTCTCCCAGGTGCTGCCTCATTGGTATTTTAGTGTGGTGTCCATTTCTGGCTGGCACTACTGACTTTCTGCACCTCTCTCCACTGGTTTAATTGCATTTAGGAAGCAAGTTTGTCAAATAAATTGGAGGGATCATATATTTCCTCAGGCGGAGGCAGGACTGGGTGTTTGCCTCCCATTGTATGAAGTATATCTGTGGCCATCAGAGACTAGCAGAGATTATACTGACCCCCAATCTTCTATCTGTCTCCTTTCTACTATCTGTGGTAAAAATTGTTCCAGAGAAGGCAGGACTTGTGACTGCACCTTGGTTTCATCTTGACTCCCCCCTTATTAAATTCAGACTTTTTGCACTTTCATGCCTGTTGATTATTTATTAACCCAGAAATAGGACTGAAAGACTAAGGCGCTAAATCCTTCAATACCAAATGTGGGACTCCCACAAGCCAGGTGGTTACAATCTCATTGTCTTTCCATCCTGCCTTGGTTTTATCCACAATCCAGTTGTTCCTTTCATCATATTTTGCATTGATATTAATAGGAAGTGACTTAGAGTCTACCTGTTCCACAAGTCCCCATATTTACCCTGTTTGCTTGACTCACTGTGCTGTGTGTTTGTGTAGACAGTCCATTTAAGTGAGAAAATTCATTGGATTCTACTAATAGGAACTTGCCTTGTAGCCCCTCCAAAAAGGACTAACTCTCAAGTGGGGGATTGTTGGTTGTGACATTTTATTTGTATTTGTTTCATACCCACTTCTAAGCAAGAGGTTACAATTGGCACACTATTCCTGAAAGAATAATGAGTGCCAAGAACTTCTGATGGTTGTAATTAATAGTAGGGAGTAAGACATGGAAAGCTGGATGTGCTTGCTTCATAACTAGGCTGCAGATCCACCACATGTGGTTAGAGCTAGTCCTTCTAAAGGTTCACAGGTTCAAGGACCTGATCAACTGTCTCACTACAAACATGATCTACATTAACATTTGTTATTGCAATAAAATCTACATCTGAGATATGAAAATGATATTGGAAATCTGTATTCAAAGAATACTGGAGAGCGCTAAAGAGACTGCATCTAAGACACCCCCTAATGAAACACAAGTTACATTAATCCAGACAACACTAAACACGCACAGAAGCCGAGATGTGGAGGGGATAGCAAATTATCATTACAGAAAATACAGAGAGTCAATGGTCCTTTTCATTAAATTCAAAATAAGGTCTTAAAAAAGATGCAGAACTGTTTACATCTCCATTAGAATGGTCTCTTTCTGATTTAATTGTATTTGAATTTTGGCAAGTCTGTGCAGATATTTCTTAATTGATATTACATGGTTCTCTTATTCCAGGAATCTCTTTTGACCCATCATGAATGCTAATCACCATTTCACTTTTCTCTTGCTTACACATGCCACTTCTCTGTAAGCTATATGACTTTACCATACCACATTGACTCCCAACTGAGTTTGTCACCCATTTCCTTTAACAAATCTGTCCAATGAGGTTTAGACTAACATGTAACAACCCTTCTACCAATCAGGAACGCCATCTTGACAGTCACTCTAAGTTTATTTTCTTTAGCATATTCTCTTAACACATGTCCAAATCATATATAGTCCACATATATACTCATTTGATACATACATAATCGCTGACATCAATTTTTTTGCCTTTTGATGCCCCGTAATAGCCACCTATCAGGTACTTCATCGTACCACTCATTCATATTTAATAAAAGTATCACACCACCTACATCCCTTTTTCGTGCTTAGGCCAAACACTTATGGTCCACTGATGTTAACATATGCGCAGCCCTCATTGTCCATTTTACAGCAATGGTCCATTCATTGTATGCTCACAAGACAAAATATTATGATTAATTCCCCCTTACCTCTCCTATAAAATCTGCAGTCTTTCCAGTTTTATTCCATTTGTGACTGTAATTGACAGTTTATCCTTCAGGTATATTTCATTAACAACCATTCAATGAATGCATAATTGGAACGCAGTATGGTCACCTTGTTATTTACCTGAGTTGATAGAGCATTAATGTACTATGAATGGTACCATTTACATGCAAGACTGCATTCAAGATAGCGGCACATACCCTTTCATGGGCGGACACACCCAAGATGACTATGGTTAATAGAACATTAACACATAATGGGGCATATTCTCAAGGACTTATCGCCAATTTATCGGCACTTTAGCGCCGCAAAAGTGTCGATAGATTTATCGCTCTATTCCCAAGCTGGTGCAAACTGCCGATATCGCCAGTTTCCCTGCGATAGCTGCCGCAAAAAACATCGCCACAGATGAGCGCGACAACTAACGCTAATGATATGCAGAGTAGGCGTTCCCATGCAAAAACACACGAAAACACCACTTCGCGACATTCTCAACGACCAGTCAGATCTGCGATGCGAACCAAGAACAGGCGATACAGCGCGTTAGCAGCAGGGATTTAACACCTGCCTTTTACTGGTGTTAAGCAGGACGACCAACTGCAGTAGAAAGGAGCCCAGCCCAGAGCCACATCTGAAGACCAACAGATGCCATGGAGACACTGATCATGCAGCTCGGAGACCCAAGAGGGCCACAACACCCACCGCCACCACCCCCAGGACCCCGCCTCCCGGACCACCACCCCCGGATTACCACCTAGGCAGTGCAGGACAGCGGACGACCCTAAAACGCACCAGCCCCAGAGACTCAATGCCAGAGGAAGCCATTGGCCAACACAGGGTCAAAAGGACATCCATCCTCCGCATCCTGACCCACATTGCCCACAGGCTGACGGTACCAACACTGCGGACAACCTACATCCCCTGCAGACAAAGCTGCCGGCTGTGCTGCACCTGTTGGCCCCTGGTACCTTCCAACCAACAACTGCCGGAGTCGGAGGAGTCACACAGCCAGCCCCATCAAACTCCCTCACACATGTCATGGATGCATGACCACAAAAGCAACGGTGGGCCCCTGTATCCACACCACACGATAGTTCCAATTCGTAGTGTACCTTCGCAACCAACCCCAACGCCAGCCGTGCTAGACGCCTCCGTGCCCCAGACCCAAGATCATAGTAACCGAAATGTGGGTGCGCCAGGTCATGAAGTCCAGTAGTCAACAGTAGTGTAAAAACAGAACTTTATTACAAATACACAAACAAACAAAACGAAAAGCTCAGCCAACGCGTTCCAATCCCAACGGGGAACTTCAACAGGGCAACGTGTCTTCAGAAACCTGTGGGAGAAATGGTGACAATGGTCAAACTTCCGTATAGTCACATGCCTAATCTGGTACAGTGTACTGCACTTGGACAAACTGGAATGCTCACAGGCATGATAAACCATGCATGAGAAGACCGTAACAGAACTTCATGTGGCCGTAACCGTCGTAGGAATGAAGAGGAAGGTAACGACCACACGACCTGCTGTTACGGTCACATCATGCAGGACTCATCATACCTGAAAGCATCACGGTGTGTGTCAGCTCGATACCCCTGCCCCTCACTCCCCCCACACTGCGCACGAACATCTTGAGACCACGCAAGGGAACTACACCATAGCTGGCGTCACGCACGTGTTGGGGGCAATTCACAGAACACGTGTACGACTTGTGCCCCCTGCCGACACTGCACACAAGCACCGCAACAACAACCCCACGCATGCCATCAATGTGCAGACAAAAGTGGACCACCGTGGCCTGTCCACCAATGTCGTCGCAAACTCCCCAGGCAGTGTGCATGATTCCCACATGTCCGCAAGCCCGCCACGAACCAGCGCTTAGAGGATTGCACCAATGGTAATGCACTGCCCATCGACATGTACCAACTGAACACATCACACCTCACACCTCAACTCCACAATCCTACAACTCACAACAGTGGAAATGCACACGTCGCAAATCCACCACCAAAGTGACTACTGCGTGTGTCTCAGTCTCTGCCACAACCTGCCCATAGGCCTACACACACGTGGCCGAACACCTTCAACGGGCACATTCACACTGGAGACGAGGTGGCTACGTCCCAAACCAACTCGCGCACATCACGTCATTGCATGCAGGGTCGTGTCTGCCAGGGCTGCGCCCCCCACCCAGCCACGAGGCTGCCGCCGTGACCGGTGGTGCCTGCGCGATCCTGTGCGCCTGCTGCACCCCAGCCCTGGTCCCCAGACCGGTCCGCCGCCCAGCGATGACTGCACGCCCCTGCGCACCGAGGCCACAATGCTCACTGCCACCACCGGCGTGTCTCCAAGAGGGCCCTCCACTTGCCGATGCAACCTCCTCAGCCGGTCGCTGGTTTCCGCGTCACAGGCCCCCAGCGCACCCTGCGACACCGCACCGTGGAGTCATGTGTGTGTTGACTGCTGCCTGCGCGTACACTGCGGTCCAGCATGGCACACTGTTGAATTTGAGTCTTGAGTCGCTGGATGCCGTATCGAGGCCAACGCATCATCGCAGGCTGCACACCCACTCAGCTCTTCAGGTGGGCATAACTCAGTGCAACGCAAGTCTTCGCCACATGGCAGTAGGCCCCTGCCAGCCGCAGTGCAGCGGGTGCCACTAACCCTGTGCAACACAAGTCATCGCCACGTGGCGGTAGGCCTCTGCCAGCCGCAGTGCAGCGGGTGCCACTAACCCTGTGCAACACAAGTCATCGCCACGTGGCGGTAGGCTCCTGCCAGCCGCAGTGCAGCGGGTGCCACTAACTCAGTGCAACGCAGGTCACGGACCCCTCATGACTGAGTTCCGTGGATGCGGACGCCATCATGTCATCTCCGGCAGTGGGGGATGTGATGTGCTAGGCCCCTTTTATTGGCAGGGTCACATGTCCTGTGACGCCTGTGCTGGATGGGTGTGGTGTGGGTGTTAACCAGCCCTCAGGGAGTGGCTATGGCATGCTGACAACTAGACCAGTGATCAGCAGATCACTACAGGGAAGACGTGGGACATGTGAGCGTAAGCTGAGTGGTCTGGCCTGGCGTATGCCAGGGTAGCGTAGGGGTGGAAACAATGACCCCGGGGCTCTGGGCGTGCTTCAGTTCTGGGCTGGACAAAGAAGTAACTTAATGCTTGTGTCTCTGTTGTAGTGTCTATGCCACACGGACCGCAATCGGCAATGTTGCACCCTGTGACTCAAGTCCCACGACATGTGCAACATGGACGTAAGGGGGAATCACTGACCCTACATTCATCCATACTTTCATACTTGTATGATCAAAGACATGACACATCTGTGCGATTCTGAATGTTTAATACACATCCACTGGAGTGTTGCAGCTGGAGCAGTACAGGGCCATGCAAACCCCACTTCACATTATTGGCCCGTGGAGGGCCAGCCAGAGTCCTTCAGGGAATGACAAGTACATCGGAAGAGGAAGAGTTCAGTCCGCAGTCTGATCGCTGTGTCATTGGTAACCAAACAGAATATGGCAGTCCATGTCGAGGTCCAAGGTGAGTGTCGCAGAGTGTATCGGGGGACAGTGGAAGGTGATGATGCAAAGGGCAGAACCAAGCAGAAAACAGGCCATATGGCGGAGATGAATGCTACTGCCTCCTCCTTACCAGTAAGGTTGATTCACCCGCATCTTCGTCCTCTGATGTCACATGTGCCTCACACGTGGGTGGAGGTGGTGGAATGTTGGCAGCACTGTGTGCCACTGACACATTGGGGGCTGGAGGTGGATTGCCTGCCGCACTGTGAGGCACTGACACATCAGGGGGCGGAGATGTGGATGTTGAAGCAGCAGCAGCAGCATTCATCTGCGCAAGGCCTTGAGGCAGCAATGCCATGACGATGTGCTGCAGGGCATGGAAGTTCCCAGCCACATCTCGCTGGTGTGCAGTCGTGGCAGCCATTCTTTCCACCGTCATCCACTCCATGTTCTCCATGAGCCCCCGCATCTGTCCCAACTCCCGGCTGACATCGCTGGAGCCACTCTGACTGGACAGTTGTTCTTGTCTCAGTATCATGACTCCAGCGATGTCAGCCATGGATCGTTGGAGAGCATGGAGCGGACTGTGGGTGTCCATTAGGGACTGTAAGTGGTCCCTGATGGTACTCAGACACCCATGTATGGCATCAAGTTTGGCTGCCATGAGGTCGAACCCCACCCGCACCTGATCAGCCATCTTCTCCTGGCCCTCTAACACATGGCGTTGGAAGGCCATGTGTTGTTCGTGGGGGTCCTGGGAGACAGCCGGGTGGTAGGTGCTTCCTGCTGTGTGGTCTGTGCAGGGGGTGGGGTCTCCTCGATGAAGCTGGGCTGCCCTGCTCCTGGAGGTGTGGTGCTGAAGCTGTCAAAGAGGGTTTGGAGGGCTTCGGTGTCGATGTCGGGGATGTCCTCATCGTCATTAGTGAAGAGTTGTTGGGGCTGCTCTGCAGGAGGTGTTGGTGCTCCCTCTGCAATGTGAAGGGGAGATGCAGTATTACATTGTGTTCACATGTTTGTTGTCGCATTGTACAAGTTCACATGCAGACTGCATGGCAATGTACATTGTGACTGTTTAGGAGGAGCTGCCTATTTGATGCGGGACAGTGGACATTTCGTCAACATCATGGATATGTGTTTGTACTTGTACATTGACATCTCACATTTCCCTGCTATGCCAAATGTGATTGGCCAGTTTCTACACACAAGCGGCACCTGTTGTGTCCTCTGTCCTGTTGTAGACGTGTTGCAGTTTGTACCACATTGTTGTCAATGCTGCTGTGCTCTGAATGTCATGTGTGTGTGCTGCATTTTGGGAGAGTCGCCCCTGCAGCTCTGATTTTGCTGCCCCTTGTCCCTTTCAGGCGGTGTGCCTTCGACTTCTGTGCCCATACAGTACTGAGAAGTTGCAGACTTGGGTGAATTTGGGTCTTGGTGGGAGTTGGGACTCTGGGGCATGGTTTGTCCGCAGATGTGTTGTTGACGTCAGGGGTTGTTTGTGCAGGTGGATGTGTCAGAGTGTGACCTGCTCCTTTATGGATGTGGTCCACACTCAGCCACCTCAGTGTGGTGGCGTGCACCATGTCATGATGATCGGACTGCAGCCATGCTAATCATCATGCAGTGTCACTTGCATTGTCAGTGTGGCTCACGGACCCGCAGCTTTGCTGGGTTCAGCACATGTGCATGGGTTGATTGTGAGATTGGTGATGTGTGGGAGGGGACCCTCTGGGCACATAGTCGACGGGGGCCTACTTGCTGTTTCTAGGTGTGCTGCAGTGTGCCAAGGGGATCAGGGACATGATCCAGAGTCATTGTGGGTGTGCACTGTGCTCCGCTTGATTGTGCATGTGTGCCATTGTGCCCATCTCCCCCCGTCCCCCCAGTCCCTGGTCGTCACTCACCCTGTTGCTGTTGTGTTAGGTCATGTGGAGCAGTGTCCGGTCCCCCAACTCCTGCCACCGTCTCCCCACTGATGACTGTGGACACCATTTCCTCCATGTCATCCAGCTCCTCCTGTGGCGCTGGACTCCCACCTCCAGTCTGCATTGCTGCCTTCTGGTTGTTGGTGAGTTTCTGCTTGGTCTTGCGCTTCACATCATTCCAGCGCCTCTTGAGCTCTTCCATTGTCCTCCTCAGCACTCCGACTGCATTCACCTTGTCCAGGATGGACTGCCATGTTGCCAATGACACAGTGGAGGTGACGAACAGTTGTTGATGGTGTTCTATCACCTCCGTGATCAGGATCCTGTTTTCCTGCGGACTGAACTGCGTCTTCCTCTTCTTCTTGTCCTTGCCCTTATCTGTCCCCGAGGTCCCAGGCTGCTCCTCCGGGGGGCTTGTGGGGTTCTGGCCGTCCTCTGTACCTGCTCCGGCTGCCTCCATTATGCTTCGCTGTAGTTTGGTTTTTGTTTGTGTTTTTTTTTTCCTGCTTTTGTAGTGGTTTTTCCTGCCTGATGTGTGTGATTTGCAGGACTGGCGCTGCTTTTCGCTGATTGTCTTATCGCGGTTGGGCCCATCGCAACTTTTTTCGCGTTTGGGTTTGGATTTTCATCGTCGTCCCGGTAATGTTATCGCGGACATTTGACGCGTTATCGGGAGACTATCGCATGTTACCGCCGTGTTGAGAATATGACGTTAACACAGAGTTATTTTCCCGCGATAGACGGCGATATGAAAACTTGCGTTAACCTATTTTGGCGATGTTTATCGCACGTTCTTGAGAATATGCCCCAATGAATGTTACTAATTTACTGCATGACTACATCAAAGATGGAAACTTGCACCTTATTTTGCTAAAATACATGAGTATGTTCACTTTGTGATGTGCTACTTAACATGACAAATGATCCCACGTGGCTGGTATGAGTTACTTGTCTTACTCTAATAGAATTTGGGACACACACACACTCAACATGGAGATATATTCTTTTTATGACAGAATTCGTTCTTTGATGGTTGCACACATATGTGCATGAGTGTGCACACGTGTTGATGCACCAGCGGGCGTTTTGAATTTTTTCATCCTTTGCACAATACCCCAACAAACAGGCACTGGCAAAGCCAAAAGGTCTGCAGCTTGTTATTACTGGGGAGCACGATTGGCTTTGCCACTGTTTGTTGCAGTTGAGCATTGGTTGGATACTCATTAAGATTAGATAGATTACATTGTCAGAGTCAACTCCTTTGTAAGGCTGTTTTTCTTATTGGTCTTAGAGGTGCTACTTAGTGAAATATTTCACATCTGGTAATTATGTATTATTTTGCTCTATGCCCTGTCCTTGTGCCTGGTGTTATTGTTTTAAGGCAGCATAAGGGAATGATCATATTTTATCTGAAATGTCAATATGAATATTTCATTTTGTTGCTTCATAGCTGAATTAACAGAAACAATATGAAAAGGAGCAAAATAGCACACCACTTGTAAATACCTGTATGGTGCTTAGTAGAAACTGAACGTAAATCACTATAGAAGCAACAACAGAGTGGAGATTTTATTTAACCTGCTTCCAGAGTACCATGAAAATGAGTTGAAACTGACTCAGATGTTTTAAATTTTTTAGATTTTGCTTGTGCCTGTTACCAACCACTCTTTGTTAACATGCTGTAGTCTTAAGCTTTTAATATTTTTAAAGGCATACTTTAGCCTTTTCAACGGTAGAAAAAAGTGTCATCTAAATTCTAGTGATGTCATTGTTGGCAGAGGGCATGTGACGGTCCTTTTGCAACCTGTTAGCCTTTAGGGTGGTCTTTCCCCAAACATTTTGCCTACTTACCTCCTGTTGCTCAAATTCGTTTTTGTTGGCTTATGGACTTTGTGTACTTTACCTGTTGCTGAAATTAGTTTTTGTTGGCTTATGGACTTTGCGCACTTTACCACTGTTAACCAATGCTAAAGTGCTTGTGTTGGCTACTTAAAACATCCTACACCTGATTGCACATTTAATTTACTTATAAGTCCCTAGCACAATGGTTCAACATGTACGACTAGGTGACTGCCAGTGGCGCGTTGTGCTTTTAGGGGCTATACTTGAATATCTCTGGTTCTATTAATTTCGATTTTTGTCATTTTGGTCTCAATTTATTTAATAAATGTTGCTCTAGCTTTCTAAATTGGTGTGGAATTTTCTTTGCTTTGCGTTTTCACTCCTTACTGTTTAAGTGCTGCATAAATACTTAACACATTGCCTCTTTGTTAAGACTGCCTGCTTTCATGCCAAGCTACTAGAAGGTTAGAGACAGGTTAATTTAGTTGCTTTTGTGGTTCACTATGATGGGCATTGTGGTTGTTGCTTGAGGAGGGTTTTCACCCCTGATAGACCTGGCATCCTTGGCGTGGGTTTCCCCTGCATTTTTGCCTTTGCCGCCCGTGTTTTTACTGTGTGTTGGACTTAGTTTTTGCTGGTCTAGATGTTTTGGGCACTTTGCCACTGCTGTTCAGTGCCAAAGTGCAAGTGCTCCCTCTGTAAATTGTTGTCATGGATTAGTGTTTCCACAATTGGCTTATTTGGTTTACTGTTAAGTACCTAGTGCAGTGCACTGTGTGTGCTGAGGGCCTGTAAAACAAATGCTGCTAGTGGGCTTGCACCACTGCTTGTGCCACCCACCCAAGCAGCCTTGCAAAAGGGTCTCAGGCCCGCCATTGTAGTGTCTGTGTGCAGGCTGGTACTGCCCACTTGCCAGGCCATAACCTTCCCTTTTCTCACAAGTGAGTCACCCCTAAGGTAGGCCCAAGGTACCCCTGTGGGCAGGGTGCAGTGTATTTGAAAGGTAGGACATGCTCTGATGTATGTAGCATGTCCTGATAGTGAAATACTGCCAATTTCGTTTTCACTATTGAAAGGCTATCTGTCCCATAGGATAGAATGGGGAGTATACTTATAACATCTTATAAGTATAACTGCCCCTGGGAACAAGATGGGAAAATGGAGTTTGGTATGTCTGAACTCAAGATGCATCTTTTAGTAAGGATGATTTTTAAATTGGGGGTTTGAAAATACCACTTTTAGAAAGTAGGTATTTTCTTGCTTAGCCGTCCCGTGTGCCTCTGCTAGGTTTGTGTATTGACTGTCTGGCTTTGGATTGACAGGGGCTGGGGATGTGCATTCTGTTCAGAAAGCCACTTAGGGGGTGAGGTGTGTCCTGCCTTTTCAGGGTGAGTCAGGGCTGGGCTGAATAGACCTGGGCTGCATTTAGAGTAGGGGGAGGAGATTTCTTTCACACCTGAATGGCACTGGTCTGCCCTGGACAATGCTGTCTCCACCTCCTGCCAGGAAACTGCACCAGAGAGGACAGAACTGGTTCTGCTGGGCAAGGACACTCTCCAGAGAACAAAGGATTTTGTACAATAAAAAGTGGGGCCCAGACCCTTAAACTTTAGATCACTTATGGACTTCAAGAGAAACCTCTGCCAAGGAGAAGAGCTGAAGAAGAAACTGGAGGAGGAGTAGTACTGCCCCTCTAGCTGTTTCTGCCAAGGAGAGGAACTGTGTATGTATCCTGCTTGAGAAAGTAGCTCCAAGGGCTTCAAAGTAGAGCTTGCCCCTGTTGAAGAGTCTCAGGAACAGCAAAGACTTCACCATCCTTCTTTCAGGGAACCGCTGGTTTCAGTCGCCGCAGAAGAAAAGAGCAGCCGACTCTGTCACCGATTCTGTCGTTGGTTCCATGACCTGAAGGCACCACAGAAGGCACCACCCCACTTCACACCGCATCTTGGTCTCACCGACGCCGCTGGGCAACCATCACCGAGCCGTTGCTTGCACCGTGTCCTGTGGACACCGCACTCCGCACCGCCTCGCTTCACTCTGCCCGGACGTCACCGGCACAGTCACTGCGCGACCCGAACACCGACGAGCTCCTTCACCTGCTTCGTGAGCTGCCAGCACCACATCGAGCACCACCTCACTCTGCATCGCAAGCCTTGGCCTCATCAATGTCGTTGGATGACCGTCACTGAGTCACTGCGTGCACCGCGCCGTGAGGGCACCACACGCTGCACCCCTTCACTTCACCGCAACCGCAACGGTTGCCCCGACCGACTCACACCACAGGATGGGCCGCAACAAGAAAGGTACTGTCTACGAGTCAGTCTACGCTGTAGCTGGCCCATACCGACGCGGTCACCTGGGACTGTTAGACTCTGTCTTTTTCAGCATCGCGGTAGCCCCGGACGGAGTTACTGACTTGGAACAACTGTGTTTTTGTGATATTTCTGCAATTTAAAGGTTCTCTTGCATAGTAACTATTTGTACAGTATTGTATGTTGGATTTTTGTTGTATTTGGTCTTGTTGGTTTAGATAAAGTTTTGCTTATTTTTCTAAACTGGTGTGGTGTCCATTTGTAGTGTTTTCACTGTGTTACTGTCTGCTCGTCCCAAGCTACGAAGAGTGTGAGCAGGGGTTATTTTGGAAGTGTATCCCCCTTAACCTGACAAGGAAGAAGGGTCCCTAATTGGACAAAGGTGCAAACCATGGCCAACTAGAGACCCCCATTTCTAACAACCCCTTCAATCAAAAACCCAATTTCCTACTCCACCCTTAAGATTTCGGCCACGTGAATTACGTATCAACAGAGAATCAAATGTAGATCACAAATTCATTCATTAGAATAATATCACTCCTATAATTTGTTTTTATTTTGATGAAGGGCATCCTATTTTGGTTAAAAATAAGCATTCAAATAGTAGGCAGGCATCAGAAGTGTAAACATGTCATTTGTACTATTTACCCTAGCACATTGTGAACAAAAGACGCACTCCTCCCTCTTCGTTGGAAGTGAACTCGAGGCAGGCCATTTACCTTGCCAGTGGACAGGTAAACAGTAAACACTGATATGCACAGAACTGCAGCCGCTAATTCTCTGCACTATAAATGCCATCAAAACAGATTAATGACATCTCAGCTGTATTACAAAGCGAATGAAGCCAATCAAGCGAAATAATGCCCTAGCATTACAACACAAGTCGTCCTATGTCCAGCCAACTCATCTATGCAGGACACCTGTGTGAAACATGCAGAGTAAGCATCGACAAAGCTAATATCTCTGGCTTTCATTGCCTGTTTTGCTTTGCCATTTTTTTTTATCTTTATTGTTTGGCAGGTGCTGCGCACTAGCCTATGTATAAAAGAAGTTGTCCAAAAACAAAAATATTTGTTGGTCTCAAAAAGCAGACATTGCCTTAGCAGTCCCTGGCACTGAAAGGATCTACTTTGTATGTATCTCTTTTTATTGACCTTGCTCACAAAAGAAATGGCAACAGCATTTAATACATCGCCCCTGCATGGAGAAATATATGCAGCATCATATGACACAGTTCCAAAACCTGATAAACAGCAATACATACACCCAGGTGCCATAAGTCAAAAAGGAAAAATGGCTGTAAAATAGAGAGACTTTATCTCCCTTGCTGTACCCCATCTAATTCCCAAAACTACTGGGATAGGGTCTAATCCCATCCCAAAGCCACCAGTAGCTTGTTTTCATGAAAGACTGTTGGCTCTGGGCTCAAACTACAGATAAGTACTTCAACAGCTCATCAGATGTGGTCACTGCATCTCACTCAAAAAGGCCTAAGAGTATTCCTCTGAGCGGGAGTATAGTGTTAGGCAAGTCTTCACACATCAGCCTCTAAACAGATTTCCACTTGGCCTCAAAATGCAAATAAGTCCCACTCATATTATTGGTAATCTGTTAGGAAAGAGTGCTTCAAATGGGGTCTTTTCTCATATGACTGCCTACCGAACCTCTGGGTTCGTAACCAAAAGACAGATCTGAGCATAGCGTGAGCATTCTGTCTCAGAAAGGTGAAACTCAGGCATGTATTGCAAAAATGTTTTGAGAGCAGAAGTGGTAAATACATCTGATATCATCCGACATCTCCTGTGCCTTCTGCTGAGATAGGCCAGATCATCCAATGCCAGTGTGAAGACCTCGGTATAATGAGTGGATGTGTGGGGCAATAAATATGTCATCATCTGTTTGGCAGCTACAAAGGTATACCACACCCTCAATGTTGTGCCCATAGGGGTGCTCAGGGATGCGATAAAGGGCCTATGTTTTTTCTCTAATCAAATTAAGTCCCACGTGGATCATCGGACTATGGCAGGGTCCATTTGCCTCGAATTCTTCTCACACTGTAGCATGGACTAAACCACTGCAGACCTTTGCTGGGCGGCAGCAAGGTAGTGGGGAATGCTAGGCATAGACATCCCTCCCGCCTCTCTGTGCTGAACCAACAGTCTCCAGGAGATCATAGCCAACTTGCTCCTCCACATGAAGCACATTAGTCGAGTCTGAATTTGGTTTAGGTACTGAACGTCTGGACACATCCAGAGGGCCTGAGGAGAAAGTTCATTTTGACAGTGTTAATCCTGTCCATCCAGGAAATAAACAGGTTATTCCATGACGTCAGGTCCCGCCTTATCTCTGCCATTAATAGGGGGTAGTTAGCATAAAATAATTCCTCAATTCTCTTGGGAATGGACACCCCCAAGAATTTGATAGACCTTTTAGTCCAGCATAATGGGAAAGCTCAGTTCAATTCAGTCACTTTATTCCTCTAAGAGTCAAATTCAGGGCCTCCAATTTTTCATATTTAATTTAATAACCATACACCGATTTGAAAGTCTGAATAAGTGCCATAACTGCAGGGAGGGAGGGCCAAGAAGTCCCCAGTGTGAACAAAACATTATCTGCGTAAATGGAAATCTTGCATTTTTGGGCTTCAAATTTGATCCTATTCACCCAGTCTGATTGCTTAACCAAACAAACCAGGGGTTTGATAAAAAAAGACAAAAGATAAAGGCAAGAGTGGCACCCCTGCCTGGTGCCCTTATGTAGCTCAAAGACCTGGGAACCATTTAGGGCACCCTTAGCCTTTGGGTGGGTGCAGTTAAAGAAGACCATGTCCAAGAAATATCGGCTGATTCCCATCCTCTGGAGGACGAGGCATAGAAAAGACCAGCCCACCCCTTCAAAGGCCTTTTCTGCATCTAGTGATAAAAGTACCGCAGGGGCTTTTTCAAGAGAGACCTTTTTGACCTGGTGGACAGTAGATCTAATATTATTAAGTGCCTGATGAACTTGAACAAAATCCTGTCTGGTCTGGGTGGACCAGGATGGGGAGAACCTCATTGAAGCGGGTGGCCAAGATCTTAGTATAGAGCTGTGCATCAATACTCAGTAGGGCTATTGGGCGGTATGAACTACAGATTGAGGTTTTTTCCCCAGCTTTGGGAGGACCGAGACAATCACTTCACCCTTAGAAGCTGTCGTAGTGCCATTGCTAGTGCAAAAATTGAACAAAGATGTGAGCTTATGGGCCAACTTGGAGGCAAATATTTCGTAAAATTGTGATGAATATCTGTGTGGACCAGGAGCCTTTTTATTTTTTTGCCTTGTTGGGCTTTAACGATTTAATGGCTTGCATGCCATCATCCAGCTGGATGGGCTGCTCTAGCTCCTCCCACTGTAGGGCAGTAAGCTTAGGGAGTCAGATCTTGTCATTAAGTTTGCTTGTCTCTTGGGTGAGCAGTGTTTCTCAGAGTACAAGCTGGAGTAGAAGTAACGAAATTTGTTGACTTTTTCCATGTCATCAGTCACCTGGTTCCCATCTGTGTTATGAAGAACTTTGATATATTCCCTCTCCTGTCTGCCACACAGAGGTCTGGCTAGCTGTGTACCTATCATATTGCTCCTCATACATCTGTTTTTTGAGGTGGAAGAGGGACAATTAAGCTAGTTTGTGTAGCGTAAATGAAGCTGGCCTCTGACAGCGATCAATTTACATATAAGCTGTAGAGAGGGTGCATTGACCCTTTCCCATTCCAGATCCAGAATGTCCTGTTCCAATTTCTGTATTTCAAATTTGAGCGTGTTGCTAAGCAGGGCATAATCGATGCATGAGTGCATCCGGTGCATGTGTCAATAGAATGTACATGCTGTATCTGCAAGGTACAACTTCTGCCATGCGTCCTGTAGCCCAAGCTCCAGCAGGGATCTCATTAGCTGCTTTAACAATGCACCTACATGACCATGTTAGCTACTATCTTTATCTGTGAGGGGATCCTACATGATGTTAAAGTCCCAAGTAAGCACAATCTCTCCGCAAGCCCCTCTCCCCATCCTAAAGTCTCTAAGAAACGTATTAGATAAATGTCTTGTGCTGCGTTGGGGCATACACAATGGCTATGGTGAAAAGACATTACTGGAAGGTGCCAACCAAGATGAGGTATCTACCCTCTTTGTCCACCTTAGTGTCTGTGGCTTTGAAGGTGAGATCTTGTTTGATGAATATCGCTACCCCTGGTCTGTCTTCAGTAGGTGGGCTTCCTGTAGGCATATCAAATCTGGGTGTGTGTCTCTCAGGCTTTTCCAAATGGCCTCTCTTTTATATGGAGAGTTGAGGCCCTTGACATTACAGGTAATGTAACTAACCATCATAGAACATAGAAGAAAACATAAGCCTATGGAATGTGAACAAATGTCATGAGTATTTAACCCTGTGGTATGTAACTCCATCAACTAGTTAATCAAACTAATACATAACAATAAAAACAGTCACATAAGAAAAGGAGGGGATATTATTCCCCAAGAAGTGAGTAACTGGGGCTTGCCCATTATCACCAGTATGGAGCATGAAATCCTCCTTCCTCTTCTCGTATCTGTGCCTGGTGAGCAGATGCCCAAACAAAACTAACCACCGGGTTCAGAGAAAGCTTCTTGGGCCCTCTCCCTTCCCGGACCAGCCAAGAAAACAGTATCACCGATCAATGTCACCTGCCCATCAATAAAGCCTGATGTGTGAAAGGAAGACCCACAAGTTACCGTTAGCATCCATGATCGTCAAAATGTGTTTGTTATGGGGTGAAGAGACCAGGCATATTATAGGGCAGACCTGGAAAGGGGAATAACAAAAAATGACAAGATACCTCGCAAAGGCAGCCAACCTTGTCTGTTTTAGAGTCATACAATCCTTGGCTGTAGTCAATCTAGATCTCATTGATTGCACCAGATTGTGTTGTGATTTCTTGGGTGGCTCAAACATTTCAAGTCGGGTTGTGGTGTTCAAGAGTTCAGCCAGGCCCCCTGTAGTGCTGTTCTTGATCCACATGTTGATGCGGGGTTGTAGCTCGGTTTCTCGGCTGGCTCCAACCATTCTTGTCAGTCTTTGGAGCTTGAACGTTTTTAGCACTTTTGCATGGTGAGTCATGAGGGTCGTCCTCGGGAACTGAGAAACCTAGCAATCAAGAGGCCTCCATAACGTCAGTAACCACATGTCGTTTACCATCAAAAACAAAGGGAAAAATCTGTCTGTACCTGATTCTGCTATCTTGTAGCTTTGGGTTACAGGCATAAGTTCAGCGTAACGTTGAACTGGGCGACATCCAGGTATATGGTGCAAGTCTGATATATATATATATATATATATATATATATATATATATATATATATATATATATATATATATATATATATATTCACGTAATCGCTGCACTTCGCCGATCCTCAGCCTGCGATGTCGGTGCCCGCGACGGCTGCAACAACCGTCAATAAGTCATGAACCACAGGACCATGGGGGAAATCCAACACAGACGAAGCGGCACACCAGAGGACAGTACACAAGTTTATTGTGCACACAAACAACGCGTTTCGGCGATGCCTTTATCAACATATAGATATATATATAGATATATAAATATATATATATATATAATTTTACTAAAGCAAAAAGATCCTGACTAGAGACATACCAACAAATTTACCTAAAAATAAAATTGTAAACATTATATATATATATATATATATATATATATATATATATATATATATATATATATATATATATGCTATGTATATAATGTTACTAAAATCGAAAGGTCTTGACTAACGACAGACCTGATTCTGCGCTCTCTTTTGAAAGTAGTGTACATACTGCTACTTGACACTATTCTTCGATGCTAAAATTAACCACTTTTAAAAACACGCATGCCAAACGACCAACATTTCCAAATGAAAGGAAGAAGATGTAAAGGAAAGCAATTTCGCAAATAGATTCCAGCAGACTTCCCAACCCACGCATGCCCTACTTTCTCCCTGTAGCACACTTCTAGCTGAGCAACAGAATTCTCAGGCGCATTTCTTTGAAGTAAAAGAAGCCGACAAATAAGAAGAAAGCAAAAGAGGAAACAGTGATGTAAACCAGAGCCTTGTCAATTAAGATCACTTTCTTAATTCAAAGAAGAGTTAAAATGAGCCTCGTCCACGGTCTGAAGGGCAAACAGAGGCAGAGCAGAGTAAATGGAAAATAAACAGGAAGGAAACGTGATAGCAGAGCCTGGTACCGGTCGTGTCCATGCTAATTACTTGCGCCTTTTCATAACAACTTTCAGAATCAATGCGCTGATAGGGTGGAAGGTGAAGGGCTGCACTTCTATCCAGTCTGAAACATCCCTAACTTTCAAGTCAGAAGACATTAACCTCATTTAATTATAAACAAGTGACTCATAAATCCAGACATCACAGGACTGCTAAAATATGTGCTTTGGTTGAGAAGTGGTTGCTCTTGCATGACAAGGAAAGTAAAATTGTGGTGCTTTTAATTAAAAATGTCAAAAACATTACTCCTTTCTCTACCGTGTTTAACTATTATAACTAATATCCGAGATTTTTTTCTCTATAGGTCGAGTTTTTAAATTCTCTGCTCTGCATTTTCATTTATCCAAAATGACTGGAACAAAGTCTCGAGCAGGCGGTCTTGTCAAGGGCGTGTATTAGTATTTATCTGCTTTGGCGAAGCTCCTACAATGACTAGTAAACAGACATTCCAGAGGGGAAGACGGGGGCGTAACACGGGCTCCTCCGCCCCCTCCTGCGTAGGGGGCCCCGGGCTTTCAGGGGGCTGGCAACCATTCAATGGCCCCCATTCAGCCCAAGGCCATTGCATATCAGTGAGATATTTGAGACTCAGAGGCTCCTCATCACATTAAAGGGGGAGAGGGGTTTTGGAAAGGATCATTTTTACGACACTGGGGAGAGAGTTGAAGCATTAGGCGATCTAAAGATATTATCGGAAGGAGAAGGAATGGGCACATATCAACGAATCAAGTAAGCAGATTAGTAACAGCTATAGAAAGACAACGGTACAAATGAATTCTATAAGCATAAAAACAGTGTTCACCACAAAATTGAAAAATAATTTAGAAAATTTGGAGAACAGTGGGTTTAACCATGTCATTGAACGTCAGCGAGACTTGGACGCTTGTATAAGTCAAAGTAAGTCAAAAGAGAATATTAGGAACTGTAAAAAATGACTCCAGTGGGACCTTAGTAAAAAGAGCTGTTACTTATTGTGTGTCTTTTGTTACATACTGTTGTTAGCTTAGGCCAGATGAACATTAGATTTGTTTTAAGAAGTGTTAAATGTTAGCTGTGGCCAACAGGGCTGACATCCGATCAGTGGAGACATTACACCTATACCACCAGTTATGATGTGGTGCAGTGATACATCTGCGTTATCAGTTCTGTCAACACATTTGGCATGGTCATCCCCATACTAGGCCACCATGAAAAGTGTGGCACACTTTTATGGAAAGCTGAGATTTGTGTCTCTAACTTCCTAAGAAACACCCCGGCATGTTATGGAGACAATATATGAAGCAACTGAAATAATACCTCCCAGTTTGGGGGCTAAATTTCTGTTGCCCACATTGATTGCAGAAATTTTACAATGGAAAATGGCATTATAATTCAGCAGATGTTTACCCCCAAAGTGTCTTGTCCCAAGTGGGGACAGTCTTATTGAAGGATTTGAGAAAAAAATCTCAGTGACCATGGATGAGCACTGACCACTACAGTGACAATGGACATGTGATAGAGGACATAGCTCTAGCACTTTAGTGTATGTAATTACCACTGGAACCATTTTTAATTCGCTTGTTGGTCATTTTTCTAGAGCAAAAGCATTTCTAGCAGAATCAGGCAAAAGCTTTTGTCCAGCACGGGTAGCATATGTTCAGAAATGTTGATAAACATGTAATTTAAGATCTCTTGAATGGTGGTATTTATGTACACCATTTTTGCAAAATATATATGTTAAGATCTATTGTTACAGAATCTAAATTTGTATTGGCGACACCTTCTTTCAATTTGTCTTTGAAGACAAATATTAAACACATTATTTTTAATATACATTAGGACAGATCTGAATGGATTAAATTAAATGCTAACTAATAATTTTAGGAAATTTGAGACCAGAGTATTATAACCAGGTAGGCCCAACAAGGAGTTATTTGCACCAGGTGTTTGAAACAGTATTATTCTCAGAGAGAACTTGGCCCACACCTAAAATATGGTATATCCACTGCCTCTGATTGGCAGCTGACTCTGAAGCTGATGAGGACTAACCTCAGTAAGTACACATGCAAGCAACTGTGGATGTATGAGTAAGTGTGATGTGTGAGCATAACTGAACTTACCTGTAAAGTTTGGGAAGCCATCATCCAGATCTACAATATGGTAAAAGGGCACTTTGTCTGTTATTGGTCTCCTACTGTCTGCTGTTGTAACCCCAGATGATACAAGTATGAAATGCTGATATCTATGGTGTCCAGGAGAACTTCAATGGCCAAAAGGACTGATGAAGAAGTCTCTTGAGATCATATTTTTCATGTTCAGAGCATGTGACAGTCTCATATGAAAGGATCATGCAAGATATTGACACATTCTGCCCATCTAGTGTTCAAGAGCATGATCATAATCTCACCAGCCTTCCCTTATTAATTGGCAGGAATCCAGTGGTCAACAAACCTTCTTGTGAATGGTATTCAAAGGCAATCTAACAACATCAGTGGTAAAGTCAGGAATTAAGCTATCATACCAGACCAGAATCCCACTGCATTCAAATGTGTCTATTCCCCCACTTAGGTGTATTTCTCCTCAGCAATTGATCATAGTTTTGAGGACTAGTTCACCTATATAAACCTGTGAGCACCTGTCAGACAAAGCCCCCTAATGATGGCCACCAGAGAGCTATGTGGTACAAAACCAATCATGGTAGTCAGCACATAGATCTTATTTTTCCAAGATGTATAGTTGATCACCACCCAAGCTTTCTAAAAGTGGGCTAAGGATACTTGGAGGAAACATTATGTTTGTCTCTGCCCAGCTTTCCTGGGAAACATGTAGCAGGAGCATCAACGACATTGCATACACCCCCTCTTTTCGTGCCATGGGTTTGTTTCTTTTATACCATCTGTTAGAAATGGGAGTCTCTAGTTGGCAGAGGTAGGTACCTTTGTCCTAATAGGGACCCTTGCTTCTAGTCAGGGTGAGGGGGATACACACTTTAGATAACCCCTGCATGGGCGGCCGGTCGTTTTCTTATCTTGGTCCATTGATGTGGAACTCCCTTCCGATGGCTCTTCGGACTGAAACCAGTTACGAGAACTATCGTAAGGGTTTAAAAACCTGGTTGTTTAATCTGTAAAGCTTATCTTTCTTGGTCTTCCTCTGCCCTGACAAGCGGCGCCGGGAAACCCTTGGGTAGCTGTGCGCCTAATAAGATTAAATTAACAATAACAATAACCCCCTTGGTAGCTTGGCACGAGCAGACAGGCTTATCCCAAACACAATGTGTAAAGTATTTGTAACAACACTCACAGTAACATAGTGAAAACACCACAAAAGGACACCACATCAGTTTAGAAAAATAAAGTATCTTTATCTAAACTAAACAAGACCAAAACGACCAAAATCCAAAATACACAGTTAAAAATATGACTTTCAAAAGGTTTCAAGAACTTGTACCTTAGAAAACTATGGATGCGTGACTTTTCACCAAAGTACCTGTAGATGAGTGAAAGTTCCAAAACCAAACAGCCGCAGAGTCGGAAAACAAAGAGATGCGACACTCCTGAGACCTTGGGGGTCCGATGCGACAGTCCTGCTGCACGCAGAGGAAGGGTTGAGTCGAATCCGGTCTGTATGGGGAGTGATGCGTCGATTCTTCGTGACAGTTCCGGTCCAGAGGTGATGCATCGGACAAACTTGCTGCACAAGCACGATGCGTGGAAATCCGGGATGCGTCGGCGATCAATGCGGCGGCGTCGAGCGGCGCGGCGTCGGTCCTCTTCAGCCGCGATCCCTCGATGCGTCGATTTCTGTACTT
The DNA here is from genome assembly GCA_963921515.1 of Calotriton arnoldi. Lineage (NCBI taxonomy): Eukaryota > Metazoa > Chordata > Amphibia > Caudata > Salamandridae > Calotriton > Calotriton arnoldi. The sequence goes on from CAWUFW010002950.1 coordinate 620,545, forward strand.
CTTTGAATGTCTTCTTTCTTCCAGCTCCCAAATAGCAGCAACAACCTCCAAAGGCCCAAAACTGGCACAGGCACCTCTTGGCAGGTCAGAACTCACAGCAGCAGAGTTCAGGGGAGCTGGGGGTGAAGTCTTTGTGTCCCTGAGACTTCAGAACAGGAGGCCAGCACACATCAGTGCCTTGGAGATCTCCTTCAAGCAGGGGACACAGCACACAGCAAAGTCCTTCTCCATTCCTTGGCAGAAACAGCAACTGCAGGCCAACCCCAGACACACAGCAAGGGCAGTACTTCTCCTCAGTCTCACCCGCTCTTCTCCTTGGCAAAGGTTCCTCTTGATTTCCAGGAATGATCTAAAAGTCTGGGGTTTTGGGTCTGATACTTATACCCCAAAATGTATTTGTTCTCTTTGTGGAAGGGGCTCTGAGCCCAGTTCAAACCAGTTCTGGGGGGCACTCTGCAAGTGCACAACAACATCCATTGTCAGTGTGAGCCTTGGCTCCAGACACACAACAGGAGGGCTGAGCCAGCATTGTGGAAGGCAGGCACAGCCCTATTCAGGTACAGGTGCTACTCCTCCCACCACTCCAAATGCAGGTCAGGCCTATTCAGCTTAGTGCTGACTCATCCAAGCTCCTGGAGCCACTGCACCTCCCCAGCCCCTGTCACTCCAAAGCCAGACAGTCAATCCACAAACAGGCAGAGGCACACCGGAAGGTTGAACAAGAAAATAGCCACTTTCTACAAGTGGTATTTTCAAACACACAATTTAAAAACCATCTTTACTAAAAGATGTGTTATTAAATCCTGAGTTCAGGGATACTAAACTCCATTTTTCTACCTCATCCCTATGGGAAGATATGCTTGTAAAATCTTACAAAGTATTCCCCATTCTGTCCTATGGGGCAAGATAGCCTTTCAATAGTGAAAAACGAAATTGCCAGTATTTCACTATCAGGACATGTTACACACTCCAGTACATGTCCTACCGCTCACATACACTACACCCTGCCCAGGGGGATACCTTGGGCCTAACATAGGGGTGCCCTATATGTAAGAAAAGGGAAGGTTAGGGCCTGGCAAGTGGGTGCACTTGCCAAGTCGAAATGACAGTTAACAAACTGCACGCAGGCACCGCGGTGGCAGGCCTGAGACATCTTTTCAGGGCTACTCATGTGGGTGGCACAATCAGTGCTGCAAGCCCACTAGTAGCATTTGATTTACCAGCCCTGGCACACTCAGTGCACTTTACTAGGGACCTACTGGTAAATCAAATATGCCAATCATGGATAACCAATCACAATAACAATTTACACAGAGAGCATATGTACTTTAGCACTGATCAGCAGTGGTAAAGTGCCCAGAGTCCAATAGCCAACAAACACAGGTCAGGAAAAAATAGGAGAAAGAAGCAAAAGGTTTGGGGATAACCCTGCAAAAAGGGTCATTTCCAACACAAGCCCTTTCCAGCCTAAAGCCAGGGTAGACCAATCAATACCTCGATGGGCTTCCGGCTTGGGGCGACAGAACATGGAACCTGGCACGAACAGCAGGGGGCTACTCCTGTTCTACGCCTTCCCGAACCCAGTTGGATCCCTCTATCCATACTCTCAGGGCCCACTAGGCTAACCCATGGGGGACCCTTCTCCTCACCTGGGGACCCAATCTGTGTAGCGCCTAAACTTTCTTTGCTCACAGAGTGTCCCAACAGGTAGACAGTACCCACATGGCCAACACAGTGGTGTGGCCCAGTCTACCCCCGGGGTGTGACTCCTGCCCCCCTCCCAGGGGCAACTCTGTCCACCAGGACAGCCAGCCACAGTGGCCACTGACAGCTGTCAGTGATGAGAGTCAGGCCTCATGCCTTTCAGGCCTCTCTAACGTCTGTGGTGTCAGAAAGTGGGGGGCAGTAGCCCCGGGTGCCTGGTACCTTTTCTCTACTTTTCCTCCTGCCAAGTCAGGTATGGCATCCTGACACTGGCCCACCAGCCCAGGGTCTGTACCCTGCAGCTGGACAAGAGACTGGGGTGGGCTCTCCCACACCCTGTCTTCCTCCCTGGGGCTCTGCACCCTCCCACCTGGAGCAGTACCCCCAGGCGACAACTTGGTAGGGGCAAGGTTAGCAGTCGCCCCTTCTTCCTGGTCAGGGGGGACACCCAGAGCCTGGTCCTCCAACCCAGGGTCTGTACCCTTAGGCTGGACCTGTGCCTGGCAACCCAGGACTTCTGGGGGAGTACACCAACCCCCCTCAAGGGAAACACACTCCTCATCAGCTGTGCCAGAGTCTACCTGTCACAGATCTTTAGCGATTTGTCCACTGGACAGAGCATGAAGACCCCCCCAGGCCAGAAGTGGCCTCACCAGGGTCAGTCCTGGGGTGCTCTGACCTCAGAGCGGGTAACCCCTGACCCACTGGTCCTCCCACTGGGGACTGTCTCCCCCTCTTACCCCTTTCTCTGGACTCATGCACCTTCCCAACTGGAGTGGTGCTGCCAGACACCAGACCTGGTGGAACGCTAGTTATAGCAGTCTCCCCCAGTTCACCTAATACCTTGGGATACCCCTCAGGAAATGGCCTCCCAGTACAGACTAGGTTTCCCTCCTGGTGTTCACGCATGGAACCAACCAGGCCCTGGAACTGGGCCTCAGACACCTTGGGACTCAGCCCACCCCCACTCCTTCTACTCAGAGACAGGTCATGGGGCTCCTCACCCATTCCACTACACTGGGACCTATCTGGGTTACTCCAAACCTCCCCTGCCTCATCTAGTTGGGGAAAACCTGAGCCACCCCCTTCCGGATCACTCCAAAAAGCCTCATCCGACCCTCTGGACTCCACCAAAAGGTTTGCCTCCAGCTCAAGCTCCCTGGAATCAGAGAACTCACACTCCACCGGGTGTTGGCATAGCTCTGGGAAACAGGGACTTAAAATATGCTCTCCAATAATTGCATCACACAGCCCCCCACAGTTGTTAACCAAGCTACCCTTTGCCTCACCATCCAGTACCTAACACAAGTACCCCACATCACTCTCCTGAGACTGGCAAGACAGTGTCTGACTGTCTCTGTCCCTCAACTCACACTCTTCTGGGTGGTCTCCACACATACATACCAGGCATTCTACCATGGGGGAACCCCTCTCCCTGCACCTCTCATCTAGAGTCAGTAGAGTGTCCCTCCCACCACTAGGAATATGATCCCCGGTGTCAGTTCCCCAATCCACTTCAGGGACACTGCACACCACTAGAGCTACCTCATAAACCTGAACCCCCTGGTGTATGTTAATCCCCTCCCTCAAGTCAGGCGCCACATCTCTGGGTGTGTGTACTACTCCCTCAGCACTAGATAACACAATTTTGCTGTCACCATCTGAGCTGGACTCTACCTCCAACCCAGCCAAGCTCACTTTCTGAGCTACACACATCTCTTTTTGCTTGGTTGAGACACTCAGGGCCTCAAGCCTCGCGAACTCCTCATCGAGCTCTCTCATTCTCAGCTCATATGCCAAGATCAATTTATTTTCTTCCAAGGCATAAGCTCTCCTGCTCTCCTCTGCCTTGGCCTGGAGCCTCATGACCTCCAGGGTATGCTTTCTGACCCTCTGGTTCTCCTCCCGCTCCTCTGAGGAAAGACTTCCAGTGGAATGGTTGCTGCCAGCCCGATAGAGCTACTCTTGACACAGGCAGATCCTGTGACCTGAAACCATCCCCTTGTGCATCCTCATCCACCTCGGCATCACCTGTCTCCCCAGCCTCTTTGGCCTCCCACCAGGCCCATAAGGCCTTCTGCAGCTCATCCTTCCAGGAGCTGCTCTTCATGGGACATCCACAAATCCTTGCAAAATTGTTTGAGCTGATCTACCCTGTAGGAATGCATTGCTTCAATATCAAACTCCAATTTTGCAGCCTCACTTGCTGGTTTCCCTTTCTGAGACATGGTGCGTGGATACTTTAAGGGTCACTCAAAAATAGAATAAAAAACTAAACACAGTATGTGGTTGCGTAGTGGTCTGCACTAAACTAGTGATGTACACCAATCACTGTGGGTCAAGTACAAATACAGGTTCAAATCCCACCGCTGACCACCAATGTTAGAAATGGGAGTCTCTAGTTGACAGAGGTAGGTACCTTTGTCCAAATAGGGACCCTTGCTTCTAGTCAGGGTAAGGGGGATACATGCAGAGGAAGGGTTGCGTCGAATCCAGTCTGTATGGGGAGTGATGCGTCGATTCTTCGTGACAGTTCCAGTCTGCAGGTGATACATCGGACAAACTTGCTGCACATGCACGATGTGTGGATATCCGGGATGTGTTGGTGATCGATGCGGCGGCGTCGAGCGGCGCGGCGTCAGTCCTCTTCAGCCGCGATCCCTTGATGCGTTGATTTCTGTAGTTCTTTGAGTTTCTTCTTTCTTCCAGCTCCCAAACAGCAGCAACAACCTCCAGAGGCCCAAAACTGGCACAGGCACCTCTTGGCAGGTCAGAACTCACAGCATCAGAGTTCAGGGGAGCTGGGGGTGAAGTCTTTGTGTCCCTGGGACTTCAGAACAGGAGGCCAGCACACTTCAGGCCCTTGGAGATCTCCTTCAAGCAGGGGACACAGCACACAGCAAAGACCATCTCCTTTCCTTGGCAGAAACAGCAACTGCAGGCCAACCCTAGACACACAGCAAGGGCAGTACTTCTCCTCAGTCTTTCCAGCTCTTCTCCTTGGCAAAGGTTCCTCTTGATTTCCAGGAATGATCTAAAAGTCTTTGGTTTTGGGTCTGATACTTATACCCCAAAATGTCTTTGTTCTCTTTGTGCAAGGGGCTCCGAGCCCATTTCAAACCAGTTCTGGGGGGCACTCTGCAAGTGTACAACAACATCCATTGTCAGTGTGAGCCTTGGCTCCACACACACCACAGGGGGGTGGAGCCAGCACTGTGGAAGGCAGGCACAGCCCTATTCAGGTACAGGTGCTACTCCTCCCACCACTCCAAATGCAGATCAGGCCTATTCAGCCCAGTGCTGACTCATCCAGACTCCTGGAGCCACTGCACCTCCCCAGCCCCTGTCACTCCAAAGTCAGACAGTCAATCCACAAACAGGCAGAGGCACACAGGAAGGTTGAACAAGAAAATAGCCACTTTCTACAAGTGCTATTTTCAAACACACAAATTAAAAACCATCTTTACTAAAAGATGTGTTATAAAATCATGAGTTCCATTTTTCTACCTCATCCCTATGGGAAGATATGCTTGTAAAATGTTACAAAGCATTCTCCATTCCGTCCTATGGGGCAAGATAGCCTTTCAATAGTGAAAAACGAAATTACCAGTATTTCACTATCAGGACATGTTACACACTCCAGTACATGTCCTACCTTTCACATACAGTGCACCCTGCCCAGGGGGGTACCTTGGGCCTAACATAGGGGTGCCCTATATGTAAGAAAAGGGAAGGTTAGGGCCTGGTAAGTGGGTGCACTTGCCAAGTCGACATGGCAGTTAACAAACTGCGTGCAGGCACCGCGGTGGCAGGCCTGAGACATCTTTTCAGGGCTACTCATGTGGGTGGCACAATCAGTGCTGCAAGCCCACTAGTATCATTTGATTTACCAGCCCTGGCACACTCAGTGCACTTTACTAGGGACCTACTGGTAAATCAAATATGCCAATCATGGATAACCAATCACAATAACAATTTACACAGAGAGCATATGCACTTTAGCACTGATCAGCAGCGGTAAAGTGCCCAGAGTCCTATAGCCAACAAACACAGATCAGGAATAAATAGGAGGAGGAACTAAGAAGTTTGGTGATAACCCTGCAAAAAGGGCCAATTCCAACACCATCTCTAACATAATTGTAAAGTCATGGGCTATATCTGCTTACTTGACTCTACTCAGCACCATTACATTTGTGGTTTCTCACTCCTCTGGATCAAAATTGCTATGTGTTTTGATCAAAAAGATCTGGGTCATTAGGTTTAAGGCAATATGCCAAAAACCAAAGAGACACCACATGGATAGCAAATATATAAGATTACTAGAGACAAGCACCATGCAGAATTCATTCTTTTGAAGAGCACAAAAAAGTGATGGATGAATTACTTGAATTAATCTCGGCCACTGGTAAATACTTGGGCTGCTTCCCAGTCCATCATTATTTTGCACACCATGCCACCTTAGTGTGTCAAAAAAACAGCAGCATCAGTCCCAAAAATTGGGGTGATCATGCAAAAAGAGGCATTTTCCTATGGTTCTTAATGTGATTGTGTGACAGAACACAATTTAGCTCTTTGCGCCAGACATTTAAAATGGCTAGTAAATTGAAGCTGCGTTTTACATTACGTTGTGTCCCTGTGTCAATCAATTGACTGGCAATTCTCCTTCAGCCCCTGGAAGTAACTACCCCTATCTTTTCTTCGTCATGTTCAAGCATCTGATTTTCCTAAGGAAGCTAAGAGATTGTTTTAGTGCCCCTCTGAAAAGTGTCTAAGTGCAAAAACACATTTTAATGAGCCCAATGTCTACCGCATGTTGATCTTATCTGGAACCACTCCTTGTCCTGTAAAGGAATGACAGATAATAAAACTTAGAATTGTTACTCAACATTTTTCTCACTCATGCTGTGCATAACCCCAATGCTGTGCAGCGGCCCTGATATATATCTGTTTTTTAATTATATATGGGATAAAGTACCTCCTGTCATACTTTAGAGGGATATAGCAAATCGCCTAGGAGTCCTATGACCACATAGAGGAATGAAGTGGAAAGCCAAGTTCCTTTATAAGGTCACAGAACTACACGATGACTTATTCTTATAATGTATGGCAGAGGGTACTTTATTCCTTATAATATATGGGATTCAGAGAAAGGGTGGATTTAGACATCTCACTTTCTCCTTAGTCATAAATCACAATGAGTGTGGTGAATCTATTGACAGAATGGGTACTTCCTACTCCTAACTTCTTGTCCCCAGGTTATTGGGCCCCTTTTGGGTCAAAAAAGATTTTGGATGAGGAGGTCTCACTCACATAATGTGGCATGCTCTATCATTGGCCACCTCATCCCACCATGATATGTTGATACTACCAGGGCAGGCTCGACCCCCAGTTAATGGAGTTCTTATGATATATTCTTTTCCTGGATAGAAAGAGGAAATAACAAGGATAAATAAAGATATTTCTCCTCGTTATGTCTCTGTTGGTAAGGCATACCATTTTGACGCATTCCCAGGTTACAAATCTTTGTAAATTGGGGAATGTGATAAAATCCATGGATGGATGCATGGGAAGGCTCATGCTCCAACCATGGAATGCCTTTCCAACGCAGACTAATGCAAGGCAGAGATTTGCGCTACCTTGCGTTACTCTGGATTTACTAAGCCATTCAGAGCCACGCAAGGCTTAGTATATCCTACTTAAGCCCTTTCGTTGCCTTGTGCTACCTTGGTGACAGAACAGCAAAGAAAGGGGTTAGTAAATCTGGCCCCAGGTGTATTGCTCTTTCATGTGAAACAGATAGGATGTTTGTAAACATGAAAAATGAAATTAGAATCTCTAGTGCAATATTAAACACACCAAAAGCAGTTAGATATTTGCTGCAAATATTACAAGTCAGATTAAAACAGAAAATACTTTGTTGCTCAGAATGTGTAGAAACATGCAGATTATATATTTCTTATAATTAGCTAAAGAATGGAAACATAAACATATTGCCATAAATATCTCCTTTATGCTCATCACTGTTTATCTAGAAGAAAAGAACACAAGGAAAAGTGTGTTTTATTTTCACTTTGAAATTGCTCTGTGACCTGCCTTTCCCCTTAGCTACTGTCTCTGGCAGCAAGCATTGTGAGGTCAGAACTGAACTGTAACAAATTAACGCTGGTTTCGGCTACTTTCAGTTCTTTATTACAAGTGAGTAGGTGTGTCACAAGTCACCTGTAATAAGGATATTAGAGACAGGCTTTTATACAGAGAATGCAGGATATAATGTAATATGTGACATTTGCATAAACAAGTGCACAAACATCCCTCAATGGAGCCCTATTATAAAGCTTTATTTGAGGGCCATATAGTTGATTCATACTGGTTGGGTCACATTTATCCTAATCGCTTCTCTTCTCACTCCTGGTATTCAGCAACGTGTAGGAAATACATTTTGACTATATTTGCAATTAATTTGTAGGGGCATTCTGTTCATTAGAATTGTTATACATTGTGCTTGTTTCTTTCCTCAGGCGTTGCACTTCTAAAATATTTAAATCTTATACTAAGTTAATTTACATGTATGCAGAATCAAGTGTGCCTTCAAGAAACGTTTGTTGAAGTGTGTGAGTATATGAGCTGAGGCTGTTGTGGAAGCTCTGACATAGAGCATTAAGCTTTTACCTTCTTTACCCTTCTGTCATGTCAGTGATTGCATGCCTCCACTGGCATCTAGTAGGGCTAGTGGAACAATGGACTTCTTGACCTGCATGACCTGACTCTAGACTGAATGTTTACATGGGACCTCCTGCCAATCAAGAAACAAACTGTCTGACAGCTAGAAATCAGGCATCAAGTGTAAAGAAGATGGTCCCTAAGAAAAAACGGAACAACAGTCTGAGAAGATCTGTCCCCAAACATTAGAGCGTATTGCCACCACTTGCTCTCCCCAAAACCACTGAAAACGGAATTGTTCAAACAAAGATGATAGAATGCATTGTCTGCAGGTCATGGTGATACACTTGTCCTTAGCTCACCAATAATCCAAACCTAGCCTCTCTCATCATAATCCGGCCATCCCAATCACTGGCTCACTAACCGTTCTAATATCATCCTGTCTATGAATGATACTGGAAGGAGATACAAAATCAGATTTTGATGAATGGCCACTACAACTATAGACATTACACAGATAATAATATGGAGTGCAGCGCTTGAAGAAGGCAGAAGAACCAATCTCATCTCCACATTGTGATCTTAGGCTCTCATTACAAGTTAAGGGGTAAATTTGGATCCGTGTGCAGAATTTGTTTACGCAGGAATCATAATAATATTTACCCGGTATGGCAGTTAGCCCACCCTATCCCGCCTAATGTGTAATGAAGGCCATACTATTTTAAGTGGTAGCATAAGCCCTCCAACACCCTGATACTAATCACCATCCGATCAGCCTGACACCATACTAAAGATAACAATACCTTCAATTTGTCTCACTATTTCTATATCAAGAAAGCATTTTTATAATATGAACGAAAAATTCTCATCACCTCCCACATTTTTATCTAATCTATCATGCGGATGAGGCCTCAAATATATATGTCAGTGTACTTAAAATATGCATTGATCAATGGTTTTCAAAGCACTTCATATTTACAATGACTATTCTTAAGTTAATCTTTGTTATATAGCACAAATTCCCCGAACTAGAGTGTCAACATGGGTATTTAATTGTACTACGCTGTACATCAGATATGTTTTCTAGTTGGGTACAATGTAGCATTCAAAAGCAATTACTATAAATGCAATATTGTATCACACTGTTACATATATTGCTGAATATAATTGAAAAAATACAAGAATTGTAGGTTTTCCTTTAATGTTATAATATAATGTTGTATTGAAAATAATGTCATTACCTGCTGCTTTATCATTACCTATGCTGTTCATATCTGGGAAACATGTAAGACATTTAGGATATGGCTCAAACAAACTTTGCAATATAACGGTTGCTGTTATTTAAAGCTAATATTGTTTTAATTGATATTAGTAAAGAAGTTCAAAGAATACTGGGACTATGATGTTATTGTTTGTAATGCTATTGAAAACTCTTTCCATGTAATGTAAGCCAGACTTTAAGCTTTGGAAACAGTTAAGATTTACTATGGAATCTTCTAAGATTTAAACGCATTCAGGCAGAAAATTCTTATAATCGACAGATTTGAGAAGATGGTGAACAAATGAACTTACGAATACAGCTCCTCACAGCCTTGCCTTTACATTCCATAAATAGCACAAAGGGTTGCAGTGTAATCCTTCTGCTAGTGACACTGTAGGATCATGGCCAATACCTTGATCCATCCTTGAAGCAGACTGAATCTTATCTAGCTGCTTCAGACGGTGGCCCTTTTGAACACAACTCACTGGTTCTTTTCACTCAGAGTAGGCAGATAGGTGCTGTATTTTGCAGACAAACACACTACTGCGGCTCAAAGAAACAGTGATCCACAAATATCCCCTTTCTGTCCTGCACTGTTAAATATCAGGCATCCTAGTCTTGTTTCGGATTAATTAACAGGAGAGTTTAGCGGATGTTTATCGTATTGGGTGCTGAGGCTGAGAGCCTATCTCTAAAAGCACTGGAGAGATAGTGCCATAGAATAGGCCTGCTTGAGGTTTGATAAAGTTTAAAGAGTGCTCAGAGCTCTGAAACATGGACAGTATTGAGCCTAGAAATCAACCTTAATGAAACCTGGAAACATTTAGAAATGCCCTTGTGTAAAACGCACTTGCTGCAGTCAGGCTGAGTGCAGACAATGTGGCGAGAGCCAAGGAATCAACATTTGTCCTGCATAAAATAGCCAACACTGGACAAATCAGAGGGTTTCTTGGAACCCCGAGGCTTTAGCTGCAGAAAATAATAAAACCACTTTTCTTTAGGCTCCCACGCTCTTGTGACATTATCATACAATATGAGTGAAGCTGTTGTACATCTTGCTCCATTCACAATTCTGCCCCTCATTCTCTCAGGATGCCTTCCTTCCAAGCCATGCTGTATATGCAGTAATGCACAGGGTGACAGGCCAGGCTAATCTCCATTTTTACTCAGCTCTCACGAAACGTTGTCCTTCTTGGCAAGTATAGCCACGAACTGTGCGAGGAAGTTTGCAACAGTGTGCCTTTGTTGAGTATCGATGGGAGGGTGTTGATGGTCTCAGCGCTCAGCAGAAAGTCATTGTACCATCGCTTTAATACAGAATGCAACATACAGGACGCTTCGAACTAAATTCAGAAATAAAGATTGATTAATTCTGAAAAAAACGATTTACAAATAAATCCAGGAATAGCAGATCCTATACTTCAGCATATGTTTTCATTATTTTTAATCAGATTAATTCATAATTAATGCTATTTTAACACGCATTCGTGAATCGGCCCTTGTACATTACACTTGCACACAACTTCCTAAAAAATAATCGAGTACTATGAAGGCGGGGTTAGCACACTTGAGGGATCAAAGGCTGCCTAGAGGAGGTAAACTATCGAACAGGGATGTTGAAAGAAGTGTGTACCATGAAATATTCTGTGTGATATGTCTCTGAAGTACAACGTTATTGGAAGTCGAGGCAAGATGGCGGCTGTGAGTACAGCCGTGTGAGCTCGAGCTCCCGGAGTTTGCTCTACCCCATATGTCCTATTATCCTGCTATGAGTTGAGTGAACACAAAGGCGGCTTGATTCATCGGTCTTTTCTTGCAACCTGGAATAAGCAACCTGAAGGTGTTTTTGTGTTGGCGGCATGATAAAGAATTGAAAAATACTCACGGGTATGCTTTCAAGTGTTTGGTCCGCGGCGGTACTGGCCCGGGTGTCTCTCCTACTGCGGCTGGAGCTGTTGTGGCGGATTTCCGGAGAGACGCGCGTCTGTGGGTCACGGAGGTCACGCACGAAAAGCGGGCGGCGATCTGGAGTTGGCTGTTTGGTGCGCTATGATACAATGCCCCCTAAAACCGTACGTGGTAAAGCCCAAAACATGATGGAAGCCTCAGGCATTGAAGGATTACGGGACGGAGAGAAGAAGGGCGATTCGGTCCCGTCAAAGAAGGACAGCTGCCTTGTGGAGAGTAGCGGTAAGAAGAAAGTTCCATCTTTGTTCTTTACAAGTAAATTAAAGAAACAGTCCCCTCCAGTGCAGGGAAGTCCCGGGAAGGCTCAGAGTGGCAAGAATGGTAAAAGGGGAGAGAATCTACAGCTAAACAGTGCATCTAACCAAGACAGCTCAGATGGTGACATCCCTGTGGGTGAGAAAGAGAATGACGGGGGCACTGTCGGTGATATGCTTAAAACTGTTGAGCCGGTCCTCGAAGCTACTCAATTGATAAGATCTCCATGCAATGCTGTAACTTTAAATCTGTCGACCAATCTAATGAAGGATCAGGAATATATATACTTGGCAATCAAGAGGTTCTTAAGGATAAAGACAATGTATGCGACCAGCTTACAGCTAAAGAATTTGATTCAGGAGACTATTTTTTTTCATTGTCTGATCCCTCCGTTACCTCAGAGGATGAGTGTGAAACAAAAATACAGGCCAAGCAAAAAGTTGGTTCTTTTATCAGTGGGCATAGGGGGTTGAGTAACTCACAGCTGAATGATCCTGGGACTGACTTAACAGGCACACCTGAGAGCAGCCCTAGAACTGTGCGCAAGAGAGATGAGCCTCGCACTGGATTCCAGTCCACTGAAAATATAGAACCCCTACAATGGGATTATTCCTTTCTAGGCGAGTCTGGGATAAATGGAGAGGTTAAGGAGGCGCAACCAAATTTATCGGCCCTCGAGAAACCAGAGGACATTTCACTTGCTGTTATATATAAAAGCATAATGGCTCATAGGGAAGAGACGCATATTGAAAGTCAGCGCACGCAGGGAGCTTGTCGCAAATTGCAGAACTCTGTAAGAAGAATTGCCAAATCATGCTCCGAATTTGTTGAAAGGTTTAACGAGGCTGAAACACGCATCTCAAATTTGGAGGATGAGCTAGCTACGCAAAAGGCAGCAACGGAAGCTCTGCGTACAGCGAAAGATGATACCCTTTGGAAACTCACAGATTTGGAAAATCGTCTACGGCGTAATAATCTGCGGGTCTTGGACATCCCTGAGGGGGCCGAAGGGCAAGATGCTCGGAAGTTCATTATTGAGCTTTTTTCGGAGGCCTTTCCGGGGTTAACTCAATGGGATTGGAGTAGGGAGAGCCAGCGGGCACACAGATTTCCCTTTATACAGCGCACTAGACCAGGGCAGGCCACTCCTCGACCTAGAGCTATTTTAATAGCATTAAATAATTTTCTGGCCCGTGAAGCAGTCTATGACTTGGCTCGTCCTGATCGGAAAAAAATGGAAAAGGGATAGAATTTTTGTGCGCCCAGATTATTGTCCTCTAACTGTTGAAAAGAGATGGCAGTTACGACAACTTATTACGCCGTTTCAGGACAAGGGTGCACAAGCTTATCTATTAAACCCAGCTAAGCTGAAGGTTATATATAAGGAGCAGGTGCGATTCTTCACTGCTGAATTGGCTGCTAAAGAATACCTGCAATCTTTGTAAATTTTCGTATAAGCAGGGAGAATAAAAAGGAGGGAGGGTTGTAAAATAAGACTAATGTAAGACTAATGTAAGACTAGGCTATAGATGGCAGGATATATAGGATGTTTTCATTTTTTTCTTTTTCCCTTGTTCCTTCCCTTTTAGCGTTTCCTGTTCTACTTGATGGGAGATATGGTTGGGGAGGGTCGGGGGGTGGTTTAATATAGGATGGGGTAGAGCAACCCGGGGGGGGGGCAGAAGCTTGTTTCATCTTGGAGACCTTGAGTCTCTCAGCCTCGTGTTTGGGTGAGGGTGGGGGAGGGGCAGGGCCTCGCTCGAGGCCCTGTGTGGGCTTTGGGGGGTGTGGGGGTAAGGGAAGGGAGGGGTTGGGTGGGGGTGCGACACAGCGCCGGCTCGAACCGTGTTTGGGTGAGGAGGGGGGGGTTGGTGCTGGGGGCTGGGGGGAGGTGGAGGTTGGGGGGTGGGGGGGGAGTAGTAGCAAAAATAATCCATGATGGTTTGATAAAGAGAAACATGAAATTCAATGGTTTTAAGCACACAGTATATGAGCAGGAAGATACAGGGAAGATAGATGGGGGATAGCGGTATAATGGGTGGTATCCGGTTCTGCTCCCTGAATGTAAGCGGTCTGAATAATTATAATAAAAGGCAACGTGTCACCAATGAGCTGCGGGCACTTCAGACTGACCTGATATGTATACAGGAGACCCATATACCATGGGCCAAAAGGAAACTATTGGCGGAATTAGGCCTGACAGTTTTAGTATCTACTGAGCAATCCACCACTATACGGGGGGTAGCAATTCTCGCGAAGAATCATATACAAGGGACAGGAAGGGCATTGGCAGACAAACAAGGGCGGTGGGCTATAGTGGAATGCAGGATAGGAGGCCAGATATATACGATATGCTCTATATATGGTTCTAATCTTGATGAGGCCCTCATAATTGAAGGGCTAAATGTGGAATTGGCGCTGTGGCCCACTCCATTAATTGTATGTGGTGATCTAAATATGCACCTTGAGCTTGATGCGCTACAAGATGATAGTAAACCTTACAGAGGAAGGAAACCAAGGGTATTTAAGGCTTTACAATCCTTATTGGCTGATCACGGACTGGTGGACGCATGGGCTACGCGGAGAGGTATGGATGCAGGGTATACTTTTTACTCCCACCCGCACAAGAAATTAGTAAGACTTGATTATTTTTTTGTATTGGGTCCTCTGCTATCGAGAGCCAAAATACAAGTGTATCCACGGGTGTCCTCTGATCATGGACCCTTGGTGTTGAACCTTTGTATTGCTAGGACTGGAATCAAACCGCGATCTTTTTCATTCGATAGGAAGTTATTATTGGACGAAAGTTATATTGCACATATGCAGATATGGATTGAGCAATTTTTTGCCATAAACCGCAATTCTGCAGGGACTGGGTGCGTATGGGATGCTTTCAAAGCGGGTTTTAGGGGGGAGACCCTTAGCTTTGGTATATATAAGCAAAAACAAAGGCGAGTGATACTACAGGAATTATACGCGTGTCTTACGGTAGCGGAAGAAAAACTCATGCAGGGTATACATCGGGGCCAGGAGATTACAGCCCTGCAAACGGAAGTAGCTCGGGGTAAAGCCAAAATTAATCAGCATTGGAGCAAAGAGATAGCTAAGAAATATTCTATTAATAGGAATCTAAATTATGAATATGGGGAGGCAACTGGACGCTGCTTGGCACAGAGATTAAGATCTAAATAAGCAGCTCAGAGGATCAGCTCAATGGTAGATTCCAGGGGCAATATAGTAGAAACCGATGTTGGGATTATAAAGGTGTTTCATGATTTTTATGAGGCACTTTATACCGGGGAGGGTTATGATTCACATGCTGGGGAATCTCTGTTACAGAACTGTTGTAATAATCTGGATACGCAGGATGCAGAACTACTAGAAGCCCCTATCATTTGGAGGAGCTGGAAAGAGCTATTAATAGCTTAGCTTTGGGCAAAGCTACAGGGCCCGACAAACTCCCATTGGAAGTTTATAAAACTTTTTGGGGAGTATTAAAGACCGATATGTTAATCACCTTTCAACAGGCCCAAGCAGGAGCTGCCCCCCTAACTTGGGATGAGGCTAGCATTATTGTATTTAAAAAAAAAGATAAACCGGCTGATCAACCTGGCTCATATCGGCCTATATCGCTCTTAAACTCAGATGGTAAAATCTATGCCAAGATTTTAGCGACCCGGCTGGCTGAAGTAATAACCCTGCTGGTGTCATTGCGGCAACATGGGTTTATCCCCGAGAGGGGAACAGCCAATCATATCAACAGGGTTGTAACCTTGCTAGATATAGCTAATACCACGGGGAGTGAATTTAGCTTGATATTATTAGACGCCGAAAAGGCATTTGACCGGGTTGCCTGGGAATTTTTATGGGCTCTATTGCGTGGTATCGGTTTTAAACAGAACTTTGTCACGCTATACAAGTTTTATATCGTCGTCCATTAGCTAAAGTCTGCATTATGGGCCTGGAATCTAGCCCAGTACACATCTCGCGGGGAACAAGGCAGGGATGCCCCTGCTCCCCCTTGTTGTCTCATTGTATATAGATCCGTTTAAAAAAATGTTAGAACGAAGTGCAGGGATAGAGTCGGTAATATGGAGGCAGGAGCACTTTCGCGTGTTTGCGTATGCAGATGATGTGGCAATGGTAACACCGAATCCTATCACTGCTATGCCAGAAATAGAACAGTTGGCGGTAGAGTTTGGGGCTGTATCAGGATATAAACTCAATGTGGCAAAGACACAAATATTATGTTCCAACATCTCTATATTTGATGACCAGCGGGTTTTGAACGAGGTAACATATTTAGGGGTCAAGTTGAGGACTTGTTTAAAATCACTGGTTGAGGTTAATTGGTGTAACATTTTAAATGATGTGCGAAAGCAATTCGACCGGTGTGAGTGTTTACATCTTTCACTTGTGGGACGCTGTAATGTCCTCAAAATGTTGATACTGCCAACATTTTTATACTTTTTTAGATCTGTACCATTAGAAATTCTCTGTCCCCAACTCGCAGTATTACAATCAATTTGTGCTAGGTTCCTATGGGCCCAGGGTAAACCCCGCAGAATTATGCGCTATATGACCCTCCCTCAGGAGAAAGGAGGCTGGGCCGTTCCTGATTTTATCTTGTATCATTATGTATGTATTTTGCAACACATGAATATTTTATTAACAGGTGCAGAACCAGCTAGCGCTGCCGAACCCCCTCGATCTATCAAATGCTATTGGGCAGTGATGCCAAAAGTCGATTGTTTATTAATGTGGAGCCAAGCTACTACAAGAAAACCAGGTTTAAGGTTTTACATACCGCCTATAAGGTGTGGAAAGCGGTGCGAAAGTATTATGGATTAGAGAGGATATCTCAGTACACCCCTCTCACAGCTACGACACTCCTTCCACCGATATTTTGGGATAGGATTATAGATAGATGGCGGATTAATGGGATTCATTTTATTGGAGATCTATAGGCCAATGGGGGATTAATGTCCTTTGAAATGCTAACAGATACATTTTATCTTAATAGGTTCGAATTTTTTAAATATCTACAGGTGCGTGACTATTTAGGAAAACATCGGTGGAATATGGCAGGAAATCCTGTTATTGAAGCTGTGAGGAAGAATGCACGCATTGGAACATTGTACAATTTATTGTTAGATACCAAGGGTGACGATTTAGAGAACCATAATACAAAATGGGACAATAGGCTGGGCTGTGTTGGCACACGGGTAGAAACCTCCATTGAGATGGCGGGGAGATTGTTAATATCTGCCAATCTCCAAGCACAACATTATAAGACCGTGTTTAGTCTCTATTATACCCCAGCCAAATTGTCTAAATGGGGTGGTATAAATGATGGGAAATGTTTTCGTTGTGGAACAGAAGAGGCCGATATTGTACATATATTTTTCACATGTAGGCATCTAATGAACCTGTTTGGGCATATAGAGAAATTCTTAGCGGACATCTTGGGGGGCCCAATCAATTTGTCACCTATTCAGGTACTGTTGGGGGTAGCTGAGAGAGAGGGATTGGATCAACTGGCCCATAAATATAGGTACCTGATTTTTCTCGCTACAGCTGTGGCTAGGCTATGCATTGCCTCAATGTGGCTTCAGAAAGAGGCGCCAACCTTTGAATTATGGAGGGCTCGATTTCTCTCCATGTTTAATATAGAATATAGTTTATATGAATTTAAAGCTATTCGGAAAAAGAAATTAGGCATGGAGATTTGGGGGCCGGGGGTGTCTTTTATGGATGAATGAGGTTTTAGCTTGAGGCGACTCTTTTATGGTCCTATGCACCTGCACTTTAATGAACTTCATGTATTTAGTCCTGTAATCTATTTGTAATTCTGTGTAAATGCTTTTTAAGGCTTCCTACTGTTTGTGCGTATTTTAAACCATTGTGTTAATGTATTGTAATGTATTGTAATTATCATGGATTAATAAAAAAAACAACAAAAAAAACTGTACTATGTACAGCCTGCAATAAATCTAGATTTTGGAAACAAAAAAAAACAAAAAAGAAGTACAACGTTATTAAAAAGAAAACAATGTGTAAACATAGCAGCCAGTCCTCACACTTTACTGCATTCATATTTGTATATGACAATTCGGTGATAGCCATATTAGCCATTACATGGACGTTGTCCGGATTCCGCATAGTAAAGGTGAGTGAGCGAGTGTGTTGACTTGTCCAGCACTCACTGTGACCATAATCCAATTAAGGTGCTAGCTGAATGAGGAAGCCTAGAAAAGTGAACTGCCTTCCCTCCTGTAATATCTGTGCTTTTTAGAAACCTCGGTAACTTAAGCTGATCACTGATGCAATGGATGTTTACAATCAGATGGATCCAGAGATGTGCCCCCAGACTACAAATCATAGCCAAAAGTTTGGTTCTGTCAGAATATTCAGAGAATTAGATATTTGCAGGTAGTCTGTCTCAAAACACTCCTTCCACAAACACATTAATTGATGCTAATTTATTCTTAAGTACACAATACCCTTACAATATAGTGTCTCTTTGTAAGTAATATATTTGTTTGCAGTAGCTCAGTTTACTACATAGACAATTCGCTTTTTTGTATGCTTTTGAGAGCAGAAAGAGAAGCAGATGTGCACTGCGCGAGCGAGCATTTGTTGACATGGTGTGGATGCAAATTTAAGTGAACTGATCTAATTGATGTAGATTCTAATGCACCGCTACATTTAAAGCATTGGTGATCTTTTGGAGCATTTTGGGAGGAGGCTATGGCGACTTTGTGAGCTGATGATCTGCTTTGAATTCACTGATGAGTCTATGATGTCTCCATATGCTGTTATGAGGTAGACTTTGATGATAAAGTACCACAATTAACTTCTGGCGTCAAAACATTAACGGAATGTAAGTCTGTATCGCCCAAAAGAGGCTGGATCAACCAATGGACACTTGAAACCTAAATAGAACTATATATTTGGGTGGAAAGACAAGATCAAATAAGAACAAATCGATTATTTAAAATTTTTCACATGCACGAGCACCTTTCACACTGCACACAGAGCACCTTATTTTGATGAATCCTTGTTTTGGATGATTTATATCTATGTAGTGAATTGAACTACTGCAAAAAAATATAATGCTTTAAAAGAGGAACTATATTGTATGGTCATCTGTGGTTTAGAATAACTGTTTCGAGGCAGACTACCTGTAAATATCTAATTCTCTTTCAGTATTTCAAACAGAATCAAACGTTTGGCTATGTACTGCAACTAACCAAGGTTCCGAAGAACACAGGGTAACCCCATGTTATATTGTGCCCAGACTACAAATAGCAGAACAATCCTGGTGGGGCATTGGAATCCGGGAACCACTAGCAAACTGACTCCTATGAAGCAAAGTTCGATAGTGTCCTTCAAATACACTGATGTCCTTTACCTTACACTTTTCATGCCTCTGTAGAACAATACATTTAACACAAGTCAACACATCCCGCTGATGGTTTATTCCCATGGCTCATTGTGGTAATAAGTCTTGTTGGCCTGGGTAGAATTTCATAAAAGTTGCTGAGAAGTGTGATGGAATGCTTGCGGTACGCTGAATGCCCGTAAATTTCTGAGACGTTTATCCACATGAACACAACTAATTCTTTAGAAACTCAATCAATCAATCAAGTGGCTTGTAAAGTGCAACTACTCACCAGTAAGGGTCTCAAGGCGCTGGGGGGAGCTGCTGGTCCGTGGAAGGTGCTGTGGTTCAGTCGAAGAGCCAGGTCTTGAGGTCCTTCCTGAATTGAGGCAGAGACTGTGATTGCCCGAGGTGGAGAGGCAGGGTGTTCCAGGTCTTTGCTGTGAGGTAGGAGAAGGATCTTCTTCCGGCTGTGGTCTTGCGGATACGTGGAACGGTAGCCAGGGCCAGTTAGGTGGAGCAGAGGTCTCTGGTGGGTGCGTGGAATGCGAGGCGATTGTTGAGGTACCGGGTCCTGCATTGTGTAGGGCTTTGTAGGCATTTGTGAGGAGCTTAATGGTGATTCTTTTGTTGACTGGGAGCCAGTGAAGGTCTCTCAGGTGGCTGGTGATGTGGCTGCGGTGGGGGATGTTGAGGATGAGTCTAGCTGAGGCGTTCTGAATGTTCTGCAGTTTCTTGAGGAGATTCTGGGTGATGCCAAGGTAGAGTGCATTGCCATAGTCAATGCTGCTGCCGATGAGTGCGTGGGAGATCGTCTTTCTGGACTCGGTGTGGATCCACTTGAAGATCCTTTGGAGCAGGCGTAACGTGTGGAAGCAGGATGCTGAGATGGTATTGATCTGGTGGTTCAGGGTGAGCAAGGAGTCCAGGATGATGCTGAAGTTTTAGGCATGGTCAGTGAATGTGGAGGGTTCCAAGTGCTGCAAGCCACCAGGAGTTGTCCCAGGAGGAGGGGGTAGAGCCCATGATGAAGACTTCAGTCTTCTCAGAGTTGAGCTTGAGGCAGCTGTTCTTCATCCAGGTGGCGACAGCCTTTATCCCATCGTGGAAGTTGTTCTTGGTGACTGTGGGTTTGCTGGTGAGGGAGAGAATCAGATGGATGTTGTCAGCATAGGAAACAATGTTGAGTCTGTGGTTCCTGATGATGGCTGCGAGTGAGGCCATGTAGATGTGGAAGGGAGTGGGGCTCAGGGAGGAGTCCTGAGGCGCTCAGCAGCTGATATTTGTGGGTTCCGAATGGAACTGTGGTGGTCTGACTCTCTGTGTTCGCCCGGTGAGGAAGGAGCGGATCCATTACAGGGCTTTTGTGCAAGTGCTGTTCAAGTCGCATATAAATAATGCACAATGTGTATATTTCAGTACAATTTATTTACAAATTAAGCTTTACTGAGTTCCAAAATACTAATATAGTTATCTATGAATTTGTTAAATGATGCACTTTATATTGAATTTGGTTGTTAACTACTTTTTGTAAATATTCTTTAGACTTCCAGATCTGTCAGAGATTGTTTTCAATATTCAAATGTCAAATGGAGGAACCCGCAAGATTACAGATATCTACTGGAAGAGCAATTTTGCACCAACATTTCGTGGCTGCATAAAATGTACAGTTGTAATTTCTGCATGTTCATACCTGGAAGAGAGATCATTATTTTTGTGATACCTCTACTTTACCCTGCTTTGTTTGCGGGATTTAGAACACTGTCCACTAAGTCACAACTATTTAGTATCACAGCGGTTGTTCTTTTCTCCTAAAACATACTGTGCATTGGTTTCCTATATGTGACTTAGCCATCTTTTCAGTAAGACATGGTAGAGGATACAGAAAAGACATCAATGGCAAGAAAGATCACTATCATATGTGGGCTGCAGTGCATATTTACCCCACCCTTATATATGAAAAATATATGGTTACATAGAGCACCTTTGTACTCTGGTAAATTGCAAGAAAAAGTGCCACAGTGACAGTTACAAAGAAACTTATGTCAATGTATATACAAAGAGACATTTTTCTTGAACGCAACTTCTTGTGAAACGCCACTTTATCATATTTTGGCCTTGGAAAGTGATAGCGAGGTCAATCAAAGGTATTTTCCACTTAGTTTTAAATATAAAATTCAATGGCGAAATCAGATTTTGATAACTTAATGGACAAGTAACTTTATAAAAGTTTACTTTGCCATGTCTAAGAGTAAGCTTATTTAGAAGGGCTGTGGATCACCGTCCTGATCCTGTCACTGAATTCACATACTGGCTGACTGTTAACATCCCTCTTATCAGAAGACAGTGGCTTTGCCTCTGGCAGCAGAAAGGCAAGAGTGGTTTTAATAGTGGACACATGGCATGGATTAGCTATCTGGAAGTAGGTGAGAAGAGTTGGCATCACAAAGGGAA
The DNA here is from genome assembly GCA_963921515.1 of Calotriton arnoldi. Taxonomy (NCBI): domain Eukaryota; kingdom Metazoa; phylum Chordata; class Amphibia; order Caudata; family Salamandridae; genus Calotriton; species Calotriton arnoldi. Next base: position 642,231 of record CAWUFW010002950.1, read on the forward strand.
GCACTGATTGCTCTTTGAACTGCAAATTCCAAATAGGGCTCTGAGGAATAAAAAATATTAATTACAATTCTCCATAGACTTTTAGTCGCTGGTCTCGGCAAGAGCGAATATCAGCTCTAGTACTGGCAAAGGGAGGAAACCTCATCTCCAGAGGGAGTGGCTAGAGTAAGAGGCAAGGATCCTGCTGTTGAAGACAGGCATTTTGGAAGAAGGATCCTGGGAAAAGTTGCAGTAAACTAAGAAAGGAACTGTCAGAAAGTTATAACTTAGTAGTGTGGATCCACTCTTCCACTCCTCACGGAACTACCTCTGGCCACACCCAATATACAATTTTGGACAATAGTAAAAGCGGGGAAAGGGGAATGGGTTAAGAGAGAAAACACGGGCACTGGAAAACACCATTCTGACTCGACAGTCAGCCTGCGCATTGATGTCTGTAGGTTGGAATGTTTATCTAAAGACAACAGATATCATACTTATCCTCCATGACTAATCTGCATCAAACCTTAACAGTGAAAGGATACACCTTAAAGATATCTCTGTGTAACTCACTTGTGTGTTATTTGAATGAATCAGACTTGCTAAAACTGAGACTTTGAAGTTGTAGCTAACTACAAATCAATCCCAAGCATTCTCTATCAAAATCTTGGGAAGAAAACTGAAGTCATTCTTTGCCAGGAAGGGAGGTTATTAATTTGAGAATGGGAAACTCTAACTTAATAAGCACACCCTGGTTAGGTATGTACACAAATTTCAGTGAAGCTCTTCTCAACCCCTGGTAGGTAAGGCATAATTAGCAGTACCTACCAGTACCAATAATTCAAACTCCAAGAAACAACACAATAAAAATCCGAAATCAAAAATAGAGAACAATATAACAACAAAATAGACATTAAAATACTTACAGCCACATAAGAGGAAATGGAGATATGAATTTTTTAAGATTTAAGTCAAAAGGTGCCTAGAACTGTATAACATGATTGAAAAATATCAGTCTATGGTTAATTGGGACCTAGGCAACATTTCAGTTCACTTGTGATGGAGTAGAGGTCGGATGCAGGAATTGAGTCACCCTGGTCAAAGATTTTACCTTCTGATTTACACTTTTTGTGGAAGTCAAAATCTTCCAGTTGGGCAAAGTCAAAAGCTGAAGATGGCAAGGGTCCTTTGAAGTGAGATACTTTGTCCTCATCGAGCTCCCACTAAAGCCCTTAGTCTTGGCTCCAAAACTTCAAAGCAGGACAAACGAGAATTTTGTGCCCCCAAGTGTTTTCACTACTGGGATAGATTAGCTGCCTTGGACTGGTCAAAGGTTTTACTATCATTCCTAGGTGTTTTTTTTGTCCTCAAAATGCTATGGTAAAGCAAGACTAGAAGCTGCAGCTGTGTATACAATGAGGGGTATCTCAACCCACCCTTTGGAGTCTTGTGCACACGCACAAAAATAAACCAAGAAACATGACTCTTGAGGGATACATTTATTCTTTGTGTGTCGACAGTAATATCTGAATTATTATTGGACTTTTCACACACTTTAACCAAACCATGCTCAATTGTATTAATTCATCCTAACACTTCTTAGTTGTAACTATAGATCAATTTTTTAATTCATCATTACTTGTTTTAAATCAAATTACGAGATTTTATAAAAACACAAAACAAAACACGCTGTCCTCATATACATAAACAATGGTGCATAGGCAACCCAAAATATCTTTCTTTGTTGGGTCTGTTGCAGCGTGAAGCAGTACATAAAATTCAATTATTGTATGCTTACTGTTAGACCTGGCATCCTTGGCGTGGGTCTCCCTTCCATTTTTTCGTAATGCCTCCACTGTTACCGATATGTTTTGCTGGACTAGATGCTCACGGGCACTTTGCCGCTGCTAATCAGTGCCAAAGTGCAAGTGCTCCCTATCGTTAATTGATATATGTATTAGTGACTCCATGATTGGATGATTGGTTTACTTGTCAGTCCCTAGTACCGTGCACTCAGTGTGCCCAGGGCTTGTAAATCCAATGCCGCTGGTGGGCTTGCAGCACTGGTTGTGCCACCCACAGAAGCAGCTTGTAAAATGTGTCTCAGGCCTGCCATCGCAGAGCCTGTGTGCAGCCTAGGGCTGCCATGTCGACTTGGTGAGTACACCCACTTACCAGTCCCTAAACCTTCCCTTTACTGCATGTTGGTCACCCCTAAAGTAGGCCCTAGGGCAGGGTGCATTGTAAGTATAAGGTAGGACATGCCCTGGTGTGTGTGGCATGTCCTAATAGTGAATTACAGCCATTTTCGTTTTTCACTATTGCAAGGCTACCTGCTCCCCATAGGCCAGAATGGGCAGACTGACTATTACACCTTATAGTCAGAACTGACCCAGGGAACATGGTAGAAAAACGAATTTAGTATGCCTGAACTCAGGATGATAAAATACATCTTTTAGTGAAGTTGGTTTTAACATTCTGTGTTTGAAAATACCACTTTTAGAAAGTGGGTATTTTCTTGCCTAACTATCCAAGCCTGCCTCTGCTAGGTTGTGTATTCCTTGTCTGGAGATTGAGTGACAGGGGCTGGGGGTGGCTACAGGAGACAGGGTGAGTCAGCGCAGGGCTGAATAGAAAGATCTGCATCCAGAGTGGAGGGAGGAGTTGCACCTGGGTCTGAATAGGGCTGTGCCTGCCTTCCACAATGCTGGCTCCACCTCCTGCCGGGCGGCTGAGCACTCGGCCCCACATTCTGAAAGGAAAGAGGGAGTCAGAAAAACAAAGTGCTCCAGGACTGACCAAAACTGGTTTTGGGCTAGGCAGAGGCCTCTCTGCCTTCAGAGAACAAAGAGAAACTGTGTATAAAAAGGGGACCCAGACCCCTAGGAAATTAGATCACTTTTGGGAACAAGAAGAAACCTTTGCTGAGGAGCGGAACCAAGAAAGAAACTGAGGAGAGACTATCCCTAAGCCTGAAGTGCTGCTTGGGGGATTGGCCTGCAGTGGTTTGCCTGACTGCCAAAGAAAGGAGAAAGGAACTTTTGCTTTGCTGTGACTTTCATCAACTTGTGAAGGATCTCCAAGGGCTTGGAAGCGAGCTTGCCCCCTGACCGAAGTCCCAGGACCATTGGGCTTCACCCCCTTTGTGAATTGCTGCTGGAAACTCTGTTTCAGTGGCTACAGAGGTAGGGAGCTGTGACCGACTCTCACGACCGACTCAGTGTCCTGTAAGCACCGCATCGAAGTACCGTCTCGCCCTGCAACGCACGGCCCTGGTCTCACCGACTCCGTCAACGAGCCGCTGCCTGCACCGCATCGAGGGACAACGCGTCCTGCAACGCTTCGCTACGCCAAACCGAACTGGTCCGACCGACACGATCACTGCTGCTGAGTTCGAGTCCTGTGACCGCACCGGAGTTGGGCACCGCTCGCACGCTTTGCGACGCACTGCCCGACTCGCACCGCTGTCCGGACTGATCGACGCCAGCTCCTGAATCCGGCTCCGTCGCCGCACCGCAACCTGCCAGCACCGCCTCGAAGCACCGTCTCGCCCTGCAACGCACGGCCTTGGTCTCACCGACTCCGTCCTGATGACGTCAACGAGCCGCTGCCTGCACCGCATCGAGGGACAACGCGTCCTGCAACGCTTCCATCTTGCATCGCGATCGCGAGGTACAGCCATCCGGCTCGCACGCCCGTGCCTGCCGCTTCAAGTAAAAGGTACTGTGACCGAGTCTGTCTACGCTGTGTTGGCCCGTCTCGACGCGGTCAGCTGGATTTGTTAGACTCTGTTTGTTCTCGACATCACCATAGCCGGAGGAGGCTACCGACTCGCACAGAACCTTGAATTAAGCCTTTTTGATCAGAACTAAGCACTCTTGACAGTATGGTGGATTATTTTTGTCGTTTATGGTCTTGTGATAAATCTATATAAAGTATACCTATTTTTATAAATATATAACCTGTGTGGTGTCCATTTGTAGTGTTGTCACTTGATTACTGTATGTGTTCACAAATGCTTTACACACTGCCTCTGAACTAAGCCTGTCTGCTCGTGCCAAGCTACCAAGAGGGTGAGCAGGGGTTATTTCAGGAGTGTACCTACTTTCCCTGACTAGACGCAAGGGTCCCTATTTGGACAAAGGTACCTACCTCTGCCAACTAGAGACCCCCAAATCTAACATTGGTGGTCAGCGGTGAGGATTCTGGACTTGCATTTGTGACTCATGTACAGTGATTGGTGAACACTACTTAGTGAGTGCAGACCAAAACGCAACCGCATACTTTTATAGCATTTTTCCTGGGATTTCCTATTTTTGCAAATGCCAAGTTCAATCACTATGGAGAAACCAGCATCAGTAGCCTCTGTTGAGTGTGATTGGGAAGAAGAGAGGCTAGAATGCTACACCCTCAAGCAGCTCAGGCAATTCTGCAAAAAGTTTAAAGTGTCCATGACCGGGCTCTCCAGGAAGGAGGACCTCCAAAAGGCGCTGAGGGCCTGGGTCGAATCAAGGAGTGCCCCTGTGGAGGGGGCTGAGAATGCAGAAGGGCAGCTGGAGGGGCTATTGGGTCTAGGGGCTAGAAGACCACCTTCCCCAGTAGGTAGCAGTGTTTCTGCCAGAGGACTGTCTCCAGAGGAGTTGGAGGACAGGAAAGAGAGTAGGATGCACGAAATGGAGCTGACTAAGCTCAAGCTGGATGGGCAGTTAGAATTCGAAATGCAAACTAGGAAATTAGCCCTAGAGGAAAAGAAAATGCAGTTTGAACATGAGAAAGTTTTGAGGGAGTTGGAATTGAAGGCCAAAAGCTTAGAGATTACTCCCTCTGGTGGCAGTGTACCGCCTGTGCCTGTTGAAGCTAGGGTGTACATTCCCAAAGATGTGGTGAAGGAGTTTTTAAAAATGATGACATTGGGCAGTGGTTCAAAGCCTATGAGGTAGCCATGTCTTCCCACCGGGTCCCTGAGAAGGATTGGGGAGCGGGGTTGTGGGGACGGTTCCTCAGTGAAGGGCGGGATACCTTGTTGGATTTGCCCTCTGAAGTCTATAATTCGTACAGCCACATGAAGGATGCCTTAATGACTAGGTATGGTTTGACCCCTGAGCTTTATAGGCAAAGGTTCAGGAGCTGTAGTAAGATTGAAAGCAGTACCTGGGTTGAATATGTGACCTTCTTTTGCAGAGCCTTGGATGGTTGGGTAAAGGGTAGCAAAGCGACTGATTTTCAGGCGCTCTTTGATTTGATTGCCTGGGAGCACTTGTCCGGTAATTGTTTTCCTGAGCTACGCCAGCACCTGATTGATAGTAAGCTGACTAACCCTAGGCAGCTTGCTGAGGAGGCGGACCGCTGGGTGAGTACCCGGGTCCACAAGGGTCACGTGGGAGACTCCGCCAAGGGTGGGCAGGGTCCCCAGCAGAAGAGTGGGGGGACAAGGGTAAACAGAAGGAGTTCCATAAAGGGCCCCAAAGTAGACCCCAAGGGAACCAAGGGAAAGGTTCCCAGCCTCCCCTGAGAAGAAGCCAGTGGCCCTGACAGGCCCCCTGTTCACCAAGGACCACTGGTATGTTACAAGTGTGGCGCCCCTGGCCACAAGGCAAATGATCCTCATTGCCCTTTGCATGGAAAACCAGCACCCACCAGTGCAGTCCCCCGGCAGTTGGCTAGTGTAGCCCTGGGGGAGGAGTTGGGTGCCCAAGGTGGGGGGGATCCCACAGTGTTTTCCCTTGTCTCATTAGGAGACTCTGAGATGGTCCCTGGGACCCCGCTACCTGAGAACACTAAGAAATACAGGCAGTGGGTGACCATCAATGGCCATAGGGTGGAGGCTCTGAGAGACACAGGAGCCAGTGTGACAGCTGTCAAGTGTCACCTGCTGGCTAAGGAGCAGGTTATCCCTGATGCATTCTATCCGGTGGTTGCCGCTGACAACACAGAGAGTCACTGCAAGGTGGCTCAGGTTCCCTTTGAGTGGGGGGGTCTCGGGTACTCTTCAAGTAGCTGTGAGGCCAGCCATGCCTGTTGACTGTTTGTTAGGGAACGATTTGGAGAGCTCACCTTGGGCTAAGGTGGAGCGGAGTGCGCATTTAGAAATGTTGGGTTTGCCTGATTGGGCATGTGTGACCACCCGGTCAATGGCAGCTAAAGGTGTTCAAGAGGACCTGGAGCCTGAGAGGGAGGCCCAGGTGCCTGCCGGAGAGAGAGAAGGCAGGGGCGCGGGAAACCGGCCCCCGAAGTTCCCATGGTCCAGGAGGAGGCAGACCCTGAGGGGGATGCCCTGGAGCCTACAGGGGAACAGGTAGCTGACCTGGGGGACCTACCTGAGCTGACCCATTGGCAGCAAGAAGGAGGACCCTCCAGGGAAGAGTTCTGCGAGGAGCAAAACACATGCCCTTCTCTCGTGGGTCTGATGCAACAGGCCACAGACCAGGCAGCAGGTGATCAGTCTGGATCACATTGGATTTACTGGGAGAATGGTCTCCTGTATTCAGAGCCTAAGGTTGCTGAGCCTGGGTCAGCCCGTGTGCTGGTGGTACCCCAGCGCTTCAGAGCCTTCCTACTGGGGTTGGCTCATGATGTACCGTTAGCAGGACATCTGGGGCAGGACAAGACCTTTGACAGGCTTGTTACCCATTTCTATTGGCCCCAGATGCGCAGGAGTGCCGCCACTCACTGCAGGACATGCCAGACTTGCCAGGCAAGTGGAAAGAGTGGGAGGAAGCACAAGGCTCCTCTCCAGCCATTTCCTGTGGTCAGCACCCCCTTTGAACGGGTGGGTATTGACATTGTGGGGCCACTGGACCCCAAGACAGCCATGGGCAACAGGTTTATCCTGGTCTTGGTGGACCATGCCACCCGGTACCCTGAAGCCATCCCTCTGAGGACAGTGACGGCCCCTGTGGTGGGACGGGCACTGATGGGAATTTTCTCACGTGTGGGATTCCCTCAAGAGGTGGTGTCTGACAGAGGTACCAACTTCGTGTCCAAGTACATGAAGTCCCTGTGGCAGGAGTGCGGTGTAACTTACAAGTTCACCACTCCTTACCACCCTCAAGGTAATGGGCTGGTTGAGAGATTCAACCGGACCCTCAAGGGCATGATTATGGGTCTGGAAGAACCCATGAGGCGTAAATGGGACGTCCTCTTACCATGCCTGTTGTTTGCATACCGGGAGGTGCCACAGAAGTCTCTAGGGTTCAGTCCCTTTGAGCTCCTCTATGGACACCCGTTGCGAGGACCTCTGAGTTTGGTCAAGGAAGGCTGGGAGCAATCTCCCAGGAAACCTCCCCAGGATGTATACAGTTACATGCTGGCCTTCAGGAACCAGACTAGGCGTTTCAGAGAACTTGCTGAGGCAAATCTGGAAGCCAGCCAGGAGGAGATGAAGCGGTGGTACGACCAGAATGCCACTCTGGTAGAGCTTCAGCCTGGTCAGAAAGTGTGGGTCATGGCCCCTGTGGAGCCCTGTGCGCTCCAGGACAGGTGGACCGGCCCTTTTACGGTGGTGGAGCGCAAGAGTCCAGTTACCTATTTGGTGGACTTGCAGTCTCCCAGGAACCCCTTGCGGGTCCTGCATGTGAACCGCCTAAAGCCCCACTTGGAGAGGTCCCAAGTGGGCATGCTCTTAGCTACAGATGATGGAATGGAGGAGGAGACCGAGCCTCTTCCTGACCTCCTGTCAGCCCGAGAGCAAGATGGATCAGTGGAAGGAGTAAACCTCTCTACCTCCCTGACACCTGAGCAGCAGGGTGACTGTCGCCAACTGTTGGGACAGTTCCCTGACCTGTTCTCCCTGGTTCCCAGTGTCACTCATTGGTGCGTCCATGATGTGGACACTGGGGACAGTCTTCCTGTGAAGCACAAGGCTTACAGGGTGACTGACAGGGTCAGAGCCTGCATCAAGGAGGAGGTCTCCAAGATGTTTGCGCTAGGGGTGATTGAGTCCTCTAACAGCCCTTGGGCCAGCCCAGTGGTCTTGGTTCCAAAGGCTGCCGCGCCTGGTGCCACACCAGAACTCCGGTTCTGTGTGGACTACAGGGGACTCAATTCCGTCACCAGGACTGACGCCCACCCCATCCCCAGAGCTGATGAGCTCATAGATCGGTTAGGGGCTGCGCGGTACCTCAGCACGTTTGACTTAACGTCTGGGTACTGGCAGATCGCCTTGACTGATGGGGCAAAGAGAGGTCAGCATTCTCCACACCAGATGGGCACTACCAGTTCCGGGTGATGCCCTTTGGGATGAAGAATGCCCCTGCCACCTTTCAGAGGTTGGTCAACCAGGTGTTGGTTGGACTGGAGGATTTCAGTGCCGCCTACCTGGATGACATCGCAGTGTTCAGTTCCAGTTGGGAAGAACATCTGCGTCACCTCTGGGAAGTGTTGATGGCGCTGCGGAGAGCAGGCCTCACAATCAAGGCGAGTAAGTGCCAGATTGGGCAGGGTTCTGTGGTGTACTTGGGACACCAGGTTGGGAGCGGCCAGGTGGCGCCCCTCCAACCGAAAATTTATACCATTCTGGCTTGGGAGCCCCCCAAGACCCAGACAGAGGTGAGAGCCTTCCTAGGACTCACCGAGTATTACCGGAGATTCGTCAAGGGGTATGGCAGCATTGTTGCCCCCTTGACCGAGCTGACTTCCAAGAAGCAGCCCAGGAAAGTGATTTGGACTGACGCCTGTCAGAAAGCTTTTGACACCTTGAAGACTGCCATGTGCACTGCGCCTGTGCTCCAGGCACCCAATTTCTCCAATGAGTTCATTGTTCAGACCGACGCTTCAGAGCATGGTGTAGGGGCTGTTCTATCACAGATCAATGAGGAGGGCCTAGACCAACCTGTAGCCTTCATCAGTAGGAGGTTACTTCCCCGGGAACAGAAATGGAGTGCTATCGAGCGTGAGGCATTTGCTGTGGTCTGGGCACTGAAGAAGCTGAGACCATACCTGTTTGGGACTCACTTCCGGGTTCAGACAGACCACAGGCCCCTCAGATGGTTGATGCAGATGAGGGGTGAGAATCCAAAGCTGTTGAGGTGGTCCATTTCCCTACAGGGGATGGACTTTACGGTGGAACACCGCCCTGGTACAGAACACGCCAATGCTGATGGTCTGTCCAGATTTTTCCGCCTTAGCGATGAGAACTCCCTAGGGGTAGGATAGTTCTCCCCACATTTCAGCTGGAGGGGACACGTGTTAGACCTGGCATCCTTGGCGTGGGTCTCCCTTCCATTTTTTCGTAATGCCTCCACTGTTACCGATATGTTTTGCTGGACTAGATGCTCACGGGCACTTTGCCGCTGCTAATCAGTGCCAAAGTGCAAGTGCTCCCTATCGTTAATTGATATATGTATTAGTGACTCCATGATTGGATGATTGGTTTACTTGTCAGTCCCTAGTACCGTGCACTCAGTGTGCCCAGGGCTTGTAAATCCAATGCCGCTGGTGGGCTTGCAGCACTGGTTGTGCCACCCACAGCTTGTAAAATGTGTCTCAGGCCTGCCATCGCAGAGCCTGTGTGCAGCCTAGGGCTGCCATGTCGACTTGGTGAGTACACCCACTTACCAGTCCCTAAACCTTCCCTTTACTGCATGTTGGTCACCCCTAAAGTAGGCCCTAGGGCAGGGTGCATTGTAAGTATAAGGTAGGACATGCCCTGGTGTGTGTGGCATGTCCTAATAGTGAATTACAGCCATTTTCGTTTTTCACTATTGCAAGGCTACCTGCTCCCCATAGGCCAGAATGGGCAGACTGACTATTACACCTTATAGTCAGAACTGACCCAGGGAACATGGTAGAAAAACGAATTTAGTATGCCTGAACTCAGGATGATAAAATACATCTTTTAGTGAAGTTGGTTTTAACATTCTGTGTTTGAAAATACCACTTTTAGAAAGTGGGTATTTTCTTGCCTAACTATCCAAGCCTGCCTCTGCTAGGTTGTGTGACAGGGGCTGGGGGTGGCTACAGGAGACAGGGTGAGTCAGCGCAGGGCTGAATAGAAAGATCTGCATCCAGAGTGGAGGGAGGAGTTGCACCTGGGTCTGAATAGGGCTGTGCCTGCCTTCCACAATGCTGGCTCCACCTCCTGCCGGGCGGCTGAGCACTCGGCCCCACATTCTGAAAGGAAAGAGGGAGTCAGAAAAACAAAGTGCTCCAGGACTGACCAGAACTGGTTTTGGGCTAGGCAGAGGCCTCTCTGCCTTCAGAGAACAAAGAGAAACTGTGTATAATAAGGGGACCCAGACCCCTAGGAAATTAGATCACTTTTGGGAACAAGAAGAAACCTTTGCTGAGGAGCGGAACCAAGAAAGAAACTGAGGAGAGACTATCCCTAAGCCTGAAGTGCTGCTTGGGGGATTGGCCTGCAGTGGTTTGCCTGACTGCCAAAGAAAGGAGAAAGGAACTTTTGCTTTGCTGTGACTTTCATCAACTTGTGAAGGATCTCCAAGGGCTTGGAAGCGAGCTTGCCCCCTGACCGAAGTCTCAGGACCATTGGACTTCACCCCTTTGTGAATTGCTGCTGGAAACTCTGTTTCAGTGGCTACAGAGGTAGGGAGCTGTGACCGACTCTCACGACCGACTCGGTGTCCTGTAAGCACCGCATCGAAGCACCGTCTCGCCCTGCAACGCACGCCCTGGTCTCACCGACTCCGTCAACGAGCCGCTGCCTGCACCGCATCGAGGGACAACGCGTCCTGCAACGCTTCGCTACGCCAAATCGAACTGGTCCGACCGACACGGTCACTGCTGCTGAGTTCGAGTCCTGTGACCGCACCGGAGTTGGGCACCGCTCGCACGCTTTGCGACGCACTGCCCGACTCGCACCGCTGTCTGGACTGATCGACGCCAGCTCCTGAATCCGGCTCCGTCGCCGCACCGCAACCTGCCAGCACCGCCTCGAAGCACCGTCTCGCCCTGCAACGCACGGCCTTGGTCTCACCGACTCCGTCCTGACGACGTCAACGAGCCGCTGCCTGCACCGCATCGAGGGACAACGCGTCCTGCAACGCTTCCATCTTGCATCGCGATCGCGACGTACAGCCATCCGGCTCGCACGCCCGTGCCTGCCGCTTCAAGTAAAAGGTACTGTGACCGAGTCTGTCTACGCTGTGTTGGCCCGTCTCGACGCGGTCAGCTGGATTTGTTAGACTCTGTTTGTTCTCGACATCGCCATAGCCGGAGGAGGCTACCGACTCGCACAGAACCTTGAATTAAGCCTTTTTGATCAGAACTAAGCACTCTTGACAGTATGGTGGATTATTTTTGTCGTTTATGGTCTTGTGATAAATCTATATAAAGTATACCTATTTTTATAAATATATAACCTGTGTGGTGTCCATTTGTAGTGTTGTCACTTGATTACTGTATATGTTCACAAATGCTTTACACACTGCCTCTGAACTAAGCCTGTCTGCTCGTGCCCAGCTACCAAGAGGGTGAGCAGGGGTTATTTCAGGAGTGTACCTACTTTCCCTGACTAGACGCAAGGGTCCCTATTTGGACAAAGGTACCTACCTCTGCCAACTAGAGACCCCCAAATCTAACACTTACTCTCCTTGCTATCCTAACCGTACTGGGCCCTCTACGATTAAGCAGTCTGTAGCATTTCCACTTAGAACAGAGGCAATAATCCTCTAATGAATCTTTCTCCACTTATTGGAGGGGTGGGAATTAGGGTGATCAAACCTCATGTTAGCTGTACAATGAGGACCATTGATTAGCAGTCAACTTACAGGTTTGAAATCAGATTTAGATAGACCACTCTCAAGACCATGCTGTAAAAATAAAGAATAGCGACTGGAAGATCCGCCCTCCTAAAAAGGTTATGTTGAGTGAGAATCATGTAAACCAAAATCTCAGCAATAGCAACAAAAAACAGGAGAAGTAAAACCTAATGATCTGATAAGGCTCGTTGATTCTCTCTACAACGCATTTACCACTAATCACAGTCAAAATGGAAAAATAAACAGGACTCAATAATAGACTAAGACAAATTTAGATTAATTTGGATTTGTATAAAGGAATTAAAATTCATCAGAATGAGCAGTTTCTTAAAGACTTCAGTCAAGAATATCACAGCTTGCATTAAAGCACCAAGCATTTAGGCAAATCTTTAAAGGATGGTTATTAAATTCAGAGTACAAATTCCTTTACCGTAAGGCAAAAGGATGATTTGGGTTTCTAACAGCTCAGGCCCTACGAGGCAGAGAGAAAAGGGCAGATTTAAAGTCCATTAAGGGCGAGTCCATTAACTTAAAGCTTAAAAGTGAAGTAGGAATTTGAAAAAATAGAAATGTTTCGGCAAAGAAGGTCTCAGGCCATCAGCTACCAATTGTAGCATCTACAAACAGTCCAAAAAAAAAAGATCGATCAGCATAGCATCCAGATCCCAAGTAGAAAGAATCAGAATGGCGGTCATTGAGAAGTAAAAATCAGTGGCGTTGCCCCTCCTTTTGGGTTTCTTCGATAAATTCTTTAGCAAAGTCCAGTGGCATAGCATTACACCACCATTGAAAGACTGTCATATGCCCATGTTCACATTTAGTCATCTAATATGATTCAAAACATCATACCGGTTTCCCATGCTAGTCATTAGAAACGAAAGTTTGCAAGTCATCACAGGCCTAACATTGGTAGATAAGAAAAACAAAGTTACAACTTATAGTCATAGCTGAAATTCTATTCCCACAGGAATATTTCACTGTGAACTTTGTAAAATGCATTGAAAGATGTTAGAGTGTAGAAGTGTACAGGACAAAATATGCAACATTTTACTCGCAAAGAGCGATCCATTGTATCAAATCAGGGGAAAGGTCAGCATTAGAAGAACAGGCCTTTAAGTTAGCATTGCATGCTTAAATGAAATATGCCCTGACTTTACTTCAAACATGATGAAATTAAATCAATTCAAATTAAAGAATGCATACATTTCACAAATATTATTACATAGCAATAACTAATGTTAGAAATACCCTACTACCAGAAAAAGTTTCGATATTCATATAAATGCACGTTTAAAAAACTTTACTCTACTGAAATCTTTTTTCATATTTCATAAACTACACAGTATCTAATATCAATTTGCAAAATCTCTAGCCTGCACATCATTGCTACACAACTTCTCCAACTGGTACAATCTCAGCAAAAAGCATAAAAATCACTAGGTCACTTCACATAGCATCAAAATTCTCATCACTATACGTCTATAAGCAACATATGCATTTAGAATTTATTATCGCAACTCGTTTATGTGTATTAATGTTACCTTATGAATGTGTTTTCTTCATCTCACATTTTAAAGCACGTTATAATGGGGACTCTTACTATACTTGTCTCTGCCTCATGTGTCACTATGTCTATCGTGTGCAAAGTGTACTTTCAGCCTTTCGTGTTTTCTGTGTAAAATGTATCGTGTGTTATGATTTTTAAAATCCTGCTGCATCAGGTCCGTCTTGAGGTAGTCCACTTTTACGTTCCTTGAACCAATTGCCTAATATTCATCTATTGCCCATACAATGTGATTAGGCTGGTGATCCTTGTATCAGTCTTCCTTTTCTCTTTTTGTTGTGGACTCCTGTTTCAGAAATAGTCAACAATTTCGGACAGTCAACTTTCGGCCTCTTCAGGACTATTTAAGGCATGTGGATCCTCTCACTTAAAAGACATTGAATAACCCTATATCAGTATGGCTATTACTACTAAATATTATACATATATATTTGCACAATACATATTACTTCTGGTGAGAATATATACAGTGCAAGTGGATCATACTGAGCCTTGTCTTTTAGAGGTTGCAGCTGGTCAGGGCTTCACAAGGTCAGACACCATTACTGCAAGGTGCCACTGAACCAGTTTTAAGTGCACTAAAAAGCTCAGAGTAGGGTGAACCTGTTTTTCCTAGCTTGGATGCAATCTCTATGGAAAAGCCTGAGCATCATGTCCTGGTATTCTGGAGGTGGAAAAATTGACTAAGTCCAACATTTCTCCATCTGCTGGAAAAGTTTTTTCTGGGCCCTTTGACAGCCCCCAGGTCAATCTTGATATGCTTCTATGCACCAGGTCTCTCTTCAGTCATGGCTGTTGCAGGGTATAGTTCTCAGTGGCCAGCTGGGCCTTTTTGGAGTCAGGAGTCTGCTTATTTTTTGTGTCACTGGACTAGGCAAACAGGAAGTCAGCCCTTTGACCATGGAGAGCAGTTCCCATCCCTAGTTGCCAGCAAGAGTCACAAGTTCTTTAGTTCCTTTCTTCCTGCAGGGCCTCCTGTTTCAGATACAGCCCTTCTCATTCTATTTCCAGTAATGTTCTGAGGCAGAGGCAGTGGCAGTGTAGTGCCAGTCTCAGCCTGTGCACTAGCAAGTTATTGAAGATATTTTCAAACCCAATCTTGCTACTTTCTCACTCTGTGCCCATCTGCTTTTGATTTTGAAGCATTTTCTTTTGCTTTGCACTGAACATTTCCAGAAGCCTTCAATACGAAATTCTAAAGTGGCTGTGGGTGTGGCTTTCCTCAAACTAGTCCCCTATTAAGATTAGGCATTCTCTCTCTCTTAAAATCAAATCAAGAAGTGGTTCTTTCTCCTGCTGGGACTGGGTACAAAACGTCTAGGAGGGCATTGAGGATTAATGGATGCAGATTTTAGCAGCAGATTTAGCATTGCAAAGGAAAAAAGAGTTAGTATTTAAGCTGACTTTGATAAGCCAAATGTCCTTGTTCCCTTGCCCAGATGGTTAATTCCCTGCTTAGTAGCCAGTTATTGACAGTAAATTTGTTGTTTAGGGATCAATGGCCAGACCATTGCCTTCTGAAGACCAGGGTCATTAACCGACCAATGATCGGCAAAACCAGTTCTTGCTATTTTTGGCTCAGACAATACAAAGTATATTTTTAAAAAGTTACTTTTCCACTAAAGCTATCACAAAATCTACTTTTACCCTAAATTTAGGTTTTTATAACTGAGTCAAAAATAATTGTGAATCATTTTCTAAGTGAAGATATAAATTAAGAATTTAAATTAAGAGGCCTCTTCATGGAGAATATATCATAACCAATATAGTGTAAAGAGTTTTTAAACTTTTTATTCAGTGGGGGCACACTATTTCCAATAGGTAATGTATTACTTTTTCTAATATAGGCACCCACCCCCTCCCATGCGTACAAGACACACTTTAAAGGTGACTTATTAATATATCAAAATAAGTTTTCCTACATGACAAAGGCATTTTTCCTTTCCATATGTCTCTGCAGTGCTATTAAACTGCGGTCAGACCAAGCACAGTGATGTTCTTGGCAGTCATTAGGTTTTGCCTGCACAGCCTTGTGCTGTGCTTAAAAAATCTCTTGTATTAGAAAAAATTAAGAGGGGATTAGAACCCGCCCATTACTTACTTATAGTTACCATCGGCTGACTCCCACATGACTCTCACATGACTTTACTTACCATTGGCCAGCTCCCTCGTGGTTTCCACTTCACTCTCCTTCCTTGCTAGTCAGCAGCTTCTCCTCGCCTCCGTCATCATGCTGTGGAGCCTGGACCAAGAACAGCTTCCGGTGGCCAGTGTCCTTCCACTAGTGGGATGTTTGTAAAGGTACTTTTATATTCTTTCTTCCAAGCTCTCAATACGAGTGCATGTGTTTGCAGTCCATCTCTTCTCTCATCGTCATTGTTTGCCCCACCCCTTCTTGCTGCCCTCTTCCCCTGTTGTTTGTTACGTTATCCTGTCCTTGCTTGCCTGTTTTTTGCTCCCACCACCCCCTGTTTTTGCTTGCCTCATAACAACTAGCCCACCCCCTCCCATTCTTACTTGGCTCATCCCACCCGTTGCTTTCTCCTTTCATCATCATTGTTTGCCCCACCCACTTTGCGCCCTACATTGTCTTGCTGCCCCTCTCCCCTGTAGTTAGTTATCCAATACTTGCTTGCCAATTTTATGCTCCCCCAACACGGTCTAGGTAAAGCTAAATCTATTCCACTACGTGAGTTGGATTAATTTGTGCATCCACCTCGTTTGTTCATGCATGTGAAGCACAATTATCTGGCCCAGCACCCTGCAGGTGTGCCAAGTCACTTCTGGTACATACCACAGTGAATGGGGCTGAGGGGACAGCTCTCGCTTGAGGTCATATGCCACCGATTGTACTGACATAGCCCCAGCCCTCTCCATCTTTTGGATTTACTCACCTTTCTGCACGTTTGAGTCCACCATATCAAAATCTATGGTGAAACATAGAACAAGCATTGACAAAGCCAACAGGTTTTGCATGTGCAAAATCTTTACTCTTTGTTAATTGTTTTTAGATGTTGCACAGCAGTTGACTTACTGTGCAACATGGCTTAAAGTAAATAAAAAAGTGCTATGATGCAGCCAGCACTGACCGCATCATGATGTTTTTTTATTTAGCTTTAAGCCATGTTGCACAACAGCTCAACTGCTGTGCAACATATGAAAAAACATTGACCCTGCCAATACATTTTGCATAGGTGAACCCTATTGGCTTTGCCAATGCTTGTTTATTTATGTCACTCTTGCGTGTGGTGTAATACACACTGCATGCCGACATTTGACATTTAACTTCCTTGGCACTTGTGTAATTTTTATCACAAATTGCAATGGCCTTACTGAAAAGTTAAATACACCAATTGGGTTTATAGTACCACTCCAGGGCCAGAGCACACACACCATGGCAAGGACTGCTCATGTTAGAGTATATCTATATATACTCTCATATCACCTAATACCAATAAAATAGAGTCCAGTAAAAGGTGAAAAATGCAAGGTGAGCATATACAAAACTGCAACTTTGCTACACTAGTCAAACGCAAAAGCATGTGGAACAATTACTGCTTTAGGAATTTGATTTAGATCAATGAAAGGAATAGAAATCATGATAGTAGATGTCAGAAAAGTCCATCTCATTACAATAACTGAGAGCAAATAAGCATCACTTATCCACTTGCACCATTGCACAACATATCATATACTAAATGGATCATAGTATCACAAGCAACAGGAGCACAGCATTAATCTGAATCTTCTTATTCCTCCACAACCAGTATGAACCTATTAGAAGAGGTTCGTCTGAGTGGGACATCTAAATAAACAGGGCACACCATTAACTCGACTACTTTATAACATTTGTATATGTCCACACATCCAGCTAATTAAGCAACACCACCTACAAATGTGGATGGAGTAAATTGTACTCAGATGAGCAACTGCTTAGACAACAAAAATTGGATACAAACTAACAGAAACAACATCAGCATACAGTAAGCACATTTGCCTCTGCATAGGGTGACTCTATGTGTCTCAATGGATCAAAACAAATTATTGCTGTCTACCTGCGTGACTGACTATTGAAGCCCAGTCACAAAGTTGATGAATCTGGGACTAAAGTCAATGCATATTAGTCTTTCAAACCAATGCACATCTAATTGCTATCAGTCTAGAGCTGTCACTAATGCTTCTATTCCTCCCAAAATATCAATGAGTCAAGCAGACCACACTTCTTGCCACAGCTTTGTAGGATTACTCATAGATCTACTTAAGAAAATAATTAAATGACTACAGTCAATACTACTATACCTGCCATCTAGACGGGGCCACAATTGAAATAAAAACAACCATATGAAATCCAATGTAATAACTAACCCTCTGCTCACTTGCAATGTGAACAGGAGACAACGCTACGTATCTTTCACCAAGAACTTTGGTACAAAGAGCAGGGGTGCGAGCCAAAGTTTAGCCCAACATTATAGTTAAATAAGGATTGTCTAATCAGTGAAGGCAAAGGCCTTTAGTCAATTAAATTTCAAAATATTGAAGCATGAGGACAGACCAATTGGTAGATGGCCCAACCCTCTACAATGCACTACCAGCAACCCTAAGAGCAGAAAGGAACCTTTTGCACAAAAAGGTTGAACATGGCTGATAGTATAATTCCTCATTTACAGAAATAGCTCTGCAGATGGATGGATGTCCCCAAACTGTGAGAAAACTATAAGTTTCTCAGCGTCTAAACCGGTTCTTTACTAAGTGTAACCTATATAATGTTAACATAGAGCATTATTCTTGATGTTCCGTCGATTTTATTATATAGCACCTCTAATTGGCTGAAAGATGACGTGCTGGCATGACATAAAACAATTACACAAATACATTAATTCAAATAAATGTACATTTACTACAAATAATTACATAGCTAGGCAACAGAGTTACAAACTTTCAAAGATATTTTCGTTTTAGTACCTAATGAACTTTAGGTCTCTACCTGTGGACCACCATGCCAACCTAGGAAAAGAGGCTGGCTACTGTATCTACCTTAATTGGAAGATCTAAAACATTTAGTACAGTGTTGCTCTAAAACACATTTACTTAAACATATTCTATGAATAAAGATACCTATGCCTAAAAACTCGATGAAAAAGCAAAAGAAAGGCATAAGATAGCACATCTTCACAAAAGGGTAAGGTGTTTTATTGCACATATTTCACTAGTGAATGGCATTGCTTACTAGCAGTAGTTATGCAGCAAGGAAGGTAGCCAGACATCTATTCAGCCCGATGGACAGCTTGACAGGTACATGAACCTACAGATGTCAGACAGCCAGAAACGCAGACAGGGATATAGACAAATATATTAAAGTTAAGAAAGATGGCAAGAAAAAAATAGAGATTCCATGAGCGAGGTAAAAAGGGGGTTGAGCGAGATAAAAACAACAGTTTTTATTCGGTATAGCACTCAGCTTCATTGTGGAGTGACAGTCATGCTTTGCTTAAATTTTCAAAAAGCATAAACCAGGCATAAGAACGCGTTTAGTACCAGAAATATTATTTTCTATAAAAAAATGTTTTATTACTATTGATGTTTTATTCAATTTTTGTTATAGCTGTCTCATTTAACAAATACAGAATACACATTTTTAATGACGCACATTGCCAAAGGATGGCATTTAAATTGATGAGAGGCGTAAATTCGGATATGGAACAAATTAGTTATGCAGCACTGCCAGCATGAACTGGAGCGAATATTGTCATTATTATGACCATGGTTCAATAACTTGCAGACTTCACAAATCATTAAGTATTAGAATTGAGGAAATGTATGTCCCCAAGTATTAAACAT
Organism: Calotriton arnoldi; assembly: GCA_963921515.1. Taxonomy (NCBI): domain Eukaryota; kingdom Metazoa; phylum Chordata; class Amphibia; order Caudata; family Salamandridae; genus Calotriton; species Calotriton arnoldi. The sequence goes on from CAWUFW010002950.1 coordinate 661,329, forward strand.
CAGTATGGATGGAAAGGCCACTAAATGTGTCAATCAGTCTAACTGTTCTGCTACAGAATGTGAATCAGACAATACCACCAGCGAAAACTGTTTCTTTTGCGTACCATTTAGTAATACTAGGTGATTATAATGTGCCTTCAGCAGACACTTACTTTATCTGACAGTCAATATTTATGGTTTGATATTTTCCTATTATCCCGAAAATGAGTAGAGTGCATTGATTGGTGGAGCTAATGCGCCGCCAGCGACATCTGTTCCCTGTAAGAATGTATGGAGACATATGATGCAATATATAATGATTTAAACAATAGTATGTAGCCTATTAGCCTATGTTAACGTCCACATCTCTGCCAAATAGAGCACAGCAGTATCACCACAGGGCAAAACAACAGTAGAGTATCGTCATAAACAAAGACACATTGCACTGTTTACAAAAGTTAGGGAAAACGTTGGAAATGTACTTTCTTAAAATAACTCCTGTGTTTTAAGCAAGGTTCACACTGCTCTGAGATTTGCAAAAAATCCAGAAAAACTATGTACAGATGTATGAATGTAAAGGATTTATATAGCAATACTAAGGCACAAGGCAACAGAGCTGGCACATAGCAGGAGAGGGTGCGAGATAAATGTCAAGGGCCAAGGTGGGGAGTAATGACTAATACAGGGTGAACTGTGTCAGGACCAGTGAGTGATAAGATGTCATGTTTTTAGAAGTACTCCTATGAATTCATTTATGATTGGATAATTTCCACCAAAGAAAACACGCTGCACATTGATACCTGACTCCAATATGTAAATACACATGCAACTTAGTTATTTGTCCATGGGATAAACATGTTTTCCCATGACAATTGCCCTGCCGATAAGCCATCTCTACCTTTGGTGGATATATATTCCTCAATTTAAGCTGGAAACGGACTTGCTATTGCACTTAACATGTGAAAATTGGAAAGCATTTCTAGGTGGGAAAGTGTATGTAAGAGGTACATGAATACCCAAAAACATAAAGAATTGTGATTGCTCCTTCAATTTTGTAGGGAAGAACTCCCTAAAACACTGACAAACTCTACCTGGATCCTACATTTCTGATTGCAGAAATTCCAGAAAAGTGAATGTCAATATTCGCATATCCCATTTGCAATGGCAATATTCCACCATTCCTGATTTCAATCATGTTTCTGTGAATCAGCTGGTGATTTTATTCCTCACGGATAGATTTTTTGCACACCTAAGCAGGGGCATAGCCAGGGCCACTGAAGTTATGCGACAGGGGAGGACCAAATTATGTGGCAGAGTTGAGTACATTATGTGGCAAGAAAACGCAAATTATGCGGCATAGTGTGCCACATATTGTGATAATATTACTTCATTTGTTTGTCATTTTGAAACTTGTTAACACTGTCTGGGCATTGGTGGCACCTCATTAGTACCAGTTTAACACCCAAATATAGCAATAAGCAATAGAAAGGAGGCCAGTCAACCTTTGCAAATGGTCCTCCACTGCACTGTAACACGTGTTGCTGCATTTTTAGAATCACTGACAGAATATCGACGTCAAAAATATTGACGTCAAAAATATCGAACCGAAATATCGATGTCAAGAATATCGAAGTCCTATCTACATTATGGTAAGTTCAAAAATATCGAGAAAAAAATATCGTTCTCAAAAATATCGTTGTTAAAAATAACGTTTTTTTTATGTTAAAAAATAATGTAAAATAAAGTAAATAATACATATATATTTAAAATAAACATAGTTAAAAATATGTTTAAAATTATAAGTAATACATATAATGTGGAAAAAAATTAAACATACATATAAAATATAATATATATACTTACTTAATAATATTTACAATTAATTATTGTAATAACTTATAAATTGTTAAAAAACATTTTATAAATTATAAATACATACATACACATACAACAATAATATAAATAAAAATATAAAAAATATATATAACAAATTAAAAAAAAAATTGTTAAATAAATTATACACTACATTAACTAAAACAGTAAATATTGAAATGAAATGAAATTAAATGAAAATGAAATGAAAATTGATATTTATAAAGCGCTAACTGCCACTCCGAAAGGAGCATCCTGGCGCTGGTACGGAAGTGAGCGGCTGCTCAGAAATTCTTAGATGAGTGAAAAGCAAAGTTCATCTGAGGCTCCGAAAATCCAAGTCTTTAATTCTTTCCTATATTGTGTTTCTGATTTATGCATTCTTAGATGTGCTGGTAATAGGTTCCAGGCTCTGGTGCCTAATGCTGTTAATGTTTTTCCTCCCCTAGTTTTGCATCTAAAGCTGGGAGGTTTTAGGAGATTCGCTGATGATGACCTGAGGGTTCTAGATGTACTATAAGGAGTGAATCTTGATACCAGATATTGAGGCCCTAGCTTGAGTGAGGCTCTGAAGGTGATGAGGAGGATCTTGAAGAGTATTCTCTTGTGTAATGGGAGCCAATGAAGGGTTTTCAGAGCTGTGGAGGCGGAGGACCTTCGTGGTAGTTTTAAAACCAACCGTGCTGCTGCGTGTTGGACTACCTGGAGTCTTTTTAGTATTTGTTTGTTGGCTCCTGCCAAAAGACTGTTGCAGTAGTCCAGTCGCGCCAATATCAAGGCAACTGCTACTGATTTCCTTGCCGCAAGTGGGAGTAAATCAAAAAAAAATTTCAAAGATTTTATAAGGCTGAAACAGGTCCCTGCAACCTTCAATGCATGTGGTTTGAAGCTGAGGGCGGAGTCAAACTGCACTCCTAGGTTTCTTGCCACCGTTACCGTATCAGGTGGGGGTGACGTGCCCTCTGGCCACCATTCCTCCGGCAAGAAGGAGACTTCTTTGCCTATTGGCAATATCTCAGTTTTTTCAGTGTTGCACTTGAGGTGGTTATCCGTCATCCACTGGAGGACTTTAGAGAAGCATTTTTTAAAGTTAAGTTCAGTCTCCTTAGAGTTTTGATCTAGAGATAGGATCATTTGGGTATCGTCTGCATAGGACGTAACTTCGATCCCAAATGAAGTTATTAGTGAAATAAGTGGCGTCATATAGACATTAAATAACAGAGGGCTCAGTGAAGAGCCCTGTGGTACTCCTGTTGTAATGGTGCGTTCCACTGAAAAGAACGTTCCAAGGGACACCGCTTGCTTACGCCTGGAAAGGAAGGATTTTAACCATTCGAGGACTATATGTGAGATACCGCATGATTTGAGCCTGGAAAGGAGGATATTGTGTGAAATGGTATCAAATGCGGCCGATAAGTCGAGCAGGATCAATACTGCCTTCTTACCTCTGTCTGCAATCATTTTCAGAGAGTCTGTGATTTCTAGTAATGCCGATTCAGTGGAGTGCTTAGGGCGAAAACCAGATTGTTGGGGGTGGAGGATATTTGCAACCTCTATGAATTTAGTTAGCTCTTTGTGCACAAATTTTTCGGTAATTTTTCCTAGTAAGGGAAGGAGTGATATGGGGCGTAAATTGGAAAAGACCGATGGATCAATATTTGACTTCCAATCTTCTGGCACTACTCCTGACCTTAGAGAAGAATTGACAATCTGATTTATAATTGGATTGACTATGTCAATAATCTGATGAAGAACTGAGGGGGGCAGGAATCTAAGGGAGATCCAGATTTGCATGTAATAATAGCTTCACGAGTTTGATCAAGTGAGACTGGTTCAAATGAGCAGATAGAGTATAGGGTGGCGCCATATTCATGCTCTAAGTTGATATATTAAAATCTTTTTGAATGTTCATGATCTTTTCTTCGAAGAAGCATGAAATTTGGTCGCATAGCTTTTGTGACGGGGGAAGTTCTTTTTGTAGCGTTTTAGGGTTTGTGAAGGACTTTACCACAGAAAAAATTGTTTTTTGGTCCAGTTTGGCTTCCTGTATTTTTCTCGAATAATAATCTTTTTTGGCTAATTTAATCTGTTTGTGGTAAAGCATTCTGCTTATTTTGAATGCTTGCTTCTCCTGAGCATCATAGCTTTTTCTCCATTTACGCTCTTGCCTTTTACATTGGTCATGCGCTGCTCTGAGTGTAGGTGTAAACCAAGGGGCTCTCTTAGGTTTTGTCTTTCTGTTTATATTAGAATTATCGTGTGGAGTAAGTTCATTGCTAGTTGCCGTTATCCATCTGTGGAAGAGGCATGAGTCTACAGCAGTATTCCCCGTGAGGGTACGTATCTGTGTCTTAGCGGTGGTAGCCAACTTAGGATGGCGGACTAGATGTGTCCAATTTCGGCTGGTCTGGTGCACCTTTGGTTGTTTATCTTGGTGCCCTTTCATAGATAAAGGAATACTGAGTGTAAGAGGGACTAAGTTATGATCAGACCAAATTTGCGGGATGGATGGGTCTACTGAGAGGAGGGTAAAATTAGAGCAGACCCCATCCAGCGTATGACCAGCTCGGTGTGTAGGAGTATCTACCATCTGAGTCAGTCCTAGTAGTTCTATTATTTGGAGGAAGTTGTCTACTCCTGATTCCTTTTTGTCCTCTAGGTGTAAATTAAAATCTCCTAATAGGGTGAAATTAGCATATCTCAGAAGGAAATCACTTAAAGTGTCTCCCAATGATTCATTAAAAATGGTACTGTGACCCGGAGGGCGGTAGATTAGAGCTCCTGAGAATGATACAGAGGCATTTAGGGAGATACAAAAACCAAGACTTTCGGCTCCCTTGAGTGTATCTAGTTCATAGGTAGTGCAGTGTAGTGTGTCCCGGAGGATAATGGCCAGACCCCCTCCTCTGGAGTCCCCTCTATCTTTCCTATAGATCGTATAGAGAGGTGGCAGGGCTATCGCAATATCCGGGTTGCACCACTCTTTCAGCCAGGTCTCGGTAATGAATAAGAAGTCTAACTGCTGCTCCGTTATTAAATCTCTAATATCTTGGCAATATTTGCATAATGAGCGAGCATTAATTAGTCCCCCTTTTAATTGGGCCATGTTGATGTAAACACTTGGTTTAGTGAATATACCTGTAGAGGGGATTTCCAATTTGCAGTGGGAGCATGAACATGCCCCTAGTAGCTTCTCGGGCGCAATCAGGCTCTTACACAGACCCTCGTTGTTAAGAAGTTGTAATTCAGCTGAGGAGTATTTAATAATCAGGCCATTTTGAGCATCATTTCCTGCCCTTGTCGGGGACTTGGCGCGGACGGGCACAGACGGGCTTGCCTTTGGCGCGCCTTCGGCGTGCCGGCAGCGCGCCCGCTGCGCGCGTCCGGCCCAGCATATGGCTAAGTAGCTGGCCTGACGCGGGAAAAAGGCTTTGTTCCGGTTTCTCGGCCGGAAGTCAGGCAGGGCGAGCCTGAAGGTGTGTCCGCTTCCCTCCAATCAATCGGCAATAGCCGCGTTGGACTGGGGAAGCGGAAACAAAGTTTACAGACAGTCAAGAGGGGCAGCAAAGGTAATGTGCAAACAAACGCTAAGTACAATTTAAAAACAGGGAAGTGCAAGGAGCTAGCGTGTACTTTTTAAAATACTAAAAAATGCTAAAATTGCTAACAGCGGTAAACAGAGCTCAATTATGAACTGCTCAGTGAGCACTCGCCTCACCTCCCGTTCCGCTGCGCGTCCGGCCCAGCATATGGCTAAGTAGCTGGCCTGACGCGGGAAAAAGGCTTTGTTCCGGTTTCTCGGCCGGAAGTCAGGCAGGGCGAGCCTGAAGGTGTGTCCGCTTCCCTCCAATCAATCGGCAATAGCCGCGTTGGACCGGGGAAGCGGAAACAAAGTTTACAGACAGTCAAGAGTGGCAGCAAAGGTAATGTGCAAACAAATGCTAAGTACAATTTAAAAACAGGGAAGTGCAAGGAGCTAGCGTGTACTTTTTAAAATACTAAAAAATGCTAAAATTGCTAACAGCGGTAAACAGAGCTCAATTATGAACTGCTCAGTGAGCACTCGCCTCACCTCCCGTTCCGCTGCGCGTCCGGCCCAGCATATGGCTAAGTAGCTGGCCTGACGCGGGAAAAAGGCTTTGTTCCGGTTTCTCGGCCGGAAGTCAGGCAGGGCGAGCCTGAAGGTGTGTCCGCTTCCCTCCAATCAATCGGCAATAGCCGCGTTGGACCGGGGAAGCGGAAACAAAGTTTACAGACAGTCAAGAGTGGCAGCAAAGGTAATGTGCAAACAAACGCTAAGTACAATTTAAAAACAGGGAAGTGCAAGGAGCTAGCGTGTACTTTTTAAAATACTAAAAAATGCTAAAATTGCTAACAGCGGTAAACAGAGCTCAATTATGAACTGCTCAGTGAGCACTCGCCTCACCTCCCGTTCCGCTGCGCGTCCGGCCCAGCATATGGCTAAGTAGCTGGCCTGACGCGGGAAAAGGCTTTGTTCCGGTTTCTCGGCCGGAAGTCAGGCAGGGCGAGCCTGAAGGTGTGTCCGCTTCCTCCAATCAATCGGCAATAGCCGCGTTGGACCGGGGAAGCGGAAACACAGTTTACAGACAGTCAAGAGTGGCAGCAAAGGTAATGTGCAAACAAACGCTAAGTACAATTTAAAAACAGGGAAGTGCAAGGAGCTAGCGTGTACTTTTTAAAATACTAAAAAATGCTAAAATTGCAAACAGCGTTAAACAGAGATCAATTATGAACTGCTCAGTGAGCACTCGCCTCACCTCCCGTTCCGCTGCGCGTCCGGCCCAGCATATGGCTAAGTAGCTGGCCTGACGCGGGAAAAAGGCTTTGTTCCGGTTTCTCGGCCGGAAGTCAGGGAGGGCGAGCCTGAAGGTGTGTCCGCTTCCCTCCAATCAATCGGCAATAGCCGCGTTGGACCGGGGAAGCGGAAACAAAGTTTACAGATAGCGTAGGGGTAAAAATTACTATTCCCACTCCAGAGAGTGCAAAAATAGGGAAAGTGTTGGATAGCGTAGGGGTAAAAATTACTATTCCAGAGAGTGCAACGCATTGCTGATTTCTGCCAATGAAAGAGACATAAATAGATTACAGGTTGTCCAAAATACTGCAGCTCGTCTGGTAAGTAATGCCCCCTCAAGAACACCTTCCTTACCTCTGCTGCAAGAACTTCATTGGTTGCCCATTCGGAAGAGGATCAATTTTAAAATTTGTTGTATGGCCTACAAAGCCGTATACAGTTTAGGCCCGAGTTATCTTAATGACAAATTCATTAAATATGTGCCTTCTAGAACTCTCCGTTCAGGAGACAAAGCCCTGATTATGGTCCCACGCATTTACAAGTCTCGTCAAGGTGGTAAGGCCTTCTATCATCTGGCCCCACACCTCTGGAATAATCTCCCCATCTATTTACGACAATGTACAGACTATCTGAGATTTAGGAAATTATTGAAAACTTCACTCTTCTAACTTAGTCCCCTTATGTTCACTTAGGTGCATATAGCGCTGAGATACCCTTATGGGGTGATTCATGCGCTTTATAAGTGAATAAATAAATAAATAAAGTGTTGGATAGCGTAGGGATTAAAATTACTATTCCAACTCCAGAGAGTGCAACAGTAGGGAAAGTCTTGGATAGCGTAGAGGTTAAAATTACTATTCCAACTCCAGAGAGTGCAACAGGAGGGAAAGTGTTGGATAGCGTAGAGTTTAAAATTACTATTCCAACTCTAGAGAGTGCAACAGTAGTGAAAGTGTTGGATAGCGTAGAGGTTAAAATTACTATTCCAACTCCAGAGAGTGCAACAGTAGGGAAAGTGTTGGATAGCGTAGGGGTAAAAATAACTTACTAATAATTCAAATAAATTTTCTTAAAAAAATAATAATTCAGTTATTAAATAACAATAAATTAATTAACAATACCAATAAATAAGTACTTAAAAATAATGACCAATTAACAATTAATTAACAATTAAATAGATGATAAATACAATTAAATAATAATTATTAACAATTAATTACCAATTAATAATAAAATAAAACATAATTAATTTTCAATACCAAAAAACAATAATTTTTTTTTAAATAGCAATTAATAATTAATTAACAATTAATTATTGATAGATACCAATAAATAATATTTAATAACAATTCATTACCAATTATTAATTAATGAACAAATTAATTTCCAAAACATAAAAATATCTATTAAAAAGTGATTACCAATTAATAGTTAATTAACAATAAATTAATTATCAATACTCAACAATAAAATAAATAATTACTTAATTACAATTAAATTACTTCCCACCCTATTGCCCTATAAACTCACAACACACTTCAATAATAAATTAATACACTTAATATAATAACCAAATAATCAATTAATAAAAATTAATTGCCAATTAATAAAAATTAATTACCAATTAATAATTAATTAACATAAAATTATTTATCAATACCAATAAATTTAAATGAATATTTACTTAATTACAATTAAATTACTTCCCACCCTATTCCCCTATAAACCCACAACCCGCTACGGTACTAAAACGCATAATTTGCTTTAAAAAAAAATACTAACTTCTAAAAATTTTATACATATATTCTAAAACTAGTACAATAATTAACAAAAAATATAAACACAAACATATAAAATACATAATAAAATACATAACACTAATATAAATATCGATATTAGTAACATCGATATTTTTGCTATCGATATTACTAACTTCGATATTAACAAAAACGATATTTCTTACCTTCAGGTCGATATTCTGGTCGTCGATATTCTTGACTTCGATATTGTGTCCCTACGATATTTCAAACTCGATATTATTGTTGGTCGAAATTAAAAACTCGATATTTAGACTGTTTACCGCATTTTTAGTAACGTTTGAACCGTTTGAGCAAGAAACATTTTTTTGTGAAAATCTACAGATGATGGATTATGTGGCAAATCTATAATTATGTCAAAAACGCCATGGCCGCACAATTGCATAGTTCCAGTGGCCCTGGGCATAGCTATCAATGGTACAGCAAATTGAGTGGCACAAGGGGTCTGAGGAGACCTATGCACCCTGACAATATCTGTCCTTTACTACTCAATTTGAGGTCAAAGGCATTTTCCATGCTTTTATTAGGGAATATGCCAGGCTTTCTACACAACTAACCCGAAGTTGGCCTTATGTGTTGTAGTAACTTATTGATATGTGTAATATCACAGAAATAATAGAGAAAAGTAAGTAACCTATTTATAAAATAAAATACCCATGAAAAATGTAAAGTATGTAGAAGAAACAGAATAAATTGAAATGCCAAGCCAATGTGTGAGAAGTGGTTTATTAGTTGGGGGTGGATTGGTGTCTGCCAGAAATAATGAGGTCACTATCTTGTTAGCTCCATTCATAGATTTCTGTGATTTAAACCTGAGCTCAAGCTCAACTCCAGGTAGCTATACCACAGAGCAGACAGACCCAACATAATGAATTTCTGTAAAACATTTAAAAGTACCAATCCAGTTAAAATGTCAAAAATACAACATAATAAAAATGCCATTGAATTTATAAAAACTGAGAAAAAATGATTAAGCAAAATGACACCAAAATTATAGTGTGGGGCACTGAAGGTATGATTTTTTTTAAAGATTCACCATATAATTGGGTTTTTAATATCTATGAGAAATAGTAGTTTAATTATTTTCCTAGCTTGCCCCATTACCGAGATAGCAGTATTAGTATTTCAATCTGTACTCTTGCTTTCTGCTTAGGGCTGCTAGGCCTGCCTCACTGAAAATAGCTTTTTGGGCATTATCACTCTAGGGACATAGTAACATTCATTTTATACATGTCCCACTTTTAAATACCATGCACCCTACCTTGTGGGATTCAACGGGGGTGACTTACTACTATTTAAAAAAGTTGTTTTTACCTGTCAGAAAGGATTATTTTAGCAGTTCACACTGCAGGTTTTACACTGAAGCAGTCAGGCTACAATGGTAGGCCTGACGCTATTTTTTCCTGTGTCACACTAGTGAATGGCCCAATAATTGACATTTAACTTTCCATGCCATGGGTTATTTACATACCACAGACTATGGCATTATAGAAAGCTTGAATAGGCCAATAAGGAATTAGCCAATTTCTACATGTTTTAGGGGTCAGAACACATACAGTGGGCACTAGACTGCAGTGTCCCAGTGTTCAGAGTTTACAAACGTGAAATAAAATTCAGCAAGAAAATGGGGTTGACCACACAACAAAAGGGGCATTTTCTCACACTATGGGCCTGATTCTAATGCGGGTTGGAAAGCTTCCCGACCGAATCGGTTTGGAAATGGTTTCCGACCCACTCGGATCGGGAGAGTCCGACCGACAGAGTATGATGCATCCGGATGCTTCCAGATACGATTTGGTTGGACTCCCATTGACTTCAATGGGAGCATATGTTCCTAACCGCATCATAATTGGGCCCTGGGTCGGGAAGACACGTTCCCGATCCGATTTGGAAGGAGCAAATGCCATTAGGAGGCCTTCCTAACCGCATCAGAATCAGGCCCTAGGTGGGAATGCTTTCCTAACCGCATCAGAATCATGCCCAATGTTTTAAAAATTACTTTATTTTACTCTGTATTTTGTGTTCTTACTAATCCTGAAGCAGTGGAACTCTGTAGATAAAGCAAAATGGTTATCACAGGATATATGGTATATAATTTACTTATAGAAAATGTTGTTAGTAAATATTGGTTACGTGATTAGTATCCACATTTCACCATAGACTGGAAGGTTCAAACCCATATGCAGTCAGTTCACTTTTAGAAACACACTCTGGGTAACCATTTATGTAAAAAGTATGTAATTGAGGGTCAACACCTTGAAAAGAAAAGTAGTCGGAGGGAAAAAGAAGAAGGGCACACCAAAAAATAGCAAATGACAACTACATAGGACAAAGGAGGATGGAGTAAAGAATTCGGTTGTGGGAAAGTGAGGCATTCAGCAACATGAAGATGCAGGGCTAGGCTCATCCCATGCAGAGTGACTTGCATCAACATCGCTGTCAGTCTCTGCTGCTCATCATCATCCAGCAGAAGAGAATGCAGAAATGGTAGGAGACATTCTACAAAAATGTACTGGGAAGAAGAGAGAAGAGTGATAGTGGGAAACCATAAGCTGCACATGTACGTAATACAAAGGCCCTCATTACGATGTTGGGCGGGCATCCGCATAAATGAAAGGCATTGTGATTTACAATGCCAATAGCTTAAACTATCGCAAATGCGAGACCTATTGCATTGCAAATGCTTGTTCTTTTCTTCTAGCAGTACAATTAATTGTCTAGGAGTAGAATACAACACAAAATCTGGAAAAGATTCTATAGGAAGAATTTCTGCTCTTTTCTCCATAAATGTCCACTATTCCAGAAGAATCCGTTTATGTTTGAGAATTGTGAAATTGTTGTTAGCATCTGTGGCATCCTGATTTCCCTTGTCTTTTATGACGATCTCTTCTGGAGAGTCCTTGAATTGTGGCTCAAGTGGCCGATGTGGAGCGGGGAGGACAAGATTGTCATCACTCATGAGAGGAATGCTCCTTGCAGTGGTGTTTAACAGAGCTAATGCGATGTGCAACGGCCCCTTTCCAAACGTCTGAACCAGAATCCACCATCCCGATGTGTCCATGCAAAGGAGGGAGAGCTTATTTGAAGACAAAATTATTTTTCCCTCCCTTGCTATAAAAACACCGTTTAATATGTCGTAATTTTGAGCAATCTACCTCACCCTAAAAACCACCACAGATTTTTTCTGCTATATGCCGATTATTAAACAGCATTCTTTTACTTTAAGAACCAAGGGTGAGCAAGTTTGAAAACTGTGCAGAGAAGCGCAAACGATGTGAAATATACCTTCTCCGTAAAGTGCAGTACACACACAGGAAATAAACATGAATTACAGTTATGTGGGGAACTATCATGCCCTTAGATGAGACGCTTGATGAACCCACACCAAAGCATCCCGAAACGTCTCCAAACACGCAGCAAGGCTCCACTCTGCAGCTAGCTAACAAAGTGGGTTGGGGGTGATGTGCTTTGCATCCAGGCCGGCCTACAGCTGCATCCAGTGGGCTCTATGGCAGGGCAACAGATGGCGCCATGCTCGAAGAGAGGCAGGCAGAGGATAGACTTTTTTTTTCTCAGCTGCTCCGTTTTTAAACAAAACACATGGCTGTCACTGGATCTTGTGTTTCCTATTTTCATTTGTAAAAGTTAAAGCCTTCATCACGATCACTCCCGCGTTTTTTGTAGTATTAAGTGGTGGCAGGTATAGTGCATATTTGGATGGCCCGGCGACACACTTAACATTCCTTTCCCCTGTGAACAAGCATTTTTCAAGCCTGCTGGAGTTCATTTCTACATATGCGATTTAGGTTATTAAATGGATTGAAAACTGCTTAAACGTCGTGCAGCATTATTTCCATCGGATACATTTGTCATAGAACGCAAGCTAGTATCAGCTCGAGGAGTAGACCTACCAGGCAGCCTTATGCCTTGAAGAGGTCGTTTATCTCAGTGACATGCTGCTGGGAAAGAAACAGAGCTCCTTGCCGATATCGCACTGTGCCAGCTGAAAAAACACGAAGTGGACTACAAATGCAGCCTGTTCCCGAATCATAGCAGCAGTGAGCAGGATGGACTATAAAAGTCAAACTCCAACTCCTCTCAGTGACTGCTCTAACAAGCCCACTGTAGACAGCCCAACTCCCATCTGTAACAAGCTGCTCAAAACAAACACGAACCAAGGAAAATAAAACAAGAAGTCCCCAAAGGCACACATCAGCACTTACAGGGCAAGGACACAGTAGTTGGTCAGTGCTGCCAGGGAGAAATGGAAGTGATGTATCGGGAGCACCAACCACTGAGGAGCCAGCAAAAAAGAGTGAGGCAGGAGTGAACCAATGGCAAGCAGCAGGCGGGATTACACTACTATATTCATTACAAAAGGTCTTCCAGACAGCGCATGCGCTGCCTAGGCTCGACCTAAAAATGAGTGGTATATAATATAAATATAATACACAATATCCAATTATAGAAAATCTTAAAGGTTCACATAAACAAAATGGATGATGCATTTAAGAAATAGAATTTTAAAAAACCTTAGAAATTCACTGAAAAAAACAAAGGTTACAGGGATGTTATAGTTAGGAATTAGCATTTAAAAAAGCTTAGAAATTCACTGAAAAAACCAAAGGTTACAGGGACGTTATAGTTAGGAAATTTCATTTAAAAAAACCTTAGAAATTCACTGAAAAAACCAACGGTTGCAGGGATGTTATAGTTAGGCTGGTATTTCACTCGTACAAAACCAGAGAAATTCAGCAATTACAGTTAGCTGAGCTAACTATAACTCGGACCCTGCAATGCACTGCTTATGACCTCACATATTACATCACTCATGACATGGTCAGTGACATCACTGATGACATCACTGATGGCATCTCAAATGACATCACTGATGACATCATCCACAGAATCTCTGATGCACCCACTCACACCCCACTCATACCCCAATATAACCTTTCATACACCCACTCCAACTAGCATTCTCAAAACCATTGACACACCCATACCCATACTTACACACCCAGTCACTGATTCATAGGAATACACACACACCCACCCAGTCACCCATACAGCCACACATACACCAACTCACTCACTAATACAGCCACTGATAAATCCACTCATTGACCCATACAGCCACTCAAACACTGTCAGTCACCCACGGAGCTACTCATACACCTACTCACTCACCCATAAAGTCAACCACACAGCCACTTACTCACCTATACAGTTATACACACATCCACTCACATATTCATATACATACTAACACATACTCACCTATACAGTCACTAACACAAGCACCCACTCACCTATACAGCCACACATAACCAACTTACTGACCAATACAGCCACTAATATTTCCACTCATACAACCACTCACACACTTACATTAACATTTATCTCCCCTCTGGCATGAGTAGTATACCAGTTGTCTCCATCTCTGGTGTTCCGTCCCAGCGCCAAGATGCTCCTTGGAGTGTTAGTTGCGCTATACAAGTTTCCATTTACATTACATTTTACATTACATTACACTATCAGTCACCCACAGAGCTACTCACACACCTAGTAACTCACCCATAGAGTCAATTACACAGCCACTTACTCGCCTATACAGTTATACACACACCCACTCACTTATTCATACAGATACTAACACATACTCACTCACCTATACTGTCACTGACACAAGCACACACTCACCCATACGCCACTCTTGCAATCACTCAGTCACACATACAGCCACTCATATACTCCCAACACTCACCTATACTGCCTTTTGCATATGCAGTTACTCACCCATATATCACTGACACATCCATTCACTCACTGACACAGCCATACACACACTCAGTCACCCATACAGCCCCTCACACACACTCACTAACCCATACAGCCACTGACTCACCCACTCACTTATCCATGCAGGCAGTCACATAACCACTCACCCACCCAGACAGACACTTATACAGGTACTCAGACAACCAATCACCCATACAGCCACTCACATACCCGCTCACCAACCCATACAGCCACTTAGACACCAATTGACACACTGATAGAGACATTCGCATAACCTAGTCATTCACTCAAACATTGACTGAGACCCTAATCACTCACTTATACAGTAAGTCACGCACCCACTGAATCATCCATACAGGCACTCATACACCCACTGATTCACCAATACAACTTGGTATATATATTTAGCACTAATAAACTTTTTTAAAACACTCACAGTCACTGGATGATGTCATCAGTGATGTCATTTGAGATGCCATCAGTGAGGTCATCGGTGATGTCACTGACCATGTCATGAGTTATGTAGTATGTGAGGTCATAAGCAGTGGATTGTGGGGCATAAGTTATAGTTAGCTCAGGTGACTATAACTGCTAGGCCTCCGGGGCAAGGCCACAGTTGAAATAGGGAGGGGGCTCACAGACTCCCTCCCCGGGCCTATTTCTGCTCCTGGGACTCGATTCCCCGGGGCCTGGCCAGATTAGTAATGGGGAGGGGGGTCACATGGCCCCCCTCCCAGAGCCATTAATCTCCTTTGGGATCCCATCTCCCAGGGCCGGCTCCTGCTATATCAAGGGGTGCCCACCCCCGGGACATAGCGGTTTTTCTGTGGGCAGGGAAACCTGTGTTTACTCTCACTTGGCAGGAGCAATTTCAAAGCTCTGGCCCAGCGAGAGCAAACATGAAGTCCTCTCCCAGGTTGGCGGGTGCTTTAAAAATGCTCTCACCAGCTAGGAGCTGACTTCAGATTGGTTTCCCTGCCTGTAGTAATGCAGGCAGGGAAACATGGCAGAATATTGCTCCTGTCCACAGGGAGCAGCATTTTTAGCAGCTCCCTATGGGTGGGAGCAACGCCGGCTCACACTGGATGCGGGGAGCAGGCTGGGGCCACGGGTGTCTGGGGGCTCTCCCTGCGGCCCCCAACAAGGATATGGTGGGTGCCCTAGATAGGCACCATCGCACCCACTCTTTATTGGCTGGGCCCCAGGAAATGGGGTCTACCGGGACAAAATTGGCAAGGGGAGGGAGTTGATGCGTTGCCTCTCTCCCTTTAGCAAACCAAATTGTCCCAGGCAGAGGGGCTGCATGCCCTCCTCCCTGTTTACAATATGGCTGGGCCCCGGGAGCTGGAATCCACGTGGCCAACATTGGCCCAGGGAGGTGGGCTACATGCCCATCTCCCTCATAAATCCAATGGTGGCCATGGGGTGCCAGTGCAAAAATGGCACAAGGAGGGGGTCCACATACCCCCTCCCCTAAACAATGTACCCCGGCCACAGGGGATGGGGTCTCCAGGGCCAAAATCGGCACAGGGAGGAGGACAAATGCCCCTCCTGCACAAAATGTGCCAGGCCCCAGGGAATAAGGTCCCCGGAGCCAAAATTGGCCTGGGAGAGGGGCTTAGTGCCCCCTCCTGGGTTAGTTGCCTTTGGCGGTTGCCACAGGGCCTGGCCGCAGGCCGTGCGCAGCGTGGGATTTGCTGCATGTGGGGGGTTGGCTGCAGGGCCTGACCTATGGCTGGCCCTGCTGTCAACCCCCAGCCACGCACAACCGAAGGCCATGCGCGTAGGCAGATGGATTAAAGTATGGTAACTAAATATTACTTTACATTAAAAAAAACAAAAAATTCACTAAAATAACAAAGGTTACAGGGATGTTATACTTAGGAAAAAGCATTTAAAACCATAGAAATTCACTGAAAAATCCAAAGGTTCCAGGGACGTTATAGTTTGGAAATAGAATTAAAAAAACCTTAGAAATTCAATAAAAAAACAAAGGTTACAGGGACGTTATAGTCAGGTTTAGATTTTACACACACAAAACCATAGAAATTCAGCAGTTATAGTTAGAGTTATCTCAAGTAACTATACTCGAGCCCTAAGGTAACTGAAACTCGTACCCTTGCCATTTACTGCTAATTACCCCACTTATTACATCACTCATTACATCTTCTATGATATAATTGATATCACTGCAACATTTGCTGTAAAATTATTGATGAAAAAACTGTGCATGGCGAGGGCACAAGTTATAGTTACCTAAGGGCATGAGTTATAGTTACTTAAGATAACTCTAAATATAAATGCTGAAATTTTATGGTTTTCTGCGTGTAAAATCTGAACCTAACTATAACATCCCTGTAGGCTTCAGTTTTTAGTGAATTTCTAAGGTTTTTTAACTTTTATTTCCTAACTATAACATTCTTGTAACCTTTGTTTTTTTTAGAGAATATATATATATGTATATTTATATATATTCACTGAAAAAAACAAAGGTTACAGAGAGGTTATAGTTACAAAATAGAATTAACAAAAACCTTAAAATTCACTGAAAAAAACAAAGGTTACAGGGACGTTATAGTTAGGAAATAGAATTAAAAAACCTTAGAAATTCACTGAAAAAACCAAGGGTTACAGGGACAGTATAGTAAGGCACAGATTTTGCTCATAAACAAACCATATAAATTCAACAGTTATAGTTACCTGAGCTAACTATAACTTATGCCCGCTATGCACTGCTTATGACCTCACATATTACATCACTCATGACATGGCCAGTGACATCACCGATGACATCACTGATGACATCTCAAATGACATCACTGATAACATCACTGATGACATCATCCAAGAGTTTTCTAAGAGTTTATGTGTACTAAACATATATACTAAGCTACTACAAAAGTTAATTTAGTGTACTATGTGTACTACTAATGAGTGATACTACTTCTAACATATATTATGCGAGTGGCTGTGTGACTGTGTGTATCTGTGTATGAGTGGGTGTCTGTTTGGCTATATGGGAGTGTGAGTGGGTGTGTTAATAGATGTATGGGTGTATAAATGGGTGTATGAGTAGCTGTGTGGATGAGTGAGTTGCTATGTGAGTGGCTGTATTGGTGAGTAAGTGTGTGTGTTAGTGGCTCTATGGGTGAGTGAGTGGCTGTGTGAGTGACTGTATGAGTGAGTGAGAGAGTGGGTGTCTGAATGGCTGTATGATTGAGTGACAGGGTGTGCAAGTGGCTGTATGGGTGAGTGAGTGGCTGTTTGGCTAAGTGAGTTGGTGTGTGAGTGGATGTACTGGAAAGTAAGAGATGATTTAGATGTTGGCAGACGGGTTACTCGGTCACAACGGTGACAGATATCCCTTCTGCCGAAATATAAATCCCATAGGAAATAATGAGGTTTATTTTTCAGCGAACAGGATATCCATCCCCATTGTGATGGAGTAACCCGTCTGCCAACATCTAAAATCAGGCTCTAAGTGTCTGTGTGAATGGCTGTATGGGTGAGTTAACAAATGTGTGAGTGCTTGTATGGATGTGTGAATGGGTATGTAAGTGGTTGTGTGGGTGTGTGAGTGAGTGTGTGAGTGCTTGTATGGGTGAGTGAATGGCTGTGCTGAGAGGCTGTATGGGTGAGTGAGTGGTTGTGTGAGTGGCTGTATGAGTGAGTGAGTGGGTGTATTAGTGGCGCTATGGATGAGTGAGTGGATGTGTGAGTACTTGTATGGATCTGTGAATGGGTATTTGAGTGGTTGTGTGGGTGCGTGAGTGTGTGTGTCTGATTAGTTGTGGGTGTGTGAGTGGGTGTTTAAATGGATGTATGGGTGTATAAATGGGTGTATGAGTAGCTGTGTAGATGAGTGAGTTGCTATGTGAGTGGCTGTATTGGTGAGTAAGTGGGTGTGTTAGTGGCTGTATGGGTGAGTGGGTGTCTGAATGCCTGTATGAATGAGTGACAGGGTGTGTAAGTGGCGGTATGGGTGAGTGAGTGGCTGTTTGAGTGGGTGTTTGGTTAAGTGAGTTGGTGTGTGAGTGGCTGTATTAGAGAGTAAGAGCCTGATTTAGATGTTGGCAGACAGGTTACTCCGTCACAAAGGTGATGGATATCCTATCTGCCGAAATATAAATCCCATAGGAAATAATGGGGTTTATATTTCAGCGGACGGGATATCCATCACCATTGTGATGGAGTAACCCGTCCGCCAACATCTAAATCAGGCCCTAAGTGTCTGTGTGAATGGCTGTATGGGTGAGTGATCAAATGTGGGTGTGTGCTTCTATGAATGTGTGAATGGTAATGTAAGTGGTTGTGTAGGTGTGTGAGTGAGTGTGTGGGTGCTTGTATGGGTGTGTGAGTGGCTGTGTTGAGAGGTTGTATGGGTGAGTGAGTAGTTGTATGAGTGGCTGTATGAGTGAGTGGGTGTGTGAGTGGCTCTATGGATGAGTGAGTGGTTGTGTGAGCACTTGTATGGGTCTGTGAATGGGTATGTGAGTGGTTGTGTGGGTGTATGAGTGGTTGTATAGGGTGTCAGTGGTCTGTGAGTAGTTCTGTGGAAGATGTAATCAGTGATGTCATTTGAGAAGTCATCAATGATGTCACTGACCTGTCATGAATGATGTAATATTTGAGGTCATAAGAAGTGCATTGTGGGGGCGTAAGTTATAGTTAGCTCAGGTAACTATAACTGCTGAATTTCTATGGTGCAGTACAAGAGTAATCTGTGGCTAGCCATAACATCCCTGTAACTTTTGGGATTTCAGTGTATTTCTAAGGTGTTTTTTAATTCTATTTCCTAACTATAATGTCCCTGTAACCTTTGGTGTTTTCAGTGAACTTCTAGGTTTTTTTTACTCTATTTCCTAACTGTAACATCCCTATAACCTTTGTTTTTGTCAGTGAATATATAAATATATATATATGTATTCTCCACACCAATTCAGCAGCCACCGAAAAAGAACGTGGGCACTCCAGGAAACGATGCAAATATCAGCTAGCCTTATTATATGAAAAACGGCCCACGCTGCTCCTCCCATATATATATATATATATAAATTAGTGGTCCACACTCACAGAGTCAATTTAGATTCTTTCTCCGTGTGTCCTGTTCTCAGGTTCTGGTTAAATATCTTACTTTATAACTAATATCATTTACAAAAATATCGCTTCATTGGGTGTAGATATTCTTAACTTAAATGTTGCAATAATTGCCATTAAAATATAAATAAATTAATTTAAATTTATTGTAAACAGTTGTGATGTATCTTTTTTCATAACACATTTTAAACTCTATGAATTTTACATTATGATTTATCATAAATATCCATTGAAACATCATTCTATCTCTCTGTTGTTTAGTGAAGCTTGTTATATCCCAAGGATGAGCTCTGAACCGAGCTGTTTCTACTTCACAAAGAATCGGAAATCTGAAAATTCCAGTCTCCTTCAGGACTTAAAATGGACCGGGTTTCTCTGATTATTAAACCTGGAA
Organism: Calotriton arnoldi; assembly: GCA_963921515.1. NCBI lineage: Eukaryota > Metazoa > Chordata > Amphibia > Caudata > Salamandridae > Calotriton > Calotriton arnoldi. Next base: position 681,106 of record CAWUFW010002950.1, read on the forward strand.
TTAACTATAAATGGACATTGAAACGGGTCCCTATTGGGCCCTATTTTCATGTCCTTAATTTGCTAGCAAAAATACTAATGGATTTCTGAAATATGAATGTAAAAAATGTTAAGATAGTCCATGTCAGCTATGAGGTTCTAGTTTATATTTCACATGGTCTAGTTAATCTTACATTGTCTAAGTGACTTTGATTTTTCCAATATGTTTTGTTTGCATAGTTCTTGTACAGAACATATTTGAACTAAGCCTCCTCCAGGTGTTTATAACGTGCCACGATTGAAAGGTCTGGAAGTATGAGTTTGTCACCGTGTATGTCAGTGGTCAAAGGTCTAGTGTATCCGTTGCAATTGTGATTCTGTGCAAATGTGTGTGAAAGAAGTACGCAGTTATCAAATATAGACAAGGCAAATGTAAAACAAAATTCATTCCTTAGAAGTGAGTGGGTGCGTTGTGGGCATGTGGGGTGTTGAAGTGAAAGAGATCTGAAAAAATACATACAGGAGAGAGTGAAAAGAGGATGCTGAAGAAGAAAGAGATGTGATATGCACTTGGTGGATTTCAGAAAGATGTGGGGAGAAAGAGCATGTAAGCATCTAACAGGGACTGCAGAGGAAAGTGGTGTGAAGGGAAGAACAGGAGTGTGACTGAGGCACTCCTAAGACTACTACCCCTTTCACAGATCTTAGTAATGTTAAATTCACATTCCCATATTTTTAGAACTGAAACATAATATTCATTATTTAAAACAAAATCATTGTTGTTACTCATTATTAAACAGCTAACAACCATTGGCAAGGCCAATAATTCTGTCTTGTTTTAGGAGTGACAGTTGTTGTAATATATATATGGATGCAACTACAGAAAGCTTTGAGAGGCACCAAAATACCTGTTTGGTGTCTTGCTACGGGAAGCAGAGAACTTTAGTTTACATGTTTAAGCCACGCCCTTAATTACCTAGACCATTCCTGTTGGAAAAGATTCCTGGTTACACTTCTTAGGCCACACCCCTTTTAGAGACCATCCCCTTTTTTCATTCCCTGTAATGCCCTGGGCTCCTCTATAAATGAGCTAAACTTTTAAGAGAGTTGCAAAGAAGAATGTCATATTGGGGTCTTCCCTTCATTTACTGGACTCAACTTCCCTCCATACTATTGCACTCACTGTTGTCTAGCTCACTGAAGTCAGTAAAAGAGGACACATAGCTTTCTAAAAATATCCACAATAAATAAATTCATCCGACACATGCGTCTCAGTGTTGTACAAGAATAGTCATGTCAGAATATGTCTAAAATGAATATGGTGTCCTAGATGTCGTCTATAAAGATATTGCGCCATTGGAGGTAGCAATAGAAAATTTACAACCAGAGGGACAATATTTTTGTAAACTATATTTAGGAAACAATATTACAATCAGAGGAAATTTTTTCATACAATATTCTGACATACAACCCAACAGACTTGCCTGAAATGGCAAAGGTTTAATTTTCCAGTGAACAACTTCTAAGTAGAAAATGTCAGTCTATGAATAGTTAATGATTAAAACACATTCTTAGCCACAGCATTTTTTACTGTTGCAAAAGGGTTGACTCCTGGAGCTTACGTCTCCTGTGATTGTGATGGCGATCCTAGGACCTTTACCGCTACCTGAATAAAATGGATGCCACAATGCAACAAATGTCAGAAAAAGAGAACTTGTGGTTTACATCAAGAATGTCCTATTCTCACGTGTGGTTTACTGGCAAGGTGGAAGCACCTTTTCTGAAGGGGCTTTATAGTTCAATTGGTCTACATTCTTTTTTTCGCCATTACTGAGCCATTACTGTTGCACTAATACTGCCATTTACTGGCTGATTACATCCTCTGGCCAGATTCGGCAGTGTGTCTACTTCCCTGCTGCAAACTAATCCATTTTCAAAATTAGTTATTGATCTTCGGCCTATTGTAGAGGACAAATTTAGTTGCCGGTTCATTGGGTAGCAGCAGTGACACTGTTAGTATGAGCGGCACAGGAGGGAAAGCAAATATGGGATTCAGACGCGCATACATAACACGCAATCATCAAGAGCAAAGCGGTGCTTGACAGGTGCAAACAGTAGACCTGGAGGAATTCCTCCTTCATAAGAACACTGAAGCGAAAAGAAAAAAACACTCGAGTATCGAATCCAAAAAAGAGTTCGTTTATTTTTCATTAGACGGAAATCTACTATAGTATGGGCAACCTTTAGATAAAACACCTAAATTCTTTTTTCTGTACTTGGAAAAAAAAATTGCCTTAATTTAAGTTTCCCTTATTGAAAAGGGGTTGTTCTTATGATTATCGCAGAGATTGGCTTATGCTTTTGAACACGTTTACCTGTATGCGCTTTTCTCGCTAGCTTACAGGCAAAGGTATTATCCAAGTAATTCTCAATTGAGAGAGGCGTAGGGCTCCGTTGCCCTTTCACCTCTCGCTTTTTGGTCATTTCACAGCCATCCGTGCGAAGCATGTGAGATGTCTCGGATATAAATTGAAATGTGCGAGGCAGAATGGAGAGGTGCTAGTCTGATGGGGCCCTGGTGGTAATGCTATCTAGCGCTACAATTTTCAATACCAATGTTTAAAGAATTGCAGCGCTTGAGCCATGCTGCAGGCTTGAAGGTTAACAACTTGAAATTGGATACACTTAACTTCAACTTACTAGAGCAAAAGGTTACGGCCTCGCAGCCGCCATTTAAAATCACATGGATTTTTAAATCTAAGCGCATTTGGGACCAGCAAGTCTCTTGATGTTGAGATGTAACATGGACGGGAATTGTCTATGGTATCAGAGAGTAAAATAACTGAATTACCAGGTTTTCGTAAAATTGGTGTTTTAGGAACATATAACTCTGTAAAACATCAGTTAAAACAACAGATTTATTTCGATTTGTCGTGTGATTTCGTTACTGCTTAGGTTTAAAGAAAACTATTTCATTACAGATTCACGTGGATGGCTATGTAACATGCAACATTCTTATTTAAGAAATGCATTTTTTTATGTTATTATTTTAGTTCAGTGAATGTATATGGCCACTCAGGCGTGCAAAAGCTGATGTGATTTAAAAATTTTAGTCGTGTTTTACATTTTTTTACCTGCTTCAAGGATATTGTTGGGTATGCCAGTTTCAACCTTGGGCACATAAAGGTTGTACAACCTAAGGTGCCTACAGAGTGAGTGAATTCCATGCTGGCACGGCTCCTTTGCTAAAAATAAGTTATCCTATGATCTGAGTGCGAGCTTAAGCTGATGTGTTCATTAGTTAACACATTTTAGAAGCCTAGGTTTTGTTAACCACGTGTTTGAAATATTCCCTTCATTTCATGTGAAAACACTTGCGGTCACATTTTAATGATTTTCTATCAAATTATTTTGATACATGAGGATTCTAATTTTGCTTTTACTCACTAGTGGTTGTAGCTACTTTGTGTTTATTACAAACAGGTGAATTACCACAGCCATGCCTTTCACAATATGGAATTGGAATGCGTATGGAGCATGCCAAATCATCAAAAACATTTATTTTAAACAAACAATAACTTGTTCGTTAATCCAAGAGGATTCCCAGTGTAAACTATCATTCCCTCTCCTTTGATTGGGTTATAGGCATCTCTCTTATTACCGGGCTCAATGACTACTAATATCTGCTCCACGTCAAATCCAACCTCCACCATTCCCTGCATGACAGATGTGTTTATCCCATTTGGATGGGATGTAGACCCCTCAAGGACGGAAGCAGGCCTTGAATACGAAGCAGAATGAATCCCAAACAATGGGACTGATTCACTGTAACTGAAGGCTGAGTTGGGAATAACTGAACACTTCAGCTGATGGTGTGTGTGTGTGTGTGTGGGGGGGGGTGACAGGAGAGAAACTGACTTCGATTCCTACCCTATCCACTCAATGCTACCCTATCCACTCAATAGAGACCCTCTCCTCCAGCCCATTTGTACACACAGGTGGAATTTGTATGGTAAAGAAACTGTGGGTGCCTACCTTCCCACAACAGACTAGTGACAATCACACATTACCTTTGTGCTACGGGGAACTGCCTGCTTTGTGTCACCATACAAGTGAGGCTTCTGAGGTTATATTCTGCTGCTTTCGTAATGGTAGGTTGCAAATGTTATCCCGAACACACCCATAAGGGGCATTTACGCTTGTAATAACGAGGCTACATGTATTAATCAAATGTTTATGCAGCTCAAGATATAACCTGTTGCAAAATAACTAAATCATTCTTTGACCCTGAGGAGCTCCAGACATTTTGGATTGCAACCCTCAAGTTGCTATGAAAGTATTTCATCCCTGAACTCTTCTCATCTTCTTACAGAACACTTTGCCATTATAATATAATACACATAAACAATCATGGTTTGAATTAGAGTTCTGTAGTTTTGCCAGAGGCACAGTTGATGAAACTGACCGTAACATTGCTCTAGATATACAGGCTTATACCTTAGTGCATGACATATAGGGGCCTAATCACAAAATGCACTTTGTAGTATGATTAGTAATACTACAATATTACCACTCACATACTACAAAATGATATTCACAAACCTACCTGCAGAGACCTCTGTCTCGCCTATCTCTTCTAAGTGGAGGTCTCTGCCATGTCCTGAGATCTCCACACAAGTTTTAGGGAAACCACATCTCCCCATTAAGAATATTTACAAACTGTAAAAAGATTAGGTAGACTTTCTTCTGTCTAGATTTTCCATTTTGATTTTGTTGTTTGCTATTATAGCAGGAAGCTTATCTCGTTGGGGCATGATATGAGTTACTGTTGTTTAGCCAGTCATGGACAAATAAACAGGTATTTTTCTGATGACTAGAGCAAATGGATATACCATACTACACAGATTCAAATGAATAATCAAAATGGAGTACAGCAGACTTTAAGTGATGCATCTCCTGAATGTTATAACAATACTATATGAAAATTTGAAAATGTAGAGAAAATATATTGACCCATAACCACTCCAAGATGGTACCCTGTTTGCAAATCTGATGGTAACACAGTCTGCTTTTTATGTTTGCACTGGTTTAAATAAACGTGGACCTATTAAATGATAATATTGTCCGTGATCAAGGCTATAGTGCCGAAACACATAAGCAAGTTATAATGGTGTATGAGCACTGAATAAAAGGACCCTTTCAAGAACCAGGAGTTAACGTAGTCATTGCACTGGATAGTGGGTTTGTGCCCAAATAAGCCCATCACTGTCCCCTGCCTGGGTCTATCAGGAGAAATTGAGGAAAAAGTTGCAGTTAATTATATATTTCCTGTCTCTCTTTCTTTCTCTCTGAGTCTCTCACTCTCTCTCTCTCTCTTTCTCTCTCTATATATATATGTGTATATATATATATATTTATTTACTGAGTGGCGGTCACCACTTGGTAATTATAGTTAGCTCTTCTTTTCGACAGATGGAGTGCTTTTTGGTTTGCTAATTACTTTGGACCAGATTGACGTATCTTCACGAAACTTTCCAATTAAAAGTTCACCCACCTCAGCTCTTTCCTAGATAGTTTCGGGGTGATTTATCAAATGGGGGAGGAGAAAAAAGGGGGATCCCAATACATAAAATCTCCATGCATTTTCCATAGACTTCTTTAAGGCAGGTTATATCTAAAACTGCTGAACAGAATTACATCAAATTCAGCAGGAAGCTAGAACCTGGCCACATTTTGTGATTTGGTGTAAATCCATTCAGCAGTTGTTGAGAAATTATGGGCCAAACATAATTGTAAATTTTGGCAGCTGGGCTCGCGAGAGTCTCCAAGACTCTTGCGGAAGCACCAATGGAAAAATAGAGAGCTCTGATTGGCCCAAGGAGCTTTACTTCCCTTGGGTCATTACGGTCCAGCGGGAGTCAGACTCCAGTGAGAGGAAGCACTCAGACTGGCTGCCAGCAACATGAGAAAAATGTTGCTGGCAGGCATTACAGGACTCAGGGACTTAGTTCCCTGCCCTGAACTTGAAAATAAAAAGGAAAGGTATATGAGCTGGGGTAGGGATACCCTAACCCCCCTAGGCCCCATGGGGGCCCCATGGAGGGACCCAGAGGGAATTCCCCTGGGGCCAAAAAAATGCTGCAATCCCACGAGACTCTCGCAGGATCAAAATACAAAAGGGTGGCATGACCGTATTTATTCATTATGAGCCCTGGGAGACTACCCTTGGGGCAAAAAAAACTATTTTTATGTGGAAGGGGGATGCATAGCCCCCCTCTTCGAGCCATTAGAGGAAAAGAGGAGCCCACCCCTGGGTGCTCTTATTATTGATGGGGAGGGGGCCTGGCAGCCCCCCTTCCCATGTCTGAAGAGGCCCGGGAGGCCCACGCCAGGGACCAACATTAATTTTTATGGTGAGGGGGGCCATGCAATCACCCTCCATGAGCTTCTGAAGGCTCGGGGGAGCTCTACCCCAGGGCCAAAAATACAGAAAATGTGGAGGGGGCCAAGTGACCCCCTCCCTGAGCCATTAATGGCCCTGCTGAACCCACCCCTGGGGCTGGCTCAGCAGCTAATTCCCGGGGTGGCCACCCCCGGCACATAACGGCTTCCCTGCCCGTAGCAGTACGGGCAAAGAAACCTATGTTTGCTTTTGCATGTTGGGAACATTTTTAAATCTCCTGTCAAGCGGGAGCAAACACCAAGTCCACTCCCAGCTGGTGGAAGCTTCTAAAATGCTCCCACCCGCAGGGAGCAGGCTTTAGATCTGTTACCCTGCCCACAATGATGCCAGCAGGGAAACAGATCTAAATATTGCTCCCACCCAGAGGGAGCAGCATTATTAGCTGCTCCCTGTGGGCAGAAGCAATGCTGGATGCAGGGAGACAGCTGGAACCGCAGGGATCTTGGTGCACCCCCCCTTGGCCCCCAACGATAGTATGGTGGGCGCCCTGAGTAGGCACCAGGGCACCCACCTTTAGTTGAGCCGGGTCCTGGAGGATGAGGTCCCAGGGGCCAAAATCAACCTGGGGGACTGTGTGACCTCCTCCCCCTTCAATATAGTGCCAGGCCTTTGGGGGATTGGGTCCCCTGGGCCAAAATCGACCTGGGGAGGGGGGCCCCCCTTCAATATACTGCGGGGCTGTGGGAATGGGGACCCAGGGACCAAAATCAACCAGGGGAGGGGGCCACATGCCCCTCCCCCTTCAATATAGTGCCGGGTCCTGGAGGATGTGGTCCCTCAGGCCAAATTCAGCCTGGGGAGGGGAGTCGCCTGCTCCCTCCCCCTTAAAAATTGCGCCAGCCCAAGGAGGATAGAGTTTCCAGGGTTCAATTCGGCCTGGGAAGGATGGCCGCATGCCCCCACCCTTAAAAATTGCGCCAGGCCCCGAGTGATGGGGAAAATCGAAGCTTGGATGATGTCCTCAGTGATGTCATCCGTGATGTCATCAATTATGTCATTTGAGATGTCATCAGTGATGTTATAAATAATGTCATAGAACATGTCATGAGTGATGTCACATGTGAAGGTCATAAGCAGTGCATGGCTGGGCGCTAGTTATAGTTAGCGTTGCTAACTATAACTGGTGAATTTCTGCGGTTTATTTAGTTCAAAACGTTAGTGTTGTCACTGACAAATTCACCTAACTAGGAGTTTAACCTTTGGCATTTTTAGTGAATATATATATATATATATAAATATATACATATATTACCTACTGGCGGTCGCCAGTAGGTAGTTATAGTTAGGACCTTGTTTCTATTCAAAAAGCGTTTTTTCTTTTGCCAATATCTTTGGCGTGGTTTGACGAATCTTCGCGAACTTTTCAAAACTAATGAGGCGCTCCAGTCAGCTCCTGTCTTGAAAGTTTTGGGGTGATTCGTCAAGCGGGGGCCGAGAAAAAAGGGCGGTCCCAAAACGCGTTTTTCCCATGTTAATTTCCATAGGAAAAATTAGAACAGGCTACAGCCCGAACTGCTGAACGGAATTACACCAAATTTGGCAAAAAGGTAGCTGTTGGTTCAGAAAGCAACCTTTTTTTTAAATGGTGTAAATCCGTTCAGTAGTTCCTGAGAAATTACAAAAAGAAAAGTTTTGATATCTGAGCACCCAGGAGGAGTCGCGACTCCTCCCGAGCACGAGCTGACTTTTGATTGGCTGCCAACACTCCAAACCAGGAAGTGTTGGCAGCCATCTTGTGACTCTGTAACCGAGTCACAAGAAAACAGTGAAAAAAACATTAAAAAACAAGAAAAGGGGGCAGGGTTGAAACACCCTGACCCCCTAGGCCGGCTGAGGCCAAAAAAAGCATTTTTTGCTTTAAAAATGGCAGAATTCGCGCTGGGTGCGCGAATCCTGCTGAGAAAATTTAAAAAACGAAGCGCGGGCTCCCGCGCTTCGTTTTTGTTAAGCCCTTGGGTGGGCCAGGTCCCGGGGGCAATTCCAAATGATATAGCGGGGGCCCCCGCAGCCCCGGGGACCGCCACCTCCCCAGGGCTTCAGTGATGATTTGCGGGGGGCACGCAGCCCCCAGCATCCCCAGGGACCACCACCTCCCCGGGGCTCTCACTTTTTAAAATAAAAATGTGAGTGGGGGGGCTCAAGCCCCCCCACACGCCCCGGGGACCACCACCTCCCCGGGGCTTTGCCAATTAAACGCGGGGGCATGCAGCCCTCCCGCAGCCCCCGGGACCGCCACCTCCCCGGGGCTCTGTTTTTTTTTTTAAACATGTGTGTGGGGGGGCTTGAGCCCCCCCACACACCCCGGGGACCACCACCTCCATGGGGCACTAAATATTCAAATTCGGGGGTCCGTAGCGGACCCCCGGCCCCGGGGACCACCACCTCCCCGGGGCTTTAGAAATGAAGGGAGGGGGGCCGCGTGGCTCCCCTCCTGGAGCCCTTGATGGCCCTGGGGAACGCCACCCCCCAGGGCCGGCTCCTGCAATGTCCCGGGGTGCCCACCCCCGGGACATTACTGTTTGCTATGGCAGGGTGGGAGCATGGCTCCCGCCCTGCCATAGCAAACTCTGCTTTGCTTGATTGAAGCGAGAGCAGGTAAACCTGCTCTTGCTTCAATCAAGCAAAGCAGGATTGCTTTTGCACAAGGGGAACTGCATGTCTGCAGCTCCCTTTGTGCAAAAGCAATGCCGGCTCCCGCAGGAGGCGGGGAGCCGGCGGGACCGTGGGGGCATTGGGGCTCCCCCCACGGTCCCCAACGGAGAGGCCAGGCCCCGGGGGATGGGGTCCCCAGAGCCAGAAGTGGCCCGGGAGGGGGGCCACGCGGCCCCCCTCCTCTCTAATTACAAAATAAAAAAACGGTAAGGCCAGCCCCGGGGATGGGGTCCCTGGGGCCATAATTGGGCTGAGGAGGGGGGCCACGTGGCCCCCTGCAAATAATTATAAAATTAAATTTAAAAAAGGGCTGGCCATGCCCCGGGGGATGGGGTCCCCGGGGCCGAAATTGGCCTCTGGATGGGGGGCCACGCGGCCCCCTTCCCGATTAAAAAAAAAAAGTTTTTTTAAAAAGGGGTCAGGCCCTGGGGGATGGGGTCCCCAGGGCCCCAAAAATGTAAAAGAAGGGGGGCCACACAGCTCCCCTTGTAAAATAATTTTTTTTTTAAAAAGGCATTTAGCCGGAGGCCACGCCCCCTTTCTCCACCACTCTGCAAACGAGCCCCCTGGCGCGTTGTTAGTTGGGGAATTAATTCCCCTTGAATACCGAGGGTCCCCGGGGGCCAACAAGCCCATCAGATACCTCCAGTATGCGCCACAGAGCTGCGTTGCAGAGAGGTGGACCGAGGCCACGCCCCTTTTCATGCCACTCTGCAAATGCGCCTCTTGGCACACTGCTGGTGGGGCGATGAGGTCCTCTTGTGTCCTGAGGACCTCAGGACACAAGTGGACTTCATCAGCTGAGCAGCAGTGCGCCAAGAGGCACGTTTGCAGAGTGGTGTAAAAAGGGGGCGTGGCCTTGGACCACCTCTCTGCAATCCAGCTGTGTGGCGCTTACTAGAGGTACCTGGTGGGCTAGTTGGCCCCCAGGGACCCTCAGTATTCAAGGGGACTTAATCCCCCAACTTAGAACATGCCAAGGGGGTGCGTTTGCAGAGTGGTGGAGAAAGGGGGCATGGCCTTTGTCCACCTCTCAGCAATCCCACTGTGTGGGGCTTACTGGAGGTAAGAGGTAGGCTAGTTGGCCCCTAAAGGACCCCCAGCAGCGAAGGGGACTTCAATCCCCATCCAAGAGCACACCAGGGAGCGCGTTTGTAGAGTGGTGGGCAAAGGGGGCGTGGCCTGCTACTAGTACTTACCAATGCTGGTGTGTGGGACTTACTGGAGGTAATAGGAGGGGTAGTTGGCCCCCAAGGATGTCCTTGGGGCCAACTACCCCTCTTGTTACCTCCAGTAAGTCCCACACAGTGGGATTGCTAAGATGTCTTCGGAGGCCATGCCCCCCTTTCTCCACCACTCTGCAAACGCGCCTCCTGGCAGACTACGGGATGGGGGATGAAGTCCAATTTACTCCTGAGGGAGTTTGGGGGCCAAGAAGCCCTCCTGGTACCTCCTGTAAGTCCTACGCAGCGAAATTAAAGAACGAGCCACCAACACTGAGATAGCTAAAAAATAACCCTCTGATTTAAGTAGTGTACCCTCCCGACTTGTTATACCAAAGAGGGCGGCTTCCGCTATTGGAGCGTAAGGTTTCTGAATTGCCCGACTAAAATGGCCCAAAAAAAATTCCAAAAACACCCCCAGTTTTGGACAAGTGAAAAATATGTGCCTCCATCCTCCTTCAGATGAGGTAAGACACCGAAAAAACACCTATTTTCAACCTCAGGGTAAATTCTATTTAGGGCCTTTGGAGTATAATAGGCCATCCAGTGCGAAAGAAAGGCCATTCTCTTAAAGTTGGCAGCTCTGAGGGTCTTATTTCCAGTAATTGATATAATTTGCCATTCCTGGCTGGAAAAAGAACATAAGGTTTCAGAGGCAACTTTCTCCAGAAACTTTGCCACCAAAGGGGATTCATTTTGGGTTCGTATCAAACGATACCAGTTTCCTACCCCTCTCATGTTTACAGAGTACAAAGCAGTAGCTACCTTTGAGGGGGAGGAACTCAGTATTAACTTATATTTATTTAAAAAATAAACTATTTGTAAATATTCAAAAAATAAGGGTTTTTGCGATCATGACACCTGGTCTGAACTTCTTCCCAAGTAATCATCCTCTCCCAAATAAAAAACTGATTAACTACACCCAACCCAGAGTCCTGCCAAGCTCTCAGATGGGAGGAATGGATATGAAGACCCAAATCACTACACTCATTTAACTTTAAAGTATGAAGGCCAAAAAAAACCCTCTGTTTAAAAAAAAAAGACTGAAGTCTACTCGATAGATCCAGAAGCGTCTTGTACCTTGGTTTTTTGGGGAGTTTAGAACTTTTAAGAAAAGTAGGAATTTGAGTACCCGCTTCTTGAATCATCTTATTTATGAAAAAATTATCTATACGTCTTGTATTAGACAATAAACAAGCTGCCAAATCCAAAAATGCAGACTCGTAATATGTACGGATATGCGGTAATGCTAAACCACCCGAGTTTATATCTAGTTGTAAAACCGAGAGTTTAACTCTAGAGACCTTTTTATTCCAGATAAATGATCTTATCATGGAATCGAGCCCTTTAAAATAGCTAGCATTAATCTTAATAGTGATATTCGAAAAAAGAAAGATTAATAGGGGTAATATGGACATCTTAATAAGCGCCACTCGACCTATCATGGTTAACGGAAGACTTGCCCATTTTTCTAATAACTTCTGTATTTTAATACTGGTTGCCTCATAATTCAATTTAATAAGCTGGCCATATTACCCTGTAACGAAGATCCCAAGATAACGTATAGGATCAGTGTTGAGAGCCTGTTGTTTTAAATTATCCGGCAAGAACTTCGACTCCAGTATTTAGTATTATAATCTCTGTTTTTATTGGATTAATTCTGTATCCTCCAATTAATTCATATTGTCTAAATTCGGCCAATGTCTGGTCTATATTCGACTTTTCGGGACATAGATATAGAATAGCATCGTCAGCAAATAGCTTTAATTTAGCCATGCCTGGAATCGGGGCTTGAATATTCATATTTCCCCTTATTTTAATCGCAAGGGGTTCAATAAAAAATGTAAATAATAAAGGTGATAAGGGGCAGCCTTGCCTGGTCCCCCGATTGATATCCACTGACCCTATTTGATTACCATTAATTACTAACTGCGCCTGAGCCCCCTGATAGATGTTTTGTATCATAGAGATCACTTGAACTTGAATACCAAATCTTTAGAGCCCAAAAATAAAGCGTCCCAATTAACTAAATCAAAAGCTTTTTCCGCATCAACCATCATGATGCAGGCTGGCCGCTTGTTTACATTAAAATAATCTAGTGCTTGAATCAGGTAACCAGTATTAGATGACATAGTCCGTCCCGCAACAAAACCTGTTTGGTCGACATGAATTACTTGTTGGGCCAAAGGGGTAAATCGCTGTGCCCATATCTTCATGAAGATCTTGTAATCGGCATTTAAGAGACTAATGGGTCTGTATGAATTCACATTATTAGGTTCCTTGCCCTTTTTCGTGAAACTGACTACAATCGCCTTCTTAAACTCTTCTGGAACAACTCCTCCAGTTTTTATATGGTTAAATAATTTCTTAAGAAATGGTGTCAACTCTTTGACAAAAATGTTATAAAATTCGATGGGTAGTCCATCTTCCCCACAAGCTTTTGCACCCGCCATAGACTTTATAACTGCCAAAATCTCTGATGTTTCTATTTCATTTTGTAGCTGAGCAGCTGAATTCATAGATATCCTGGGAAGTTCTACTTCTGCAAAATATTCATGAATCGCTTCAGGCCTGGTGATATATTTTGTGGTGTATAGTTGTTGATAATGTTCAACAAAAACACGAGCAATATCAGCTCTGTCAATTACTGCTGTGTTAGACTTAGGGTCTATTATCTCCAGAATGCAGGCTGATTCCTGACGTGCTTTTGTAGACCAAGCTAGCATTTTGCCCACCATCTGACTTTCTTCATAAACCTTTTGTAGATAGGTCTGAGAGCTATTAATTTCCTCAAGAATAAAATAGTCTCTCAAGACCTTTTTTGCTTCTTCCCACTGCCCCCGTGTTGGGGAATTATGAAATCTAGAAGCACTTTGAAGAGATAGCTGAAGTTCCGCAATTTTGTCTAAACGTTTTTTCCGCTTTCCTGCAGATACTGCAATCATTTGACCCCGGGCCGCGGATTTAAATCCACCCCAAACAGAGAAAATTTCAGCTGTGCCTTCATTCGTATTAAAAAAATCTAGGATCCAATCCTTAAAACTTTCAAGCCACAGAGGGTCCTGGAGAAGGAGGCGGTCCATCTGCCACCTGGACCTCCTCCTCCTCCCATCCCCAATTTCTAGATCGACTTGAACATAGGAATGATCTGAAAAAGCATTCGCTCCAATTTCTGCAGCAGTAAGTACCAAAGATCATGATATCAAGAAAAAATCTATGCGTGAGGCAGTGTGAAATTGATGAGAGTAGCAAGTGTATTCACGAGCAGCCTGATTAATTCTCCGCCAAGCATCAACCAACTGGAGATCCTGTCTCACGGCATCAAAAACTTTTTTTGTTTTGGGCTTCAACTGTTTCTTGTTCCTGTTGGAGGTATCTGTTCTCAAATCTTGTATAAAATTGAAATCTCCACCTAGAATAATTTGACCAGATACTCCAATAAGAAGCTCATGTATTGTTAATAGTGTAGATATATCGTCCGTAATGGGCCCATAATAGTTAATAAAGTTTAGAAGATTCCCATTAATTTTGACCTTAATCCAAATCCACCTACCCTGGGGATCTCGTTTTTCTTGTACAAATTCCCAATCCATTTCTCTAGAAAAGTAAATTGCGACCCCTCTCATCGCGACCCCAGCGGAAGCAAAAAAGGCTCTAGAAAACATTCCCGGAATAAAAAGTTTTGGTAAATTAGTTTTCAAGTGGGTTTCTTGCATGAAAAGAATTTGAGGATTTAGTGTAACGAGCCACCTTATTAACCCGCCATATTTTTGCCTATTCAGTATACCATTAACATTCAACGATATAATACGACATCTGCTAATTGTATTCATATTGCCAGTATTGGAAAAAGATCTTAACCTTCCCTTTTCTCTTCTGTACTATACTGTCTTGTTCGCTACTGCTCTTTTTTTAACTTATTTTTATTCCACCCTTCCTCCTTCCCAACACCCCGTAGGCTCCCACCCCGTAGCCACCCCCCCTAGAAATGTGGCCACCCCCCTATCCGCATTTCACCCCCCCTTCTAAACTTAATGGTGCCCTGGTACTGCACCCTGAGTAACCTGCCCCCCTCAAATGAAGCTGTCCCCCAAACAAAAACAAGAACATCCAAAAAAAAAGAAAAAGAGGAGAAAAAAGAGCAAAGTCAATTACTTCACTACTGAAATTACTTTCAGAAGTTCCTGCGCCTCCTCAATTCGTGTAAACATGTGGAACTTCCCCTGCACAAGAACTTTGAGTTTGGATTGCTGCGCAATGGAAGCTTGTGCTCCTTGGGCTTTAAAAAGATACAAAAGTTTTACGAACTCCTTGCGCCTTCGTGCAACTGCTACAGACATATCTGTGAAGATTCTACATTTAGTCCCATCATTGATATCGAATTGTCTCAGCTGGATTGCCTTAGTCAAAATGTTCTCCTTAACACGATAGTCCGCAAAATTGACTAATATTGTGCGAGGAAACTTCATGTTGGGTGGGAGATGAGCTGGAACACGATGTGCCCTGGTCAATGTTAAATCTCCAGTAAACTCTAGAATCACCTTTTGCTTAATAAATGACTCCACCCATTGATGCGTGTGGGCTCCTTCAGACTCCTCCGGAACCCCCACAATGCGCAGGTTTGAGCGGCGTGAATAATTTTCGAATTCTTCAATTTTGTTCTCCAAGATTATATTATCATGTGCTGCTGAGTTTAATTGCTGGAGCATGGCATTCATTTGATCCTCTAGTTGGGATATCCTTGATTCGGCTTCCTGGATTCTAATAGGATAGCTCGCAACTGCCTCTTCTATTTTCCCCAATCGGAGATGAAGTGCCGCTATCTCAATTTCTGGAGATTTCTTCATGTCTCGAATCTCTTCTAGTATTAGATTGAGCATCGTCTTGATATCAATCTGGCGTGTGTTTTGGGTTTCAGAGTCAGGTTCTTCAAGTCTTGGCTGGACCATGCGTTTATCTTTTGGCGCTGGCAGCTCTGATGGCTCTGGGCTGCCCTTGTCTTGAGTCTTCTCCTTGGTCGGAACTGGTGGAGTCTTCTCCTTAATCTGGGCTAGTGGAGTTTTCTGTGCCTGAAGACAGCCCTCGAGCTGATAATGTATTGGAGTTTCGCTGATGGAGGAGTGCGGGAGCCGGGCTGCCACAACCAGTGGACTGGTTTGAACAAGAGCAGGGCCACCTTCTTCAGTCAATAACTCTCCTGCTCTTGAATCCTGAGCTGAAACACCAGAGAGGGGCAGAGACGTCGGCGGTGGTAACATAGACATTAGTGGGGATAATAGTGTGTTAGAGAACAGTGTTGTATTTCCTAATGGCTCAAATGTTGACCCCCCTGGCGCAAGTGTTGACCCCACTGGCGAGCCTTGGCTTGGCTTCACGAGTACTTGAGCGGTAATAGGTAAAAGGTTCTTTTTAACAAAAAGAGGAAAGTCTCTGGAGTTTTTCAACTCTTGTTTTTTCCCGCCTGAAAGAACCCCTAACGTAGTATCCTGTTCCTTATCTTTCCTCTCCAGTTCTGCACTCTCAATCAAACTTGCCTCATTAGGGTCTTCCAGAGCATGCTGTAATTCAAAGGCGTCTGTCTCTGAACCTTCAGAACTAGAGCTCAACTCCTCACGAAGCATTTTATTGCCCGCTTTAGCTGGAGGCTGATTGAGTTTAGCTTGGACAAGGCGTTTTTTAGTCTTTGCCGCAGCCGCGGTGGCCATTTTGGCAGCTGCTGCCGCTAGCTTTAACTGTTTCCTCATCTTAGTTACTTTTTCCGTTCTACGATTTTAAGAACTGATTTTCTACATAGAAACTGCCTGCAGACACTTTGGGGCCGATTCCGATCTCGGCCGGTAGGGCTCCGAATCGGATTCGGCTTTACCGGATCCGATTCAGAGGCCTATTTTCCGACCGATTCGTACAGTCATCCCAGCGAGCAAGTACGATGCAAACGCATGCAAAATCGCCGTCCGACTCGTTCCCGGGTCCTAACCGCTCCGACCGACTCGTACGGACACGGCTCGCACCACGCAATGGAGACGTTTCCCGACCGATCGAGTACGATGCACGTGTCGGACGGCCGGATCGAGTTGGAGCGTCCGGCTCGCAAAAGCACCCAGAGCCTGACTTGGGGGGTCCGTGTCGGACCCCCCTGCACGCGTAGCCGCACGAGTCAAACACAGGGGGGACCCAAGGGTCCCCCCTACACATGCATGTACGGTGTGAGTCGCACCGATGCGTACCCACTGTAGGGGGCCCCCCTGTTCGCGACGTGCCCATTCAGTCAATGGGAGCCCGTGTACGCGTTGTACGACCGGCTCCCATTGACTTCAATGGGAGTCCGACCGAATCGAGTCGGGCAGCATACGGCCGCATCGTACTCGCTCGGTCGGACTGGGGGAGTCCGGCTCGGTCGGAAATCTCTCCGGATCCGGCTCAGTCGGAGAGCTTTCCGACCCAGATCGGAATCGGCCCCTTGGTCTCTTTTCTCCTGATATCGCTGTAGCACTATTGTAATGTAACACTGTTGCAGCACTTCCACCACTTGCCCCGGTTCCGCTGCACTCAAATTGCCGCTCACCTGCGTCCAACAATCGGCGCGACCTCGCCTCCTTCTCCTCTCCTTTACCTGGAAGTGGCAGCTGCTTTCAAAAGTCACTCCGCGCTCTGTACTCCATGAGAATTCGGTTCCGTAGAAGACTTGAGAGAAAACACCCAATATTCTACGTCCGGGCTCCCGCCTCTCGCTGCTCCGCTTCCCGAAGATTGACTGGACCTTTCCGTCAGAGTCTGACTCGCTTGATGAATTATTCCACACGCCAACGAGCGCCTTTGATTTTCTGCTCACATTTAAACGATGAAACTACTCAGCGCACTGCTCGGCGTGCGAGCTCTCCGCTCCTAGCTCTCCCGACTAACGTGTCCGGTGTGCTCCATTGCTGGGGGGAGGAGCAGCGGTCACCCGAGGCTAGGTGGAGGTGGGGTTCTCCACTGCCATAGCCTCTTCCTGGACTATAATCTTACAGGCATCGTGTGAACGCTCATTACATAAAAAAAGAGATCGCTGGATGTACCTCTACGAGAAATGGCTTAATAAGATGAGGCGTACTAAAAAATTTGAAGAAGCTTATGCTAAACGAGTGGGGGCAATTAAAAGTTTTTCTCTCACTTGGAAATATTTTGCTGATGGTGAAATTTGAGTTTTGTTTGCTAATGGATGTTAAAAGCAAATTAGCTTAGTGAAGAGAACAAATTTAGGTCTATAAATTTCTTGTATTTTGTTTAACAAGCTGTATAATGAGATATATTTCGCGATGATTTCTTCTGAACTGTATTCAAGGAATTTAATTTTTTCGATTTATATTTACTTTATTTCAAATATGTAATTATGTATTGTCTTTCCTGAAAGCCCTGCTCAAAAAAAAAAAAAGTCCTACGCAGCGGAATTCCTGAGCACTGGTCGGAGGCCCAGCACCCTTTCTCCACCACTCTGCAAACGTGACTACTACTTAAAGAAGCATCTTTCTGCACCTCCGACTTAGAGGTAGTTTTAATCCCCCTGCCCTATAATATACTAGGGCCTTACAGAGCTGGTCATGCCAATCACAAGGGTACCCCAACCCATAGTGTACCCTAGTGTATGTAGGTGTTTTCACTGTATTCTAAGTGTCTTTTAGCATAGCACTGGCTCCGGTCCTGGTTAGTCAGAGTCAGTTACCACCAGTACCAGTCAGCAAAAAGTTGGGGGCACAGGATGACTTTGCAACAAGGCCTCTTTCTGCACCTCTGTTGGTTCTTTCGGCATATCTCTTGCTTCTTTCTGCACCTTTCTTTGTCTTTCTGGACTTCTGTTGCCTCTTTCTGCATTTCTCTTGCTTATTTTTGCACCTTTCTTCCTCTTTCTGCACATGTCCTACCTCTGTAGGCATAGTTAGAAATTAGCATTTAAAAAACCTTTCAAATTCACTGAAAAAACCATAGGTTTCAGGGACGTTATAGTTAGAAATTAGCTTTTAAAAAACCTTTGAAATTCACTGAAAAAACCATAGGTTTCAGGGACGTTATAGTTAGAAACTAGCATTTAAAAAACCTTTGAAATTTACTGAAAAAACCACAGGTTTCAGGGACGTTATAGTTAGTTGGACATTTCACTCATACAAAACCACAGAAATTCGGCCTTTATAGTTAGTTCAGCTAACTATAACTCGCGCCCCCGCAATGCACTGCTGATGACGTCACATATTACATCATTCATGACAAGGTCAGTGACATCACTGATGACATCTCAAATGACATCACTGATGACATCACTGATGACATCATCCAGTGAATGTGTGTTTCTGTAAAGTGTAAATATGTTTTATATATGTTAATGCCAAGGTGTATTGAAGAATGAGTGGGTGTATAAGTGCCTGAATAGATGATTTAGTAGGTGCGTGACTGACTGTATAAGTGAGTGATTAAACGTGTCTTACTGAATACATGGGTTAGTGCCTAAACTGTGTAAATGTCGGTATCAGTTGGTCAGCTGGTGTGTAAGTGGCTGCATCGGTTGGTGAGTAGCTACATGAGTATGTATATGGGTTATTGATTGGTTATCTGAGTATCTGTATGGGTGCCTGATTGTCTGTGTGGATGAGTGGAGGTGTGTGACTCTGTGCATAGATATGTGAGTGGTTGATTCACTGGGTGTATGGGTTCAAGAGTGCATGTGGAAACAGTTGTATGGGTGGGTGAGTGTGTGTATGGGTGTGTTGGTGAGTGAATGGATGTCTCAGTGGTACATGTCCGAGTAACTACATATGTAAAAGGCAGTGCATGTGAGAGTTGGAGTATATAAATGACTATACGTGAGAGTGAGTGATTGTAAGAGTGGCTGTATGGATGAGTGTGTACTTGTATCAGTGATTGTATAAGAGAGTAAGTATGTGTTAGTATCTGTATGAATAAGTGAGGTGGTGTGTGTATAACTGTATAGGTGAGTAAATGGAAGTGTGATTGATTCTTTGCATGACTGACTAGGTGTGTGAGTAACTCTGGATGAGTGGTAGTGTGTGAGTGTCTGTATAGGTGTATGAGTGCATATGATAGTGTTGTTTTGATGAGTGACTGCATGTATGAGTGACTGTATGGGTGAATGAGTGGATGTGTGTGTAGACCTAAGAATCAGTGAGTGGGTATGTGGTAACTGGTATTGGTGTGTCTATGGTTTTGAAAATGGTAGTCTGTATTTTAGAGTGGGTGTATCAAAGGTTATATTAGGGTGTGAGGAGGTGCATCAGATTTTCATGTGGATGATGTCATCACTGATGTCATTTGAGATGTCATCAGTGATGTCATCAGTGATGTCACTGACCATGTCATGAATGACAGCCCGGATTAGCTGAGGGCCGGGGGCGCGTCTCTAATGAGATGTTATCTTCGCGGGCAGTAGCGGAGCTGATCTCCTTCCTGTGGGAGCTTGGATCACTTGTTTAAAATCAATGGGACTGCCTGACCCCAAGATGACTGCCACAGTGTTCCCTACCACGTCGTGCTCCTCCTTGAGAAAAAACCGGACTTCGTCCAGACCTCGTACACATCCCTCATCCGGCCTACCCTTCAGGATACCGAATCTGTGAACCTGCCTCTGACCGTGGAGACCTAGCTTTTTGGCCGATGCCCGGTGGAGCTACTTGATAGCTATAGAGGAGATGGGTTGTGGGCTACCCCTTCGGCCGTCACCTACCCAGCCGGACATTGGGCAGACCTTACTTCGTCTCTCCGTTGTACTCTCCCTCATACCCCTTTACTCCACCCACTTTCTCCTTTATGCTCCATTTATCCCTCCTCTTTGCTCTCTAATTGTTTTCTCTTTGAGACCTAGCCGCTTGACTGATGTCCGATGGAGCTACCTGTTAGCTATAGAGGAGATGGGCTGTGGACTTCCCCCTCAACCGTCACCTACCCAGCCGGACTTTGGGCAGACTCTCCTTCGTCTCTCCATCCATCCTATCTCCATCCTTTCTCCCTCCTACACCTTACCCACCCCCTTACCCTTCTAAGCTCTTGAAATGTTCTCTTGTAACTGATGTAACTTGTAATTGATGTAATTTTGTGGAACCTTATGTAAAGCGCTCTGATACCTACGGGTCTAGCAAGCGCTATATAAAACTCAAATAAATAAATAAAATGCAATATGTGACATCATCAGCAGTGCATTGCGGGGGCGCGAGTTATAGTTAGCTGAACTAACTATAACGGCCAAATTTCTCTGGTTTTGTACGAGTGAAATGTCCAACTAACTATAACGTCCCTGAAACCTGTAATTTTTTCAGTGAACATATATATATATATATATATGTGTATATATATATATATATATATATATATAGATAGATAGATAGATAGATAGATAGATATAGATATAGATAGATATAGATATATAGTTATATAAAGATATATATATCCAAAGAATCATGTCTAAGTTCATTCAGAACAAACACACCGCAACCCAAATTCGATTTCAAACGTGCTTTTAATTATGCAAAGACGTTTCTCTACGTGTTTCGGAGCACGAGGCTCCTTGTTCACGAGTAAATTACACAGCAGTTGCTGTTGCCTATACAACAAATCACGTGCTTGTGAAAAACCAAATGTAATGAAAAACAGACTTGTACCGGCATATCTTAAAACTTCAAATCTTTCATAATATTATAAATATTACATAATGATCATGAAGCTAATACAATTGAGAATGAAAGAAAAGCTAAATATTTATGACATATTTGATTATAGATTTCACCAGACTGTTGAGTCTTGACCAATTGACATTTTCAATAAAGTTTTAAAGACCCTGGTTACATGCTATGTCCTGACTCCTGCAGTGTCAATAAAGTTTCAGTTGTCAACAATTGAAATTGATGTGAATGGAATCATTACAGTTTGGTAGCTTTACATCCTGTTCTTAAACATAATTAGTATCTTGCCCATTCCCATGGGATCTTGTGTGCATGTATTTTTGACGGTGTATGTGCCTTTGTTTAAGGTGGTCTCTAACATATATTATTTTAGCAATTCATTGCTAATCTCATTTCCATTTTATCATCTTTGTCGTTGTGACATGTCAATTATACAATTCTGCCCAAATGGGCATACAGTGTCTTCATTCGTACATAAATCTACCGTCATATGATTATTTACTCCACACATTGATAAATCACATACTACTACGTTTATGATATTATAAATTTGCAATAAATTAATTGATCAAAAAGTCAACGTCCATTCTACCATATGAGATTATTAGCTCTATTGCCTTCGATTTTCGTCCAAAGAAAAGCTGGTACATCTGTAATAAAGAAAGATAAAAACCTTATTAAAAAACATACATATATTTCTATGTGAGAACAACAGCCATTTGCAGTACTTCGTGAGGTAGCTATACAGTAGTCATTAATTAATTAGTAAGCTGGTAGAATCACCCTAAATGTATTGCTAATTCTTCATCAAAATTGTGACCTGTAGGGTGAAGCGTATTATATTTGATGATCAATCTTGATTCAAGGCATCTGAGCTCTTGTGCTCTGTTGCCTCCTCTTTCTCTAATGGGAATTCTATTGAGTACACAAAAGGAAAGCAGGTTATGTTTTTTTGATTATGTTGTATTTTAAAGTGCCTCGCTATGGGATATTGCTTGTCATCCCTGTTTATTGCCCTTATATGTTACAGAACTCTTTTTTTCGCTTTGTGTATAGTGCTTCCATTATAATACTTATCACAGGGACACCTCAATGCGTATATTACATGATCAGAGTTACATGTTAGATGTTTTGTTATTTTAAAAGGTTGTAAATTCTCTGACAACTTTACATTTTTGTAATTATGGCTATTTTTACATTGCTTTGCACGTGCCACAAGTATAGAATCCTTGTATATTGGTTTTGTTTTCATCTGAAGCTGTAAGGGTTCGGCATATATCTTTCAGCGATTTGGCCTTTCTGAAAGTAACTTGTGGGTTATTTTTAATGTATTGTGTCAGATCTGAGTCTGTCTTTAAAACTTCCCAGAATTTTTTTAAACCTTTTTTCAATTCCCATGTTTGTTTGTGAAAGGTCGTAATAAATCCGATTTTAGTGTCTGACTTGTTTTTAATCTTCTGACCCAGAAGTTCAACTTCTTCCTGTTTTTCTACTTGGACACAAGCTTGTTTAATCACCTTATGGGAATAACCTCTAGCTAAAAATCTCTCTTTTTAAAAATCCCTCTTGAGAGCTACAATTTCTTTTAGCTCTCAGCAGCTCTGGTTTAAGAGATAAGACATATAGTTGAGGAGTTGTTATGTTGCAGAGTGTTCCGCGTTCTAAATGTTCTGATTGGGTCGAAAATGTCCAAACCGGTCGTACTTCTATTTTAGATCATTGGCCTCCCGTCCTGTTACTGGCCACAAAAGGCCTGAAAGAGTAAGATTTGTCATCTAAGAAGTTGACCACTCCTAACCAGTCCAAGCAAAGAGAACCCTGATAAGTCTCCTGCATCTGTTTAGCGTGTGCTGCTGTCTGTGGAGTCTTGGTGTCCCGGAAGTGCAGGGCCGATCAGAACATTTTGAACGAGGAACACTCTGCAACATAACGACTCCTCAACTATACGTCTTATCTCTTAAATCACTTCTCACAACTTATGACCAATCAACCGTGAATTTAGCCTTGAAGAAGTCAACTTGTGATGAAACACGTGTCGGCTGTTTTTCCTGGTTCTAATACACGTTTACGGTCTACAACCATCTGGCTTCTGGCTTCAATTTAGAATCAATAGTCATGTGAATATGAATTATTGTGAAGCCTTGAATCTGTTCTTTTTGACTGCTTTGTGAGTGCTTTGTTACTACGGTTTTTCATGTTCACACAGAAGTACTTGTACTAATGTGCTCCAAGCATCCATGGTAGTAGGGTACCACTGTACCAACACAGCACCAACCAGATACGTCTTGATATTTTCCAACAATTTTTGCCCTCAATATAAGATGTGCGGTTGACAAAACCACTACTAGCTGTTATAATCATTACTTTTAACATGTTCTACGTGTCCAATTTAATAGTGTAATTGAATCTCCAATAAATATAACAGAAAGGGAACTTTTAGAAAGTAACCTTTTCCCTGGCTGGTGATCCAGGAGCCTAATTGTCACTCAGCTTGTAAATAGCCCTTCTGAGCTGTGACAATTGCTCCCAGAGCAGAGACAAAGGCCTGGGTGTGAGGAGGTGTTTAGTTCCTCTGACAGGCAGACCAGCTGGACTGTGCCCAGGAACTTAATTTATTCCAAAGGAGGCTCCGCTACCACAAGCAGATGTCAGGTCGCATCTGCACAGGCCCTTTGTTTGTTCTCCCGGTCAGGCAGCACCAAACCCAGTGGAGGGAGAGCTGCCCCTAGAACTGTTTTGGAGTGACCAAAGAGGAAGGGCTGCTCATTACCCGGGCCACACCACTGGGAATGCACACAGGCTCAGCACAATACGGGAAAGGTATCTCCATCTTAGATTTAGTGAGCGAGGGACATTGTGGGAATGTTTTCAGTAAGGCACACAGGAAGTATTGCAAGAGAGAGGATGGTTCCCCCTTGGAATCTTTTACCCTATTGGTTAGGGAGGAGTTGGGAGTCACCCTCCTTTTCTCCTTTCTGACAGTCAGAACCTGTACAAACATTCCCACAAGCTAGTTCCAGGCATAAACGTGGCACCTGAAGATACTTTCTTCAGAACACTCTGGACCTGGGGAAGAACAGAAGAAGAACTGCACATGCTGTTTGAGACCTGCAAGGATACCTGAAAGGATGGGCCTGCTCCCACTTATGCCCAGGACAGAGAAGTGAACTCCAAGGGTCAGTTGGTTGACCTCCTATGTGGTTACAGGAACACAACAAGCTACAGGAGGCCTTTTACTTCAAAGACCAGTTGACCAGTTACAACTGACGTGGACTGAACTCTGCTAGTGGCCTATGTTGGGGTAAGTCCTGCACTGATAGGGAAGCTGCTGGCTTGATAATATGTTAGCCTGCAGGAGCTTCCGACAGGTTACTTTCTAAAAGTTTCTTTTCAAACATTGAAAACTTAGCTTCACCATTAATTTGGCTTTTTAGTAATTATTAAAAATAGAAGGCGAGCCATTACTCTTGCTTGTCCCAGACCTGAGAAAGCAAAATAACGTATTAATCTGCACACTAGCATTCTTCGTGGGACAACTAGAGCATTCGAAAGTGAAAATAACTTTTGGGGGCTGCCACTGTAGGGACATGGCAACATTATATCTCTGCATGGCCCACTTTTAAACACTAGGCTTCCTACCTTGTGGGCTACAAGGCATACCTTGGGGTGACTTATTAATATGTACAAGCAAGTTTTTTCCCTGTCAAAAGTGTCAGACTGCAGGTTTAAACTGCAGCAGTCAGGCTGCATCATTAAGCCTGAAGCCATGTTTTTCTAGTCACACTAGTGGATGACACAATAAGTGCTGCAGTCCACAGGTGTGATTTCACTTTCTATGCAATGGGTGTAGTTTCTACCTCATATACCATATCGTTGCAGGAGAGTTGAATATGCCAATCAGGGATCACCCAATTTTTGTTTTACAGATTTTAGGGGTCAGAGCACATACTCTTTGACACTCTGCACTGAACGGCTGCGCCCCAGTGCATAGAGTCCAGGAAGCAGCAACAAATTCAGCAACATATGGGGGTTACCGTACAAAAAGGGGCATTTCCCAGGGAATACATTAAGGAATTTTCAACTAAATATATGGTGAATTAAAAAAATAGCTGCAATATCTGCAGACAGAAAAGGTCTGATTCTATTTGAACCCCAAGATTTCTCACTACTTATACAGTGCAGGGACAAGGTCCAAGGACAGAAGGTGTGAGGAAGCACCCTAGGTTTTAGGAGAAATCTTTACCAGCAAAATCGCTGATTTGGCTGTGTATGATTTGGTTTTCACCAAACTGCTGCAGCACATAGCGCCCAATGCCAAGGGAAGCAACTGGTGTTCAAATGCTCCTCACACTGTATTTTGAAAATAATCTACATGTTATCTGCATTCATGAAGAAAGTCAATGCCTAATCCATTCACTAGGTGGTCTAAAGGACTGACAATAAAGTGAATGACAAAGTAGATAACGAGGAACCCCGAGGTGCTCCCAAGGTCACAGACCTTGCACAGAGAAAAAAAATATTCTGTTGGACCACATGAAATATGTCATACAAAATAGAGGAAATGCAATATAAAGCATTACAGAGTATCAGGAGATCCGACAATATCAATAGTAGGATTGGATGGTAAGTGGCACTGAATGTCGCTTCTAGATCTAATAAAATGAGAGCACCAACACTAGTGCATTCCACCACACAGTGTAGATCGCCTACTGCTCAAATTATCACAAATTCTGTGCCCAATTCGCTGCAAAAGCCAGCTTGTGAAGGATGAAGGAAAATCCACAAAAGTCGGCAACCTAACAGTTGCAGCTCTCACCGCCATTTTAAACAGGAAATGGAGCAGAATTGTCTGGATCTACTGGCTTGGAAAAGAAAGTTTTAAGCAAACATGGACAATTGCATTGAGCTTGGGGTGATTGAGTTTAGTCACTTTTACCATTTTTTATGTGTGGGAAAATAATGTTTAAGAAGACCAATGCCACTGTGGTGAGGTTCAACAATCATGACAGGACTCAGCAAATGGCTTTATAAGTTGCTTATTTAAAATATGCACCTCAAGTGTTTTTTTTTCTTTGTTTTCTTCTATCAAATTCCAGAGTCATTTAGCGATCACTCCAATGTCATTCTCCTGCACCACACAAAGATTCGGGGAAACCTCTAAAGAAACAAGAATCACTTCTTAGTAACGGTCTTTTAGCATAACATCAGTTCCATCACCACCACTACGGGTAAACCATTTCACCCTCAGTGAGACTTTAACATGAGTACTGTGAGGTGACTCTCATGCTTAATAAACGTGGTGTGTGCACCCTTGTAATGCTGCAGCACACTACTGAATTCTCCACTTTTCCCTTTAATATCCTATTGTTTGATCCAGTGTGAAAAATAGGCTCACAACACTTGCCTGACACCACACCCCTCCGGGACTATGGTGTTAGGGTCCACGACACATCCTCCTTCATTGCTGCAGGGAAGGCATAGTGCTCCAGTGAGCTCCTTCCGGTTATCTGCTGTCCACTCCTTCTTTCCTCGGTCCAGTGGCTGAATGCCTCTGACTGCAGAGCTTCTTTTCCGCAGTTGGTCCCCCAGAATTCTCTCGGGCCAGGTGTGTCATTTTCGACCTTCCTGCTCATGTCGTTCTTCACTGCACACACTCCTTCTCGGAGTCCTTTGCGTTTGACCTCCCAGCTGCTGGAAGTTCTCGCCTCCACGTTCTCGACCTGTGTATCCTTGATTGTAGCTGCAACACTCACCACACTCCCCAGAGATTGCCATGCAGTGGCCATCTTAGAAGTCCCGAAAGTATCTCTGCACTCCTCATCATAGCCACTTTCCTGAAGGTTTAGAAGTTTGTGACTTCAAGAAAACAGGTACAGAATATTTTTGAAAAGTGAGAATGTAGAAATGAATATTGTTTGGAGTCCTGAAAAATGTTTTGAAGCCTACCAGAAGAAGATAAGACCTTAATGGTTTCATCTTCATGTTCTTGTGTGACATGTAAGGCTACATCAGGATTGCTCAAATAATATCTCATCTTACAGAACACTTCTGAACTACAAGATACAGTCTTCCCTGCTGAATATGTCCAAGCTCCAGGAATGTTCTAATTCTGAAAGCAAATTTTATGACTGAGGCAATCCTCTAAGTTTTACCCTGCTGATCTACATCTGGAGAAAGGAGTGAGAGGTCATGACATATATCCCAACCCCAGCAGATTAGCATTTTGTTGACTTTCCAATTATTTTTTCATGGAATAGTTTATTTATATACATATATGCATGTATATTTTATTGGCATAGTTCAAACTGAAACAAAAAGCAAAGGAGTGCTGTACAATGCAAGGATACAATCAAACAGTAATTGGAGAGGTAGCTGGTTTCTGGTGGTAGAAGGTTACTGTTATTGCATCATAACGTAGTGTGGTGTGTTCTCAAAATGTTTCTAAGTTGGAGCAGGGTTGGGGCAGTCATAATGGATACAGGGATGTTTTTTCAGATCCTGGGTACATAGACTAAAAAGCCCTTATGTTAAATCTACTGGTCCAAAAAAATCAATTTTTACATTTAATCTGGCTTGGAAATATTATGGGCCTGATTTTAAGTTTGGCGACGGGTACTCCATCAAAAATGTAATTGCTATCCTAATGCATTTTTAATGATGTGGACATGATATCCATCACATTTGTGATAGAGTACTCATCTGTCTCACTCTAAACCAGACCCTAAGTTCAGTGTTTCTTAACAGTGCTGTTGTTTTGATATTGTTACACATGTACCACATGAATTTCTCGTAGGAAAAACCAGATTTTTAGCCAAGTTAACTGGAGTGAGACTGATTCGTCACAGAACTGGTTTATGTTTTGGTTGTCAGATTGCTTTTCACTCACACCTCAAGGATCATATTTTTTACAACAAGCTAAACTGTACTGGTTTATGAGTAAAAAAGGGCAAACTACTTACAAAGAATCTTCATTTTAAGAGACAAAAAGAATAGACTTGTACTCTTTAAAAATAGAGGACAGTCAAAACTGAAAAGATCCTGGGTACATAGACAAAAAAAGCCCTTATGTTATATCTACTGGTCAAAAAAATCAGCTAGGCTTATCAGAGGGTAGTGCTAAGCATTTGTTGTCACACACAGATGCAATAAATGATACACACACTCCGTGGAATCTGAGGTTCAGGTCTCGGGGAGCCACCTAAATACTGAATTTAGGGGCGTTACAAGGGGAGACAGGTTGTAGCCAATGGGCTACTTACCTTTAGGGTGTCTACACCCTATAGTGACCACTTCCTGTGGGAAGGGCCACTACCCTAGCCCTGATTTCTCAAGATGGTGGAATTTCAAGGGCCCTAGGGGTGGTGCAGGCTGAGGGGGGGACCCTCCTCATCATCTAACTAATTTCCCTGCCTTCACTCCTGCTAAAAGTGGAGCAAGAAAGGGGGCTTGGCCTTCCCCACTATCTGGGTGCTCCTAGGTTGAATTTCAAAGGTGATACTGCCTTTGAAGCTTCCCATATGGGAAGTCCATCCTGTCCTGGAGGAGGTGTGACTCACCCCCACCCAGAGCAGGTATTGTTTCTGTCCTCTGAGAGTGCTGGCTCTCACCCCATGAGGTCAGAAATGTCTGGTGGTGGCAGGCTGTGAAAACCGGCCAGAGACCCCACTATTGTTACGTTAGGTTTCAGGGGACCCTCTAAAAGGGTCTCCTGTGTGAATTTATTAATAAATCCAACACTGGCATCAGAGAGGATTTATTAAGATAAGATGTTTGGTACCAAACATCTTAGAAATCAGTGAAGCCATCATGGAGCTAGGAAACCCGTGTTGATAAGTATCCAGCCCATGTACTCTTTATGGCTTTCCTGTTTACTTACATCACAGAATGGAATGGACATTGTAGGGGTATATCTGCTCATGCTGATATGCCCACACATAGGCTATAGTGCACCATGCCTTAGGGTTAAAGGCCCGCAGTAGGGGTGACTTACCTATACCTTATGAAGTGCATGGGTGGTATGGCACACATGGCTGTGTGCCATATCGACTCTTTGGATTTTCCTGCACCAAGACACGCAGTCTGCATGGCAGAATGCATAGTCTTGGTGAGGGAGCCCTGTGGTGGCACAACCAGTGCTGCAGCCCCAGAGGACCCTCTCCAGTATTCATGCCCAAGGTACCAGGGGTACTAGTTACTAGGGACTTACAGGGTAGCTGAAGTTGTGCCATTCGTGGTACAGTGTTTTGGGAAAGAGATCTGGCACTGGGGATCTGGTTAGCAGGGACCCAGCGCACTTACAGTTAGAAATCACAACAGACATCAGGCAAAAAGTGTGGCCAACCAGGCAAAAAGAGGCACTTTCCTACAAAGGAGCATCTGAAAATTGATCTATATATAATATGGTGTATACAAATATTTGGACCCACCAACCACAGTGACAAAAACCTCTGAGAAATACTCAGCATGATACAGGAAATGTAGAATATGTATGACTAGTGCATCACTGCCATCTAATATTTGAGAATCAGCATCCACTTCTGCACATATGTTTGATAACAATGTAAAATATATATACAGACTAAATTCACTATTTATCACCATCAGAGTAGCAATAGTTAGTCTATTTAAGAAAATGCATAAAACACAAAGAGCTTGCTACAACTATTCCGATGGCACCAAAGAAACCTGGAAAGAAAGGAAAACAGATTTGAGATCTAGATTCATGGTATGATGACAAAATCTGGATAGTTGGATGAAGTGGAGAACACAGACCTCAAGTAAATTTCACACTCATGGAATTGGGTCGTCTGTTGCCCTTTTCAACTTCATACAAATCGTTGATCGGCTGAATCCTTGCATCACGTTTTACGATGAAGGAGCTATTAGAACAATCTGTTGACTCATCTTGTCCTAAAGAGGACTCATGGACCGCCTATGTAATGGGTTAAAATGTCAACATAAAGTAATCTGTCTTGGTCTTTGGTGGATGACCTCTAAACATAGCACCACCATATTGGTTACCTCTTGCCATTTTCACACTGAAAGAATGTACTGGGTTGTGGGATTCCGCATTCTCACCTCTTTCCTTTGGATGATTATTCTTCATGTTGATGATACCACAGCTAAGCACTGTGCTGGCAACTCACTTGATCACTATGGCACCGTAACTATGTAAAAACTTGAGAAGTTTCTTATCTGAAGAGCATTGCACATGGTATAAGGAAATGTGTTGTCTATTCTTCGTTTTTTAGTGTCAAAATATTTGTAAACTGTGTATTTCAAAATGTTATTAAGTGCCACTGATCAGGCTTAGACCTCTTTGGAGATCTACATAGATGTATGCTATGACCTGTAACTGATAAAAAGTTACCTAAAATGGATCTCTGTGAGCCATTGCTTTTCTATATGTGTACCCAGGCTCGGAGGAATACAGGGTAAAACCCCTGTTCTTTCTATAGGCACAGTTCACCTATAACCATCAAATTTTGTCCCACTGCCAGGGGATTAAAAGAGCAAAATATTACACTTTCTGGGGCGTCAAAAGTGCTATATCTTGTCCTGGATAACAGGTTATTTGACTAGATATGCACAATTTTCGGAAATGGTTTACATAATGAGAATTTCCTGCATTTTCAACATAGACAAGGTTACCAACCATAAATTTAATTATGCACAAACTGTGCCTTTCCATTAGATTTGTCAATCTCTTTGACGCAAGTATATGTGTTTTTCCACACAGTATTTTCAAAGTTTTCACACGCGGCCCGTGCTTATTATTTTTTATGTCTATCTAGTGAGGATTTGGTTCACCACATTTAGTCACAGGGTATTCACTCTTATTAATACTTCTTTTTTAAGTTATTCTTTTAAATAGAATGAAATATGTTAATTCACAAGCACACATCCTTCAAATATACAAATCGACTCGGTAACATACACAATAAATACAATTAACAACCTAAACAGCGAATTCTGCCACTAGCTCTTTCAAACTTTCCTCTCTTTTTTTGCATCTTTCATGCCACTTTTTTCTTTAAGCCCATTCCATCGCCCTTATGAATACATCACAATACCATGGATATTGATTCATCAAAATGCCAGGGATAATGGAAATAGCATAAAATACCTTTTGACTCCAATGATAAACTGAACAGCTTCCTATTTGCTGCTAAGAGGCTATGGGGAGGACAAACTTTATAAACAAGAGAAAGGAAATAAGGCTCTCAGAATCTTGTTTACTTTTTCTTCCAGTTTTATATAGTGCGAACTCGACACGAATGAGCTGGAGTGCTTTACATGAGGACTGGTTCCATTACACACGTCAAATTTTTTGCTTTAGGCATTGGAGATTAAATGATCTGCCCAGAATCAAAGGTTGTTAAGCTGACGCCAAGACTTGAACTTGACTCACCAGTTCCAAAGTTGGCAACTCTGGCCATAACGCCACATCCTCTCTCACTACTCTTACATGTTTCCTGGTGCTGCCTTCATTACCGAGACACGGGGGCATAGCTGTCAATGGTGCAGAAGGTGCAGTGGCACTGGGTCCCAGTGACCTGACAGGCCCATTGGTCTTTGATTATTGTTGTCCGTTTCTAGCCAACCATCCATCAGAGGACTCATTGTCCTTGCTTGTATTAGGGTCTATTGACACCCCTTCTACCCACTGCCCTGGCAGCAAAGGTAGCATAGGCGAGGCTAGGAAACCATCGGGCAAGCTAAGCGAGCAAGTGCTGCCCCCGGCTATCCCTAATTGTTGATAATTCATCACCAACCCTCCATTGGTGCCTCCAATGCTCGTAGGACATCCTTAACCTTTTTTCTGATGTGCACTGTTGGGAGAGTAGAACTGACCGAATGTGACCCCAATTAAAATAAATGGCCTGTGTTTAGCTTTGGAGGTCAGTGGCAGACGCACGATAATACACAGATAATCCAAATCCTAGAGCTAAAATGTCTGTGATCAAAATAAATCCAAGCACGAAGCATCTGCTTCTGATACCCATGCACATTTATCAAAGATAATGATGGACAGTGTGGGAAAGTGCTGTGTACAACTTCACTACAGTTTTATTTAAATAACATTTTTGTTATCTTACCTACTGTTCTTATAAAGTAGTCCATGGGCTACAGTGCCAAAAACTGCAATAGGCAGCGTGTTTCAAAGAGAGCTTTTACAGCCCCTGCCAGCACCATAATACGATTAGCTCCAGTGGATTTGAGTCTGCAAACCTGCTCTGGTGCAGTGCTTTCTTCCATGGCTCCAGTGAGACCTCCTTTTGGCAATACATAGGTTGCATTTGCTAGATTTGTTGTGTTTATGTGGACATTATCGAGAAACCATAAACAGCAGTGTCGTTTTACATGTTTTTCTTCTGGAAGTATTCATTAATTAGAAAAAAAAGAAAACACACAACATGTCTTTCAAGCATGCTCTGGGGGCGCTCAGGTATGATAAGCCTACAAAGCCCAATCCAACCCCCCCCCCCGCCCCCTTTTTTAATAGCCCATCTGTAAATGTCGATTATTTTGTCATTTTTTCATGTTAAGATCAACAGAATGATTTTGAGCAATTTCATATTTGCTGTTATGTGTGGTAAACTCAACACAAAACAGTGCCTTAAAAATGTAAGCCCCAAATTTCAGAAAAGAAAAATTGCATCGACAGGTACTTCTTTGCCTTTAGCACAACAGAGAGGCATTCGGTATTTATTTATAACGCATACCTGCAAAAAGGCAAAAACTAATATGTCTACCCTCACCTACATATCAGAACGGCACCATATCTACTCTTTCTCCCCTGCCTCGTATTTTGGGCATTCATTATTCGTCTTGATAGGACCACTGCTTATCTTTTGATCCATTTTTCTGTTTTCCTACACACATTTCCTCTTTTTTGGCAACCATATTAATTCCTCAAAATACATTGCTTACCTCTAGTATCCAATACCCCACACCGCTTGCTCTCCTTTTCCATGCTCCTTGACTATGCAATGCAGAAAGCCTATCACAGACACCCCTCTACTAACTAGTCTCCTTACACTACTCCTTCATGTTACATGAACTCCATCTACCCAGTGTGCATACTACATTTTAAAACATTCTGCACATACTGACTCATCTTTGGAAGCTTTACTCATTCGTCTATTCACCACGAGCTGGCAGTATTATTGGTAAGAATGAAATTCATAAAGGGGTGTGGCTAAGAGAGCCATGATGGCGGACGCGTCTCTCAGAAGCTCCGTGCGTCGGCCCGAGTCTTGACATCCATAGGTGCTGGTGGAGCCCCTAAAACGGTGGGGGAGAAGCGCTAACCGGTGGCAGCCCAGTCCGGTAGCTGAAACTAGCAGCGGTGGTCGGAGGCAGCAAAATCAGGCGAGTGAAGACGGCGGAGAGGACGGGGATCGGCCTCAAAAGGGCCGCACCGGGGACCTGAGCGCTGGCCTGGCGGTGAAGAAGGACCGCAACGAAAAAGACGCCCAGCGAAGACGTGCCTCCAAACCGACTGAAAGGAACTGGGATTCCGAGACGGGAGACCCCCTCCCGCCCCGCGCAGCTCATCGTGAGGGAGCGCGGGCGGGACTGAGGCGGAGGCGGAAGCAGAGTGGAAAATGGCCGTGTCCAGGGAGTGAACGGAGATCCTGACTGGGTGCGAGCCGGAGAACAGAGTGCGGCCCCAACAGGGCACCCGGGAGTGCATTTGAGACCATAGAGAGGCCCCCCTAGCAGGCCCCAAATGCAACCGGAGGAGGCATAAGGTGAGTGCCTATTCAGGGCTGGCAAACCCCCGGGGGGAGATAAAAAACCATGAAGGGCAACAGCACAAAGCCAACAAAAAGGAGACCCCCCCTCAACAGCTAGCAAACGGACCCCAATAAACCAGATGGCGGCAGCAGCTCTCAATGACCGGGGACGTGGCTAGGAGAACCATGATGGCGGACGGGTCTCTTTGAAGCTCTGCGCGTCGGCCCGAGTACTGGCATCAACAGGCACCAGCAGGGGGCCCCTAAAACGGTGAGAAAGAACGAAGGGCTCCCCAGTGACAGCAATCGGGCCGCACAGAGGGGAGTGGTGGTGGCAACAACACAAAAACAATAAAAGGGAGAACACCCCCCCTCAACAGCCAGCAAACAGACCCCAAGAAGCCAGAGAAAAGCAAACAGGGAACCAGGTACACCACCTGCCCCCATTCCCCTCATAGCGCTTGAGTGACAAAGAGCTTTGCGCAGGGTCACAGGCCACAAGAGCCGGGAGACCACCAAAAGTAAAAGGAAGTCATCTACAGGGGGACCAAAACCGAGAAGAAGAAAGAATTAATAAAGGACCGCAAAGGTAGAAGCAAGCAATTGACTAATAATACACGCCTCAGCCAAATAACAATAGGAAGCCCCCAGGCAGTAAGGACGCAGTGGTTGACAACCAGGGGGTGTAC
The DNA here is from genome assembly GCA_963921515.1 of Calotriton arnoldi. Classification (NCBI taxonomy): domain Eukaryota; kingdom Metazoa; phylum Chordata; class Amphibia; order Caudata; family Salamandridae; genus Calotriton; species Calotriton arnoldi. The sequence continues at coordinate 715,518 of CAWUFW010002950.1, forward strand.
TGGAAAACTCGACACACCCTCTCGCCCGGCCTCACCTCCCCCATAGCCATTAAACACCGGAAGACTCGGCGCCAGGACCCGAGGCGCGGAGGACAAGGGAAAATCAATTAAAACAGTGGACAGCAAGAAGGAGGGACAGAAGAGGGGGGGAGGTAAAGAAGGCACCAACACCCAACTGTGAGAAGGGCAGGGAAGCACCACGCTAGTGCTATAAACCCCTGGAGCCACGGGCAGTGAAATCGATGAACAATAAAATAAAATAAGAAAATAGGAGGGGACAAAAGTGGCAATAGCTAAGGAGGATAGTGATCCTTAGACAAGGAATAAAGAAATCAAATAACAGTACACAAGCCCCCCCACTAATCAGTCCGAACATGGGGCGCCAGAGGAATACCGGGGCTTCGCAGACACATAAGACAGTCCTCCCCAGAAGTTAAAAATACACAGATGGAGGGAGAACCCTCAAATACAGCAACAATGTCAGAAAAAATAGACAGAGTACTAGCGGCCATAGAACATTCCAGAGTAACCATGGAAGACAGGTTCGGGGCACTGGCCACTGACCTCAATCTACTCAGGGACGATCACCACAAACTAGCCGACAAAGGTAAACAAGAGAAAACTATGCAAACAATCGAACCCCAGATAAAATCACAGCAAGAAACACTGAGAGACCTCCAAACGAGAGTTAAGATGCTGGAGGAAAAGACAGACGATCTGGAAGGAAGCTCAAGGAGAAGTAACATCAGAGTACTGAACTTGCAGGAGGGAGTAGAAGGACTGGATCCCATAGGGTACCTAGTGACCTGGTTCAAATCATTTACACAGGACTCTGATCTAACTCCTTACTTCTCAGTGGAGCGTGCGCATCGGGTCCTGGAGCGTAAACCGCCACCGGGGTCCCCACCTAGACCGTTGTTACTAAAACTGTTGCATTATCGTGACAGGGACGCAGTGCTTCGGGCAGCCAGGCAGCAGGGCCCGATCCATGTGGAAGACAAACAAGTAATGCTGTTCCCTGATTATTCCAAAGCGGTACAAAGGCAAAGAGCGTCGTTCCTGGAGGTCAAGCGCATACTGCGACAACGGTATATCCAATATGCCATCCTGTTCCCAGCTCGCTTAAAAATCATGCATGAAGGCCGCACAAATTTCTTCACTGACCTCAAAGAAGTATACGAATGGTCAGAACAGCCGTTGCAAGGAAAGGGGTCTCGAGACACAAGATTGAGAAGCCGAAATCCAGAGGAAAGCGACGACAACTGAAGAAAACAACCCCAAGGCAGCTGGGAACGAGACCAGGGACAGCATCAAGGAACTCCCCGGACTTAGAGCAAATCATAGCATAACGCAGAAAGGCCCTGCAGGCGGCGGCGGAACTGGGCCCAACGGCAGGAAGTTCGGACGGTGAGAAGGGTCCCCATATCTTCACATCCGAAGAGGACATAAGCGATACCAACACCTCCTGAGATGGATCAATAACCCCACCAGTGGTAACTCCGCAGACAGCTGACACATTTATTTGACTCTTGCCAGCAAATGTATGATTATATTTAACTTGATTGGCGCATCCCCTTAGACCATACAGATAAATAATGACATAAAAATGGACATTGATCTAAATAATGTGCTACGTAAGGTGAACACGCACCTATCTAGCAGACAGAATAGGAGTACACAAGAATGCTCCAGCTGCGCCACATCCACACATATAAGACGTAATGGGCTGCACAGACCATCCACAACAAAGAAAGGTAGCCACGACTCCCCCTCCAATAACGCACTAGAGTAGTAACAAAATGTTCAGTTTGGACGTACTGCCTCGAGCAGTAGGTCAGTTTAGTTGGGATCTTTTTCCCTGGGCAAAGTTTCACCCCTTCCCCCAACCGAACCCCCGGTACACTACCAAACCTACCCTACAGGCGGGGTGCGCCACTACAAAACAATAAACGACCCTAGAATGGGCAGGACCCAGGCAACGAGACATGCCAGGGAGGTAGCACAATACAACCAAAAGTCAATACAACATGACCAATAAAACTGCAAACACAGACATTACATTAAAAGACAGGGGCATGCATACAGCGAGCAAAAGATATGCAGTATATTCATATATCAAAAGACAAAGAGCGCAGATAGCCCTGCTTCAAGAAACGCATTTAACAGCAAAAGAATTGGAGCGCCTGCGTAGGAAGTGGCGAGGGTCTCTGTGCACCACGAAATATTCGGCCTTTGCGAGAGAGACGTTAATTTGGCTCAGGCCGGGCACTCCCTTTCAGGAAATCAGGAGAGCAGTAGATAAAGAGGGTAGATATACACTCCTGGAGGGCCTCCTAGAAGGTCAACCAATACTGATAGGCAGTATCTATGCACCTAATACAGAGCAAGACAAATTTTGGGATCATCTTACAGGAGTCCTAGCCCAATACACATCCATCCCATGGTTACTGGGGGGAGACTACAATTGCGTATTAGACCTATTACTTGACAAATCACATCCCCCGCCAATATGCTCCCCCATACACAAGCAGACAGAATGCTTCAGAGCATGGGTTACCAATTGGGCACTTACGGACGCGTGGAGGGCCCGACACCCAAACACCAAACTATATTCATTTCATTCCATCCCTCACAACTTACGAGTAAGATTAGACAGATTCCTCTGTTCTACCACAATAATCTCCAAAATCCAGCACTCAGACTACCTGGGTAGGGTACTTTAGGACCATGACGCACACATCCTCACACTCAGATGGAGGCCCCCTCATCCTCCGGTACCGACTTGGAAACTACCATGCGAATGCTTGACTGACCAAGTGTTCCGACACGAACAAGGGAAAAGTATACAAAACTATTTCACAACCAATGCGGGCACAACAGCGTCTAGACTGACGGAATGGGACGCATTTAAGGAAGTTGCTAGAGGAGAGTGTATTCAGCAAATAGTAGGAGTCAGGAAAATGCTAGAACAAGCACTAATAAAGGCAGAAACCACATTAGCAACGGTAATCAAAGAGGCAGATGCGAACAGGGCAGATCCGACTCAGGTGGCGGCAGCCAAAACGGCATATGCAACGACATTGTTGGATTTACACAGATATAACTTTAAAGCGTACGTGACTAGGGCACATAGAGAGGGCGACAGAGCTGGGACTTTGCTAGCCTGATTGACCAGGCAAGATACAGAAATTAAGCCGATTACAGAACTAATAGACCAGGCTGGACACCTCATACATACACAGGCAGAAATACTGCAATTGTTCCATAGTTATTGCTCAGGGATATACAAAAATATGGCACAGAGTAATCAAAGGGCAATAGAGCACCTACTAGACCCCCTAATTATACCAAATATCTCTGCAGCAGACAAGGATCCCCTGGATACACAGATTATGTCGACAGATGTAACCCACGCACACAGACATTGGCACGTAATAAGGACCCAGGAATGAACAGCTTTCCACTGGAATACTACAGGGCCTTCTCAACTATATTGGTGCCTCGCCTGGTGGAAATGTATGATGATGCACTAGAACGAGGAGCACTCCCGGGGTCACTGAGAGAATACATCTTGGTGACATTCCCGAAACCGAATCGGGACCCAAAACTCATGGCCTCATACAGACCCATCACCCTACTGACAGCGGACTGTAAAATCCTAGGGAAGATACTGGCAGACCGTTATACACAAATACTTCCACAATTGATCCCCCCAAATCAATGTGGATTGCTTCCCAAGAAGAAACACATCACAGAACATCCGTAGACTGTTACATGTGCAGGGCAGAGTGGGCACTGTGTACCCAAGGCCGCATGCCTGATATTGGATTTGGAAAAGGCCTTTGATACCCTCACATGGCCATATATGTTTGCAACTCTCCAAAAAATAGGTCTAGGCCCCACATTATTGGCATACACGCTACTAGTATATACAAACCTCACAGCAAGAGTGCGATTGGGACGATACATCTCCGCAGCATTCCGAGTGGAGAGGGGCACACGACAGGGGTGTCCCCTATCCAGAATACTATTCGCGCTCGCGGTGGAGCCCCTAGCGATTCGTCTACGACAGGAAGGGGAAAACTGGGGTATCCCATTGGCGGGCACAGTTCACAGTGTCTCATTATACGCGGACGATCTTTTACTATACGTCTGTGACATTACTGCAGACCTGACCCCAATCTGGTCAACTCTAACGGAGTTTGCAGAGGCGTCAGGGCTAAAACTAAACTGGGATAAATCCACGATCTATCCATTGAGTCTGGGCCTTGCCCCTCAGACAATTAAAATAGGGAATCAGAGTACTGCCTGGAGCGAGAGTGGCCCCCGATACCTGGGAATCCGACTATATCACTCCCCTAGTGATATATATGAGGGAAATCACCGTAAGACGCTAGCAGGATTAAGAGCGTCGGTGAGTTTTTGGAAAACGCTCCCTCTGGCCCCTATTGCACGAGTGGCCTTGGCCAAAATGATCATGGTACCCAGACTATTATATCACTTCACAAACCTCCCGGTCATTCCCCCCCGTTCATTCTTTCGGGAATTAGACACATTACTTATCTCTTTGATTTGGGGCACAGGTCGTCGCAGGGTGGCATTATCTAAATTACAATTACCCACCGATCGTGGAGGGCTGGGGGCTCCATCCTTCGAGGCATATTATTTAGCAGCACAGCTGCAGTGGCTCTCATACTGGATGGCGGAGCGTTACCTAGGAGAAACCATGTCAGAGACAGGGCAAATACCGCTACCGGCACTCCGATGCCTCCTGCTGCCCAGCACTAAACCCACACGAACATACCCACTACAGGTAACAATAGCCCGAACATGCATGCAGAGGATACACTGCATGTCCGTAGGGAAACCTCTCTACTCTCCACTACTCCCGTTGATAGAACTGCCTAGGAACGAGACATACTACACAGCCCGGACCCTACAGGTATGGACAGACCACGCGTTAACTGAGATGGAATCCTTATTTCAAGACGGACAACTGCGCCCATACAATCAATTAATGGAGGAGTATGACCTCCCCCCAGGGCAATTCCTACTACATAGACAAATATTTGCTAGCTACGCCCTTTCTGGGATTTAACTGAAGGGGAACCCAAGACACATCCAGTAATACACACAATATTACATATGGGGGTGGGCAGACATTCAGTCACTTGGCTCTACAAAGCCGTACGTGAACTTGCGGCCAAACCACTGGACCCACTGAGACACATATGGGAAGAGGAGATAGGTCGGCCACTGCACGATAAAGAATGGGAACAAGCATTAGAATATCCCCAAAAAGTATCTAGGAATGCCCGCTTTAAAAATATACAGTTTTACATCCTCCATAGAGCATATCTAACACCAAAACGTCTCCAACGATATTACCCAGATGTACAATTCCTGTGCCCCCGCTGCCATGCACATGTGGCAGATTTTCAACATATGTTTTGGAACTGCCCTACATTGCAATCATACTGGAACTCGGTGCATGAATCATTACGGAAAATCATAGGCCTACCAAACATGAACACGTGGGAGGCTTGCGCATTAGGAGGCTTCCGAAGGCAGAAGACACACAAGGTGCAAACACGCTTCATATCTCTATCATTACTGTTGGCAAAAAGAGGGATAGCCATGCACTGGAGGGCCCCTGCGGGACCCCCAGTAGCAGCCTGGGTGGGGGCAGTGAAAAAATGGGGCGCTGCAGAGGAGGAAGCGATTAGAAGTGAGGAAGTGAGGGGGACACGTAAACATCATATATCTATGGAATGGACTCAACTCCTACACCAGTTCAAACACCAGACATCACAGGACGAAACACTTATGACATCTCAGACCCAGGAAGTCCTAACAACACAGAATACACCTGAAGATGCACACAGAGAGACTAGTCTGCCCCAAACAAGGAACAACACAACATGACCGGCACAGACACTGAGTATACAGGAAAACCAAGCAGAAGCTAAAACAACCTCCCCAGAAACCAAGAAATATATAAACTGACATCTTAATAACTAATGAGACAAATAACCCACCTGAACATTACCCAAAACCCCCTACAGTTAACTCACGTTAGAAGTACAGTTAATAGTGATGTAAACATTTTGGTAGTTTCTTTTTAGACCGATTCATGCAGGAAGGATAGGCGCCGTAAGTCACAACAAATCCAGACACGTGGCAACATGATCAGTAGTGCATGTAGACAAGTTCCTGGTATAAGGCACAAGATGCTTTAAGCTAACTATTACCGATATAAAGAACTGATGTCGACATGTATGCTACGCATATAGCAAATATGATGTTGAATATATGAGCGGAGTCAATGTATAAAAAGTACAACAATGTTCATAAAAACATGTTAAAAAAAAAAAAGAATGAAATTCATAAAGACCCCAAATGCAACTGACAAGTATTTGCATGTGCAGAGTTTCAGCAATACTTAAAGTCAATGACATCATCCCCTTCAGACAATTTTTTTTAGCCAACTATATCCATCTCAGGTGTGCCACTCTATAGAGGAAGCAACCATATGCAAATCAGTCGTGATAAATATCCAGTACAAAAAGTCCAGCCCCAACTGCCAGACCTCCTCCTAATATGTAACTCTTTTCTTTATAATTTTCAACATATATTTTATGTAATATATTCAAGTTCAATATGTATGCATATATATATGCAAATGATAGAACATTTTAAAATAGCACAGCATAGATGGATGGCATACCATCATCTGTGAGGTCTCTGAAATTAAGCATTTACGACTCTTTGCAGGTAACATACTTGTTTCAATTACTCACTCAGGATATTTTACAGCTGCTCCCACGAAACATACTCAATTGCATGCAGCAGTGAATGCAATTTACATAAAATATATCAAGACACTCTTCGATGTTTAAGGCCGTCTTTCCAGGTCAAATAGTGTTTCAAGCGGATTTCACCATTCAAAAACAAGTTTTGGGACGAGCGGAAACTTCTATTTCTCGTGTTTAACAAAAGGGAGGTGTGATATTCAAACATAAGCTTGGCAAGGCATACATCAGCAGAAAAAGTTCATTTAATTATGAATTTCTAATTTTAAAAAAAATCGTTTAAACTGAAAAATGTACAAAATAGAATTAAGAAATAGATCTCTATTGTATGTACCTTCATAGGCATTGTGCTGAACCTGATTGAACTAATATCACTGGCATTAACATTTAAAACCTTCTACACTGTAATTCTGATTTAAAGGGCACATCTGTTCCTAGAACCTCTGGAAGGCCAGGGGACTATATTGTTCCCTGTCGCATGAAACCTTTTATTGCCCGCTTTATGTGAAGCCATTTATTCTCATGTGATAACATCTCACTTGGCAAGGTTAATCGTCATTTATAATGGCTATTTTTACCCTGATGCCAGCAACAGTGTCATGCGCTTCAGCAGAGAGCATTATGTATCACATAAATACCTATGCATAATTAAATCTCATTTTCACCTTATGAAGTATGAAAATATTTTAACTGGCGATCATCAGTAGGGGATCCTAATTTTGTCTATTAGACAGTCTCCTAATTACGAGTTACATCTTACTGGGGTAATTTTATCGAACAGTAAAATCACATGCGATTTTACTGTTTACTGTTTACTGTATTATCTTCACCATAGTATCAATCAATTTCGAATAAAACCCCACAGAATTGGGAATTACTTCCATGGGGCTGATGTTTTCAGCAATAAAACTACACAGAACCCCCTATTCCATGTGGTTTTGCCATGTACATTTGTCGTCTGCTCTGAACAGATAGTAAATGTATGCCAGGGTTGGTGTGCTGGGTAAGGGATAAGGGAGGGGGTGTGGGGAGTAGGAGAGGGAAGGGAAGGGGACTTTTTTTTGTTTGTTTTTGTGCTGCATGAGACTTGACTGGTGCTGCTGCAAAGTCTGGGTCAGGTCTTCCACATCTGGTAAACATGGCTGCAGAAAAACCTAACTACTTATAATTGGTGGAGCCAAGTTAATAAAAGTGTTAATTTAATTTTGCCTGACTTGTGAAGAGACCCAGTGGGTTTTAACCCATCACTAATGTTATTGTTAGAGACGTTGAAGGTGATCCAGCGGAAGCATTTTTTTTTCTTTCTTCTCTTCTCTGCTTTGTACTTACTTCTACACTCATTTACTCTTCCAATCGTACTGGGCCCTTTTACGATTAGATGTTCAAATCGAAATCATTCACCACAGAGGCACTGATCCGGTGATGAGTCTTTCTCCACTTATAGAAGGGGTGGAAATTAGGTTGTCTAAACTCATTGTTAGCAGTCCAATGAGGATCATTAATTGACAGCCAACTCACAAATTTTAGGTCAAATTTAGATACACCACTCCCAAGACCATACTGTAAACATGAAGAATAGCAACTGGAAGTCCCAACTTCCAGAAGAAGTTAAGATGAGTAAGAATTATACATACCAATAACTCTGCAGTTGCTACACAAAATAAGAGACACAAAACCTGATGTCCCGTTAGCGCTTGCTGATTCTTTCTACAATGCATTTAAGTCATCAATACAATCAAATAACGAATCAGCAAGACTCAAAAAATAGACTGAGGCAGATTTAGAATAAAATAGTTCTTTTGTATTAGAGATGCAAAGTTAATCAGCAATTGCTTCAGCAGCTCAGGTAAAAATATAACATCTTTAATAATAATGCCAAGCATTTATGCAGGCGTTACGAATCAAGAATAGTCACAGAATTTACAGTGTCCAACTACAAAATAGGCAGAAAGGTAATTTGTAGACTAACAACTCAATTTCTAAGGGGATGGAAAGGATTCAATTAGAGTCCATTAAGGGTGAGTCCATAAGCAAAGCAGGACTAAGATCTTAAGAATGGTTCAGCATAAAATCTCAGTCCGTATACCACCGACTGAAGCACAGACTAGGCAGTCCAAAGTTAGCAAAAGTTAAAAAATTTGAGTAGCATTTTAATCCATAATGCGATGTAGAATGCTTAGGAAAGCATCTCAAAAGAAGAATCTAGAAGCTGTTTGCATAAAGGCAAAAAGAGTCTGCATTCGTGTGTTGCGTAAAAGCCAAAAGAAATATGCGTCTGCGTTGCCCCTCCTTTGGGGATTCTTCTTTTATAAGTTCTTTGGTAAAGTCCTAGTGGCGTAGCATCACACCACCATCGAAAGACCATCACATGGCTTATGGTCACATCAAGTCACCTAAGACAATTGAAACATCGAGCTAATTTCCCATGCTTGTCATGAGAAACAAAACTTTGCAAGTCCACATAGATCTAGTGTTCCTAAAAAAAAATACAAAGTTGCAGTTTGCAGCGTTAGCTAAAATTCTATTCCCACAGGAACATTTTGCTGTGAACATTTGAAAATAAATGAATTATGTCAAAGAACTATAGTGTACAGAACAAACAAGTTAAATTACATCTTGGCAAAGAACAATCCTTTATATTCAATCAGGGGAAAGGTCAATACCAGTGAAAAGCATCTCGAAAAGAAGGCCTTTAAGTTAGCATCACATGGTTAAATGAAATAAGCTTCAACTCAACCTTAATTGTAATAAATTGAAATTAATTCACATATAATATTTAAACTTTCACAAATATCATTACACGTAATGTCTAATATTAAAATATCCTACGATCACACATTTTTCACATTAATCTCATAAATGCACGTTTTTCAAAGTTCAAAATTCTAATCTCGTTTGAATGTCTTCATATTCTATAACATCTCTAATAACATTCTGTATAATGTCGTTTCTATTTCATTGCTTACTTTTGCACCGATTTTCTCTAAATGATACATATTAACAATAGGCACCATATCACCACTTAATTTTAGCACAAACCTCCATTTATAAGCATAAGTTTCATTAGTGCAACTCCATTTATATGTATTAATGTTATTCTACATATGCTTTCTTCATCTTATTTTAAAAGCACACTTTTACAATGCTTCTACTACACTTATCCCTGTTTCATGCATCCCTATCTATCCCGTGTAATGTAAAATTTCAACCTTTTCGTGTAATCTAACTATAAACGTGTTATATATTTATGAAGTCCAAAATCTCACTGCATTGAGGTATAGTTTTGGAATCTTACTGTACTTATTTTTTGCTCCCTACCCATACTAGTTTTTATTTATTTGAAATAAGTGAATATATCCTATCTTTCTTCATTTCCATATTTAGGAATTAGAGACTTCAAATGCATTGCACTGGTGAAGGGCAATTTTATGTTGGTTCTGGACAAATTTGTCCTTCTGCTAGGCAGTTTTTCAGGTAAAAAGTGTAAAAATGTCATTTGCTCTGACTATCCAGTGAAAAAATTAATTTCAGTACTGATCAGTCATTGGAATGATCTATTGCTGACAGGTGAAAAATTGCCAAGCACCAATGCAAAATTAACAGTTCAATATTTTTTTCATTTTTTAAGAGTTTTATCTAGAACATATAGTTTGGATTAAAGTTATATAAAATAGAAATGTAGTTCTTATTTTAACTGGGCCATTCTTAAAAGTCACGATGGTCCCACTTCTCATCACAATCATTCAAAAACTTAAATTGGAAGTTGAAAATTCAAAAATCATCATTAATGGTATCATAATTTAATTTTTCTCAATTTCAAATTGCTCTTACTGTTGTAAAAAAAGTAAAGCTTAGTGACCATTTTCCACAGTAAATATGTTGGGGTATTGTTGGCAATGGAAATCCCCTTGATAGATTTGTAATGTAGCAAATCTCTGAATAGTTTTTCTTTTTGGCTTCAGTGCACCATCAATTATTTGTGTGCTGAGGGCTCACAGTAAAATGGATAGCAACCAAGAGCCTGGCTATGTCATCTGGAGTGGAACACCAAGGGCATACCTTATTTTCTAAATTTGAATAATATCAGTAGACCAATATGTACAGGACTAACAGTGATGACAGTGACTAACCATGGTTACAGGACAGGCTTTTTTTCCTGTTACCTGCATAGCAAGAGTTGCTGACCAGCTTGTCCTGTTTTAAGTGATCTGCAAGTCCTCTGCAACTGGATCTTTTCCTCCATCCATTTGTCACTGGAATGTTACATGCATGTTTGCTCTTTGTATTAGCCGCAAGATGATCAGGGAGTGAGTGTGCTGTGCCGGACTGTTAGTATACATGAATCAAATTTGGATCTCCTGTGTGGATGGTCTAAACGGTGGAGTAGAAAGAACAAGCCAGACCATAATGTAAATTGCAGAGCTCTCCAAAGACTTTTAGAGGGCCTTAGAAGTGAAGTATAATCTAGTGTATCAGGTAGAGACAGAAAGTCTTATTGAAGTGTATGGTTAGTCTATGCCTCCTTTCCGCTTTTTTCTTCTCAAAAGGTGTTATATCCAACATGGTGAGAAAGAGGTAGAGTGACGAGGTATCTATCTCCTGTGTGCCTTTATTTTAGGTTCCTCTGACATTGAACTTCTATCTCTACCATTCCTTCATGTTTTCTGTTGAAACTGAAGGACAAAGGTTTTGGCTTGAGCCGTCTAGGAGCGCTATGCAAAAAATCAGGAACTGCCAGAATCTTAGCCCAGAGCTGAGCCTGTGTAATCCACAAAATCTGTCTAAAAACTGAGCATGAAGGGGGCATGAAGTCTGAATATGTGTTATAGTACAGAGGCAACACCTCATGGACATCTGTGATCCAGAGCTGATGTTCCACACAGCCGGCTTGCCAGCTAAGTGAGAGAACATAACCAGAAGAATAAGGAGTTTGTTGAAAGTGCTGAGTCAATGATGCAAGAGAGAACCCTATCATTGCAACCATGAAAAGACATACTGGAAGTACCTCTGCAGAAGGAAATTGCTTGAAGGAGATCCCAACCCAGCAGCCTAGAAGAGAAGATGACCAAAGGAAGGACAATACCTTTTTTATCTTATAATTACTGCACTATGAGAAGGAACTGTGCTGTTAAAGACTGTGGAGAGCCCTTGCACCACTGTGCCTCCATTGTGCCCCTAGCTGTCCGCATCTGGTCATAAAGTGTGCTCGTTCCGCTTCCCTGAACGATGTTCAGTATTGCCAGTGTAGTTGTAAGGATCTCCCCCAACAAGACAGATCGGGTCATTGCTCAGTGCCTTGGTGACACCTGCACATGGGAGCCTCATTGACCTAAAGTTTGAATGCCCGGCAAGTTCTTCTTTATCTTCCTGAAAAAAACAGACTGCACAACCCTTCGAAGCTGAAACAGCAATTGTCAGATTCAAATTCCAAAACTCTAAGTGTGGAGCCCTGTAGAGGTCACTTTCATGTTGTCACCTTTGCCACCATCACCATGGTTAACCAAGGATTCTGCAATTCAGGCTCCATGGGGCAACTCTAATTCCTGTACATATTTCTACTTCACATACAAATGGAGCCTTCCTTTTGAATTGACTTCTAGTGGGATCTCCTGTTTGTTTGGGCAGAAGTTGAATGGGCCTGTGGCAGCTACCGAACCCAACTGTGACCACTCTAGGCTCCAGAGCACTCTCTCTGCAAGAATGCTGAAGCAATCTCCGAAATGGAAGGAAAAAGTTTCTAAGAGACTCAGACAACAGTGAGATTTGCAAGACTATGATACCAAACCTCACCCTAAAAGGCACACTAATGCTCAGAGTTTAAGGGACGATTCGAATTTGAAGACAACAGGAAGAACGCAATGTCATTGCAAGTCTAGTATGAAAATCACTGTACATTTAAAAGGAGCGGTTAGCACCACCATATTTCTTTGGGTATTATTACATTGTGTGCATAGAATATAGTAATCTTTAATTAACAGAAAGCACTGAATGGATATTGATTTATTGAGCATTATTCTATGATTTGCTGAGTTCAGAATTTTTAACCCATATCATCCCCCTGAAGGTATTCTACTACAATATTGCGTTTTTAATATCACCCTGTCAAAATATCAACTATGACAATATTGGCAAGTTAAGTATGTATAGGTAGGTAGAGATGTACTGTTTTTAATGTGACATATATGTACCATGATGATATACGTATATTCAAGGTACTTAGATCTATACTTACCTATTTATACAGATCTTCACAAGATTTTCGTAGTTGATATTTTGTCAAAAATATTTTGTCAAAAAGATAAATGACAAAGGTGTGTACTTGGTAAACTGTTTGGGTGAATAGTCGGCAGATCACCCCAGAGCAGCAAAGGTAAAATAACCCAATTGATATAATTGGAGCCCTGTACCTCATTTTCCCCTGCTGCAACCTAAGGAGTTCCTTCCGGTATTATATGGGATGAGGCAAAAAAAGGAAAGGTTAGGTGTGTGGCAAAGTGAGGCAAGACAAACATATGAAGTGAAATAACAGCAAATTCTGACCCTTGTAGGTATTTACAAATTTACAACACCCATACAATTGTAAATCTACTCCTAAATAAGGAATAAGAAATGGAAAAAGTGTACATACTGTAATGCACCACTTCATAATACTATCAAATGTGGATGGCTCATCCACAGAAGCATCAAGAAGTAGGTCCATGCAAGGGCGGTCATAATTTACATACATTGATGTTTGTTTCTGTGCTTTTTAATGAATCCCTTAAATATTATAAACCAGCATATACTATATGAAGAAAATGGTGTTGCCCAGATTTCTGACTTCTCTAAGCAAAACTGTGAACCAAGTCAAGCCAAGATATCTATCCCCAATGAGGACTGGCCACTGAATTTGAGACATTGCACACAAAATGTTTCTATATGCTAGACCTGAATGGCAGTTTACCTGGCTAGAGTGAGATTGCTTTTGAAAAGACATAATACACATTGCTTCCCAACATTTGCACAATTAAGTCCCCAGAAAATAAATGATCTTTAAGGGATTTTTAGAGGTGTTGTACCAAACAATTATCCCTATAAATTGCAGCAGATTTATGAAAAACACTACCCTTGACTTATGTACCACATTTCAGTCCTTAGTAGAAAACAGTTTTCCATTAGGGTTCCTTGAGTTTCCTTTGGCAGCTAGGCTCAGATGACAAGGTAATCCTCAAAGAAAATGCACGAGAGGCGTTCTGTTAAAGCACAACAAAGCAGCAATACAGCATAAAAATAAATTATTTAAATGTCCTTAATTAGTTGGAGTTTGTCAAAATGAAAATGAGGTATGTGATTCATTTTTCTAGGGAGTAAAGAAGAGCAATGGACAAAGCACATAATATGCCAGCACAAACAAAAACAAAACATATTGTGAACCTGCACTCCACCCAACAGTCTAGTGTTTTCCCCCACACAGCTGTATGCCAAACAGCATTAATGTCCCTATAAGCTTTGCGTGTCACTCATCAATTAAGTAAATAGTTCTTAATCACTTCTGGTATATACATTAATCATAATTATTTTTAAAGTGCCAAGCTGCCTCAATGCAATATGGGGGAATACCCTCCATCAGAGAGCCAAACGTAGAAGACGTGGTCTAAAAATAACAACAGGTTCTTCAGGTATTCAATTTGATACAATGTTTGACTATCAACAATGTCCTACATATAATATTTATACCACCAAACAACGATTTACTTATCAAGAATACATGGCATGTTTGATTTACAAAATTGAATGACCATTTACTAATAAATAATGATTGGTTAAGCTATCTATTGAGCAAAATCTATCTTTTGATATCATTACTTCTTATTACAACATTCACTATTGCCTAAATTGTGGAATATGAAGTTGCCTAATACATTGTCTAGTATGATGTACTTAATAAACAAAGCATGATGAATCTGATCATTCTAAATCAGGGGTGCCACTTTGCACATTTGCAAACATTCTGGATGCCCTTCAAATACTGGAATGTCACTGTTTGCAGCACGAAAATCATATTCAATGTGGTTCAGGGACCTGGTCACAAAACCCATTTTCCTACTCTCAGTCTTGGATAAAGGTGTCTCTGTTCACTAAGCTATAATACAATGTAATTTAAAGAATAGCCAAACCCCTGCTACTATATTGCCGCATTTATCGTGGCTCTCTTGAAACATTCGCAAAGTATTCCTGTTCTCAAGACTGTAGTAGAACTTATATATAGACAGATATATATAGACGGAAGTCAGACTCAGACCATTGAACTCCTGCATTACATACTTTTGAGAAAGAACAAAAATGCAAGCAATCTTATCTGATCAAAGGTCTGGAATAGACGAACAAGCCATCGTTGGTGACCATTTTAACCTGCTCTATAGTGCTTTCCCATCTGTATTCAGATAGGTGTCTGTGTGCCAAAGACACTGGCTTGTAAACTGCCTAAGACACTTGAGTCTAGTCTGAATTGGGTTGTGTCATCTAATGGTGGTCTTTTCTCATGATTAGTTTATATACCTATTACTATGAACTTAGGGGTAGAATTACTAAGGACGTGCATTGTCCTTGCATGAGGCAAGTTGTCACAAGGCAAATCAAGTCCTTTACTGGGATTTACTAAGACACGGAAAGCCACTTTAGGTGGTTTTGCGTGGTTTACTAAATACCAAGTAATGAGCACTCCCATGCATCAACCCATGTATTTTGAAGCAAATCCAGATTTATGAAGACTTGTAAACCTAGATTTACACCAAATTGGTGTGCCTAATTAACAGAGGCATAATGAGGTGAAATATCTTTATTTCCCTTCGTTTATTCCTCTTTCCATGTGTTCTGCATTCTGTAGAACACAAAGATAAAGGAATATGCCTCTAAGGAGTGTTTTGGTGCAGGAAAGTGTCCCTTCCTTCACAAAAACAATCCTTCAAGAAACGAGGACACCCTTTTACCACGGTGCAAGGGTGCCTGCATTGGCACTGGGTAGCACACAGTGCGCCAGTGCAACGAGAGAGCAGAAATGCTCCATATCTTTATAAGTATGGAGCATTTCTGCCCTCTCTCTTTCATGCAACGCAGCAAGGTGCCTTGCTGCGTTGTGTGAAAGAATGGTAAGTCTGCCCCTTAGTTGTTTAAGCCTATAGTTGATATATATTAAATTGTTTTTTTGATGGTTCGACAATATTTTAGTAGCAGTTCCATATATCATCCTCTGACTGATTACATTGTAAAAACCAATTTACTACAATTCTAAAATTACAGAAAGCAATGAAGTGAATAACATTATTATCAGTCTCTCAAACATTTGACTACCCTTCATACATTTGGAATCTACAAGAAACAAGACATTGCTATGAGATCATTTAAACCGAGTGGGCAACAATTTTGCCATAGAAGATTTCTCTACTTCATTACAAATATATTTTGTATGCTCACACAGTCGTTTTCACCTTTCATTCAGTTTTCCCAATGTAGCTCTTAGAACAATGGCATTTTAGCATAGTTTGTGAGACACATCAGAGAAACAACACTCACTGGATGTAAGTCTTTAGGGGATAAAGGGGGGGGTCGTATTTTTGACTAGCAGTGTTTTCCTTCTTGATTTGTAATCCAATGGATTGAACTAACTGTCACTGGAGGTTGCTCAAATTTAGGCACAGGTGTTTTGTGGTTCCAGTGACCAGTACTCATAGGCAGCTGTGACTCTCACTCCAACTATCAAACTTTTGGTTTATGAAGTCAATGCATTTAGCAGAAAGGAACCAAAGCGGGTTTGGTTCTTGCCCTTTAAATCAAGACTTGCAACCTATCCAGGGGATAGCTTACTTATTGCTGGCTACTGACTGATACGCCACGGTTTGGACCGCTGGCGCAATGATGTTGAGTCTGATTTTCTAAGCTGTTGACATGGTTTGTTTGTGAGAAAACACTCTGATGATTCAAAGGAGTCTCCCTGAGGCCATGGCTCAAAAATGGGTCAATGGTGTGTGTTTCAAATGAGTTCCAGCTAGTATGGCTACTTACATAGCTCTCAGTCTATTGATTTGTTACAGTGATTACTGGTGCCCGCCTTTATATGGAGGATAGCAAATTTGATGAATGTGATAGTTTAGAATTCCCTATATCCGAACTAGGAAAAATAATTCTATTCCATGTGGAAAAATAATGTGAGAATGTTTGCTTATTTCTTTTTAGCACCAGTTTAACAAAGGTCTATACATGACAGCAGAAACAATAAAATGTTTTAGTGCAATTATTTTTGTAAATTGTCTGGTAGCAAAAAAGTGTCAAGGTAGCGAAAACATAACATTCATTTGATACGTTGCTCAGTGTCAAGGTGGCTACTGTGCAAATAATGAATAAAATATCTAGGAAAGAAAGCTTCCCAATATTGTAATAGAGAAAAAGAGTCAGTTGATCTTAACTGTAATGTATACATTGTTTAAAGAAATCTGAAGGTTAATATCTGTTGATGTGTTAAACCCCAGGTCAAGAATTGGACAGGATAATCATCATGACATGAAATATATGTAGAGGTTGGTTGCCATGTTTGGCAAGGGTGTAGCTGGGAGCTATCAATAACTGTTCAAAGGGGCACAATCAGACATTGCAGAGCTCAATTAGATTCTCGGGACTATTAGGATGATTGATAACTGTAACTTAAAGGATTTCAAACTAATTGGGTTCTACAATCTTCATCATTGCTGGAAAATATTTCAAGAACGAATTTCCTTACGAGACAGTGCTGATGATCTTGCTGAAATGTTGCAGTGCTAGTCTGCATCAGAAGATGTGTGTAGAGCCTGGATATAGTGCAAGCCCCCAAATATAAACTGTCCTAGAATTTCCTAGAAATGCACTGTGACATGTTAGTAAGATTGTCTAAGCTGTCTCTCAAGAGAATAAGTAGTGCTAAACTATCATAGTTAAAGCAGCTTAGTAAGAAAATGGGTATTGCTAAACTATAACAGTCTCAATTTAGTTTAGTAACTTTCAAAACCACGTGTTCACCTTAAACGGCTTGAAAGCTTGAGATACTTTCGGCAGGAAAATACACTGAAAGACATTTGATCACTTTATGCGATGCCATCTTTCACTGTCCATAAAACTGGCCTGCCTTGACTCCTCTTATGTCATCGTCAAACCTGGCATTGTTCTTTTTGATTTAGATAATTTTCCCTTAGATCATCAAGTAAGTCAGAACCCTCTCAATGTATTTAAGATCCACTCGCTCATAATCACCTTCAAATTAAAAAACTCAAAAACAACTTCTGCCGGCTCAAAAAATTGACCATTCACCTGTTTGCCATGGCTGGTTCCTTCATCACTCTCTGGACTAATGTGTAAACGCTTAACCATCATGTACAGTGTTACTCTCCAGGTTTGTTATCACATCCAGGTAAAAGGAACTCATTACTCCATAACGTTAATGTGCATGTTTTTATGTAGCCTCTGTACAGTATTTCTGTTTTGGGTACTAACAACTAAATACTCAAAAATTTCAATTGCATGGATGTGCTCACCGAGCCAATGGCATAATGCAAAATGTGGTGATGGGTCCCTGAGTCTCCCATATCTCACAGATATTCATTGGCCTTAGGATGAATGGGGGCCCCCTGAAGGATTGCCCCCCCCCTGAAAAGCTGGGTGCCCCTCTGTGTTACCCCTCTTCATAGATCTAAATCAGATGAACATGCTAGTTAAGGAAAAATCCTTGCATCACTTGCAGTAAAATTCTTTTGCGATTAGGTAGATTTAAAAGATATGCTTTCTAAAACGTTTTGACCATTGTAGCCACATCTGTTTTCAGTTCATTGCAGTGTTTATGCAGATACTAAGGTCATACAGTTCCATTCTGAACATGCTGCTTCAGTGCAATGGCACAAAATATATAATTATGGGAAGTAAATGAACTACAAGTAAACCAAGGGCTGCCCCACAGCACATTCACTTAGTCAGCTAAAAAAGAAGAATTTCACTGTACACGCATGTTTCTGGGTATCTTAGAGTCTTATTGTAATTCTTTATAAACATAGTTTTATAAAATGAGCACTTGACTCTATCAGGCTTCAAAGTGCTGTACAATTTGATCAGCTACAATTTGCATTAATATAGATGTAAATCCCATAGAGCTATGCATGGTATTCAACTAGACACACTATGCAATGCATACTCAGATCATACGCTCAGAGCCACCAAAACATTCTGGCTCTATTGTCTTCTTATGTCCCTTGTGAGTAAATGCATGCATCTTTATTTGTGCATTAACCACACAGGACATTTCCTGTAATTATATGTTTAAATGATTTTGGCAAAGGTATGGATATCATAACAGTTACAACCTCTGATAGCCAACAGGCCTTGAACAAAACAACTTCACCATCTCAACTAAAAAGAATTTCCTAGAGACATATGAAATGTGCATTGCTTACGAAACCAAGTACGAAAAAAACAGCTTGCAGAGATGATGTACAGCATTTGTTATTTCCTGTAGCATGGTACATCATTAGCAATGGTAATAACAATAAAAATGTAATACAAATGATAATAAATTGGTTAAAGTACAACCTGCCATTATAAGGATATTGCAAGATTACAGAGCAGTTCCATGACAATATAGAGGAACCAGGCAGAATGCTGAGTTACTTCACATGGTTATGGAAAATCAAGGTGATTTGCAATATCCTTACTATGTACGGCACTGGGTATTTTATTCCTTATAATACATGGTCACCTTTACCACAAACCACTTAAAGCCTTGGTGTGTAGCTCTTTCATATGAAAGAGGGATCATGTTTGCAAACATGAAGAATGTAAATAGAATCTCTAGTGTAAAATTAAAAACATCAAAAAGCTGTTGGATATTTGTTGCAAAAAGATATTAGAATCAATTTTATACAAATCAGTTTATTTTTACAAAAAGGTGCCGTAGCTCAGAATGCGTAGAAACATGCAAAAAGATTCTAACTTTTCTATAATTACCTAAGGAGTGCGAAGAATAATAATGTTACCATAAACATATCCTTTCTGCTTGTCACTCTACAGCTAGAAAAACAGAGCAGAAGAAAGAAAAGCAATATTTTCTTTAGTTTCTTAAAGAGCTGCTTTAATTATGCTCTGTTACCTGACCTGTAATTATGCCTTTCACCTCAGCTGCTGGCTCTGATTGCAGTCAGAACTCAACTGTAATAAATTCTTACAGTTGAGTTCTGAAGTCATTTCTTTACACTAGGTGACTGGGTGCCTATTATAAAGAAATTAGAGACAGACTTTTATACAGGGATTGCAGAATCCTATTATTATCATTATTATTGTTATTAATAATAATAAGTATCATCAGCATCATAATAATATAAATATGTATATTGCTTTAGATAGATGCCCAGAAACTCTACACCAAATGTGCAATGATTTTGTGAATTAATGATCAAAGCACACGCTGCCTTGGAGCCACCAGTGTTAGAGCCTGGGGCCAGCATGGGCTGTGCCCCTCTCGGGAAATCTTGAGATTCACTGGCCCTTGGGTTGGGAAGAGTGGGACTCACTTCTGTAATGCGGTTTCTTGTTGCCAGTCTCTCAAGATGAGGGAGGGGCAATAGGAAACAGATGGGTGCCGCGTGAGTTGCACATCACGTCCGTCCTCAGCCGCTGCAATGGCCAGGGGTATTTAGGCCGGTCTGCCCCTGGCCTCCCCCTATTTCATCTGGATCATTGTAGCAGTGGACTGCAGGGGTCTGTGTTTGACCACATGGTCAAATATTTGCATCCCTCTGGGTCGACTCTGCTTTTCAGTCTTCCAAGGTTGATAAAACGAATACACTTGACTCAAGAAATAATAATAATTTGTTATCTGAAATTAGTGCCAAAATCCCACAGGCCCACTTAGCCTTTGAGGCTTCCAGAATTTATTTAAAAAACAGTGCCAATAAGTTGGGTAACACTAAACATTTTTTTATCCAACAATAGTGCCACCAAGGGAAGAATTACACTCTGCAGATACTCACATTGTGTTATGATTTTGAGTGCAAGGCAACTAAACAACCTCCTACGGAAATGAGAAAAGCAAAGGAGAACCCACAGTGGATTTGCCTCCAACGTACTATTGCAGTGGTGGATTGGACACCTTTTGCGGACATTGGATGAATTTTCATTACCATGCAATTAATAATCAGGGCCAGGTCTGTATGTCTGAGGCAATTATATTGCATGAACTTAGTGGAAAGGCAGCAGTCTGCTGTACAAGGTTCAAGGCAAAGACACCGCCAAAGTGTGATTGGAGGGATAGCTGGTTTCTAAGAGCTAAGATGACTCTTACTGCATCGTGATGTAGTGTTCTTTAAAGAGCTGTGTCTTAAGCTCTTTCCTGAATTGGAGCAGTTTTGAGGCAAACTTATGGATACGGGGCGGTCAGTCCAGATCCTGGGTGCATAGATGATCTGTTCACTTTTTTCTTTTTTACACTTCTTCATCTGCTGTCTAATGGTGTACTGGCTGCGGTGATGCCGAGAGCTACTAAAGGTGGTGAGCTTGCCAGCTAGATACTCAGAGGTGTCAGTTGTGATGGCTTTGTAAATGAGGTGAACCGGAAAAGTTCCAACAGGAAGGGGGAAATGTGCCCATATTGTTTCACGCCCTTGGTGAGGGCTGCTGCTGCCTGTAGTAAGTCCTGTGTGAAAGTACGTGAAGATTGTTTGACGAAAAGCATTAGTGCAAACTAAAATCTTTACTTGAAGAAAACAAAATACTTTAAGAAGTAATTTCATGCATACTTTCTCATAAACCATCAGCATTGTCAACTTTTAGATTACAAACTGCACCACCTAATTAAAAAAAGTAGTGAGCATCTTTTGCCACTTAGACTTTTAAAAAAACATCTCTGTTTAAAGAACTAAATATTGAAATAGAGACCACGGTGGCATTCGGAGTCAAATAGAAGGAAAGAGCACTTCAGAAAGACACTCAGAGTCAGAGATGGACTTTCTAATGAAGGTGAGATGGATGCAAGCTCTACTTCCATTCATCAGGAATGACCCCGCACAGCGCACTCATGACTTTGCCACTCATGCATAATTCAGCCATCCTTAACTCATGAAAATAAAGCATTATTCCATCTTACCGCATTATTTTTATGATCAATAACTTCATGCGATTATAACATTTGCAAAATGGATGCTTTGTAAAGGACAATTGAGGCTGCATATTACTTAACATGGCCCACTTTACTCTATTAGATTTTTAAAAGAGATGAACAGTATGGAAGGCTCTGCATCTGTATGCAGAGAGTGTACAGCTTTAAAGAGAGAGGGCGCCTGGCCCTGAGTCCCTGCACAGTGCAGGAGCTGACAACCAGGCCCCTTCATTTTGTCTCGAGAAAAAGGGAGATTGTTCAATGAAACTTCAGCATATGTGCTTCCTTCACTGCTATTTTCAAGCATTCCCTTATTTTGCCAGCGTGCTGGGGTCATTAAAACTGCTGGGTGGCTGTGTGGGAAGAATGCCTTAAAATAGTGTGTTGCTGAGGAGAGATTCTGCAATGTGCGTGCAGTTTGAAAGCTGCTCAGAGGCCTTCTGCTTTTTTTTGCTATTATTATGAGGGCATCAGCTACAATGTAAAGTGCCCTTCCAAAGAGCAGAACATGGCGCCCTCGACTAACAAATAATAGCAGGAAAACTGCATTTTGTTGTAAAGAGCAATTATAAAAGTGTTGCATCCCGCGTCCACCTTCAGGGTCAGCGTGGCAGGAATGCGAGGTGCTTAGTGGTGTTTACTGAGGCCACAATCCGGTGTCCTAATTGGCATTGCAACCATCCAGTGATTGATTAGGTGCTGGTGGATGCCTGGAGTCAGAAAAGATGCTATTGGAATGGGGATGTCGCTGGGCCGATGCAGTGGGATAATTGTTGTTTTAGCCGGGGGGAGGGGGGGAGATGGAAAGTGGGGGGCACGGAGGCCTATCTCGTTCATTCACTCTCCAAACTCATCTAATGGGTCTTCTGCTTACAACGACTCACAGCACAGCTGTCATGTTCTTAAGGTGAAAAAGCCCAGAAAGGATTGAAATACATATTTTCCTCACTGTCTGATAAAATCGTAATTTTGTCTGAGAGAGGATAAAGGCAGAGATCTGACGTCAGGACATAGTTACTCGTTTTGCCAATTAATATACTGTGGCATATGCTTTGAGGCAAATCTCATTTTTCGAACAAGTAACTGAGTGGCATTCCTTTTAAGTTCATCTTTTAATAATTTAAGTGTTGAATAATTAAAAATGGACTGTAGGTAGTGGGGGGCTCCCTCGTGTGAAATATAGGTTTATAACTGCTAACTTTGTGCAGGTAGACTTGACAACAACGTAGGAGAAAACATGCTTTAGACTGTCATATATGCCACCCCTGCTGAAATTAACCCCTGCTCAAGGCTGCCTTTTCAGCAAGTGTCTCAAACAATGTCCATCCTTTTAGATTGTTTAATTGCATATTTAACTACATCCATTCCATTCTTAAAATAACAGTCTGTTTATGCCATTATACAATATATGCACCAGACCTAAAATATGGGGCCAGATGCACTACTTTCTGGTCGGAAATACTTGCAGCAATTGACAACCAGTATTTTTATGAGCATAATTTTGTTTGTGAACTGACATATATATGAACGAGTCAGTTTGCAAGAAAAGCATTTGGAGTAGGTTGGAATTATACCTAATTCATTAGGTGGGTCACAAATCACATCTCACTCCAATTGGAGGCCATTATCTGGAGGGTGGCCTACTTTGGTCAGAAGACCACCATGCATGGGATTGCCTTTCAATACAGAAAACAGCTTTTCTTGTTTAATGCAGCACATTTTCCTTGGAGGAAATGGGTGGCATTTTTTTTTAAAAGTATTCTTTTTTAAAGCGTGCTTAAGAATTGTCATTGGTCCCCGGGACCACTGCCTATTCCCAAACTAACTTTTTTTAAGATTGCCAAAGGATAGGGATCCGAAGGGAAAGGAGCTGAGATTCACAGTGGTGCATTGTTATGTGTGGGGATAGAAGGGGATCCAATTAATGCTCACTTTGGTCACTGTCCAGGGTATATGATTTTCCCAGGTGGTCCTTTTTGCAAAGGCATTAGCGTCCCAACTTGGGAGTCAGTATTTTTTCAATGTTTTGCAACCAGATTACGATGGGAAGGGGAACAGATCTCCACAAGGGTGTATGGGAATGTCGTTCTCCATGGGGAAAAATAAAAATAAAAAATTCTCTGTGGAGACAAAAAAAGAACAATGTGCTTTTGCACGTGTAGCTGCCTATCCCATTGTGTGTAATTGTACTGTGTGTATGATTCCACACAAGGGGGGAATAGGCAAACAAAAAAGATCACAACAGGTTCAATTGTACCTTAGTAAATTTGTCCCTAGCATAAGATTGCACCTGGTTTGTGAATTGGAAAAAGTGTAAAAATACGCTCAGATGGAGTGGTAGGACTCTGTCCGTACTTTTACACTTATTTTTGTAAAGCAGGCCCTGGGTGCTAAGTCATTTATACTGCTGCACCAACTTCTATCTTCAATGAGGACATCAGCTCTCTAAACATTGCTTCCCTGGGGCTGTTCATCTGGCATAAACTCTGTCTTTGAGTGGGCCATAAAATGATTTCCAGAGAACCCACCACTAATAGCTATCTGCATATTTTCCTTTGTTATTCATTTATTCTCTCCAAAAGACCTTATCCCTAGACCAAGCTGTGCTTTTATTCTAATCTATAGAAATCTAGAAAATGCTTCATGTTTATTCCTATAGCTGTCCATTGTCAACTACAATCTCCTCTCATCATTGAAATATTTTAGGAAGTTACACATATATTGCATGTTAAGTGTCATGCCCGACAGCCATTTTGGATATTAATTACTTAAAACAACAACATACTTGCTGTTTTACAGCCAAACCTGAAATGGGTGTAACTGTCAACTACTTGGTTTTCCCAAAGTCCATATGAATTCATCAAAAATGTCACAAACAAAGGTTGGATGATACCCCTGTTGTCACTTGCTGAATTGCCTGCACAGCACTGTGTCCCTGCCCATTCCTGCACACAAACATTTTTCTTTCCCTATTCTGTTTGTGACAGTAAAGCTTAAATGCTCTTCATCAGCCATAACAAAATACTTTTTAAGGCCCGCTATCTCCTGAGTGCAAGAACCTCATCTACATTTATAGTGATCCCCTAGCAGCTTACAAGAGCAACGGGCATGAATGTCACAAGCAGTGTTTGTAAGTCTCACGTAGCCATCAACTTATAATGTGGTCTTGGAACTTGCATTTGATGTAAAGTCCTTAGGTGTGTCCTCAACACAAGCCTTATAGCATCTCATAGCCCAGTCTTCAAAACTGAAGGGTGTCTGTGCAGAAACAATAGAGTAAATAGGTCAGTCTGCTGGTTCACCTATCCGAAGTTACTCGTGTTCCTATCTGGAGAGCACCTGACATGGCATTTCAGGCTGGACTGTTCCTATTGAAGCAGGACCAAGGATGATTTGCCTATGATCTCTGTCTCTAGTGGCTTGTGGTCGGCCTGAACTTGTGACTTTATCCCGGTCTGGTGTGACTTGATGTCCACAGTTGGTGTTTACACAGTTTCCTTTTCTTCTTCTGCGGTTCTTCATTCAAGCCATTGAATACAATCATGAGGGCAATACAACAAACCACATAACAATTCATTTTGGAAAAAATATACTTTGTTTATCAAACTATAGATATTTTTGTCCAACAGTTGATCCTTCTTCCTTCCGCTTTTCATTGTGCAGACTCAATTTATAGTCTGAAGATGTTATTGAACAAACCTCTCTTAAGTTCGTCCAAAAGCAAATGTTGACTGTTTCTCAGGCACTTTACATTATCGATCCATTATTACTGCTCAGTGAAAAACAACTTCTGGTTTGTGCAAGATCCTCATGAAATGTGACTGTGCATAATGAACACTGATATTTGATTTTCCCAAAAATAAAACAGCTGCGACCAACAAACACGAGCCAAAACGTGTGTGCAGGCCAGACGCATAACCTAGCGAAAGCAAACATGTCTCTTCAATTGACTTCGTTGATGGATGGAAACAACAGGCAGCAGGTCCCCATGGCAGCAGCAAGGCTCTCAGGGTCAGAATGTGAGTTTTTTAAACAAAGCCTCCATGGCTGAAATAATAAACAGTGAACAGGAAAATAGAAGTAACCTTAAATAAATATACATTACCAGTTACAGTGCAATGTTAAAGAGAAGCTAGCATGCCGTGCGCCTTAAATTATTCCAGCATACAGTAATTGCAGGATGTGGCTGGGTTCAAGTACTGTAACAGGCATGAAGACCAATTTATGTCTTGCTACGCTATGCCACCAGTAATGATAGTCCACTGGGTAACATTAATTCTGGACGAGGTCTGTCTCGTCATTAATAAACTGGGCAAATTGGACTAATTACTAATTTCATGCATTTATGGTTTGGATTTAGCTGGATATATTTGCGATTTTAACCACTGCTCTCCAGAGAACTTCACATTTGACAAAGTGGCTGGAATAGTATCTCTGCTGTTCTTTGCACTGTATCTCTTCAATGCACAAAGTACACTTTGTAATAAAAGAGAAGTGCAGTGCTCGTTTTCAAAGATATGTTATCTCTTTGACAACATAACATTTGTTTCCATATATTTCATTGCCTTGCCAATTCCTTGTGGGCATTTGGTCTGGTATGGGTAAGTTTAAAAACAAGGTAATTAAGGACAAGGAGGGATCAGGGTAAAAGGTCAAGGATGTAAAATTAAGGGGGCAACTAGGGGTAAGGGAAAAGTGTTCTAGGTAAAGCTAAGGGGGTTTGGGGTTATATATGTACAATAAAGCAATTCGTTATTAATAACAAAGATAAGATAAAAATCATGAATTAAGTGTACAAACGAGGAGATGGTAAAATGAAGTAGTAAACAAAATGTTTACACATGCAAAGACAATGATATGGAAAAAGAGGAAAAAAATGTGAGCAGATAGTAAACAGACAGCAGGTGAGGAAACAATGTGCATCCATCTTTTTCTGGGTACATGCGTCCATGGTAAAGATGTCGATTGGCACAAACCTTGAGATTTATGGGCTTCAAAAAATATCCTCACGGCAAACAAAGAAGATATTAGTAAGCATCCCTGTTTTAATTGGCTGTTATTACATGCTTATTCTTGTGTTACCTCAATAATAAGCATTGGTCACATTATTTAATAACTATATCCATAGCGTATTGTGAAATTATAGCTAACCTAATTATCTTAACACCCACAAGCCTAGATATATGTAATATGGCCTGCTTTTTTATGCAGTTGCGGGACCACAGCAATTATTTTTTGCTATCACAACTGTGAAAAGTACAAATTCATGTCAGCTTTAGTAAGATGATTTGAACCGGTGTTTTATGCATAAAGCAGTGAGTAGATCAAATGATTATTGCACAGACTGCCTGACTCATTGAAGAGGTGTATCACGAATGTCACTTCCTGTGGCCAGTCAGGAAGTGAAAGCTATCAGCATGAACTCAATGTACTTTTCATCAATTCGCTGAAATCATTTTTGCGCTTTCAAAAGTTGTAAAAAAAAATCACAGAACCTGCTGAAATCTCCAAGACAAGTGAATGCACAAATGCATATTGATTATTGGAGTTTAAGAGGTGCAACTGCGCCTGGCTTTGCTAGACCTCCTGCATTATATACGATTGCGAATCTGTGTCCTGTTCTACTGTGCATATTTGCAGTGGTTGCATAGGGGAGGATTGTGTTACTTGATTATGTTGCAAATATCTAAATCTGAAGAAAGGATGTGTCATAATGTTGAAAAGTGTTTGCTGATTGGTTTCCTAACTCACCATTTACATACGTTTCACTGATTTTAGCTGACATATAGAGGCATTTTAAATGTCCCAAATGTAAATAAAACGTGTTGTTTTCAGAGATGTACTTGAGATACCCACCTCATATTTGGGAAACCTGTATCCATAGTGCTCACCTGATGTGTCTAGCATTAGTTCGGACTGCATGTGTGACTGAATAGAACAAAAATAGCAATTATGCTACTGAGGAGGTGTACAATTGCACTTTTTCAGTCATCAACATCCAAACAGACATTGGGGTCGAGTCACAAAAACATTTATGAGTATGGGAAGCAGAACTACAGGAGTATCCTTTTACACACACTTATATGCCATGCAAAGTAACTCCCAAACGTGCAAAGGCAGTGGACCATAGAGACTGCACCTGACCTGTTGTTCCAAGAGGTGTCAAAACACAGATATATACCAATGCGTGCACACACTAACTACAAGCACTTGCTGCCAAGGTGCAAAGAACCAAAGATAGGTTACAAGTCACAGTATAAAGCACAGAGATGCACCACAACAATATTGCAAAAGCAAGAACAGGGATGTGATTCTTGTCTTTATTTTCTTTTTTCTTTTTTTGGTTTTGAATTTGGAAAAATTTCACTTATTTGCAGTGAGATGGACTTCTTCAGGGCAAGTGTAAACACACACAAATTCCAGCCTAGTAGAAGCATCACAGCACGGTTTCAGAATGGAAACACGGTAATATACTTCGTCAATATTCTGACTTATACATCGCAAGCATTATTAACCATTGTCGTTCTAATCAAAGGCAAATACGTGCAGCAAGAGTGACACCCCAATGTGATTGTGACGATAGTTACAAAGACATAAGGCCAATAAGCCCTGATAAGCACTGCGATGGGTGCTGTAGCAGCCAACGTCCGTCCGCTGCACCCTGGTGTTGTGCGCGTGGACGATAGGGAACCTTCCTTATTAGTAAAAGAGCAAGTGGGGCACAATCTTTTCTATTTGTACTAAATGTAAATGAATATTCCCATTCTAACCCCATTTTAGATGGTTTGGGGCTAGCTCACAAATGCATGTAAGAATACATAAAACTGTCCTACAGAAGCAATACTTTACAGGCTCCAAAATGCCTTTGTGAATAGGCTCTTTGTAGGTCGGAAATTCAATTTAGGATGTTACAACGTGCATGCTTTCTTAAGAACAGAAATAAGGGGATGAACTAACATTTAATCAATCAGGAGTAGGAAAGTGGGGGGGAGAAATGGCTGATGGCAGCATGGCCTCTCCTACTACACAGTACCTTATGGTGAGTCTCTTTGTGACAGGTAGCAGGGAGGCATATTCCATTTTCTTTAACACCCCAGGCAAATTTAAAGGTTTTGGGAACTTGGACCGAGGCATTATCTGCTTGCTCCTTTACTGATCCGCGCCTTCAAAATGAGCCTCTCTTAAAGAAGTCTTCCCAAACATCATGCTCCCTTACATGAGAAGCATTTCTTCAGATTACTGAATCTTCATATGGTACCATTAAGCTTGTTTCTTATGCTAAAAACAAAGAGACCATTTTATTTTAAAGTACACATGTCATGCTGCAAGAGTTTGTGTGTGAAAGCACAGGGGACCCTTGCAGGATGTGTAGGAGCTGAGGAATAAGCTATCTCTTTCACAAAAACAACTGTAAAATAACTGTCACTTTGCTAGTCTGTCACTGATTTAGCTCCTTCATAGGATTGGGTAGTGAGTCTGTTTTTCATATAAATGTTCAATAAATTACACATTCACTCAAAGTTTAGGAGATGCAGTTCAGTCGCTTAATTCTGGATAATTTAATGACCATAATTATTAAATCAGCATTGTCAGGAGATTTTTTGGGGGGAGATTTCCACGTTAAATTAGCAAATGTTAAAAATGATACACAAGGGAGTGGAACCTGATGCTTGGGGATGATGGCGGCTCCTTAACGGAGCTCCAGTGTCGGCAGCACCCATCCACGGTCCTGATTTCCAACTCGGGGTCGGATAGGGCACTGAAGGTGGGGACGCCTCACTTGATGTGTTGGGGCACCCAGTGACACTGTTTTCTGTCTCCCAGTGGACCTGGAGGCGCGATAGTGAGGGCTGCTGCCTTCATTGTCCCAGACACAGCCTTCCGACCCGAGCTTCAACAGTGACACACTCTAAGGCCAGGAACTGGTGCTGTTCCTGCGGATGAATCAGGCCCCCCCACCTTGGGCCCCTTTCTTCTCAGTGCCCTCCGGTGTAGGACCCCATGCCAGGTGGGGCACCGGAGGCTCTTCTTTCCTCCTTTGGCCCCTTGTGAGACAAGGCCTCACCACCCCCAGCCCTTGCTTATTGGACCATGGGCCTTTCCTCGCATACCTCGGCCCACTACTGGTGACCCCAGCCTGTATTTTGGCCCCCTCCCTTTTTTTAAATGTGGCCCTGTGTGCAGCTTTTCTGGGTTGGCCATTAGGGGTGGACCTCATGAAACTTCTGTGGGGTCTCCTGGACTGCCTTATTGGTTGCGGAAGTGGCTGGCTGTGCTCATGCCCTCGCGCAGAGAGGATTTGGCCTCCCTGTTCCTGGTGTGGAAGAAGGTGGCGCCAGTGCGTCTTGCGGCCCACCTCGGACACTGGCCTCGTTTGCCTGTGTGGACCATAGACTTTGGGGGCTGTTTTGCATTCCCACATCCTGTGCTGATGGCGAGTGGCCCTATATTGAACATTTGGACTCCAGCCAGTTCAACGCTCACTTCTCCCATTCTCATCCTCATGATTGCACCTGGGAGCAGCCTGGAGGCACACTTCTATCTCTGCCAGCGTACTATACCGCGGGGCCTGCTCCATGAGTCATCTGGATCACTGGAAAGGGACTCACTGTTTGCATCTAGGGTCACCACCTGCCACTGCCTGGAGTTTAGTGCAGCCTTCTCTACTTCTTGAGGCAGTCCTGGGGCTGGTTTCTCTCCACCTTGCCTTACCTCCAGATCACGCTCCACTTATTTGCCTTGGACCATGGGGGCAAGCGCCTCCTGTCTTGGTGCCCTGCTCTGCTTCTTTGATTCTGTTTGCTGGCATTCTTGCTTGTGGCTCCTTGCTTTTAGGCCTGCGGAGGCCGTAGATTTGTTAATCAGCTCACTTATACGCTGGTATCCCTGCCCCCTTAACAACCAATGATGTGAAAACCTTCCAGGCAATTGCTTTTCACCGAAGTGGTGGCTGGCAAACATGAATGGGAAGGATGCGGACTCTTGGCATGATTCGGTCCTGGGCGCCATTTTACAGAAGTTGTCTGCCCTCAAAACCACTATGAAAGAGGTGGTCGACAACACCTCCAGGACCTCGACGGATGTGCATTCTATCTTCCAAGATTTTACCTCCTTCAACGCCAGCCTCACCGGGGCAGAGTCACACCTGGACCCATTTGAAAAACAACTATCTTTGGGCAATAGACTGGGAGCAGGATCAATGGTACCTCCAGAAGAAGATCGTGGAATTGGAGGACCGGAACTGCTGCAATAACCTTTGCTTTTCGTGGTGTCCCGGAAAACCTGGAGGGCACCAGCATGCTGGGATTTCTTTATGACTTTTTGTCGTCCCTGATGCAGTTGTCTTTTGAGCTCTGCTGGAATTCCAGAGGGTGCATCATGTTCAGTTCCGGCACCCGCAGGACCAGTCTCAGCCCGCCAAATCGCTGCCTGCTTCCTGAGACACCAGGAGGGCTGGGCGGTACTATCCATGACTGCTGTTATGGCCCACTGCTACATGATAGCCACAAAATTTAAATAGTGCAAGACTTTTCCCAATAGACTATGGCCCTCTGGAAGAAATTCCTCCAGCTGCACCCCTGCCTCCGGAATATGAACATTAAGTATGGCTTCCTTGACCCGGCCACAATGCTCAGCACACATGATAATAAGACGTGGGAATTCACTGACCCTGGTCAGCTGGAGGGCTTTATGGAATCTGTGGCTATCCTGGAAATGGAGGTTGGGGTGATCAGGCTGGTCCCCACCCTCAGGCTCATAATTCTGGTGCAGCCCCACCCAGCACTCCACAGAATGAGCACCGTAATCTCTGGTCTGCTGGGCCTAAGTCCCGTTCTGCTCTCAGTGATCTTCAGCCTCGAGACAAGTCAGGCCCCCCTTGAAGCCTTATTAGTTTTCCTGAATATGTCCCTGGGTCATTGCTCTGCCCTGACGTTTCTGCTACTTTTCCTCCATATCCTGGAAGCACTTGGGATAACAGGAAAAGCACTTGAATGGTTGTCCTCTTTCCTGAAAAAGAAATGCTTTCAGGTCAGGGAAGGCCCATAATCAATCAATCAATCAATCAGGGATTTATAAAGCACGGCTACTCACCCGTGAGGGTCTCAAGGCACTGATGGGGGGGGGGGGCTGCTGATCCGTCTGGGCACTGCGGTTCAGTCGAAGAGCCAGGTCTTGAGATTCTTCCTGAATTGGGTAAGAGATGGGGATTGCCTGAGGAAGAGAGGCAGAGTGTTCCAGGTCTTGGCAGCGAGATAGGAGAAGAAACTTTCTCTGGTTATGGTCTTGTGGATCCGTGGGATGGTGGCAAGGGCCAGTTGGTGATCGGAGGTGTCTGGTGGGTATGGAGAACTTTGTACGTGTGTGTCAGGAGCTTTGAAAGTGTTTCCTTTGTTGACTGGGAGCCAGTGGAGTTCTCAAAGGTGTTTGGTGATGTGACTGAGGCAGGGAGGTTGCGGACCAGTCTGGCTGCGGCATTTTGAACGTTCTGTAGTTTTCGGAGGTGTTTCTGGGTGAAGCTGGTGTAGAGTGTGTTGTAGTAGTCGAGTCTGCTGCTGATAGGAGCATGGGTGACCGTCTTTCTGGATTCGGTGGGGATCCATCTGAATGTCTTACAAAGTAGGCGAAGTGTGTGGAAGTAAGATGAGGATACTGTGTTGATCTGGCAGTTCATTGTGAGCAAGGAGGCCAGTATGATGCTGAGGTTTCATGCATGGTCCGTGGGGGTGGGTAGGTTCCCAATGCGGCGGGCCACCAGGAGTCATCCCAAGCTGAGGGGTTGGTCACAGAATGAGGACTTCGGTCTTGTCTGAGTTGAGTTTGAGGCAGCTGTATTTCATCCCGTGGCAATGGCCTTCTTCCAGCTGTGGAAGTTGTTTCTGGCAATTGCGGGTTCATTGGTGAGGGAGGGGATCAGCAGGGTGTCGTCGGCGTAGGAGACGATGTAGAGTCCATGGTTCGTGGTGATGGCTGCGAGCGGAGACATATAGATGTTGAAGAGGGTGGGGTTCAAGGAAGAGCCCTGGGGCACTCTGCAGCTGATCTCTGTGGGTTCAGAGAGGAAAGGTGGTTGTCTGACTCGCTGTATTCGACCGGTGAGGAAAGAGTGGATCCAGTCCAGGGCCTTCTTGTGGAAGCTGGCGTCATGGAGTCTCATAATCAGGGTGCGTAGGGAGACAGTGTCGAAGGTGGCCAAGAGGTCCAGGAGGACGAGGGCTGTGGTTTCGCGCTGGTCAAGGAGGGAGCAGATGTCATCGGTGGCGGCGGGGAATGCAGTCTTGGTGATGTGGTTGCCTCGTAAGCCAGATTGGAAGATGTCCAGGATGTGGTTTGCTTTGATGAACTTGGAGTGTTGGGCGTTGATGGCCTTCTCGATGACCTTGGCTGGGAAGGGGAGCAGGGAGATGGGTCTGAAGTTCTTGAGGTCTGTCTGGTCGGAAGATGGCTTCTTCAGCAGGGGGGTGATCTCGGCATGTTTCCAGTCATCGGGGAAGGTGGCTGTCTCGATGGAGCAGTTTATGGTGTGGCGAAGCTCGGGGTGATGGAGGTGGCTGCTCTGTGGAAGATGTGGTGAAGGCATGGGTCCTAGAGGGCTCCGGAGTGGATGCTCTATATGGTCTTGAGTGTGTCGTCTGTGGTGAGCAGGGTTCAGATGAGTAGGATCTGTTGGGGTGCGGTGTGGTCGGTTGTGGTGGGAGGGTCTTGAGTGTCGAAGCTGTCGTAGATGTGTCTGATCCCGTGGTAGAAGAAGGTGACAAGTTTGTTACAGAGGTCTTGGGAGAGTGGGGCGTCTGTGGTCTCGCTGTTGGGCCTGGCGAACTCATTGACGATGGCGAAGAGTTCTTTTCTGTTTTGTGTGTTGGGTTTGATTCTGTCTCGGAGGGCCGTTTTCTTTGTGGTTTTGAGGAGAAGGTGGTGTGTGGTGACGCCGTCTTTGAAGGTTGTGTGGATTTCCGAGGTTTTGTTATTTCTCTATCTCTTCTTGAGTTGTCTACAGGTGCGCCTGGACTAGTGGAGGGTGGGGGTGAACCAACTGGCTTTCTTGGAGTATTGCTTGCTGGGTGCCTTCTTGAGGGGTGCCAGAGTGTCAAAGCAGTTGAAGATCCATCAGTGGAGGTTGCATGCTGAGGTATTAGCATCGGTGGAGGTCAGTGGAGTGGTGGTGCTGAGGGAGGCAGTGAGATGTTCAATGGTGACCTTGTTACAGCTACGGCGGAGGTGGGCAGTGAAGCCAGTTGCGTACAGTGGGTTTTGTGAAGGAGAAATGCCCTCAGTGGTTGTTGGTCCAGAGGAATTTGGTGGTGTGGCTGTGGGTGATGTTTTCTCTGGTGGGGAATATGGGGTCGAGTGTGTGTCCTGCTGCATGGGTTGGAGAGGTGACTATCTGCTTGAGCCCTACGTGGGTGAGGTTCTCCAGGAGGGATGTGGTGTTCTGGTCATTGGGGTTGTCCAGGTGGAAGTTGAGGTCGCCGAGAAGGATGTGGTCGGTGGATGTGGGAGCCAGGGGTGCGAGGAATTTGATGATGGCGTCAGTGAAGGGCGGGTGGGGGCCGCGAAGTCTGTAGACGATGGTGCCACGGAGGTTGGTGTTGGGATTGGTCTGGATCTGGAAGTGGAGGTGTTCCATGGTTGTAGTTGGGTCGTCCGAGAGGGTGGTCAGGCAGAGGGTGTTTTTGTGGACGATTGCGATGCCTCCTCCTGGTCGGCAGTTGCGGTCCTTGCGGGTAATTTTTTAGCCGTTGGAGATGGCAGTGGCGATGTCTGGGCTAGAGCAAGGGTTTGTCCAGGTTTTCGTGAGGT
The DNA here is from genome assembly GCA_963921515.1 of Calotriton arnoldi. NCBI lineage: Eukaryota > Metazoa > Chordata > Amphibia > Caudata > Salamandridae > Calotriton > Calotriton arnoldi. The sequence continues at coordinate 750,273 of CAWUFW010002950.1, forward strand.
CCAGAGAGACGGAGTCGAGGAGGTCCCAAATTTCTGTGGCGTGCTTGTGGATGGAGCGCGTGTTGAGGAGGATGTAGCTGAGCCGGTCAGGTGCGCTGTTGGTTGGCCGGACGGTGGGAGGAGCTGAAGTGCACAGGTGGTCGAGGGTGCAGCTGCAGTTGCCACAGGAGAAAGGTCTTTGGGTGTCCTTCAGTGACGCGAGGTGGTAGGCAGTGTGGTGTCCGATGTTGAGGGCGAGGAGGGTGCTGGTGTCTTATCGATGAAAGGTCAGAGGACCAGGGTCCGTGGTGCATGGCACGGTCCAGACACGGATGGCACAGACGAGATTACCTTTGGTGCGCCTTACCTGTCAGATGTTCAGCAGCTCAAGTGTGGTGTACCTCAGGGTTCCTCCCTGAGCCCCATGCTTTTGAACATGTATGTACGGCCCCTTGCTGATATTATCTGCTCATTTGACTTTAGCATGGTGTCTTACGCTGATGACACCCAAATTGCTGTCTCTTTGACACCTAACATCAATCAAACTGCAGAGAACCTGTCCACCTGATTGCAACAAGTCAATAACTGTATGGCCTCCAGTCGCCTCAAACTAAATGGTGGCAAGACAGAGGTTATGGTGGTGGGGAATAGCCCATCTCTCAGGGACCACCTAACTTGGCCGCTATGCATGGGTGATCACCCCCCCCCACACACACACACACACTGGAAGCTAAGAGCTTGGGAGTTCTATTGGATGATGGTCTCACTATGTCCCCCAAGGCAAAAAAAAGTGGCAGGGACATGCTTCAGCCTACTAAGAGCATTGAGGAAGACACTGAAATGACTCCCAGCCAAAACACATAGAACTTGTTTACAGGGCCCTATGCTCTCACGACTCAACTACTACAACTCACTTTACTTGCGCAGTCCAGCCTAGTTGTAAAAACACTACAGATCATACAAAATGCTGCGGCTCTCATCCTATTGAATATTCCTAAATCTCACTCAGTGCTCACTGCACAGGTAAGTATTCGCTGGCTCCCAGTTAAGAGAAGGATTGAGTTTAAGGCCCTGTGCATAGCACACAAGATCAAATATGCTCATGGCCCACACACTTTAAACAATCTAATTGTCTCGCACATTAGTTCTCGAGACTTGAGGTCGAACAACCGCTCCTTCCTGGCCACCCCAAGAATTAGAAGGGCCAGAAGTGGAGGACAGTCCTTCACCTACTTGGTGCTCAAGCTCTGGAACTCCCTCCCCATACATTTGAGAACAAAATGCAATCTCATGAGTTTTAGAAAGCAACTGAAGACACATCTATTCATTTAGTCACTACATTATCTCACCATTACTATGTCTGCTAGTGCTTGGAAGCCCATGTTTGGGTATCCACGTGCTCTATAAAACTAGGTAACATAACATATCACAGTGCCTTCTTCTCTCTCTCCTCCCTGAGTGCCCCGTCCCCTCAAGGCTCCGGCTTATGCCCTTGATACTTCACTTCTAGGGCCCATGCAGACACGTCCCGTTCCCTGGCTCACCCTTCTTCCTGACCAAAGCGCTCCCATGTTCCGTTCCCAGCCCTCTCACTCACTGCACCCACCATCACCTGGGCCTGGCTGCTCACAGCCACTACCTTTTTCGCAGGGCATCTCTTTTGGGCCAGACTTATTTGGTCGGTTCCACTTATTTTCTGGTCCATGCCAAACAGGACGCCTTTGATGCCATAGCCCGTAACCTACACCAACACTCCTGCAACAAGTCCATCCCTGGGGGTGACTGGAATTTGGTACTCAACCCGTTCCTTGATTAGTCTGACCGCCCTCACTCTCCCTCCTCCTCGGACTGGGGTCTCCACCAGGATTTGCTCTCAGACTTTTGGAGGCTGTGGTACCCCCCGGGCTCGAGACTATACATTTACTTCTTGTGTCCATGGCACCCGCATGCAGTTTGACTATTTCCTCCTATCGCCACCCATGCTGGCTCACCTGACTGCTGCATCCATCTCTCCCTCTGGAGTATCAGATCATGACGCAATCCAGGTGTGGCTGCACTTGGGCCTGACTCGACCCCACTCTGGAGCAGTGGCAACTACCCTTTCCCATGATAAACTTCCGGATGAAAGGCAACACCTTTGTGGTCACCTCCAAACCTACGTAAACCAGAATCAGGATCTGGTGGCCTCTCCTGGGGACCTCTGAGCAGCAGGGTGGGAGACAATCTGGGGGGGACATAATGTGGGACACAGTCTACACTAAGCAGAATGCTCTCAAAGCATGGGAGGCCTTGGAGCACAACATCAGCACACTCGCATGGTACTCTTCTGCAACCACCTCATCAACTGGGCAGGTCCTTCTATGGGCCAAACACAATCGTAATTCCCTCTACACTACTGCTGCAGAGAAAGCCCTCTTTGTCTTAAACAATGCCACTATGGAGCAGGGAAAAGGTGATCGTCTTTTGGCTCTGCAGGCTCACCAACAAGAGACATCCCACACTATCCTAGATATCCTTCACAATGATGACACCCCCACACACCTCCTGAATGTGTTGGAGACCTTCCGCTCCTACTAAAATACATCTAAATCCGCAATTTGTAAAGCACAAACTACTCACCCCTAAGGGTCTCAAGGCGCTGGGGGCAGTTGGGGAGATTAAGTGAGCTATTGTCCAGAGTCACATGGTACTGAGCTGAGCTGCCGCCGGGGATCGAACCATGAGCCCAGCACTCCGGAGTCAGCCGCCCTGGCCACTGTGCCACACCTCTCCCTTACTACGTTTCACTTTACACCTCGGATACCAACCATGTTCCTGCTGCCATAGGTGTTGTCCTGATGAAAAATGCTTTACCACGCCTGAATCAACAGTCCCAGCTTGATCTTCCCTTTAAAGAGGATGAGATTCAGGAGGTCATAGCAGGCCTGCCGAACAACAAATCCCCAGGCCCGACGGATACCCCTCTGAATTCTACAGGATGCACAGGGATTTGTTGGCCCCTGTTGGACCTGGCCCTTTTGCAGGGTTATTCACAAATGTTTTGCCTTCTTCTTCCTATTTTTCTTAATCTCTTTTTGTTGGCTTTAGGACCCTGGACTCTCTACCGCTGCTAATCAGTGCTAAAATGCATGTACTCTCTCCTTTAAACACTGTATGAATGGTTTAAACCTGTTTGGCACATTTAATTTACTTGTAAGTCCCTTGTACAGTGGTATTCTACATACCCAGGGCCCGTAAATTAAATGCTACCAGTGGGTCTTCAGTGCTGACTGCACCACCCACAGAAGTAACCTTTCAAACCTGTCTCAGGCCTGCCACTGCTTGGCCTGTGTGCGTAGTTTACTGCCACATTGACTTGGCATTTAAAAAAACTTGCCAAGCCTTAATCACCCCTTTTACTACATATAGGTCACCCCAAAGGTAGGCCCTAGGTAGCCCTATGGGCAGGGTGCTGTGAGTTATGTGTTTCATTATTTTATATTGAGTTTATATATTTTGTTTATTTAGATACACATTTTAATTTATATGTATTTATAATTAGGTAATTTTTTTAAAATGCAATTCTTATTTTTATGTTTTATCTAGGAATTTTTAATTTTACTTATTTCTCTTAAAGTATTTTGCATTGATATTTTATACTAATACTTAATATAAAAAATATATTAAAAAAATTAAAGAATTTTAAAAATACATTTTTGTCTGCTACTGGTTAGGGAATCATAAGTATTATCCCTCCAAACTAAAAAATGTTCCTTATTGTTTCTTAGGTTGGAGTGAAAATAGTAAATCTGATCCTTCCAAAGTACAACACTTTCCCTCCTATTGCAAAGGTGGAATGGGAATATTAAATTTGACTCCTCCAAAGTACAACACTTGCCCTACTGTTGTTCATGTCAGAGTAGGAATAGTACATCTGGCCTCTCCAAAGTTCAACAGTTGCCTTACCTTTGCTTAGGTTGTTGTGGGAATAGTAAATCTTGCCCCTCTGAAGTCCAATATTTTCTCTGCTGTTGCTCAGGATGGAGTGGGAATAGTACATTTGAATTTATTTTTGTATTGGTTTTTATATATTTTGTTTGAAGGAAGTTATAATGGTATGATTTTTAGTTATAAGTACTCCTTTCATAGTTATTAAATTAGAGCAAGAATTGTAAATATGTTACCCCTTTTACTAAAGATGTATCTGTTTTTTAACGGTTATTGGAGATTATTTCTAGTATTGTTTATTAATAATTTGTTACATTGTTTTTTAATTTCTTTTACTGTTTTACATTTGTTTTAGTATTTTTAGATGTATCTTTTGTTATTTAGTCTTAAAGTATATGTTAATTTTATTTTATGTTTCTTTTACTTATTCTAAATTTGTTGGATTTATGGTTTGACACATTTCAGACTGAGTAATGTATGTTTTAGTGATCATTTTGGTGATTTAATAATTATATCACATAAATTATTTTCATGAATGTATGTAGTGTACTGAAAATTATTCGCTTATTTTTTAATGATTCAGGGCCATATGTAGGTAATTTCTATTTACCGATTCCTAAATACCGAATTTTACCGATTCGGTATTTAAGAATCGGTAAATAGAATGTAGGTAAACATTCGGTAAATTTTACCGATTCGGTAATATTCGGTATTACCGATTCGGTATTTACCGAATCGGTAATAAGGAATACCTTCCCATTCATTCCTATGGGCCTGGAGGCCCATAGGAATGAATGGGAAGCCATTCACTATTACCGATTCGGTAAATACCGAATCGGTAATAGGGGGAGCATATTCAAGGGTGGCAGGGTGTCAAATTGACACCCTGTTGCACCCTTGAATCGTGCATGTGTGCACATGTGGCGCACATACATGCCCTAAGGGCATGTATGTCTGCCACATGGCACTTTTAAAAAAGCACAAAATTGCTTTTTAAAAGGTATGTAGTTGGTGGTAAATAATGAATCCTTAAACCAAAAATGCACTCACTTGAGTGCTCCCTACATAGGATTTAAGGAATCGGTAATTTACCGATTCCTTAAAATAACGAATCGGTAAATTACCGATTCCTTAAATCCGGCCTCCTACATCTCAATTGCCTAAATACCGGTCGGTAACGGGAGATTTACCGAATTTCGGCCGTTACCGACCGGTATTTAGCTACCTACATATGGCCCTCAATCTTTTATTTAATATTTTTATTTATCATCATAGTAATTTATGTTTACATTTATTTCAAAGTTAATTTTTCATATTATTTTCAATTTACAAATGTCTCCTTACATTTTATATATATATACATTTTATATATGTATATATATTTTGTAATTACTTTTAAAAGATAATTTACATTTTTTAAATTTACTTTTATGTGGAACTTTCTTAAATGCCTATATTTAAATATGTAATGTCGATATCGTGTCCACTATCTTTTTGTAGTCAATATTTTTTAGCTTGACATTGTAAGTGTGTAAAGTTGATATATTTCTTTTCAATATTTTTTCTGCAATATTGTTATTAGACAATATGTTTGAAACAAATGTATACTTTCATTTAAATATTTCTGTATAAGAGACTAACATATCTATTTTTTAAATGTTTTATATAGAGCAAACTAAACTGGACATAGGTGCCAGGGTGCTTTACAAATGTTGGCAGTTAGTAGCATAGTGATCTAATGTGTTATGCACAAAAGAGAAATTGAATAAATAAAAGATACTTAGGGAGAGAAATATTATTTGGACCAAAAGTGATCTCAAGCCATCCCCGATAGTTTGTTCATGTGAGATACATTTGTAATGGCTTTTCAGAAGAACTTTATTTAGGAGAAATATTGCAATGTAATTTTAGTTCTTTTGGTTCCTTCTTGAAGATTTTGAAGCTACCACGTGTTGTGGTAGGAGTATTGGAGTTCAATACCATGGGTGGAATTCTCAGGATGGATTGTTTCCATATTTTTTCTTTCTTGAAAGCTGTATTTGTAGCAGCAGGCTGGATGGTGAGTTGTGTGTGCTTCTCATGGAGCACAGACTGCATAAGATTGTAATTTTCGGAGCCAGACAGTAAGAGCGCTTTGCTTACATCTTTCTATACAATGCAGGCATTTTTGAAGCACCTTTCGGAAGCCAGTTGAGTGATATCAACAGGGGGAGCGTATGAAGTGACTGAATTGACACTAATCTGGAATGAGCATGTCTGCTGCAGGTAGCACTACCTTGAGAGAGGATAGGTGAGGTTTGGGAATTTCAGAAAGGGAATTGACATAATCCAAGTGCACTTGAACCTGTGTTATGTGATTGAGGGGTATAATTTATGGTATTAGATTCAATTGATATGATGTTCCTTTTTGCTAGAGCATTTATGTGTGCTTGTAAGTTTAGGTGTTTATTCAATACAAAGCCCAGTGATTTTACACACTATAAAATTACAACATTGTTCAGCCATTGTTCTATGGGAATGTTGTAGTCTGGGTGTTTGATATGTAGAAATTCTGTTTTCAGAGGGTTCTGTTTAAGGAGAAGCATCATCTATGTTTTCACATCTTCATGCATGCTGGCTACCGCTAAGATGTAATTTGGTGATTAGATGTTCTTTAATAGTTGTATATCATCAGTGTAGAAATTATATTGTGGATTCAGTATTTCTAATAAGTATGGTTAGGGATTCCACATGTATGTTGAAAACTGTGTAGACAGTTTGGAATGTTGTGGCACATCTTGGTCTTGCAATGATGGTTTTAAAAAAGCATTGCCTATTTTTATTCTTTGTCCTCTGTTTTCCAGATACAAAGTCAATGAAATGAGGAATTATACTTGAAAGCATCATTCTTTCCTTTAGGATATTTAGTAGTGTGTGATGGTATAGTGCATCAAAGTTGGTGGAAACCTCCAGAAGAATGAGGTGGGATGAGTCGCCAGTAAGTGTGCTAAGGCCACCATTGGTAATTTTTAGTGTGGCTTTTTCCTTGCTGCATCCTTTTCTGAAACCAGATTGACATTCATCTAGGAGTTTGCAGTTAGTGATAAATTGTTTAAACTGTGTCAATGCTTAGCTTTCTAAAACATTTGCAAGAAATTGTAAATCGGAGATCAAGCTAAAGTTGTTCTGTTCCTATGGATATTATACTGTTTTCCTAAGTAGAAGAGTGACTGGAGCTTTCCCTTGACTTAGAGAAGCATGATGATATGGTGTTGGCAGTGATCCAGGATTTCTGTTTTAGACACTTTTCAGGACACTGAGTGGAGTTAGTTTTTTAACTTGACTATAGTTATACTCATATCAAGGATCCATGGTAAATGAGACTCCAAACATTTTCAACTTGTTTTCAAAGAAGTTGGCAAATTATTCAGATCTCTCCTTGAGCTCATTTACAATTAATGTATTAGAAGCATAATTAGTTGTTTTATCATCTTGAACAGCTTTCTAAGGTGTGTTTTGGCTTGGTTGTTTTTTCCTTCTGATGGAGGTTGAGTTGGACTGAAAGATTTGCTTTTTGTATTTTTCCTTTTTTAGATTTTTGAGATTTAGTGTGGTTGAGTTATGACAGCAGAATTGTTCTGCCATTCTTAAAGTTTTCCTTTTTTCAGTGAGTTCTTTAAAGGACCATTGGGCTGACTTGTTGTTCTTCAGCCTCTTTTATTTTTGTGACACAAGAGTATCAAAAAGTGTCTGTGATGGTATCAGTATTTTGTTCAGTGATATCTTACTATCCTGATTTGCTGGGATTATTTATATGGTGGAGTTGACTGAGCGCTCTAGGGGGTCTGGATTGATGTTTTTGAGATCTCTAACCTTTGTTAGGTCTTATAGAGTGTCCTCTTTTGCAATCAATAAGGAAAGAAGGTTTAAGAGGTTTAGGTAGTAGTCAGAACAACTTCCTGTGATGCATGTATCATTATTTTCAGTGAGTTTGCGGGTTCTCGAAAGAAATCTTTTATGTTTTGGGGTTATACATAGTTATATCAGGTCATGATTGTTTAGCAATGAAGATAGCTGGGTAATTATTATATCCTTCCCATCTCCCCTGCTCAAGTTGAAGTCACCCTAGAAATAGTTTTTCTCTGAGGAGATGATTTTATGAGATATGAACTCAACAAGAGGTTCCACATCAGTAGTATGGTCCCAAGGAGGGTGGTATATAATGTGAATTTTAATGAAAGTTGTCTTCTCGCTTTTTACTTGTACTGCTAAGCTTTGGAATGAGGGAAAACGGTCATTTTACATACTCTTCAATCCAATTTCATCTCCATGAATAAGCACGATGCCAACACAAATTTTATCTATTCTATCTAATTGAATGATAGAGAATCGTGAAGGGATAAATAAGTCCTTTACTGTTTCAGAAGCTTAGCTTGATGTTTGGTTGCTGATCTGCACTTGTGTATAATACATTTGGGTGTTGTTTGGTTGGGAGGATTCATGATGGTGGGTGAGGTCTTCATTTTGATGAGGTTGACTCAGTGAGACCTTCTTCCTTGTGATTTAGCAGTCTTTGTCCTTATGTCCACAATGATCTAGATGCTCTAGATCACAGGGAGTGGTGTTTGAGCTGAGAATTCCAATGTCTACTGTACTAAGCAGTAAGAGGGGCCTAATTATGTTTGGGTCTTGGGTGTTAAGTGGTCTAAATTGGTCAAACTAATTAGTGTGTGAGTGGGTGTTGTTAGGTGATCAGAGATTAAAGTGTGCATTGTCATAAGAAAGTGATCTCGCTTATGTTTGAAGAGTATCGATTTTAGTGGAGATAGTGTTCAGCACTATGTTGTAGAGTGGCACACTTGAATCTCTAATTCTATTAACTTTATTATCTGTCTAGTGTGACATAACCCATACTCATTTTTATTCTACAGGTCTTTGTTACCCCTAGTGCCAATCTCCCAGTTCTTAGGGGGTAAATGTTTTTGCAGAGTGACTACTGTCTCCTGGACAAATATTAAAGGCTGTAAGGTTACTTCTTTCATTTTATTCTGGATATCTGTAGGGAGGTTTGTTTGGAAAATTGTAGTTTCACGTTTTGGTTCTCTTTTAATCTGGCATTCTCTTTAATTGATAAGTTTGGGGAATGTGATATGTTGTCATCTTTTGTTGCAAGAGTAAAGATTAATAGCTCAAAGGACGTGTTGCTTGATTTTGTGGTAGGTGGCTGGACTTGTAACAATGCTTATTTTTGGAGGACTCCATCCCAGTTATGAAAGTTGAGAATTGTAGGTCAATTTTTTTGAAGATTTTTGTTTACTGCTCAGAGCATTATCTTGTCATTGTTAAATACGGACATGGAAATCTTAGCATTACATGAGAGCAAGGGAGAGATCTTGACAATACATCAATATAGAATTGTTGAGACTTTGGATACCTGAAGGTAATTTGAGAATAACTCATTCTTTCTGTCTGATTGTTTAGAGAAGAAACAGAGATCTGTTTTCTGCCCTTTTCTTTTCTTACATTAGTATTGTTTAAGAAAGAGTATTTTTAGGAATTATAATAGGGTTTCGTGTTTGATGCTTTTGGTTGCATTCTTTAAAAGTTAAAGTGTGTATCTGATTGTAAAGAAGTTAGTTCCAGTTCTCTTTAGGCGATCGAAGTCAAGAGATTAGGCTGTGGTAGCCATGATCTCATTGATAAGGTCTAGTTCATAGATTTAGAGACTGTCCTGATTACATTAGTTTGAGGATAAGTCTGATGATTTTATATATTCAATAAAAAGACCCTCTGATTTTCATATTTTAATACAGGGTTTAGATCTGGTATTTTCTTCTATTCAGTACGAAGGTTCCTCATTATTGACCAAAACTACATTCTGTTATAGTTGTTATCTCCAGATTGTTCAAGGCTACAGCAGAACACAATACTTTGGGGCCAATTACGATGTCGGTCGGAAAGGCTCCAAACGGGATTCAGATTGTCCGAATGCGATTCAGAGCCAATGTTTCCGACCAAATCGTATACATTTCCGAATGACCGATTACGATGCAAGGAAACCGATTCGGTTCCGATCGGCATTCAGACCGAGTTGTTCGGAGCCGAATTGTACAGCTCTATGGACACGTTTTCTGACCGATTCTGACAGCCGTTCCGAATCGGTCGCCCAACACGAAACGGCTGTCGAAATCTGACTTTGGGGGTCCGTAGAAGGCCCCCCTTCACCCGTAGGCATCCGGTTGGGGCCCGTGGGGGTACCCAAGGGACCCCTCTTTCCAACCATGCACAGTGTGGCAGACACCATGAGGTGTCTGCCACAGGGTGCAAGGTTTTACCCATCCACCCTTTTTTCCAATGGGAGCCTGTGTATCCGTTTGGAACACTGGCTCCCATTAAAGTCAATGCGAGTCCGACTGAACAATGTTCGGAAGCATCGTAATCGGTCGGTTGGACTTGCAGAACCCGATTTGGTCAGAAACGATTAAGAAACCGATTCAGTCGGAAGAGTTTGCGTAATCGGTTGAAAGTTGAATTAAAGCATATAGAGGTGACATTCCACAATCAATTGTGAAGACTGACAGAGACCCTGGATGTTCTATTATCTTCCTTTGTTCCTAAGGTTGATTACACATCCCTTTCACATTGATGAGAAGGACAAATATACTTTTGTATACTTTAGATCCACTATTGATGGAGAGATTTACTCCTCTGATTCTGTTATTCAGGCAGAGAATCACTTGTGAATTTAATTTTATTTTAATCTATCACATTTAAAAAAAATGAAAGCATAATGTTAAAAAGCAACTGAAATCAAAATATTCAGGAAATATTTATGAATTGAAACTGCTTCAACATATCAAAGTTGATAATGGAGTTTGGCAAATAGCTGATTGCAACTTTTATGACTACATTTAAATATTATCACTATATTTTTGTATTTAATTTGACTTTTCAACCAAAACTGGAAAACAAAGATTGTCATTATAATTATAATTCCAAGGCAAATATGGATAAATTTGATGTGGTCATTTTCGTAAGCTTGAACAATTATTTAGATTATTTGAGGGTAAAAATATTTTTTTGAAATCAAATGAAAGGTCTTCGTTATGGTCTTTTAAACATCTTAACATTTGGTAGCACAGCCAAATTAAATGTAAAATTATTTATCACATTCTTTTTCTTTCCTTCCACTGGAGCCTTATTTTCATATAATTGTGATTATTTCTTGTGCTATTTCTGAAACATAGACCAATATGCCATGTGCAGTTCTGTGATATGTATGAGATGCAAACAATTATGATACAGTAATAAAGGTTGCCTCTTTCCTTACACTACGAGCGATTTATTTTGGGGGATTGCATGATTTTTCTCAGTCTTCTTAGAGAATTTTACCTTAGGTCATTAATAAATATAACATGTTAAAACTTTGATCATCCCTTGTTAGTTTTATACTGTGTGGTCCATTAACTCTTTCCCCAAAAATCTTTAAAACTGCACACTGTCCTTGTGGTTCTTCATTTCTAGTGACTCAGTGAAATATGTTTTAAGCAAATTATTATGTGTACCGTCTTGCACATTAATCACATGTAGCTTTGGATCACACAGCAATGAAGTGCATAATTTCCAGGTCAAGTTTCCGATGTTTCCCTTACATCAGGGATTTGCAAATATTAATTAAACATGTTATCAGAACATACTCATCCACTCAGCGCACAAGCATACTTCAACTTTATGTCTAATTTAATTACGTTTAAACAAACGTCTGTGACATATTGCACTGGAAAACGAATTTCAAGATACTCTACAATAGAAAGAGCCTAGTTGGAATATTAAATATAAACAGTTATAGTGGAACTACAATAGCAAGTTAAATATGCGTTGCATTAAAAACAGAATTACATAGTTAAATAGACGTCATCCTTAATACAAGATGAAATATGCAGCTGGTAACATGCCCACAACAGACGAAAAATGAACACCTAACAAATTAATAAAAGCACATCTCCCAAACAGAGACCTATTTCCTTTTAAATACCCGATATACTAGATGTTTTAAACATGGGCAATGAGAACACATTCAGCACAGTGGGACATTACCATATAAAGACAAATAAAATAACAAAGAAACAATTGTAATCGACAACTGTATTTATAAATACAAATATTTTTATAATTTTCCATAACTCTTTTGTTGCAAAACTTACCAGTTATGAATGGTGAAATATTGCTGATAGACACAATCCATAAATTAGCAAGCATAAGCAAAGTCAACAGGTCTCGGCTCAAAAGTGCTGACTTAGCAAAATAATGTTTTCAGTCGGATGCACGTGCATGTGAGAAGACAGATATAATGGCAATTTCAGAATGGGTTTATAATAAAGAAAACCCATACAAAGATGGGCGACAAGCACCTGCAGGCATTGATATGGGTTAGTTATGACATATGCATTGTGACGTGCCTGGGCATGTATCTTGATGCCGATGGCCATGTTTAGCTTACTAATCAAAGATGGCAGATGCCCATGTTAGGAAGGTAAATTTAAATATTTTAAAGATTGTGAGCAGCCCAGAAGCAACCTTTCCCGCTCTATCTATCTATCTATCTATCTATCTATCTATCTATCTATCATTTAAAACTAAAAAAACACTGACCTTCACCAGTTATAGTTATTTCAAGTAACTATAACTCGCGCTCTGGCCATGCACATCGTTGTCATCAATGATGCAATTTCTGTTGTCATCAGTGATGTTATCAATGATGTTATAGAGCATGTCATGAGTGTTGCAATATGTGAGTCATATGTAGTGCATGGCAAGGGCGTGAGTTAAGTTACTTTCGATAACTATAACTGGTGAATTTCAGGGTTTTTTGTTGTTTAAAATGTTAAATTTGTTAAACTAACTATAACAACACTTTTTCTTCAGTGAATTTCTTAGTGTTTTTTCAGCAAAGTAAAATATTATTACCATACCTAACTATAACGTTACTTTAACCTTTGGTTGTTTTTGTGAACTTCTAGGTTTTTTTTAACATAAAGTAATATTTTATTACCAAACGTAAATATGCCAAATCTCGCCATGCACGGCCTTTGACCGTGTGCAATGTGGTATTGACTGCGACCTTCTGCTCCTGTGGGACTCCCACAGGAGTCCCCAGTGGCTTCCCCGAGACATCCAAACGATCGCAGAAACTCATTTTGTTTTTAATTTGGCCAAGGTGGTATCTCTCTGGGACCCCCACACAAGGTACAGGGGTTCAAGGTACACCTACTCTGCCCCAATATACCATATTTTGTTTTTATTTTCAGGACCTGGGGACCGAGGCATGTGGCCCCCCTCTCCCCGGGCCATTTCCAGGCGAGGAGGACCCCAGTCCGCTGGGGTGAGTTAAATATTAAGTGAAGGGGGACCTCATCCCCCATATCGATAATTATAATTGGGAAGGGGGACATGCGGCCCCCCTCCCTGAGTCTTTCCTCTGCCATGGGGGCCCCATCCCCTAGGGCTGGTTTAGTGATGGTGGTCCAGGGACACCATCCTCCAGGACACTGTTGTTTCCCTGTCTGCGTGAGCCTGGGCAGGGGAGGTTTACGTGCTCCATTAGAAAGCTGCTCCCGCCGTGTGGGAGCAAAAAAGTTTCACCCTAGCCATACTCTTATCGGGAAGGAAACACAGAATTGCTCCTGCCCAGCAGAGGCAGTATTAAAAGCTGCTCCCAACGGGTCGGAGCAATGCTGGCAGGTGGGTGGGTGGCCAGCGACAGGATCTGGAAGACGGGTGTGTTGTAGAAAAAAAATATGCAGCAAGGGAGGTAGTGTTGAAAGCAACATAGAGAGAAAAGAAGTAAGGGAAGATTGAAGGGAAAGTAGCACAAGGGTGGGAGAGCAAGAAAGTACAGGGTTCCAATGGAGTGCTTACAGTAAAAGGAAAAAGTTCGCTGAAGGAAGCAAGATCAGCAGTGGAGAAAAGTCAACCAAACAGAACCCTGTCAGACCAAAATTTTCTTGGATGGAAAATACACATGAATACATAGAAAAGCCATCAAGTTAGGAGCAAGAAAGAGAGACAGACAACAAAGCCATCCAGGGGCCAATCCAAATCGCCCAATCCAAATCCAGAGGGGCCAATCCAAAGGAGCCAATCCAAACCTGACTATATGTATTTTGGAAACAATAGAATAGGTCCACAAATAGGTAAAACAATATACAAATGGAGAGGCAACGTCGCAAAAATTATTTGTTGATTCCAAAATCAATGCTCCAAAAATCTTGAGACAATTGTAGTCAAACACAATTATTTATTGCTCATCCAATTGTCTTAATAGAAAATACAGTCATGCAGTCAACGCAATTCGCTCTTACACAATGAGCTTCCTCAGGGCTGCAAATTAAAAAAATACAAACCATTAAAAACACAGGGAAATCACAAAACTAATTTGCATAGACAACATCTTGGAATAAATCCAACCTATTACAACAAAATAAACATCAAAACTCAACCCACAGATATGGGAAAGAGTAGCCAACAGAGCCAGAGATGATAAAACATTCATTTAGACAACACAGAGAAGAAAGTAGCATTACTGCCCATTCAATGTATTAAAAATTAATTAGGCCCATATCACACACAGAAAGTTAATGTTCATATTTCAATGTCATGAAAGTGTACAAAAACAATTAACATATTGTGCTTCAATTTAATTGTAACTCCAACACCTATACCTTTTTGTGGTGTAAAACTACATACTATTTTACAATTCATGACCATTATTATCTTTCGTCAAAGAGGTTGTACTTTTGGTACCACACACACATCTTAATTATCTTTAACTTTATAGTGCAACATGTGTATTGTCACACATAGTATTAAGCCTTACTTGTACTTGAAAAAACATTTCTCCTCTACTGTATAGTTATTCAGAAAATAGTGTACTTAAGACAGATGAAATATTATGTTATTCTTCATTTTGTACGTTATTAGTATAACTCCAGATGCCATTTTGACATAATTCTTATCTTTAAACACCATCTACTCTGGAGACCGTAATGCAGTAAGCTCAGCGCATCCCCTACTACCATACCCACTAAGAGTGCATTACAAACCAAGATTAAAAGCTATAAATATAAAGTCACTTTAAGCTTGTCTTAATTTACTATCACATTTCAACAATAAACTCCTTCAGTAATTCATGGATTAATTCAACAAACATAACACAATTAATAATTAACTTAAGCAATCATCCAAAATATGCCCTCTTAACATACCTGTGTATGGCATGTTAGCTCCCAAACTTCCATTCAATCAGCTAAACAGTCATATTGCACTTGATGGGGTTATTTGAACTAGTATAAAAATAGTATTTTCTCTAGGTTGATCACCATATGCATTACACATAATGAAAATGCATTAATCTCTGAATTTCTGCAACTTAATGAAATAATAATTATGACTGCCGGAAAATGTAATCCACCCTTGAAATGAGAATATGGATAGGATTTCTTTCATGTCCATTATGTGTTCTGTATACTTATTTTGAAGGGTGGTAGATGTTGATTCATCTTAACAAAGCGTCATCTCAAGTTAAAATGTGTCAGACTGCTTTTTTTTAAATTTGAAATAATTACCTTATTTCAACCTAAATTGCTATGGGTTGTTATTTTAAGTCCCAGCCTCAATTTTTTCAATGGAAGTATGTTGCAGTACCTGTGAATGGCCATGTCTGGTGCAAAACTTACTCCAAGGCTGTACAGGGGTACAATTACGACTGTTTTGTGGCCATTGCAAAGTGACACACAGTGAGGCCTTGGTATGTACATTCCAGCACCCAATGTATTTTGTGCTGGTGAAATTGCCTTTTCTTAGCACAAAAATTGCTTTTTTCTGCTTTGCGTTGCTGTGCGTCAAGGGGATGTCATTGAGGCATTATTTGGGTGGATCAGCACAGACTTTTGATTTTGATGCCAAGCTTGATTGACTAAGAAAGCCACATGAAGCTTTGTTTAAAGAACTAACACCAGGACCAGACTGTCTACTGGGCATTTCAGTGGGCTGGTTGGGAGGGGGAAAGAGGGGTTCACTGTCGTGGGAGCTGGTTTTGTTGCAGAGGATCTGCTGGCACTTCAAAATAAATAATGCAAAACAAATGGTTTTAAAGTGAACTTTAAAAACCATTTGTTTTTGCATTGTTTACAAACACCTGATAGCCAGTCCAGCCCTGACTAACACATTCGTGAAGCAAGCATTAACGAAAGGAAATGTCTTAATTTCGCACAAAAACATGTATTGAATGTGTGTGGGGTGCACAGCACACATCTAGACCCAAATTTACAAATAAATCACTCAACACAGCCAAGTGAAGTTGCTTCAGTGCATAGCGTGAACGAGAGAGAGCAGAACAACACCATATCTACAAAGAAGTGGAGCTGTTCTGCTGTTTCCCTGCACAAGTGCAGTTTGTGCTGCCATGCACCAATGCAGACACCCCTGCACAATCGTACAAGGGTGTCTGCGTTGTAGTCAGCATAGTTTTTGTGCAGAAATGGGCCCCTTCCTGCACAAACATTATGCTGAAAAGCAATTTCCTCTTTGCAAATGTGCTGCAACAGCATACATGCAGAGAGGTAAAACAAGAAGAAATAAAAACATTTCTTCTTGTTACCTAAGCCTCAGGGAGGTGCAGGATTATGCCACAAATCCATGTGTATAAGTACTTGTAGATATGGGTTTACATCAAACTTCATGTGTGGATGCACGGGAACGGCCATGCACCATACATGGAGTCAGTGCATTGCTCTGTGGTATGTTTGGTTACAAACCAATACAAATCGCCATTTGCATTGGTTTGTAAATACCAACATTGATTTTGCTTCAGGATTGTGTTAAAAAGTAATATAAATGCAGTACAAAATCTTTGTAATTCTGGGCTGTAGCGTATGGACTTTTTCTGAAATGTGTCTAGGCACAGGGTATGCTTCCAGTACAAATCCTATGTTAGACAATGCACTCTCACCAATACAGTGCGAAGCTATGAGTCAAGTCTAATTAGAGAGCCAGCACATGGGATGACAGCAGCAGGCTCTGGGCTGTGTTTTTGCCCCTTGCAAAATGCAATTCAGTAAAGTTATTTTTTTTCGAAAAATTAATACATGTGCCTGTTAATGTTTGAAGAATGAAAGTTGCTGGGATAAATGCAGTAATTGGTGCTGTTCTGTCACTTTGTACCCGTGTCTACGTGATGTGTAATAAAGATGCTTGAAGAAGAATCAGCACTTGGCCTTTGTGCAAAGGCACAACTTAAACAATTACACACGTAAATAAAAAATGATTGTGAGTTACTACAGAACATGGTTCTTGAGTGGCTGCAAACAAAACTAAGCAATTCTTTTTCATTCAAAAAGCTTGTGCGTTACTGTCTCCTACTAACACTTAGAAAAAAATAATACATGAAGTCCAGGAGCAGATAGGCAAATAATCAGGAACTTTGCATGACTATACTCAAGTAATAAAAAATCGGTGCAGCTCTGATCCTAAATACATCTGGTGATATCTCATTGCTTGGGCTTTTTGCAGTACATTGAAGCCTGATGAATGTCTTAGAGAGCTCTATGGGCTGAGAAAGCATTACAGAAATCATTCCCAGAAAACTCCAAGCATATTGGGGCTTTTACATAGACTTTGATAGAACATAATATTGTACGTTTGAAGATCAGTGAAATTTGCATAATTTGCCCATTAATCTATTTGCTGTTATTTATATTCTTATACTTTGCACCCAGGTTGCTTAAGTTATATCTCCAGCAACATTCATTGTACTTGGCAGGTAAACTTGGAAACTCCATGACTCTTAAATTGTGTTCAATCTTTTGAAAGTATTTAAAGACAGAAATTTTGGGAGTTTACTGCATTGTGATTTTTTGCGCAGATTTTCCTCTAAGTCATTTGTTAGTCATGAAGAAAATTCAGATGTTGATGTCTAAAAGCTGATATATTGACCTAGACAAGGCGGTAATGTGGTATTGAGTTGAGCTGTATACCACATGTATGATTACCGCCTGGTAGGTTGATGGAAGGAATGAGTATCGAAGGGATGATTCACAAACGTTTTTTGTGAGTAGGCATGTCCTGATTACTGTGAAAGTTAGAGCCCCAGGCCTAGTTTTGAAAAAAGTACAACTGTGAGAATCCGGCCCCATGTATTTCATGAACAAAAGATCTCTCAAATGTCTCTCAAACTTAATGTCGCAAACTTTACAGACTACCCAAAAATAGAAAGATCCTTTAAAAAAATTCATCCACATCTATAAACACACAAATACTGCACCAGGGCCGGACTGGGGACCCAAAGCAGCCCTGGTAATTTTGTCAGACCAGCCCCGAGGTGGAGGGGGCTGTGCGAGTGTGAAGCACTGCTACTTTTGTTACGGGGGCCGATATAGCAGAAACTCTGCAATACCAGCCCCAAGTAACAAAACCGGCCCCCACTGCTGCAAAACCAGTCCCCACCCTCCCAGCCTCCCGGGGATACGCCAGATGCCCGCTATGGCCAGTCCAGCCCTTACCGCACCCCTATAGAGAACACAAAGCAAAAAACTGATTAATATTTTAGGTCTACTTTGCAATGTCTGTTATATTTTTCTATTGCTATATGCTAAGAAATAACAATTTTCATTTCACACAGCAATACAGCATTCGGCCAAACAGTAAAATTGAGAATTGCTTTAGTAGCTGATCAGTTCTCATTCCTTTGGTTTTGACATGAACTCAGGAAGCTTAGGATCATTTTAAATCCCATGTGTCATGCCCTGATAATTCACGTATTTTATCAGATGCTTTGCTAAATAGTATGCATTTATAGTCTAATTTTGAGGAAATTGCTATTTCTCTGACAATGGGCCCCCAAATGTTCCAATTTCAGAACAGAAAATGTCTACAGTGCCTGAAATTAACCTGGCAGTGGTGCCTGCTGCTCATTGTAATGAACCTGTCAATCTGGGATACTGAGCAGGGAAACCTTACATATCCTAATTGTGTTTCATCATGTTTGTATCCAAAGAAGTTGCCAAGAGTCAATAAGAGCTAAACTAAGTGCCAGAAGTTTACAATTACACAATATTCAACATTGTCTTTCTCTTGTGTTTAATTTGATCTCAGACTTGTTTGTAATGCCAGTGAGCACACAAAATGATTAATGGAATTAGAAACAAAGTGATGTTTAGTAGACTTACATTTCGAAATCAAAGAATGTATTTGTAAAATGCATTCATATAGCTTTCTAAACAAATTTCATGATGCATGTAGAATTCTTTTCTTATTTCAGCATACACGAAATGCTTGATCAGGAAACCTATGAAAACTGAGTCTGAGACAGTCCGGAACGCACGAAGAGGAAATTCACCAAATAACAACATAATAATAGGGATTTTTCAAAGAACAAAAGAGATGGACAACAAAGTCTTTGCACATCACATCCCACAAGCCATCAACATATCCAAGAACACAGGCTCTCAGATTATAGTAACCAAAGGCATCCTCACATTGGTGTATAGATACAACTGTTTTTTCAATGAAAAGTAGAACAACTCTTAGCAAAAAACAAATTCAGAAAAAAGTACAACTCTTAGCAATGTACAAATTTAAAAAAACACAAAATGCATCTGCTGAATGCTGCTGCAATGTGTCTTTGTTTGCATGTATTTGTGTCTTTGTGTACTGTAGTAATGTAGTACTGGAAGCTTGGGGATTGCAGAACTTATTTTAGGCACACAGAAGGAATGTGGAACTTGTGTTTGTTCTAATGTTCTCTGGGGGCAGCATTCTACAGTGATCAGTGGGATTGTGGCTGGCTAGGGAGGATCTGGTCTCTCCAGGCTGCTCTTTAATAAACCTATGTTTCACACCCCTTGTATGGGTCCAATAAAATCCATGCATACTTTGCTCCATGGCTTACCAGGATCAACAGTATGCCCTGACATGGCCTGCATCCCAGTCTTGAGACAATTTTCACTCTATTTGTACATAACACATTCCTCAAACAATTATGTGATCTGGTCATTTATACCCAGCCAGAAAAATGTCTTTCTCGCTCTCTTCTAAGTCAAGATTTATCTGAGATGCCGCTCATGCGCCAGCTCGAAAACTCTTATCTTCAAACCCTTTGGCGGCACAAACTTGTCATTTCTCATAACCACCACTTACAGTCAATTCGTCCAAACTTTTCACAAATGGTCTCAGAGAGAGGAAAACAGTACTCTCCCTATGCCCCCCTTCCACCGTCATCTGTTTCATCACTTTCAAAACTTGGTCTGACTACATGCAATCGCTCTACTCCCTTGCTGTGAATGCTCCAGCCGCACATTCCACCATGTCAGATAACCAAGCCACCTCTCCTCCTTGCTCTTTGGCCAGCATATTCTCTTTGTCCACCTCCGAACACTCCAAGGGCTTATGTGAAAGAAAGTCAGCCTGAGCACTTCCAGCAATATGCTCAACCCTGTACCTATACTCCTGGAAGCTAGTCTTACCATCCTGGGACTGGCCCAGCCACAAGACTGGCCCAGCCTACCTCAACAGACGACTCCTCTTCTACGTCCCCAACCGCCAACTCCGCTCCGCCGACCTCTCCCTCGCCACCGTCCCTCGCATTCGAAGAACTACCACCGGCGGCAGATCCTTCTCCCACCTCGCCGCCAAGACCTGGAACACCCTTCCACTAAGCCTACGACAGACCCAAGACCTGCTGACCTTCAGGAGGCTACTCAAGACCTGGTTGTTCGACCAGTAGCAGCACCCCCCTTTTTTTCCCTAGCGCCTTGAGACCCTCGCGGGTAAGTAGTGCGCTTTACAAATTCTGTGATTGATTGATTGATTGGGAGACCCTTTCCCTGCCCTCTCCCAGGTGTCAGGACCTTGATCAAAGGTTTGTGACATCCAGGAATATGCTCAACTCTGTAGCTATACTCCTGAAACCTGGAAGCTGGTCTTGCCTACCTGGGTGACCCTCCCCACCCATACAGGTATCAGGACCTTTATCAAAGGTTTGTGATCGGTCTAGGGGGCCTGCAGCACTTTTCGTACCACCCACTTAAGTAGCCTTTTAAAACATGCCTCAGGCCTGCCATTGCAGCGTGTGTGTTCAGTTTTAAACTGCCATTTCAACCAGGCAAAATAAACCTTTTGCAAGGTTTAAACCTTCCTTTTTAGTACATATAAGTCACCCTTAGTGTAGGCCCTGAATGGCCCATATAGCAAGGTGTAGTATATTTAAAAAGTTGCACATGTACTTTTAATTTTTACATGTCCTGGTAGTGAAAAACTCTTAAATCCATTTTTCACTACTGCATGGCCTGCCTCTCTCATAGGAAAACACTGGGTTACATTACTATTTGTAATAAGTGATAACTTTCAATTGGGAACAGGTACATCTCGACGTAGGAAATCATATCTATGTGACACATCCTCGACGCAGGACCTCACAATGCTCCGCAACCAGGATTTAAGGGAATTTGTTCAGCAGGCCTACCTTGGTCCCTGATCTGGCCCTCGCTCCATCGCGGTCTGGCTGAGCTTGTGACTTTGTCCCGATTTGGCACGACCAGATAACCACAGTTGGCTGTTGTGCTTTTATACACTATTTATACCCAAATCTTTAAAATTGCAAATTTCCAGTTGTACTAATTGGATTTATGTAAAATGTACCCAGTCAGTCAATACTTTTCTTAATTGGTGTGGACCTGGGCCAGGGAGCTCGGGTGCAGAGGGTTTTAATCGACTGGGCCCGTTTGTCAAATGCACTCACGGTTCTCGGTTAGACCTGCAAGGGGGGGGCAAAACAGTGATGCTGATGTCCCTCATTGGCTAGTCGGTCGTTTTGGAGTTGGAGTACTGATTGTGCTTCAAACAAGCTCTGGTCGCTGCAAGGGGTCTGGTAACCCGGGTATCGGTGCAGGGTAGCTCCGGTTGGTACTGAAATCTTCATACGTGGGGAGATGGATGTGACTTCCTGGATTATGGTGACCTCCTCCTAGGTAGCTGCTGCATTGGTGGACACAATGGACAGCAGAACGGTGAACAGGACATTGCGGTCAGTGTCTGTAGGTTTCAAGAAAGTGGCTCCTTCACTTCAAGGGAGATGCTGACGGCTTGGCGAAGTGCTGGAGTCCCTCCAAGGCTTTTGGAGGATGCACAGCTGCAGGATGAGTCGGGTTGTCATGATTGTCGGGACAGGAGCACGCAGGCAGGCAGGCAGAATTTGGTGCCAAAGACCACCAGTGGCCCACAGTTCTCATTTCTTCAGCTCTACTTGGTCCTTCTTCTTTTGTCAGGGGAATCTGAGTTCCTGGTGTCAGGGGCTCTGTAAATACTGAATTTAGAGGCGCTAAAGGGAGTTAAGGGTAGCAGTCGATGGGCTACTTACCTTTGGGGTCAGTATGCCCCCTATATGACCACTTCCTGTAGGGAGTGGGCATAACCCTGTCCAGAGTTCCTAATTCCACCAAGATCAAGATAGTGGAATCCTTTTTTCATGGGGCACATCAGGCAGCCCACGTTAGAGGTGTGGCTGGGCTGGTAGTGCACCACGCCTCCTTGCATAGCTAATTTCCCACCTGTCCTGGTGACAGATGAAACTCAGGGCAGGGGGTGGCATCTCCTAGGTCTGGGAGAAGCCAGGCCACTTATCAAACATGCCAAGGGCTTTGAAGTCCCTGGCCTTGGTATGCACATTCTCTAGCCCATGCTGCTGGAGGAGGTGTGAACACCTTCTTCCAGAGCAGGCATTGTTTCTGGCCTCTGAGAGCGTGGGCTCACACCTGCAGGGGGTCAGAAACATGTCTGTGGTGGTAGGCTGGATGATATCAGTCAGCCAGCACACTAAGAGGCTGGTGAGTTTTCAGGGGGCACCTTTAAGGTGACCTCTGGGTGCATGTTTTTTATAAATCCTCTACTGGCATGAGTATGGGTTTTTTAAGACAAAGTGTTTGATACCAAAGACCATAGGTTACAGTGAAGCCATCATGTAGCTGGGGAACCCGTAATGACCAGTGCTAAGTACATGTGCTTAAGATGGCTTCCCTGTTCACTTGTACTATCTGGCAAATATACTAGACAGCACAGCTGCATATCTGCTCATGCAGATATGTCCTCACATGTAATATAATACACCCTGCTTTAGGGATTTAAGGCCTGCTGTAGGGGTTACTTACATATATTTCATGCAGTGTTTGTGCGCATGGCACACAAGGTGTGTGCCAAATCATGTTTTCACATTTGTTCACAGCATTTCACGCAGCCTGCAATGGCGGGCTGCATGAGTTTGGTGATAGGTCCTTAGGGTGGCACAATACATGCTGTAACCCTTAAGGACCCTCTTTAGTACCCATGCCTTAGGTACCAGGGGTACCATTTACTAGGGACTTACAGAGATGCTAAAGGTCTTGCCAATTGGGAAAATTGAACCGTTACCTTGTTTTAGGGAAAGAACACTGGCACTGGGGCCCTGGATAGCAGGAAACCAACGTACTTCAGTCAAAATCGCATCAAATACCAGGCAAAAAGTGGGGGTGACCATGTCAAAAAGGGGAACTTTCCTATGGTGACAACGTATGTTTTGGGACAAATTAAAGCACTTCCTTCCATATATATTTTTTACATTGATACTTAAGCAATAATCACTACTGCTGTCTAAGTTTATTCTTTAAAACAGATGTGTCCATCTAATGTCTGAATATGCAAGGACTATGTAACCTAACCATAAGCATGGCTGCGTGAGTGATTGAAATCCATCTGCCTCTGATGTCCATTTCCAGACATTTAGTGGGTTTGGGATTTTATTTTTATTTTTGTTCCACCCTCTCTCTCCAATAAGACTGATATGCATAACATGAGACCGTGAATCTACTTTAAAGGGGCAAGATTGAAAAATTAAATGAAAATGCAGAAATGGCGACAGATGCTAATAAATGATATGACAAGTGAATTTGCATTTTTGAAACTGACTATCACCTATTGCACTTTAGATATGTTAGGGAAATGGTGCTGAAATATGTACCATTTTGCCACCAATTTTCCAAACATTTTTGGGATAGATGCCCCCACAACACTCCTAGGGAGGGTCTGCCTTGCTTGGCATGCAATGCAAGTACTGAAATATTTCATAAGTTTCCTTTCAGTACATACATCTTTTTAACAAACGTATATGAACGTCATACTACAAAATGAACTCTTCTTTCAAAATTGTGAAGAACCCTCCTAATCCTTGTGGAGGAGACTATGCTTGCTCACTGCAAATCATGGCAGCCACTCCACCTTAAAATACGTTGATGAGAAGGATGGGTCATGGTTGCAGAGGAGTGGTAAGGATAAACAAAATAAATTTAGACACAGTTTGATCATTGATCTTTATGAAGCTTGTGAGCAGAGCCCATATGCATGCCTAAGAGGTGAGGGTCAGCTTTTCCATCAGTTTGCAATGACTGCTTTGAGGCAGAGCAATAGAGAATGGGAGTTCTCCTGAGAATTTTATGATATCAGTCTTGTGGTTATTTGAATGACTACTCAAAATTATGGCTTTAGTATAACAGGCATATTTTTGTTAACTTTTGTTTTCACTCTGAAATATTCAGAGTGCAGAATCTAAGAGTCACCCCAGCAAATGCAAGATTGTTATAAGTTCTCCAACAACCATTTTAAATCATTCAGGTAATACATCCTTGGAATAAGGTGATACAGTGCACCTATGTCATGTAAGTGTTTTATGATTGATGTAAACTGCTAATAGAGAAGTACATGTGTACAAAAGTATCATAATGGGCTCTCTAAAAGTATTTCTAAAGGGTATATAATCTTACAAAGATGTAGTGCAAAGCATTTGGCCAGTGTTCAAGTATACTTTATGAGATCAGTGTTAATGGTGAGACTATTTTCAGCTTCCTTATTCCCTCCTACTAAGACAATAGTATCTCAAAGAAAGTCAAAATGCTTGAAACATTTATGAAAGGATGGAACAGACTGCTGCGTTTAATAATACACAAATGTCCTTAACTAGTTCTACTCCTACTTTTTCAAGTTACACCACTTTGCTAACATCAGCACCTCCAGGTCCAAAAAGAATCCCGTCATCTGAAGTTTTCCCAGGGTTGCATTCTATCTCCTGTCATCTTCAGTTTCTACATGGAGACGTGTGGTCATCTACTCACAGATAACAGCATACAGATTCACCAAAATGATGATGAGACAGAACTCTCCATGAAATTCTCCTCTGCTTGAGACATTCAATGCCCGCACATCATCCAGACCTGGATGAGCAGTGTCTACATGAAATACACAGGAACCAAGACAGATTCACTGTTATTTGTCAAGGACATACAAGAAACAAACCTGTCTCAATGACATTAACCTTGATGGCATCGAACCCCAATATTCCGTAAATGCCATGTCACTTGGATTCACCCTGGACACCAACCACACCCTCAAGGAATACAGCGCCTGAAAAAAGGATGGCCCAGTACCAGCTCTTTCTTCCAGAGAAAGTTAAACTGTTTCTTCCAGAAAGTGACTTCAGAACTGCCATTCAAGCCCTTGCACTTTTGAATATGGATGGTGGTAATGCCCGCTCCATTGCCTCCTAGACTTCACACTGGCGCCACTTACAGACAACCTACTCGCCACAGTATGTCTCATCTAGGGCCTGAAGAAATATGATTGCATCACCCCGATCCTGATGAAAAGTCATTTGCTCCCTTTGATGGTCAGCACCATCTTCTTTTTAGTTTAAGCATGTTTTTTTGCAATAATAATCATAAATAGTAATAAAGTAACGGATTACTGAAAAACCCGAGTCCGCGGGACGGCGGAGTAGCAAGACTGACCCACAGTGCACAGAACCTACCATAAGCACGTATCATTACAGGCAATGGCAGAGTGAGCAACCGCCATTACAGCAAACAGCAGATTACATAAAGGAAAGTATCAATCAGCCCCTCTCCCCCTCGGCTGGCCCCCCTCCTCGCTCACACAGGAACATCCATAAAAAGGAGTAAACACGTGGAGGTCACTGGGGATCCTTTCACCCTTCCTCCCACTCTCCCATGCCCAACATCCCGCCAAACAGGTAGACCTGGAGATCGGTGCCAGGACTCGAGGCGCGGGAATGTAGAGGAAAGGTGTCGAGCAACAGACAAAAAGGAAAAGCCAGGAGAAGGAGAGGCAGACAAAGAAAGAAAGGAGAATAATAAACCCCAAAGACTGTGGGGATCCGGACAGGGGAGTACATCCTCAAAACGAATACACCAAAATAGGAAGACACACAGGTAACAGACGCGTCGGCCACAACAGTGCCCTTATCTATTCCAAAGATGGGAAGACAGCGCGCAACCGGGAATTCACAAACACCAGCCCACACAAGACAATCTTCCCCCACAACTAAAAGCTCCAGAGCGGAAGAGGGTACCACGACAACAGCATCAATGTCAGACAAACTGGACAAAGTACTGGCAGCTATTGAGCACTCAAGAATAACGATGGAGGATAGAGTTGGAGCGTTGGCCACAGACTTTAATCTGCTCAGAGATGATCATAGGAAACTAGCGGATAAGGTGGTACAAGGAGACAAAACCCTCAAGAACATAGAACCCCAAATCAGCACCCAGCAGGAAACACTGAAAGAGCTTCAACACAGAGTCAAAGTCCTGGAAGAAAAAACGGATGACTTGGAAGGTCGCTCACGACGGTGCGACATTCGAGTGATAAACCTGCCAGAAGGCGTGGAGGACCCTAATTCCATTGCATATGTGGAATCGTGGCTCAAATAGTTTACCCCGGACCCGGAACGGACCCCATATTTTTCGGTAGAAAGAGTGCACAGAGTACCGGCGCTGAAGCCACCGCCAGGAAACCCGCCCAGAGCTCTACTACTAAAACTCTAACATTTTAGAGACAGAGATGCAGTACT
The DNA here is from genome assembly GCA_963921515.1 of Calotriton arnoldi. NCBI lineage: Eukaryota > Metazoa > Chordata > Amphibia > Caudata > Salamandridae > Calotriton > Calotriton arnoldi. The sequence goes on from CAWUFW010002950.1 coordinate 777,103, forward strand.
CAGAGCTGCCAGGCAACAAGGACCTATACGAGTGGAAGACAAATCAGTAATGCTGTTTCCGGATTACTCCCGGGCGGTGCAACGACAGCGTTCATCGTTCCTGGAAATCAAACGTACGCTCCGGAAAAAAGCAATCCAATACTCTCTGCTCTTCCCGGCGCAGCTTAAAATAATATATGAAGGCCGCACAACTTTCTTCACAACCCCGAAAGATGCATATGACTGGGCAGAACAGCATCTACAAAATGTGAGACCCCAAGGTATCATGCACGAAAATCGAGGACCGAACGACAAACACCGACAACCGAAAAGATCCAGTGAAGCGCAGTCCGAACCTCGAAAAGAGACACCAATAAGAGGTCCCCCAGAATCTCGAACAAATCATAGCGGAACGTCGGAGAGCCCTGCAGGTGGCAGCTGAATTGGGTCCTATGCTGGGCAGCTCGGATGGCGAGAGGGGCCCACACATCTTCTCCTTAGAGGATAAAGTAGACGACAAAAATACCTCCCGGGAAGGCTCGGTTACCCCGCCGGAGGTGACCCCACAGACCGCGGACACTTTCATCTGATGGAACTGACCTGAAGTAATATGGTCTGTAACACATCACACACACCCCGCCCTCATGCAACAAGGATTTAAGGTAACACACTCTCACACACCCACCACCAAGTGTTAACCACGATTAGAACATAAAAACACATTAATGGGGCTCCATTAAAAACAGGCGGAAGGAATCACCGGCACCATGAGCATATCACCGGCCAACTTGGGCTACATAGAAAGTACATCACAAGCACTAGGAACCACGACCCCCCCTTGGTTAAAACGAGCAAACGTAATTACAGTATGTCTAGTTTGGACATACCGCCGCCCGCGGTAGGTCCTCAAAGTTGGGACGATGTCCCCTAGTTATGGTTAACCCCTTCCCCTCAAAGAATCCCACAACACTGGTTAAAAACACCATACAGGCGGGTAGCAATAAGATATATATATGACCACCAACAGGGCAGGGAACTGCCGGGTACCCCTATCCAGCTGCGGCATGACACACCAGACCTCATGGACACTGCAAAATGGCTTCCAGAGCTATGACTACAGACATTAGTCTCCTCACACTGAATGTCAGAGGCCTGCATACACCAAGTAAAAGATACCCGGTATATTCCTACACCAAACGCCAAAACACGCAGATTGCTCTATTACAGGAGACACACTTAACCACACGGGAACTAGACAAGCTACATACTAGATGGCGCGGGACTATATGCGCCACAACATATTCAGCATACGCACGGGGAGCACTAATCTGGGTTAGACCGGGAACCCCTTTTCAAGAACTCAGGAGGATGGTGGATAGAGAGGGGAGATATGCACTCTTGGAGGGGCTTCTAGAGGGACAACAGATACTCTTGGGCAGTATATATGCCCCAAACACTGAGCAAGACAAGTTCTGGGATCACCTTACGGAAGTCCTAGCTCAATACGCATCCATGCCATGGATATTGGGAGGTGACTATAACTGCGTATTGAACCTCGCCCTAGACAGATTCCATCCCCCACCTGCACATTCTCCCGCCCATAAGCAAACAAAACAGTACCAAGCATGGGTCACACACTGGGCACTCACAGGCGCTTGGAGAGCTCATCACCCACAAACCAGACTGTACTCGTTCCACTCCATCCCACACAACTTACGGGTAAGGCTGGATAGATTTCTCTGCTCAGCAACGCTAATCCCCAAAATCCAGCACTCTGATTATCTAGGGCGGGTCCTCTCTGACCACGACGCCCATATATTAAGTCTTAAATGGAAACCCCCCATCCACCAGTACCCACCTGGAGATTGCCATGGGAATGCTTAACTGACCAGGTATTCAAACACGAACAAAGGCAAAGCATACAAGAATATTTCTCTAATAACGCAGGAACGGCGACGTCCAAATTATTGGAATGGGATGCGTTCAAAGTAGTAGCCAGGGGAGAGTGTATAAAACAAATAGTGGGGGTCAAGAGGACACTGGAACGAGCACTAACACAGGCTGAAACGAAGCTAGCGGCCTTAACAAAAGAAGAAGATGGGAACAGGGCTACCATAGCTCATGTGACAGAGGCCAAAACAGCATACGCAGCCACTATACTAGATCTGCGTAGATACAATTGTAAAGTACATGCAACCAGGGCAAACAGGGAGAGGGATAGAACCGGGACACTTCTGGCATGGCTAGCTAGACAGGACACAGAGATTAAACCAATTACTGAAGTTTTGGGCCCAACTGGGAACTTAGTGCGATCCCAAACAGAAATACTGCAACTGTTCCTACACTACTATACTAAGGTATATAGCAATCCAACACAGACTGGGCAGGGAGCAATAGAACAATTCCTAGACCCATTGACTATACCACAAATCTCAGCAGCGGAAAAAACCTCACTAGACAAAGAGATACAGCCAGCAGACATCACCCAAGCAATCCAAGCTCTGGCACCCAATAAAGCGCCAGGAATGGACGGTTTCCCCTTAGAATACTATGTTACCTTCTTGGTTCCCCGCCTCGCGGAAATGTTCACAGAGGCTCTAGAGAAGGGGGAACTCCCAGGATCCCTTAGGGAATCCGTCTTGGTAACCTTCCCAAAGCCAAACCGAGACCCGAAACAGCTAGCCTCATACCGACCCATCACGCTGCTATCGGCTGATTGCAAGATATTAGGGAAGATATTGGCGGATCGATATATGCAAATTCTACAGCCGTTAATTCACCCAGATCAATGCGGGTTTGTTCCAGGGAGAAACACATCTCAAAATTTACGCCGGCTCTTCCACATACAAGACCAAGCGAGTGCCACATTCCCCAGAGCAGCCTGCCTCATCTTAGACCTATATTTGACAAGGACAAGGGAACCCAAATAAAGTCTGCCAGGGACCTTGGGAAATAGTACTTTTCTAGAGAACAGTGGTCCCATGGAACTATCTAGTATGAACAGGATGAATATAGACTCAATCAGTTCTATATTGATAACGACTTATCCAGCCGGACAGAGGTCTACTTTAATGTTTATAGTTAACAGAGTAAAAACTTTTTCAAAACCAAGAATAAGAGTAAGCGGGACACAGGCCTGTGCCCTCACTACACATACATAGAACACATACAATGTGACAGCAAAACAAAAGGCTCAGGCACGGCTGTCGATTTGTCATATATGGCAATAACACATAGGGCCAACAAATCGTCTTTTTACACCCTTACACAATAAATAACACATTTAAGGGAGTGTATAAGGTGTGATAGGTGTCGACAGCGTTTCGATCCATACAGTAAGTACAAGGATCATCATCAGGACTTAACATAAGCATGCCTGAAATTAAAAAGCCTGTAACAACATAAAACAAATAGGGATGAAGGAGGGAAAAAGTTACAGTTAGTTAGGGAAGCAACATAAGCAGTAAATTAATCTAGTACAAATTAATTTAAATAGGCTATGCAGATGAATATCAGCACCTGTGGGAATTAATAATACATAACAGCATTACGTTATAGTGAATAACAGTATAACAGGTAGAATGCCACTCTGGATTAAGGATACAAGAAGGCTGTTGCACGGTCCTGTGAAGGGAGATCATAGTGCAAGTGAAAAGGAAGAAATAGAGGTGAGTCGTATGAATGATGTGCGTGTGCTCAATAGTGGATGGAACAAGGAACATAAGAAATAATTTAATCTAGTTCGATTAATTCAATTGGGCCATGCAGATGATTATCAGCACCTGTAGGAATTATTAATATATAAGGCATAACGTTATAGTGAATACCAGTAGAACAGGAAGAGTGCCACTCTGAATTAAGGATACAAGAAGGCTGTAGCACGGTCCTGTGAGAGAAAAGGAAGGAATAGAGGTGAGCCTATGGAGGTCGCATAAAAGATGTGCGTGTGCTTGAAGGAACAAGGATCACCTGACAGGGGGTAGGCAAGAGAAGATGTCCCATCCTGCAATTGCGCGGGACCTGTAAGGGAAAGGGCGGAGATGACGGGTGGGAACCGGAGGAGAGACAACGTAAGCAAAGGGAATAAGGCTTACCAGTCTCCGTGTCAGAACCACAATGCGGTTCGATTTCCTGCAAAAAGGAAGGAGGGAGTAAGGGGAGGGCAGAAAGGGGGATAAAGCCACGGTGCGGTTCAGAAGGAACCAGAGAAAGGACCTACCGATGGTTAACGCGTGCAGCGACGGGCGTAATGTAGATAATTCCTCGTGCTGAACCCGCCAATTTAGGGCAACCAGTGGTACCTATGGGGGAGGGAAGTCAGGTCATTGGCCAGAACCGTAGTAAGGCATGGGTGGGCAACCAGGGGCAATAGAGGAGTCTTAACTCAATGGGAAACTCACAGGAGGGTGTGCGCGCCGGAGGCCGGACAGCTAATGAGGGAATGCAGGAGTCGTAGAAGAAAGGGTTTAAGGAGCGTGCGATTGGTGGAGGAGAGGTCAGATGACCAAGGGTAGAAATGAAAGGAGGACAAGGACCAATACGTGGCAGACATATTGGAGTGGTGCAATTGGCATCTGATGAGAGCGAAGAAGGACTCCATGCATAGTGGTCAAGTCAACCTATTACAGGGAAGAACAAGGGACCTAGAGCAGGCATTCGATACTCTCACGTGGCCATACCTGTTTACGGGTCTACAACGAATAGGGATAGGTCCTACACTACTAGCATACACACGACTCTTGTACACTAAACTCACTTCGCGAATACGCATGGGGAGATACATATCATTCTCCTTCAGAGTGGAAAGAGGCACAAGACAGGGGTGTCCGCTCTCGCCCTTACTATTTGCCTTAGCGGTAGAGCCTCTGGCAATACGTCTGCGTAGGGAGGGAGAGAATTGGGGCATCCCCATAGCGGGCACCATACATAGCGTATCCATGTACGCAGACGATTTACTAATATATGTACGGGACATCACAGCAGATCTGACTTCAATATGGGCAACGCTAGAAGAATTCGCAGAGGCATCAGGACTTAGAGTGAACTGGGACAAATCTGCGATATATCCGCTGCACCCGAGCCTTACCCCACAGACCGTTAGTATAGGAGAACAGGGGATAGCCTGGAGCGAGAGTGCCCCCCGATACCCAGGAGTCCGCTTCTATCATTCCCCATCTGATATGTTTGAAGGTAATCACCGCAAAGCACTGGCAGGGATAATATCAGCAGTGGGTTTCTGGAAGAACCTCCCTTTAGCCCCGAGTGTGGCATTAGCAAAAATGATAATAGTGCCGCTAATATTATACCATTTTACCAATTTACTTGTAGTCCCACCCGAGCCTTTTTTCGGGACCTGGACTCGTTACTGAGCTCGCTAATATGGGGAGCGGGTAGACATAGAGTCACATTAGCAAAACTACAATTACCCACCGATCGGGGAGGACTGGGAGCACCTTCCTTTGAATCGTACTTCCTGACAGCGCAACTCCAGCGGCTATCCTACTGGACAGCGGGTCGACACACAGGGGAGACTCACACAGCGACAGGCCCTATACCTATTACGGAGATCCGTCGATTGCTACTACCAGGCACAAAACCGCGGCACACATACCCAATACAGGTGTCTATGGCTCGTAAATGCATGCAGAGGCTACATCGCATGTCCACAGGGACGCCCTTCTACTCTCCTCTGTTACCTTTGATAGGATTGCCCAGACGAGAGACGTACTATACCACCCGTATGCTACGAGTATGGACGGAGCACTCACTGACGGAGATGGAATCCCTATTTGAGGACGGACAATTTAGATTAAGACCGTTCCAACAGATAATGGAAGAATTTGACCTTCCCCCCGGACAATTCTTACTCCATAGACAGATCATAGCAAGTTACATCCCATACCATGACCTGTCAGGAGGCAAACCCACAACTCATCCGGTCATACACACAATCCTACATATGGGAGCAGGCCGGCACTTAGTCACCTGGCTCTATAAAGCCATACGAGAACTTATGCACAAACCATTGACTGCACTACGTGAAACCTGGGAAGAGGAAATCGGGTGCCTGTTGCACAGCAAAGAATGGGAGAAAGCACTCGAATACCCCAAAAAGGTATCCCGCAACGCGTGGTTCAAAAACATATAATTGTATATATTACACTGAGCGTACCAAACACCAGCGCGTCTCCAGTGCTATTATCCAACCACACAGTTCCTATGCCCCAGATGCCAATCGTCAGACGCAGACTTCCATCACATGTTTTGGACATGTCCTACAATACAAACATATTGGAATACTATCCATGAAACACTGAGGGAACTCACGGGTCTATCGGACATGAACACTTGGGAGGCCTGCGCACTCGGAGTATTCCGAAGGCGGAAACAACACAAAGTGCAAGTACGCTTTGCGTCGCTAGCAATATTACTAGCTAAAAGAGGAATAGCTATGCATTGGCGGGCCCCAACGGGACCCCCGATGGCAGCCTGGGTGGGAGCAGTAGGCAAATGGGCATAGCAGAAGAGGAGGCAATCAGGGATGAGGAGTTGAAAGGAATACGCAAACGGCACATATCCATGGAATGGACTCTACTCTTACACCAATTCAAGCAACAGACAGCACAAGGTTACCCAAGTACACCATCTCAAACCCCCTCAGTTCCGCAAACTCAGACCCAGATCATAGACACAAACATCACTCCCCAAACACCCACCAGTGCGTAATAGCGAATGACAACTCAACCCTACACTAAGCTGGTCAGCCGAAAATGCAGAGATGGCTGGACGGGTCCCAAACATAAGAACTTAAATACAATCACGGGCGCAATGCAACGCGGCCTTGATGCCCCGCAAATCTCGGATCTCATGAATACCACCCCAGTTTAACACCCCAGTTAACAGTTAAGAACCTACACCGGTAGTTAGTAAGCCGATAGTCAAAAAGGAAGGAGATGTATTTATATGTTCGAAGGCATGCAATATAATGTGATAATGTATATTGAAACAGGTATGTTGTGTAAAGCGCAGAGGCCATCCCGGACAAACAACTGTTATAACAAATGCTAAAAATGTACAAAACAAATCTAATATACAAGTACTGTCATACAATATGTTATCAAAACAAAATGTTAATAAAAATATTTGACAAAAATCAAACACAAAAAAAAAGAGAAGAAAAAAAGTACTGGATTACTGTTGAACTTGTGAATTATAATGATAATAAATTAATGGTATAGGTAACATCTGTATGAACAATAAGAAATAAGTAAAATATAAAATGACTGAAATAAAGTTTAAGTAAAACATTTGTATTACGTAACAGAAAGAGAGGAGAGAGGGAGAGAAGAGAAGAATGGTATAAGAGTGGTAAAAGCCTGAAATGGAGGTATATAAAGCAAAACATTGTGAGCACTATAAATAAGTGATACAAATAATGAAACATTATAAATCTAGAAGCAAAAACGTAAAACAATTCATCGAGGTTTGGAGAACCTCCTGAGCACGAATATCAACTAATTTACTATAGTAACTTGAATTGTCAAGAAACAATGTTGATGGTGACCGTATTCGTTCTCTCTTGAGAGCTAAGGAAGTTGGATGTACATAGGCTCTATCTATCTATCGATGATTAAAGCAAACTGCATACCACCAAGGTTGATATGAAACATGTATGTTGTTTTCCCAATTAGAGCTAATTTGTTGAAAAGCTATAGCTATTAAGTGTTGAGTAGATGAGGTGGGTGTGTTAGATGAGACCAAATTGGGGTTGGCGTCCAAAGAATATATTATGTATAGTATATGGAATGCTGACTTTAAAAATCTTAGTAAGCTGATCTCAAACTTGTAACCAAAAAGTGTATAAAAAAACATTGCGTAAGTAACATTTGCTGCTCTGGAAACTGTATGTAATTTAGACCAAATCTTACACCAGCCCTGAGTAGACCACTAAGCATGCAAACCATTTTTCAATTGCAGTTCTAAAGTAGATTTGGCTCAAATTGTGGAGAAACAGATAAGGTGTTTGTCAATAAAATCAGATGTTATCATCTTGTAGTGATGATATAGAATCTTGAATGTGTTTAGTTATTTGAGTGTATTTAAGAAGGAATGACTGGGGTAATTGAAAATGTGCCTGGGCTGCAGAAAATGGAAGGATATTGTCATTAAGAATTAATTGGTTAATGAAGCTAGCACCTTTATCCTTCCATTTTTTCCAAAAGAACGTTCTATTATTTATAAGGGGAGGAGTTTAAAAAGTTTGTACGAGAAAAGGATGTTGGAAACTGCAGAGGTTTCAGGAGTTTATATGAATATGAAAGAGAGGGATGAAAAAGAAAACGCGTTTTGGGCAAAAAGGATAAAACTTCAGTAAAAGTAAACGCAGAAATAGATGAGAATTCTATGAAGAAACATTAAGATTTAGGCAACTCTCTGTTCTGCTGAATCCAATGAGAAGATTGTTTAGGACAAAAAGCTTCATGGAATTAGAGAAATTGGGAAAATTCACCCCACCATGATGATAAGGAAGCTTCAAATGTGACAGGACATACAAGCATGTTTTTATGCAATAAGAAACGGCAAAGAACTGAATCAACTTTTTTGTAGAATTGTAATGGAATATGAACAGGGATAATGGAAATAAGGCATATCACTAGGGGTGGGTGGAGCTGGCGGAGTGCCACTATGCGGAATTCCATGGAGTTGCCTTACAACTCAGTGGAATTCCGCTCCGCCCTACAATGCAGTCGGCAGACTTGGAGGGTTCCTGACCCCCAGATTGCCACCTGCTTTGCAGCACTTACCTGGGTCTGGGGTTCTCTGCCGTGCCCGGGCTGTCCTCCTCTGTGGGTCTCCTCGGTGGAAAAGCAATCCCCCTACGTTGTACGTCTTGGTAGGACTGCGCATGTGCATACCTCCGAAGAAGTACAGCGTAGGGGCTTTGCTTTTCCACCGAGGTGATAAGGACAGAGGAGGACAGCCCGGGCATGGCGGAGAATGCCAGACCCAGGTAAGTGCTGATCCTCCTCTCCCCTTAACTCTCTCAACGGGGTGGGTGGCAGGGGCAAACTCCGCCACGCCGCGGAGTCGGAGTTTTTGCTGAACTCCGCGTTCCCAGCAAGGCGCGCAGTTGACAAAACTCCAAAAACTTCGCTGGCAGAGCGGAGTTCGCCACCCACCCCTGCAAATCACCCGAGGAGGGAGCATCGTTTTAATTGAACTTAATCTACCCCACCACAGTAAAAATTGAGAGTTCCATTTATTACAGTAATTTCCTATTCTTTGTATTACTTCTTCAAAATTTAATGTGAGAGTTGTTTTTATAGAATTGGTAATCCACAGACCCAAATATTTAATCTTTGTTGAACTCCATGCAAATCCTCGATCCTTAAAGTCTTCTTGAAGACCAAATTTATTAAGAGGTAAAATCGCAAATTCATCTAGAGTTAGTTTATATCCTGAGATAATAGTAAATTGGTGAACTTTCAGATTGAAAGGCAGGAATAGAATTAGATGGGTTAGAAAGATAAAGAATAATGTCATCAGCAAAAACTGATAGTTTGGGGTGGGAATCTTTTTATGGAAAATGGGATATATGTTTGTTTTGTTTTATTCTTCATGAAAATGGTTTCAACGCTATTATAAATAGAAGAGGTGATAAGGGACAACTTTGGTGTACTCCTCTTTATAAGGAGAAATACTTAGAGGCCATAACTTTGGCAAAGATAGCTGCTTTGGGATTGGAGTATAATAAAGATATATGGTTTAAGATTTTCAGACCAAAGTCTAAGTATTGTAAAGTTTGAAACATAAACGGCCAATTATCTCGGTCAAAAGCTTTTTCAGCATCCAACGCAATGACAGCTAATTCATGAGAAAGTTTGGAAGCTCTACCGAGGACATTAAAAAGGCATCTCATGTTATCAGAGGAAAAATAGCCTTTTATTTATCCAACTTGTTCTGGACTAATCATATGGGGGAGTATGGGATCCAATCTGAGTGCAAGAATGTTGGTGAAAAGTTTATAATCACCATTAACTAGGGAAATGGGGTGGCAATTTTTGCAATGTTGTGAATATCTATTTTCTTTAGGAATTACACAAATAGCAGCTTCTTGAAAAGTACTGGAAGCAACTTGAGAGTGAGCAAAAAAATGATAGAGTTTGAGGAGCCCTGGAAATAAGAGAGTTGAGAAGCGAGAATAATAAATGTGAATCCATCTGGTCCTGGAGATTTAGGGGTTTCAGCTTTTTGAAAGCTGTAATAATGTCCTGAAGGGTGGTGTCGGATTCCAAGCAGGAAAAGTTCTGGTCTTTAAAATTAGGTTTAGGAATGGAGTTTAAGTAAGTAGATATATGGGAAATGGACGGGGAGGTTTCCTGAGTATATATAGATTTATAGAAGGTAGAAAATTCTTTTAGAATATCTTCATCTTTAATAAGTATTTGTTTTTGTAAGTTCATAATGAAGTCAATCTTTTTATCTTCTTGTTTGGCGTTTAAATAATTAGTTAGGAGTTTACCTACCATAATATCTAGCATTTTGTCTGAGCAATGTTGAAGAAACTTGCTCAGTAGATTATTGAATTGGAATTTGGCTTGTATAATGTCTTGAAGAGAGTGAGGAGATTTGGAGTGAGAGGATGTGTGTTCTAACATTTTGATTCCTGCCAATAGGGATTTGGAGGCATTTTCAGTTTTTTTCTATGTACATAGTGAATGATAAAACCTCTTGCCAAGGCTTTAAAAGAGTCCCATAATGTATGCATTAGAACATCTTGTGAGGTGTTAAGTGTAAAGAATTCATTAAGGAAGTTGGGGGATTGCATGTTAAATAAGGGATCTAAAAGAAGGGAATTATTAAATCTCCATCGTTTTGGATGACGTCGAATTGGTAACAAACCAAAGTCAGCAATAGCGCAAGAATGATCAGAAATCAAAATAGAACCAATATCGGTATTTATCAGATTTTGAGCTACTGATTTGGAGATAAAGAGACAATCAATTCTGTATTAAGTACCGCATACTGGGGAAAAGAAGGTATATTTTTTTGTAGCGGTGTTAGCGATTCTCCATGAGTCAATCAAAACTTTTTGCGTTATGGTTGAAGAAAAGGCTTTATGCATTTTGGAGGGAATAAATTTGACTTTGGAAGGTTTATCCAAAATTGGATTAGTAAATTTAATTGCAATCACCTTCCATAATTAAATAGTCTCTAGAGATATTCAAGAGTTCAAACAAAGACGGTGGATATGCTTCTCGATCTGCACATCAATGTATCAGTTCAAAATGTAATCAGCACTGAATTAGTATCATATCAATTTTTGTTGGGTGATCCCATGGTGCCAAAATACCCACCCACCTTGGGTATTAATCCACTAGCCCTACAACGTAGTCTAGATACAACTGTCTACCATAAGCACCAAAGCACACCAAAGTACTGTCAGTATGATCCTCAATGAATAATATGATAAAGCAGAGCACAGTCAATCAGTACAATTCCAAAAATAATGTCCAAATGAATGATCCTCAGATGTTGAAGTGTCCAGTCATTCGCCTTTATTCCATAAAGGATAACAAACAACAGCCTATGCGCGTTTCGTCCTCCTGGACTTTCTCAAGGCTGCAAAATTACATATATAAACAAATTTGTAATACATTATTTTATTCATGAGCATGCTGGGTGTTGAACAAGGTGGATGCAGGAAGATTCAGAACTTTCAGAATAAATGCTTTGAAGAATTCTAGTGATTCACTACCCTCCATATTTTCTGGTAAGCCATAAATTCTGAGATAATTTCTATGGTTTCTATTTTTTTAAATATCTTTTTATTTTAAGAAATATATAGTCAAGTAGAATGCAGTCATTCTTACATAGCAGTCATGCATTTCCACAGTTTAAGTCACAATACTTTGCACGGAGTTCACCATCCGAATCATTGATAATGGCTCCGCCAGGGTGCACCGAGGAGCCAATGCTGATTCCACCCCTATGAGTGTACCATTTACACCAGACCTGTTCCCTTTCCTGAGGCAACCCCTACCTTCATACACTGCCCTTTCGGTGATCATGAACAAATCCATATCTTTTTCCCACTCCTCAGGAGTTGGTGCAGCTTGCACCCCCCAATATCTAGCTACATTGCACTTCGCAATCATCATTCCTAGTGTTACCCATATTTGTTCTTTGTGACTAAGATCAGTTGCTTCCCATATGTTAAGGAGACACCATTTTGGCTCGGGCTGAAAGCCCACCCCACACATCTCTGTCATTATGGTCATCACAGCCTCTCAGTATGATCTAATCTTCGAACATTCCCATAACAGGGTATAGAATGTACCTTCCTGTCCACATATAGTCATTGAAATATTGCAGTAGCCTCCTTGCCCATTTTGACCAAGGTAACTCTAGGGAGGTAGGATCTATGCAGAATTCTGAGTTGGATTAAGCAAATTTTCGAGGAGATGGCCACTTCCTCTAGGGAACCAAGGGCTTCTTGCCAGTCTTCATTTTTCAGCTCCCCCAAGTCTCAATGCCAGTGCCCACGAAGTCGTTGTAGGGGGTCGGGGGAGTTATGTATTTTTTTTTATAAGTCAGGGAGATTGCTTTATGCTCCATAAAGTCTGTGAGGAGTCTATCCTCCAATGGGGAGGCTTCGGGGGGAGTACTTCCCGGCAGTATGGCTGCTGTAAGAGCATGCCTCACCTGTAGATATCTGAATGTTTTGGTTGTGGCAAGAGTGTATTCCAACTGTAGGTCAGTGTGAGAAGTTGGCCTGGTATATGATGTCCACTAATTAAAGTGGGCACCTTGCGCCAGTCCAAACAACCCTTATGGTGATTTAAGAGGTCAAAGATAACCTTAGAAAGCTATCCAAGTGGTAGCTGTGGAGAGCAGCCTTCAGGCTTAGTCTTGAAGGAATGTTAAGCAGCTTGTTTTACCAGAATGCAATCTTATTGTATTGGTTAAATGAAAGGGGAACCACACAGTAGTTATAAGAATATATATTTATTATTATAACACACCTTAAATACCTCACAGTATCTGCTACACACAGATAAACACAAAGTACACAATACTGTAGCACAGAAACAATCGTAAGTAGCACTAATACACAGTGGGCTCGAGGGGGAGAACAAACCATATACTAAAAGAGTGGTATAAGAACCACGACTCGAGTTAAGACAGTGTCTAGAGGATGTAGAATCGCTGGGACCCCAAGGAACCACCTAAGGTGAGTAAGTAGGGACCCTACGGAGGACGGGTGCAGTGTGAGAACACGACTGCGTGCTATGTACAATTCAATGGGAGAGTCGCGGTTGCAATTTTAACGTTTAAGGACCCTTCCCAGTGGATTACAAGTAAACCCTTTGGAACATAGAAGGTTGGAGAGCCACCCCACCCATGGATACCGAGGTACCAGAGTTACCTATCCCAGGGAAGCTGGGTGCATAGGGCTGAAGTGGCGTCGGAAACCGCCGTCGTTCTCAATGGGAGTCTTCAAAGAAATGCCACTGCTGGAAAGAAGAAAAGTGTCCGGTGGAACCCACAGGTGGATTCTTGATGAAAGGAACATGAAAGCTGAGGGGACAGTGTCTGGGTCACTCAGGAGTGACCAGGGGCTCGGTAGACGAATGCCCACCGATGTCGGGTGCTTCAGGTGTGAAGATTGAGACATTCACTCTACAGCTGCAGGGACCAGGAGATGTCGAGGATGACCAGGAGCCGGATACGAGCTGTCCCACGAAGGATGTCGAAGGTTAAGGTCTAGTCCAGCAAGGACCAGAGGACTCACCACAGCAAGGGGAGTCAGGGCAGGCCTGGAGAAACCAGGGGAGCCCAAGAAAAGCAGTTTTGTCCCTCAAGTGGACCCACAGGCCGAAGGCAAAGGAGTCGGAAGGCGACCTCTAGCAGTTTCACAAAGTCACAGCTTACAAGGCACACAGTGCAAGGAGGCCAGAGTCCTTTGTACAAAATGTGCACAGAGGCTGGGGCTATCAATAGCCCAATGCACAAGGTTGGGGAATACCAAAAAGCATATGCACTTGCAAAAGTATGCGGTACACAGGGGCTCAGGTTATGCAGTCCCCACAAGGTATACTGGCCTCAAACTCGGTGAGAGGGCACCTCAACCTCAGGAAACATAGGAACCCACCTCCTGTGTTGCTGGAGCCTTTGGAGTCTGCAGGAGCTCAGGATCAGCAGACCGGTCAGTTGCTTTATGGTGCCTGCGAATGCAGGGGAGTGACTCCTTCACCCCAAGGGAGATACTTCAGTTGTCCTTGATGCTCCACAGGTCCTGCACGGAGCCTGTATGGTGCACGGGCACAGACAATGCTTTGGACGGCGAGGGAGACGAACTCGTGCCCAGTCGAATTCCAGAAAAGTCCAGAGTGTCCAGACGGTCGAAGGTCACTGGTTTCTTGATCAGAATCTTGTCCACGTCGAATCTAGGGTCCTAGAGCCAGGTAAGCCCTTTTGTACCCACGGGAGAGGGTTGGACAGATTCAGGGGACCCTCCCAGGGGAGGATCAGGACAGGGGGTGGTTACTCCTATGTCCTTTGTCCAGTTTCCCACTAGAGCAGGAGCCAACGGCTCCCAGGACTGGTTTGAATTGGAATATGCACAGGGACACCAAATGTGCCCCTCGTGCAGACTTTCAGGCACTTTGGAAGTGCACCCACCCAGCTCCAATACACTAAATCCTGTCTGGGAGGTGGTCACACCTCCCTGTGACAGGATGCCTATTGTGCTGCCTTCCTCTGCTCGAGCTTGGCTCAGCACCAGGAGGGCAGAAATGTGTCTCTCGTCAGCAACAACCATTTTGTGCTGTCCTGGTCGAGAAGGCTGGTACCGGGAAGACCAGGGACCCATGAAGCTTGCTTCTGAGGGCTGGAATCATACCTCCCACACCGGTTACCGATGTGGAGGTATGATTCCAAGGTGTTTGATACCAAACACGACATGGTTTGTTGCAGCCGTTTTCGAGATAGCATTTTACGCAAGCATATATTGCACCTCTACCTATATGTCGGGCTGCGTCACCGACAACCCGGGAGAATGGCTGCAGGGGTGCGCTGCTCATGCAGGGGCACCCTCTCATGTAAAACCCAGCACCCTGCTTTCAGAATTGTCAAGGCCTGCTATAGGGGTGACTTATAGGTTTTAAGTGTAGTGACCTACAGCTATAGTAAACCTATATCTAAAGTAAGTGGTGTATGCACCATCTTACACAGGCTGCAATGGCAGGCCTGTAGTTCCATTTTGCATGGCCCCTCATGGGTGGCATAATACATGCTTCAGCCCATGGGAGGCCTCTGGGGAACCTATGCCCTGGGTACATGTGTACCATATACTAGGGACTGACAAGGGTACCCCAGTATCCAATCTGGAGTGTACCTAAGTACATGACATAACATTTTATAGAGAAAGCAGATAAACTGGGGTCCTGATTAGCATGATCCCAGTCAGACTAGTCAAAAACAGTGATAAATCAAGCAAAAAGTGGGAGTAACCATAAGAAGCAGATCCTACTTTCCTACACAACCCCCCCCCAAACGTTAGGAGATGAGACTAACCTTGCCCAGTTGAGTCTTCATTTTCTAAGTGGAAATATCTGGAGAGTCCATCTGCATTGGCATGGTTACTCCCAGGTCTATGTTCCACTGTATAGTCCATCACCTGTAGGGAAATGGACCACCTCAAAAGTTTGGGGTTTTCACCCTTCATCTGTTTTAGCAATAAGAGGGGCTTATGGTCTGTCTGAACAATGAAGTGAGTGCCAAACAAGTATGGCCTCAGCTTCTTCAGAGCCCAAACCACAGCAAAGGCTTCCCTCTCAATGGCTGACCAACGTTTCTCTCTGGGGGTCAACCTTCTGCTAATAAAAGCTACTGGTTGATCCTGAACCTCTGCATTAAGTTGTGACAACACAGCCCCTACCCCCAACTCAGATGCATCTGTTTGGACAATGAATTGTTTGGAATAGTCAGGACTTTGCAGAATGGGAGCGGTGCACAGGGCCTGCTTGAGGTCATCAAATGCCTTCTGACAGCTAACTGTCCACTGAACTTTCTTGGGCATTCTTTTTGATGTAAGATCATTCAAGGGAGTCACTATAGACCCATATCCTTTTACAAATCTTCTGTAGTACCCAGTCAGGCCCAGGAAAGCTCCTCCCTGAGTCTGGGTAGTGGGAGAAACCCAGTCCATGATAGTCTGGATTTTACTCTGCAATGGTTGAACCTGGCCTCCACCCACAAGGTGGCCCAGGTACACAACCTTACTCTGCCGTATCTGGCACTTGGTGGCCTTGATAGTGAGACCTGCTTTCTGCAGAGCCTCCAAAACATTCTTTAGGTGGACCAGGTGATCCTCCCAGGTGGAGCTAAAGACTGCTATATCATCAAGATATGCTGCACTATAGGCTTCCAGGTCTGTAAGGACTTTGTTCACCAACCTTTGGAATGTGGCAGGTGCATTGTTTAAACCAAAAGGCATTACAATAAATTGATAATGCCCACCAGGGGTTGAAAATGCTGTTTTTGGTTTGGCATCCTCAGCTAATCTGATCTGCCAATATCCAGCAGTGAGGTCGAATGTGCTCAAGAACTTGGCTGAGGCCAAAGTGTCAATGAGTTCATCTGCCCTAGGAATAGGGTGAGCATCAGTCCTAGTGACTGCATTGAGCCCCCTGTAGTCCACACAAAAACTCATTTCTCGTTTACCACCCTGGGTATGAGGTTTGGGTACCAGTTCCACTGGACTAGCCCAAGGGCTATCTGAGGGTTCAATTACTCTCAATTCCAGCAAATCTTGGACCTCAGTCCTGATGCAATCTCTGACATGGTCAGGCTGCCTGTAAATCTTATTTTTAACAGGTAGACTCTCACCTGTGTCCACTTCATGGGTACACCAAGTGGTCTGACTAGGAGTCAAAGAAAACATGTGCCTGTATTGATTGAGGACCTTCCTGCAATCAATCTGCTGTTGCTCAGTGAGGCTGCCTGCTAAGGCTTGGCAGTTCGGGCTGGACTGTTCCCATGAGGCACAGGGTCAGACTGATTTGCATATGGCCATGTCTGAACTGGGGTGGCGGAGTGAGCTAAAGAATGATGATGGATTAAACCCAGATCAGTTGACTGGGGGTGAGTGCTTGCAATGTTCAACACTCCGTCCATCATCCCCTTTGGTTTTGCTATGTTCGCCCTAAGTTGGCAGGGTATGCCCAGACGTGGGTCCCTTGCTCACTTTGCCACTGGATTCAAGATAGCCTGGCTGATGACGGCTGTAAGCCAGAAACCGGTCCCAGGATGCTTGTTTCCGGTCCAGGGAAGACATGGCTTGGCAGTTCGGGCTGGACTGTTCCCATGAGGCACAGGGTCAGACTGATTTGCATATGGCCATGTCTGAACTGGGGTGGCGGAGTGAGCTAAAGAATGATGATGGATTAAACCCAGATCAGTTGACTGGGGGTGAGTGCTTGCAATGTTCAACACTCCGTCCATCATCCCCTTTGGTTTTGCTATGTTCGCCCTAAGTTGGCAGGGTATGCCCAGACGTGGGTCCCTTGCTCACTTTGCCACTGGATTCAAGATAGCCTGGCTGATGACGGCTGTAAGCCAGAAACCGGTCCCAGGATGCTTGTTTCCGGTCCAGGGAAGACATGGCTTGGCAGTTCGGGCTGGACTGTTCCCATGAGGCACAGGGTCAGACTGATTTGCATATGGCCATGTCTGAACTGGGGTGGCGGAGTGAGCTAAAGAATGATGATGGATTAAACCCAGATCAGTTGACTGGGGGTGAGTGCTTGCAATGTTCAACACTCCGTCCATCATCCCCTTTGGTTTTGCTATGTTCGCCCTAAGTTGGCAGGGTATGCCCAGACGTGGGTCCCTTGCTCACTTTGCCACTGGATTCAAGATAGCCTGGCTGATGACGGCTGTAAGCCAGAAACCGGTCCCAGGATGCTTGTTTCCGGTCCAGGGAAGACATGGCTTGGCAGTTCGGGCTGGACTGTTCCCATGAGGCACAGTGTCAGACTGATTTGCATATGGCCATGTCTGAACTGGGGTGGCGGAGTGAG
This sequence comes from Calotriton arnoldi, assembly GCA_963921515.1. Lineage (NCBI taxonomy): Eukaryota > Metazoa > Chordata > Amphibia > Caudata > Salamandridae > Calotriton > Calotriton arnoldi. The sequence continues at coordinate 795,168 of CAWUFW010002950.1, forward strand.
CTAAAGAATGATGATGGATTAAACCCAGATCAGTTGACTGGGGGTGAGTGCTTGCAATGTTCAACACTCCGTCCATCATCCCCTTTGGTTTTGCTATGTTCGCCCTAAGTTGGCAGGGTATGCCCAGACGTGGGTCCCTTGCTCACTTTGCCACTGGATTCAAGATAGCCTGGCTGATGACGGCTGTAAGCCAGAAACCGGTCCCAGGATGCTTGTTTCCGGTCCAGGGAAGACATGGCTTGGCAGTTCGGGCTGGACTGTTCCCATGAGGCACAGGGTCAGACTGATTTGCATATGGCCATGTCTGAACTGGGGTGGCGGAGTGAGCTAAAGAATGATGATGGATTAAACCCAGATCAGTTGACTGGGGGTGAGTGCTTGCAATGTTCAACACTCCGTCCATCATCCCCTTTGGTTTTGCTAAGGCTACACCATCAACTGAGCCATCATCAGGGTTCTTTGAGTGGCGGTCAGGGAGTGGGTCACTCTCTTCCTCCTGTCCCTCATCAGTAGCCATGAGCAAGCCCATAGGGTTTGAGCCTGTTTACATTCAGCACCCTGTAGGGGCTCCTGGGAGTTCCAACGTCCACCAAGTAGGTGACCTCTCCCTTCTGCTCAAGAATAGCATGGGGTCCACTCCACTTATCTTGGAGAGCTGCTGGGGCCACAGGCTCCAACACCCATACCTTCTGTCCTGGCTGGTAAACAGTCAGTACAGCCTTTTGGTCATGTCAAGCTTTTTACAATTCTTGACTTGCCTCATGGTTTTTGCAGGCCTTCTTCGTGTACTCAGCCATCCTGGAGCAGAGACCAAGTACATATTCCACTATGTCTTGCTTGGGAGGTTTGAGAGGTAACTCCCATCCCTCCTTCACCAAACACAAGGGATCCCTAACTGGATGCCCAAACAAAAGTTCAAAAGGGCTGTAGCCAACCCCCTTTTGTGGGACCTCTCTGTAGGCAAAGAGAAGGCAGGGCAACAGGACATCCCATTTTCACCTAAGTTTTTCTGGGAGGCCCATGATCATGCCCTTTAGGGTTTTGTTAAACCTTTCAACCAACCCATTGCATTGTGGGTGATAGGGTGTGGTGAGTATGTAATTCACTCCACACTCCTTCCACATTGCAGCAATATAACTAGACATGAAGTTTGTACCTCTGTCAGTTAAGACCTCCTTAGGGAAACCCACTCTGGAAAAAATTCCCAGGAGGGCCCTGGCCACCACAGGAGCTGTGGTGGTTCTAAGGGGAATAGCCTCTGGATACCTAGTGGCATGGTCCACTCCCACTAGAATATAACTATGCCCAGATGTAGTTGGACGGTTCATGGGACCAATTATGTCAATCCCAACCCTCTCAAAGGGAACTCCCACCACAGGTAGTGGTATGAGGGAGGCCTTTGTGGTACCACCTGACTTACCACTGGCTTGACAGGGGGTACAGGAGTGACAAAACTCCTTGGTGTCCTCTGACATATGAGGCCAGTGAAAGTGAGGGACAAGCATGTCCCAAGTCTTACTTTGGCCTAGGTGTCCTGCTAAGGAAATGTCATGTGCCAAGGTGAGTAGGAAGCTCCTAAACTTCAGAGGGATGACCAACCACGTGGTGGCACCAGGCTTGGGGTCTCTACCCTCTGAGTACAGGAGTCCCTCATCCCAATAGATCCTGTGGGATCCACTGACACTCCCAGCTGCCTCAGCAGCAGCTTGCTGTCTGAGGGGTTGAAGAGAGGGGCAGGTTTGCTGCTCCTGGCTCAGTTCTGCCCTGGAAGGGCCCCCTGTCCCCAAGAACTCAACCTGATCAGGTTCCAGTTCATCTGAGACAGTTCCTTCACAGGGACTGGGATCATCTCCCTCAAGAGATTGATCTTCTCTCTGAGTCTGGGGGGAAAACACAGCCTTACCCCTCCTGCTCCTTCTCTTGGAAGGCACCTGGTCCATCTTTTCAGAATCCAGGGCCTGTTCAGTAGACATCAGTTTGGCCTGTGACCTGGTCACAGCAAACACATCTGCAGAGATGCCCAGCATTGCTGCATAAGTCCTTAATTCTACTTCAGCCCAGGCTGAAGTTTCCAAATCATTGCCCAATAAGCATTCCACTGGAAGGTCTGAGCTAACCACAACTTTCTTTGGGCCAGTTACCCCTCCCCAGCTGAAATTAACAACTGCCATGGAATGATCAGTCCTGACATTGTTAGCATTGGTCACTTGGTACATCTCACCAAGTATGATCTGTTCAGGGTCCACAAGATCTTTTGTTACCATAGTGACACTTGCACCTGTGTCCCTGTATGCCATGGCCTCCTTACCATTAATCAAAGGCTGCTGCCTGTATTTGCCCAGGTTACTGAGACTGATAAATAAGGTGGCAATACCCATGCCACCATCACAGACAAGTACAGCCTGAGCTGGAGTTCTGACTAAGCCAGAACCCATCTCAGAGCCCAAGGTTAACCCTACTATTTCCTTGTTCCCTGTACCACCACTTGAAACTGTACAAGGGGGAACAGTTGCCTTAGGGGCAGTGGTGGTTGGAGTTGAATCCTTGGCCTTTGGACAATTGGCATCTTTTGTCCAATGGGTCTTTTCTTTACATAAGTAACACCAAGGTTTCTTTTTGCCTTTTCCTTTGTTGGATTGTGATTCTCCCCCAGATGCAGGTTTTTGGGACCCTGATGAAGACTTGTCATCTTTACCTTTGTCCCCACCCTTATCTGAAGTTTTAGCATCTTGCTTCTTTTGGTCACCACCATGGTTCTGGTTTCTCTGCTTCACCCTGGTTCTGACTCCACCTATCTGCCTTCTTTCCCAATTCTTGGGGAGAAGTCAGATCAGAGTCAACCAGGTATTGATGCAACAACTGATTTTGGCAATTATTAAGGATCATCTCCCTCATAATCAAATTGTACAATCCCTTGAAATCATTCCCTTTGCTGCCAAGCAACCAGCCTTCCAGAGACTTAATGGAACTATCCACAAAGTCTACCCTTCTGGGTGTCTCTGAACTTAATCCTATACTGTTCAGTGGTTAAGCCAAACCCATCAATGAGAGCACTCTTCAGAACTGGACAATTGTCAGCATCCTCTTCTCTAACAGTGAGGAGCTTATCTCTACCTTTGTCAGCAAAGGAGAACCACAAGATAGCTGCCCACTGCTCTTGAGGGACCCTCTGAACTTTACAGGCCCCCTCTAAAGCAGTTATCCATTTATGGATGTCATCCCCAATATGGTAGGGAAGGACAATCTTGCTCAGGTTCCTATTGTCAAAAGAATGTTCCTTAACTCTAAGGACACTGTTGCTGCCACCATGGGACTCTAGTCCCAACTTTTTTCTAGCTCTCTCGACTTCTAGGGACTCTTTATCAAGGGCCAATTGCTCTTGCCTGAGCCTAAGCCTAGCTTTCTCAAGTTCAAGAAATTGGTATTAACTATCAAAAGAGTGGTCCCTCTTGCTAGATACAGATGTCCCTACAGACTGTCCTGAGTGATGTGACTCTGCAGAGGGAGATCTAGATCTCCTTGGTAAACTCTGCACTCTTCCAGGAAGGGTGAAAAGAGGTCCATCTTGGCCTTCTTCTTCAGCATCTCCCTGAAGATCTGAGTTGTCCAGGTGGGAACCACCTTGTTCCTCCTGGCCAGGGTTTGAGTCTAGGTCATAAAAGGTGTCACCTCCTGACCTGTCTTCATTCCCTGCCCCACCCACTTTCTCCTGTTCATCTGACCCAGGGGTCTTCCTAAGGTCATCAAGCAGTAAGGCCTCTATGAGGCGTTGGGTGTTTGCATTTCTCCCTGTCTTCACCTTTCTAGAGGCACACAGGGCTTTCAATTCTTGGAATGAAAGCTCACTGTAGCTAGAGGGCAGAGAGCCACTGGCATCTCCTTTAGAAGACATACTAAGTGTGGTGAGGTGTTGCACCTACCTAACCTAGTGGGAACTAAACTCTCTGAGGTTGGAGAAAGGGTGTGCTAGACCCTTGACTTACCCAACCCTAAGTTCAGTAGAACTTACTTATTCTAAGCTAGTATTATATGTACCTAGTACTTAGTGGTTTTCAGTTAATCAATACAAAGATTTATCTGGTAAAACAATGCAGGCTTGAATCCCAACCGCTGCACACCAATGTGAGAAGTTGGCCTGGTATATGATGTCCACTAATTAAAGTGGGCACCTTGCACCAGTTCAAACAACCCTCATGGTGATTTAAGAGGTCAAAGATAACCTTAGAAAGCTAACCAAGTGGTAGCTGTGGAGAACGACCTTCAGGCTTAGTCTTGAAGGAATGTTAAGCAGCTTGTTTTACCAGAATGCAATCTTATTGTATCAGTTAAATGAAAGGGGAACCACACAGTAGTTATAAGAATATATATTTATTATTATAACACACCTTAAATACCTCACAGTATCTGCTACACGCAGATAAACACAAAGTGCACAATACTGTAGCACAGAAACAATCGTAAGTAGCACAAACACACAGTGGGCTCCTGCGGGAGACCAAACCATATACTAAAATAGTGGTATAAGAACCACAACTCGAGTTAAGACAGTGTCTAGAGGATGTAGAATTGCTGGGACCCCATGGAACCTCGTAAGGTGAGTAAGTAGGGACCCCACAGAGGACGGGTGCAGTGTGAGAACACAACCGCGTGCTACGTACAATTCAATGGGAGAGTCGTGGTTGCAATTTTAATGTTTAAGGACCCTTCCCAGTGGATTACGAGGAAACCCTTTGAAGGTTGGAGAGCCACCCCACCCGTGGATACCGAAGTACCAGAGTTACCTATACCGGAAGCCGGGTGCATAGGGCTGAAGTGGTGTCGGAAACCGCCGTCGTTCTCAATGGGAGTCTTCAAAGAAATGCCACTGTTGGAAAGAATAAAAGTGTCCGGTGGAACCCACAGGTGGATTCTTGATAGAAGGAACCTTAAAGCAGAGGGGACAGAGTCTGGGTCACTCAGGAGTGACCAGGGGCTCGGTAGACGAATGCCCACCGATGTCGGGTGCTTCAGGTGTGAAGATGGAGACCTTGACTCTACAGCTGCAGGGACCAGGAGATATTGAGGATGACCAGGAGCTGGATACAAACTATCCCACAAAGGATGTCGAGTGCTGAGGGGTCGGTGTCTGGCGGGAGCACCAACTAGCCTTCGCTACGGCAACCCATGAAGAAGGACAAAGAAGGTTACGGTCTGGTCCAGTAAGGACCAGAGGACTCACCACAGCAAGGGGAGTCAGGGCAGGCCTGGAGCAACCAGAGGAGCCCAAGAAAATCAGTGTTGTCCCTGAAGTGGACCCACAGGCCGAAGGCACAGGAGTCGTGAGGGGACCTCTAGCAGTTTCACAACGTCTCAGCTTACAGGGCACAGAGTGCAAGGAGGCCAGAGTCCTTTGTACAAAACATGTGCAGAGGTTGGGGCTATCAATAGCCCAATGCACGAGGTTGGGGAATACCAACAAGCATATGCACTTGCAAAAGTACATGGTGAACAGGGGTTCAGGTTATGCAGTCCCCACTAAGTATACTGGCCTCAAACTTGGTGAGAGGGAAGCTCAACCTCAGGAAACATAGGAACCCACCTCCTGTGTTGCTGGAGCCTTCGAAGTCTGCAGGAGCTCAGGATCAGCAGACCAGACAGTTGCATTATGGTGCCTGCGAATGCAGGGTAGTGGCTCCTTCGCCCCAAGGGAGATACTTCAGTTGTCCTTGATGCTCCACAGGTCCTGCACAGAGCCTGTATGGTGCACTGGCACAGACGATGCTTTGGATGGAGAGGGAGATGAAGTCGGGCCCAGTCGAATTCCAGCGAAGTCCAGAGTGTCCAGACAGTCGAAGGTCAGTGGTTTCTTGATCAGAATCTTGTCCACGTCGAATCTAGGGTCCTACAGCCAGGTAAGCCCTTTTGTACCCACGGGAGAGGGTTGGACATATTCAGGGGACCCTCCCAGGCAGGGGTCCGGACAGGGGGGAGGTTACTCCCATGTCCTTTGTCCAGTTTCGTGCCAGAGCAGGAGCCAATGGCTCCCAGGACTGCTTTGAACTGGACTATGCACAGGGACACCAAATGTGCCCCTCCTGCAGACTTTCAGGCACTTTGGAAATGCACCCACCCAGCTCCAATACACTAAATCCTGTCTGGGAGGTGGTCACACCTCCCTGTGACAGGATGCCTATTGTGCTGCCTTCCTCTGCTCGACCTTGGCTCAGCAGCAGGAACGCAGAAATGTGTCTCTGGTCGGCAGCAACCCTTTTGTGCTGTCCGGGTCGAGAAGGCTGGTACCGGGAAGACCAGGGACCCACGAAGCTTGCTTCTGAGGGGTGGAATCATACCTCCCACACTGGTTACCAGTGTGAGGTATGATTCCAAGGTGTTTGATACCAAACACGACATGGTTTGTTGCAGCCGTTTTCGAGATAGCATTTTATGCGAGCATATAATGCACCTCTACCTATATGTCGGGCTGCGTCACTGACAACCTGGGAGAATGGACTCCGAAGGCTGAAGGGATGCTCTGCTCATGCAGGGGCACCCTCTCACGTAAAACCCAGCACCCTACCTTCAGGATTGTCAAGGCCTGCTATAGGAGTGACTTATAGGTTTTAACTGTAGTGACCTATTGATATAGTAAACCTATATCTAAAGTAAGTGGTGTACGCACCATCTTACACAGGCTGCAATGGCAGGCCTGTAGTTCCATTTTGCATGGCCTCTCATGGGTGGCATACATGCTTCAGCCCATGGGAGGCCTCTGGGGTACCTATGCCCAGGGTACATGTGTACCATATACTAGGGACGGACAAGGGTACCCCAGTATCCAATCTGGAGTGTACCTAAGTACATGACACAACATTTTAGGGAGAAAGCATATAGACTGGGGTCCTGATTAGCAGGATCCCAGTCAGACTAGTCAAAAACAGTGTAACATCAAGCAAAAAGTGGGGGTAACTATAAGAAGCAGATCCTACATTCCTTCAGTCAGCAAAGGTGACCACCCCTCCCCCTGCCCACAGATGTCCCACTTTCGAGATTCCTATAAGGTCCCACTTGTTGAATCCCATGCTGTTATACAACCGACTCAGTTTCTCACTCTCCGAGTGGGATGGTTTGAGTTATCTTATCATGCCACCCCAGCCGTTTGTGTACTTTGTCCCAGAGTTTAACCGTTTGTGCCGTGGGGCCTGTGAGTGTATTACCCCTGGGGCTAGTATATAGTGCCTGTGTGTAGCCCCCCCATGCCCAGTAGAAACCAATCCATCCTATAGGCTGGCTCCTTGTGCCATCAGTGTACCCATTGATTGATGACTGCCAGTTGGGCTGCCCATTAGTACGTCTGGATGTTCAGTAAAGCTATTCCCCCATCATACCACCCCCTTACCAACTTCTGCATAGCTATCGGCGGGGGTTTCCCATCCCAGAGCAGATCTCGCACTTCACAATCAATAGCTTGGAAGTAGGATTGCTGAATTTCATATGGAGTGTTTTGTAAAGCATAGAGGAATCGGAGTAGCACCATCATTTTGAATAGTGCTGTGTGCCTTAATAAGGATAATGGTAGTGATCCCCAATGTTGGACATCACTCCGGAGGCGTGTCAGGGAGTATGGTTTCTATTTTTAAGATCTTCAGTATATCTCTTTAATTTGTTTATTTCCAATTGTATCTTCTGAAATGTTGATGTAGAATACTGGATATCACCGACCCGTTCCTCTAAATCAGAGACACGTTTGTCCATAAATGACCATTTATCTTCAAGGTTGTGAAGCAACTTAGAAGTATCCTCCATGAAATGCTTCAATGCTCATATTTTTTCCAGTATTAGTTCAACAGATATGAGAGACAGTTTTACTGGAGAAGGAGGATCTTTCTTTGGATGTTTGTTTGAAGAAGAAGGCAAAGATTTGCCAGATATTTGAATTTTAGGGATCACCACAGGTGCTGGGTCTACCACGCTGGCTTGCGCTTCTGCCATGGATAATGTAGAAGTGTTTCTTGAAGATAAAAAGTGGCAACAATCATGTGAGAAAGAAGAAGATAGATGCAGAGGTTTCCAGTGATGTACTCCCCCTTTAAATGTGTGACCAAGGTAAACTTCGGTACAAGTGCTTCACTAAAACTGATATTGTACAGACAGAAAAAATTGAGCGAAATGTATATAGCACATTCAGAACACAATATTACATCACTTGTAATAGTATTTTGAAAACAAAGTTGTACATTGTAAGCTAAGAGACCTGTAAAGCACATTTTTAAAATAAGCGTCTGTTATATTCTACTTGCACGTGCTATGTTTATTTTCCATCTGATCCTGGTGTTCCACTGGAGTGTTCTGGCGGAACGTTGAGGATCAGATGGTTTTGTGCTGCAGCTGCTGACCGGTGGCTGTGTTTGCTGTGTCGCTCTAGTAAACCACTTTACAACTTTCTACAGCTGGATTTGGAATTTAATAATGGCGACGAGTTAAAGGAAACTCCCTGCCATCGTCGCAACACAGGAGCGGTTGTTTCCTTTGCCCAGGCGAATTTGCCTACTTTTCTACAATTTGTGACTTTCATCATTGCTGCGCTGCATTTGTTTTGCGATTTAAGCAGTTCGCAATTTCTGACGGACTGTGGTCTACGCTGGATTCCCTGGATTTTGGTATTTTTATTTATTTTGCAGTGCCTGTTGTTGTAAATTTTCAAAGAATGCTGAGCGGTTTTCTCTCACCGTTTACTGTTCCACTGTTGCCTTGACGCTTTCACGTGCTGCCTGCTCCCGCAGACTCTTCGGCCTCGGAGATTCTTTCTTCACCCCTTGACCCTCACGCTGCACGCTGTATGTTGCACATCATAGCGGCCATCTTGAGTGGGGTATTGTCAGTTTCAAGTGCCGTGTGAAGAGTCTGCAACGTATAAACAACGGCTTTCTTACATCGCCTGTGGTGGTCGTTTGCACTTTCTGCAATCATCATATGTAAGACTATTTAATACTGTTTCACCATCGGTACTACATTTTCAATGACAGTACGTTTTTTTTTGGCATTCTGATACTTGGGGCAATACTATTTATGCATCAATTCTCACCAAGTATTTTCTCAGTGTAATGAACTAAGCATATGAGTCATATTTGAGATGCAGGTTTTCCTAGAAATGGATTATTGTCATATTGTTTTTCCTGCCTTCAGTTTTAGTTTTTTCCTCGCCCTCCAAAAAAATTGAGTTTTATATTTTTCATTCGATTTTGTTCAGTGGAGACTCTGACTGTGACATTTGTATAATGCAATTCGATCCTCCAGCAAAGTTCCTCCAAAATAAAGGGGAACCTCGTATTACTTGGACAAGATGGAAAGAATAATTCTCCACCTATATGAAAGCAATAGATGGAGAACGGATGGGGGCAGAGCGGAAAAAAAGTATTTTCTTACATTGTCTGGGTTCTGAAGGTCAAGTTGTGTTCAGGACCCTGCCACAAGCTACTTTACCAAGTGGCCAAGGCGACATGGATGTGTATAAGGAAGCCATACTGAGAATGGAATTAAGATTCAAACCCACCAATATTGTTGCTTTGAACAGGTTAAAATTCTATACCAGGGCTCAAAAAGAAGATTAATCGTTTGATGAGTTTCTCACTGCTATGAGAGGTCTATCTATGCATTGTAATTTTGGTCAAATATCAGACGAAATGATTAGGGACCAAATTATTGTACATGTGAAGAGTAAGAAAACCCAGGAGCAACTCTGGGTTATGGGTGATCCCACATTGAATTAAGCTATTTCCACTGCCAAGGCATTAGAACAATCAGAAAAATGGATGTCTACTGTTAAAAATGTAACTCAACATGTGAGGGTGGAGGATGAGGTGTGTGCACTCAAGCGGGCGGAGGTTGGGAAGCGAGTAGATGATTTCCGTTCGGATAAGGGCAATACCAATGGTGGTGTATGGTGGGCCAATTCTGGTGGCTTTGCCAAAAGGTAGGACAGAACGGATAAGCCTAATCCACAGTTATGCTACAGATGCGGAACTGGTTCCCATTTAGCTTCGTTTGGGGGCTGTCCTGCTATTAACAGAGAGTGTGTGAAATGTGGTCGCATGGGGCATTTCGCTCGTGTTTGTAAAAATTCTAGGAAAGGTTCTGGTCAAAGTTCGGGGAGAGTTTCATGCACGTTGGACTCAACTACCAATAAGTCTGGATGTATGTGCAGTGGTGGATGTGATTCCCACAAAGGTATTGTTGTTTCCATTCAACAAAGGGGAGCTGTTGCCATTTCTTCTGATCAGAACAAGCAATTCTCTCCCAAGTGCAATGTGACAGTAGCTGGCATAGATTTATCATTAATGGTGGATTCGGGGTCTCCTTTCTCGTGAGTATTTCACTGAGAAATTCCAAGGTATTTTTAGTTCAGGCTCTTTGGTTCCATGATAGCTGAAAGTTTTGATGGGTCTTTGATTGATTTAGATGGTTTTGTTGATGTTGATTTAGTGTTCAAGGATAGGAAAGCCCAAGTCAAATTGTATGTTGCAGCCAAGGGCGTCAATGTACTAGGGAGGAGAGACCAGTGGAAGTTAGATATCATCCTCAATCCACGTGCTGTTGATCCTGCTGAAGTGTGCGAAGTAGCTGAAATTTCGCAAGTGCTGTCTGTGGATGTGAGTGCTTGTATTGAAGAAGTGATACGCCATTTTCAGGATGTTTTTTCAGAAAATTTAGGGAAGTTGCGTGGTTTTTCCGATAGAATCAGACTTAAGGACACCTCTATTCCGGTGAAACAAAGATTACGACGCTCTTGTGAGTGAGGGTATAATTGAGGAGATTGAATCTGCTGAATGGGTTTCTCCCATTGTTTTGGCACGTAAGGCGGATCAACAATTGAGGCTGTGTATCAACTTGAGGGCTCTTAATTCCAACATTGTCATTGACTGTCACCCGCTTCCCAATATCAACGAGATGGTTTCTATGTTGGAAGGTGCTAACATTTTTTCGACCCTCGACCTCAGGTCAGCGTATCACCAAATTGAACTGGCTGAGGAGTCCAAACAGTTGACTGCATTCATCACCCCGCAAGGCTTATATCAATTCACCAAGATGCCTTTCGGACTGGCGTCAGCTGCTTCCGTTTTTCAAAGGGCTATGTTCCACATTTTTAGAGACATTGATTGTTATGTAAAATGTTTTCAGGACGATATTTTAATTTTTTTCAAAAAATAAGAATGATCATATGGAGCACCTCACAAAAGTATGTAGTAGATTGCAACATTATGGCCTCACTCTCAAAGAACGGAAATGTAAGTTGTTTAAGAAGTCTGTGGAGTACTTAGGTCACACTCTTTCAGGTGATGGAGTGGTACCTAAAAGATCCAATGTGGAAGCCATTGTGTCTGCCCCTGCTCCCACTAATAAGGATCAGTTATTGTCTTTCGCAGGCATGTGCGAGTATTATAGTAAATTTATTGACAATTTTGCCACCAAAATGGAACCTTTGAGAACCTTGTTGAGGCGCAATGCTTCATTTATCTGGTCTGATGTCCAACAAATGGCTTTTGACAGCATTAAGAGTGATGTTGTGAAGGCTCCAACTCTTAAGCCGTTTTGTATGGGTAAAATGTGTGTGATCACTGTGGATGCCAGTTTATATGGTCTGGGAGCCGTTTTGTCTCAGAGGTGTGGCAAGGAGGAGTGGCATGCGTCTTTTGCTTCTCGCACTTTGAATGAAACTGAGCGTAGGTATGCTGTTATAGAGAGGGAACTTCTTGCGTGTGTATGGGCGGTGGAACACTTCAGGAATTATGTGTGGGGTTGCAGATTTGTCCTTAGGACAGATCATAAATCTTTAGTTAATATCTTGGCCCCAGGTGGTGGGTGGAATTCTATAGCACGCATCGCCAGGTTGGCTTCCAAGCTCCAGGAGTACACTTTTACTGCAGAATTTGTGCCAGGGAAGAAGAATGTCACTGCAGATTGTCTTTCCCGGTTGCCATGCCAGTCTGTTGAAACGTCTGATGTGGGTGAAGATGATATGGTGGCCGGGATCAGAGATATTTTTGACGGGCAGTTTTCCAGCATTTCTGAAGAGTTGTGGGAACGGTGCGAGGAGGCGCATGAAGTGTGGAACGTGGAGAAGAGTTTTGTGCTGGATGGTTGGCCTAAAAGAAGTGACGTGAAGCCGGAATGGGAATGTTTTTACAAGGTTGCTGAGGAACTTGAGGTGGAGGGGGGTTTGTTGTTTAAAGGTGGAAAATGTATTCCTCCGAACGGTGTTCGTGATGTCATTCTCAGGTTGGCTCATAAGGAGCATCCTGGAATGCCGTCTATGAAACTTTTGGTGAGAGTCCATTTTTGGTGGCCTGGCATGGACCGGATGGTTGACAGAGTAGTGAGGGAATGTGATGTGTGTGCGTCTAGTGAAAAGATGTTGAATGTTAATGTTCCACCTTTGAAGAGCGAGGAGTGGCCTGTTTTGCCGTGGCAAAAGCTTGCTTTTGATATTTCTGGACCTTTCAATTTTTTGCCAGTAGATCTTCGTTTCGCTTTGGTTTTAGTGGACTACCACTCTAAGTGGCCTGAAGTCAAGTTTGTTCCGCACCCTACTACTGGTGCTGTGATTGAGTTTCTTAAGGAGGTGTTTGCTAGGGAGGGTTGTCCTTCTAATCTGGTCACTGATAATGGTGTGCAGTTAACTTCAAATGACATGGAAGTTTTTCTTAAACACTGTGACATAAAACATGTTACCACGTCTTTATATGAATCCCATGAAAATGGTTAAGTGGAGAGATTTAATCGTGTTTTGAAAGGTTTTGTTGTGGAGGTGCATGCCTCTGGGAGTAACTGGAAGAACATCTTGAGGGAAAAGTTGTGGATGTACAGGATTACTCCGCACGCCAGCACAGAAGTCAGTCCTTTCAAATTGTTGAAGGGTAGAAATCCTGCGTTTCGGTTATGTCCCTGGTGGTTCAAGAAGAAATGGTGTTGTTTGGGTGAGGAGTGTGATGTGAGTGAAGTAGCTAACAAAGTCATGCGCAAGCAGAGTAAATCCAAGGAACGGTATGACAAGATTTGGAGAGCTAAACCCCATGAGTTTGTCGTTGGGGATTGGGTGAGAGTGCGCAAACCTGTGTATGAAGGCAAGAGTGCTCCGAGGTTTGGTAAAGCCATGAAGATACATAAAGTGTTTTCCAATTCCATTATGACCCAAGATGGTAAGGTATGGAATGTTAGAAAAGTTTCCAAGTGTTGCAAACCTGTGGAAAGCTGCCAGAAGTGTGAGAGTGACGATGGACGTGGCAGAGATTTCCTGTTGAGATTCAAGGTTCCTGAGGGTAATTGTCTTCCGGGTGATGTTCTCCGTGACAGTCCTGTTGTGTCTGAGTTACCAGGAACCTCAGTTGCTTCCCGTGTTAAGGAAACTTGCAGGAATTGTCCTGCTCCCAAACGTTACATTGATTTTGTTAAGTAATAGTGTTATTCCGCTTCCTTTTGTTTTCTTTTGTTTCTTTCTTTCTTCCTTTTCTCTTCTGTTTTTTTCTTATCTTTTTCTTCTTGAGTTCTTGTTTAAGGGGGGAGATGTGTTATATTCTACTTGCACGTGCTATGTTTATTTTCCATCTGATGTCGGTGTTCCACTGGAGTGTTCTGGCGGAACGTTGAGGATCAGATGGTTTTGTGCTGCAGCTGCTGACTGGTGGCTGTGTTGCTCTAATAAACCACTTTACAACTTTCTACGGCTGGATTTGGAATTTAATAGTGTCACCAAACAAATGTATGATGACTCAAGAAAGGTAATGCATTTGAAAGATAGAGCATTAGCATACACAATAAAATAATGATACACGAAGGACAAGCTTCTCACATAAAGTCATTCAACTGGCATGAGGAGATAATAAGAGAGCTTTGTATGAGTGACAGTTCTCAAGCCCAGAAGATCCTTAAGAAGTTCAAAAGTCATGGGTGACTTTGTATAATAGTAATAGGCCCGCAAATACATGAACTGATACGAAAGTTAATGAATATGAAAGTTAGCCAAATGCTATATTATTGTGCGCACCCAAGGATCCAGAATTTGGTTGTCTTCTGAAGTGAAAGTCAAATGATGCAAAACTAGGCAGGAAGAACACAAAATGGCGACTGTTTGCAGGAACAGCAGTTTACAGCGCTAGGGGTTCCATAAATAGGAATGCTGAAGCAGCAGCAATAAAGTAAGGTATCCACTTGCTTCTCTCATGGTGTCAACCAAGTGATTTCTGAGGGCGAAACAGCGCATTTTGAAAGGTTTATTCAGTGCAATGAGGGTTAGACAAAATGGTGACAATCGTGGGAAAACAAAGCGCTGCTCAGAAATTGTGGAAAATAAGTTAGAAACGGCAAGCAATAAGTTTAAATGCTCACCATTGTCATTTAGAGGCAAGTTCCTGCAATATTAGCCAAGAAATGAGGCGCTCTCCATCCAAACCGAGTACTTGCAAGAACCGTTGGTGCGGAGCCATCCACACCACATCCCCGAGCACAATCTTCTAAACGGGAAACATCCTTTACATCGCGGTGATTACACCGCGATGCATTTAGAACGCTGCCATTACAACGCAAGCGTTACATCGACTTGCACTGGAGGGCGCTATAACCTAAGGAGTAGTAAGATTTACTATTCCAACACCTTCCCTACTGTACGTAGACTGGTGTTGGAATAGTAAATCTTACTACTCCTAAGTCCAGCGCCCTCCAGCGCAAGTCATTGTAACGACTTGCGGTGTAAAAACTGCGATGTTACATACCGCGATCATTTTGATCGCGTTGTAACATCACATATTCTTCTAAACCAGCCACATCATTTACAAAGCCATCACAACCAGCACCTTAGCTTATCTTGCAGACAAGCTCACCATCTCTGGTGGTTCTCTGCACATACAGCCAGGACAAATTCATACTGCAGATTAAGAAGTGTAACAAAGCAAAAACAAGACAGCAGTCCTTTTCCATCTATGCGCCCAGGATCTGAAACAACATCCACATATCCATCAGGGCCACTCCAATTTTGCTTCCACTGATGACATTGTTGCAGACAAACCTCCTAAAGATCACTACATCACAGTGCATTACCAGTCCACAAATTAGCTACCTTTTTTGTCACTCTTTGACTTTATGCATGTCTTTGACCCTGCAAAGCATTCAGCTGACTTTTTGCTAGGTTTGCACTACAGAAATACCATGTATATTCAAAGAGAGGTTCAGCTCAATGTGATATGTTTATGGACTTAATTCATGCTCTTTTTAAAGCACGTTGGCTATAAGAAGAATGCTTTAGAGCACTTAAAAACTCAAAAAACATTAATGACTGAGGTGACATATAAAAACCAAATTCAAATTGCTAGATTCAGTAAGCAATGCCTCAAATTCAAATGATTTGATTCAGGGAACTGGACATCAGTAGAGAGTACCTGAGCTTTGAAAATGTAGGGATCTTTCTCCAAAATAAATGGATTTTGGCAGGCGGCTAGCAAACAGTTACTAAGAGGCTGATCTTAGTTGTGGGAGCTGCTGATATAGCAACAAAGCTCTGGGATGTATTGAGAAGGCTGGCTGTGGGTGTTTTTGTGGATCAGGTACAGGAGATAGTAGATAATTGTAGCGACCGTGGAGATAAACAGAATGCGATCCAGACTGAAGTTGTATTCCTGTTGCTTCTTTATTCAAGTTTCAGGAATCAGACAGGTTACTCGGTAGCGGGACCCACAGCGAGTCAACTGCTCAGCATGAAGTCCAAAGAAAGAATGCCCAGTGCGCAATAGGATTCTAGAAGATGGAACGACAGGAGGAGAGATAGAAGAGATAGAGGGCAAAGTATAGAAAGAGAAAAAGGAAAAGAAGAAGAGAAACATTACAACATCTTCCCCTTTATGGAGAAATTAGGACATAACAAAATCATTAAAACGTGTTGGCAATCTACAAATTCTTCTTGGTGGTAAAACAGAATGAGTGGAAGACGGAACATTAACAAAAGGAGGAGAAAAATCGGGAACATAATTTTGGGAAGAAGATTCAGCCATACGTGAAATTACATCAGAACAATTCACAGGGGTATGAGGTGTTTCAAACAAAATAGAATCATCTGAATTAGATGGTACAGCAGTTTTCATGTGAATAATAGCTTGTTCATTAGAAATAGGAACAAGTCTACTCTTGTTCCACCATCCCCTGTCTTGCAATAAACAGGCACTTAGGCCAACCTTCTCAATTTTGCAAGGAGAAGTAAAAGAAGATTCACCTTTTTTGACACCAAATGGTTTCTTGACGAGGACCCAAGAACCAACAGTGAAGTCTTTGATCTGAACGTGTTTGAGATGATCATAGTGAAGTTTTTGCTTGTTTTGTGCCAATGAGACAGTTTGGCGTAGAATGGTATCTCTACTGAGATTTGAATTATCAGGGACTGAAGAATGTCGTTCCAGCCAAGAAGGTAATAGTTTAGTGCGGCATTTCCTGCCCCTTAACAATTCAAATGGGGTGAAACCAGTAGTGGGATGAGGTGAATTATGATAGGCATTGATCTTGTCTTTATGGAAAAGATTAAAATCTAAGCCTGAAGAAAGAGCAGTTTGAATGCCTTCTTTAAGAAAACGATTTGCTCTTTCTACCAGACCATTGGCAGAAGGGCTATATAAGGCAACTTGAAAATGTTGTATGTCAAAGTTTTTCAAAACTTTTTGCATGGCGGTGGAGACAAAGTGAGTGCCATTGTCAGTGACTAATTCTTTTGGGGGGCCTTCAAGGGAGAAAACATTCCTGAGAAACTGTAATACAGATTGGGTGGAGGCAGAATCAACAAAAGAAAAGTAAATCCATTTAGAGTAGTAGTCAATAAGTACCAACAAATATTTCGCAGTATTAGGTAGAAGGTTGAAAGGACCAGCGAAATCCAAAGCAACTTTAGTCCAGGGACTGTCCGGTAAGGAAACTGGACGAAGGGGATTTTGCGTGGTCTTCCAATGTTTGTCAGAGACATTGCACTGGGGGCACAAGTCCACAAAAGAGGAAACTTGAGAATTCAAGGAGGGCCACCAATAGTTTTCCCTGAGTTTTTTTACATGTGGCAGTAACTCCTAAATGTCCATCGTGTGCTATGGAAATAAGCTTATTCCTAAGAGAAGAAGGAGGAATGAAACAACCATCTCTAATGCAAAGATTATTTTCAAGAGACAATTCAGAGGAAATTTGAGCATAGGGCTTTAAATCATGAGACACACTACGAATGGGAGGCCAAACTTTGACAATAAATTCAGACACTTTTTCAAAGTATGGTCAATGGAAGAAGCATCAAGCCAATCCTTCTCAGAGATGACACCATTGGAGGAGGAAGAAGCATCAATGGTAGCTACAACACAATCAAAATCATCAACCGTGTCGTCAGTTAATGGCAATGGTAGACGGGAAAGGCAATCAGCCCTGAAATTTCTTCCGCCTTGAATGTATTTAATAACAAAATTATACTCTTGCAGTTTTGAAAGAAGGCGTACAAGGGGTGCAGAAGCTTTGCCTAAGCCGTCACCTTGCAATAGGTAGACAAGGGGTTTGTGATCAGTGTAGATTGTAAAATGGCTGCCCCAAAGGTAGGTTTTGAATTTGGTAACAGCCCAGACACAGGCTAAGGCTTCTCTCTCTATTGTGCTGTATTTGGATTCAGCTTCGGATAAGCTTCTAGAAGCAAATGCGATAGTGTGATCCTTACCAAAAACTTGCTGGCTAAAAACAGCACCAAGACCATTTAAGCTGGCATCAACTGTAATGATGCACTGGTGACCAGGAACAAAAGGACTTAAAGCAGGAGCATTGACAACTAGGTTTTTGATATTTGTGAAAGCAGTATTAATGTCATCGGTCCAAACAAAAGTAGTGCCTTTTTGAGAAGAGATCTCAAAGGTTGAACAAAAGAACAGTAATCAGGTACAAAGCGAGCATAATATTCGCAGAGACCCAGAAATGATCTAAGGGCATCTTTGTCAGGAGGAGGCGGAGCTTTGACAATGGCCTCAACATTGCAAAATGTTGGTTTAATGCCTTCCGGAGTGATGGTATGACCTAAATAGTCGATTTGTTCAACTAAAAATTTACATTTGTCTGGTTGAATGGTAACGCCCCTGGTATTCAAGATGGAGAAAACTTTATGTAAGGTGTCCAAATGAGCCTCTTTGGTTTCGGTAAAAACAAGGATATCATCCTGAAAAGCTTGAACGTTGGCAACGTCTTTAAAAAGAACATCCATGACCTTTTGAAACACTGAGGCTGCGGAAGCCAAACCAAAAGGTAGCCTCAAGTACTTGTACGCCCCAAAGGGAGTGACAAAGGTGGTGAGTTCTTGAGACTCAGTATTCAAGGCTATCTGATGGTAGGCAGAATGCAGGTCAATGGTGGAAAAATATTTAGAGTGGCCAATGTTGGAGAGCATTTCTTGAATATGGGGAAGGGGATGGCAATCAACGATGATGTTGCGGTTTAAGGACTTGAGGTCCACACAGAGACGAAGGTCACCATTCTTCTTTTTAGCAAGAACAATAGGAGATACCCATTCAGATGAGTCGGTAGTGGCAATAATACCATCCTTTGTCAAGTTTTCCAATAATTTTTTAAGGTCAGACTTAACATTAATAGGAACGGGTCTGACTTTATGAGTGACAGGTGTAGCATTGGCCTTAAGCCTGATGACATGTTCAAAACCTTTGATGGTGCCAATGCTGTTGCTAAAAACAGAAGGAAAGTTGTTCTTAAGCAAAGTAAGCAGATCAGTATTAATAAGATTACTGTTGTCAATAGAAAGAAGAGGAACATCAACTAGAACAATGGGATTCTTATGGCCAGGTTTTAAAATAATACCCAATCTGGCTAGGTCTCTCCAACCCACCAAATCTCTGCCTTTGACTGCAACGTAAATTTTTGTTTCAGTGGATCTTCCCAGAACTTGCAAAGAACCAACAAAGAAACCACAAGGAGATCAATGTCCTTCTCACCAAAAGCTTTGGGAGAGATATCGGGAGCTTGAAGGGTAATGGAATGGCCCCATAAAGTATAGAAGGTGGTATCAGCCAGTACAGTGATGGGAGCTCCAGAGTCGGCCATGACTTGTAAGGATTTTCCGTTAATGAAGGCTTGGCAGAGAGGACGCTCGTACTCAATCGAATTCAAAGGTTCATCGATGGAGAGAAGGAGATTAGTAAAATTACTAGTGCAGTCAGAGACAGATGAATTGCGGGTCGAGGTAGAAGGAGATTGCAGTTCCACATTATGAATCCTAACATTAGGAAAGGAACGACGAGATCTGCAAAATTCTTGAAAATGACCTGTTTTTTTACATTTACTGCATTTCTTTCCCAAGGCAGGGCAAGAAGGAAAGTTTGCGATGTGGTTTTTAGAACCACAGCGATAACAAAAGCTGCGTTTAATAACTTCTTTGTTAACTCTGATGGCAGAAATGGGAGTAGAAAATTCAGAATTATCTGAAACATAAGATATGGGAGAATGACCTTCTTGACCTGATAATGCTTGGGAAGAAATTATAGAACGTTCAATACTTTTGCCAATATCAATGACTTCTGAAAGTGAAGGGTTACGACAAGTAAGAAGACGTTCTTGCATTTTTTTAAAAGCAATTGAAAACAAACTGGTCTCTGATGCAAATGTCTACACAATTTGCGAAATCACAGGTAGAAGCCAGAACACGAAGGGCAGCTACATAGTCTTCAACTGACTCATCACTAGCTTGTTTACGTTTAAAGAAACTGTGTCTTTCCAAAAGAATGTTGGGTTCTTCAGAGAACTGCTTTTTAAGTCTTTCTTTGGCTTCAATATAAACGTTCCAGGTGCGATCACCAGCAGGCTGTGGAAAAGGAGGCAGGTTATCAAAAATCTTTTGTGCAGCAATGCCCAAATGATTGTAGAGAAGAGCATTCTTTCTTGCTGGAGAATATTCTAAACCATCAATGCCAATAAGATAGTTTTCAAAAATATGGATCCATTGTTTCCAAAGAATCTCCGGCTTGCCTGGTTTAGGTAGGAATGGAGGAGGATGCAAGGCATTGTCAGTAGACGACATGAAGAAACTGAGGAGAAACTATTGCAAAATGAAGCAGGAGGAAAAGTAATTGGAGTGAAACTCCCACAATCACTTAAAATAAAGGTGACCTCCTTACAAAGGTTGCTTTAGTGAAAACAAGCGTAAAATTCCTGAATGAAACAAAACAGTTTGAAGGCTGAGTGTTCTTGCACTTAATGACAATCAGAAAAATGTAAAAAGAAAGTCAGCTTGTAATAGCAGCCAGGTGTAGGAAGAGTGAAAAAAACAATGAGTGCGTCACAATGAGAAGCTCAAAGAAAGTTCCAAAACTTCTCAGGATGAAAGGAATGTTGGCAGCATCATAATGAAGGTGCGTCACAATGAAGAGCAAGGCAGAATGTTGCTGTGTGAGGAAAGCTTTGCAGCTCTGGTTGTCAGGGAGACACACTGCGCAGGATGCCAGTCAAGGAGATGAGGAGGCTGCGCTAGTTGCCTAGGAGACGCTGACAACAGGGCTGAGGCGTCATAAATAACTCACGAGCAGGAATGTGCTGGCTCGAGCAAGCAAACCAAGACGGTTGAAACTTGCGAAGTAGCCCGTAAAAGAAATAAAAATTGAAATAACACACCTGAGCGCTTGTGGGTCCTTATCAAAGTCTTGGCAAAGTCTGGGAATTCAGTAGCCTGTGAAATCTCTGGCGTCGCAGGAGAAACAGCGTAAGTGTCAGATGGCAGTTAGAAGACGAAGCTCTTCCTTTCTGTAACCCCACTCCTGGTACCAAATTATGTAGCGACTGTGGAGATAAACAGAATGCGATCCAGACTGAAGTTGTATTCCTGTTGCTTCTTTATTCAAGTTTCAGGAATCAGACAGGTTACTAGGTAGCGGGACCCACAGCGAGTCAACTGCTCAGCATGAAGTCCAAAGAAAGAATGCCCAGTGCGCAATAGGATTCTAGAAGATGGAACGACAGGAGGAGAGATAGAAGAGGTAGAGGGCAAAGTATAGAAAGAGAAAAAGGAAAAGAAGAAGAGAAACATTACAACAATATTGTCAGGAATGGGGTTAGAAATTTGGGACGAGGTTCCACTAACAACTTAATAAACCCACTCTAGTTAGGTTAAAACAGATTGAGTCCTTAGGAATTCTCTGCACAACCCCTGATAGGTCTTATACAAGCAGCAGGAAATCCCCAGAGAAGTGTGTGTTAAGTTCAAGCAGTGCCAACTATTTCAAACTAAAAAGCACAACACATTAGAATTCTCAAAGCAAATTAGAAAGATGTAATTCACAAAAAGAAACCAATATCATTAAAATACTTTAAGAGGAACTGTAGATATGAATTTTTAAACATTTAGGGCAAACAGTGCCAAGAAAAAGCGAAGCACCATTCAAATGCCACTGTTCACTGTTGACCAGGACCTAGGCATGATTTCAGACCAGATGTGATGTAGCAGAGGTTGGCTACAGGAAGCGAGCCATCCTTGTCAAAGTTTTTACCTTCAGATTTTGGGCCAGATGCACATAGATTTAGGTTTACGGTTACCTAATAGCTAACTTTTGCAATTTGCTACTAGGTAATCGCAAACAGCTATGTACTACAGTGTGTTTTACACTATTTGCGATTCCCAGTGGGTCTCACATTGACCTACTTCATTAATATTCATGAGGTACATCACAATTAGTAGGAGGTAGGAGGCTTACAGTCATTTTCTACCAGAAAAGTCAGATGCCGTTGAGTCCTATTCATCCAGCAGGGCCTTATTCTTCAGATGTAGTCTTTACAGGTCTAGAAATGTTCTGGGAGGGGAGGTGCCACAGTTATTCTGTGCACTAGACAGTAATTGGAGAAATTCCACCACCCAATCCTATTTTCTTGCAGTCCCCTCACTTTTTTGCAGTACTTCCTCTTTGCCTTATTGTAAAATTACCCAGGACCCCCACTTCTATGTGGCAAAACCCTTCTGCACAAAGCGTCTGTCTTCAACTCCTTTATCACTCCCCTGTTTAAATGAGGTCTCATCCCATCTGACAAGGGCAAAACAGTATTTCTCCTTTAGTGTGACTGGAGTCTGGCTGTCTAGGCAGGCACTAGAATGAATAGAAGAAGCCTTTTCTGTAATCTTAAAGTCAAAAAGGGTAGTGTTAAACCTGCCTTTGGTCTGCCAGCTGTATTACTGTCCACCCCCAGATAGTTAATTGGTGCTAACTGGTCAGCAATTTACACCTACTTGACCTTCCTAGGCTTAGAGTTAGGCTATTGTCCTCTGAACAAGAGTTAACTCCCCCAGCCAAGAAGGTGCATTCCACCTCTGGGAGGGGGTCGGTGTCAGATGGCAAAATTGGTCAGTGGCGGCTCCTCCGCTAAGGCGGAGAAGCGTCGCCCCACTGCTTTGCAGCAGTGAAATAAAGGAAAAATAAAATGGTAATAACTCTGGGAGGGGGGCGGTGTCAGATGGCAAAATTGGTCAGTGGCAGCTCTTCCGCTAAGGCGGAGGAGCATAGCCCTACTGCTTTGCAGCAGTGAAATAAAGGAAAAATAAAATGATAATAACTCGTGGTTATTATCATTTTATTTTTTCCCTGCTGTGGGCGCTTTTCTAGGCGGGGCGGGCCTGCTCTGCTGAAGAGTAGGGGAGGAGTGGTTTGCACTCCCTAAGGGCCCATGAATGTTTGGCCGGCCGTCTCGGGCCGGCCAAACATTCATGCACACTTTGCATGTTCTCCCCCAGGCTGCATTACAGCCTGGGTGGAGAACATGCCCAAGCTCCAATTCCCTGGCTGAGTGCCGAACCATGGCGCTCAGACCAATCACAAAGCTGCATTGTAGCGTTGTTATTGGCTCAGGGGAGCCTCAGCCTAGGTGTTTCCTGTTCCTGGAAACCGGCCAGGAGAGACGACGGCGGGATGATGGAGGAGAGGTGCGGCGAGAGGGTACATTTTGTTTTTCTTTTTTTACACCCCTCTTACCCCCGCCAAGCCCCGCACCGTGCCGGCTGCTCTTGAAAATAGTTCGAGTCCAATTTTGGCTCAGCCAGCAATACATTTTTATGAAGTTACCTTTCGACTTAAGTTATCACAATCTGATATAAACTTAAATCAGATTTTAAAAATTAAATAAGAAACTAAAATGCATTTTCCTAGCATTTTCCAGCCAAAGATGGGTAATAAAGATTTGAATCCCATGTAGGGCTGCTCAAAATCTAGCAAATCTGTTCAAGATCTAGTACTCAGAGCCTACAAAGTGCAATAGCTTTTAGGTTTTATTTCACTGTGAGAGCATACTAGCACCCTGTCTTTGGGACTCAAGATAAAAATAGGTCTTTCCTGCATGGCAGAGTCATTGTTACCTGCCATTGTTCACTGCAGTGTGTTTAAACTGCAGCCCACACAGAGCACAATGGTGCTTCAGGCAAGCATATATTTCTGTCCTGTGTGTGGGTGGTGTAAATACACACTGCAGCACACTTATGACATTTAACTTGCACACAATAGGTGCATTTTAAGCTTCATCAACAATGATCTTACAGAACAGCTAAAAGAAGAATTAGGTGAAGCCAGTTGTAGGGCCTAAGCACACAAACTGTGGCACTCAATAGCATTGGCACAAAGTCCTAACATCATCAAAAACGGTGCAGAAAAAGGTGAAAAATCTGAAGTGACTGTGCAGAAAAGGCAAATCTGCCATAAAGAATGATCCATACCCAGTGTCAATCTTTTATGGCATAGAAAATTGTTAGAATCTCGTTTGAACTTTTGCATCTTATACAGTAATGTTGATAATATTTCTGAGACATATGAGGGGTGAGTACATTTGAACAACGGAGTTGCATTCAGAAGCAGGCGATATTATGTGATTCTACAAAAAGAGAAAAGAAAAGGTAACCAATGTCACCCTGCGAATTAGATTCACTATCAAGGACAAGTTGTCCAAAACTTGGTTAATAGAAGTGTACATGAATATCGCTCCAACAACATAAATTTTAACTTCACCATTTATTTTGTGACATGAGGCTTACCATAAACATTGGACACAAATGTTGGACTCTATTAATAATGTATACTTCCTGTTTACTAGTGCTTTGCAATCAAAACATATCAAAAACTTCAAACCTTTGACTCATTTGATGTTTAATTAGATAAGAAATGGGGGAGAGTGATAATGCACCAAAAAACAGCAAAGGAGTCAAATTAACTCTGTAATTTAATAAGGTGCAAACTAGTGCTTTAAATGGGCTGGTAGTGTCTGGAACGGAGTACCAGCACTTTTTTATTTTGAGCGGAGAGTACCTGTTTGTTGTGGTCTATTTCTCATCCTTGTGACCTGCCTTCTTCTTCCCTATCCCTGTTGCTGGGCTGCGTCCCCACATTCTATGTGTCACTGCTTGACAACAGAATGGTCTCTTGTTGAGACTTCTGTGGTTTGACAGTTGAAGCTTGGCTGCTGCCTGGGCTGGTGGTCTTACATATGTTGTACCCAATAAATCTCCCTAAAACTTCCAGTGTGCCCCTTTGGACTTCTTTACACTGGCGACGAGTTGTGCCTGCAAGGGGACAGGACCTGATGACCACCAGTCTCCCCATCGAACCCATTTATCATACTAGGAGCCTACGTTGACAAAACTGGGAAGAGTCTACGATTTTCTTGACTCAGGTACTGTTCATTTGAGGAGAATTCACATCTTGAATTGTCTCCGTGTTTGTGGAAGCATTTGCGGTGATTTCGAGCGTCGGCCTGGCACGAGTGGCGTGTGGATTGGAGTGCTGCAGAGACTGCTGTTAAATGAGGGGAAACTGCCTGCATTGCGCCCATGATTAAGGACTGACTTGGAGTTTGGAGAGCAAGCGTGTTCTCGGATTTGAAATGGACCGCTGCTGTTGCCTGCTTTGCGCCCATGAATGGAAGGTGCACGTGTTCCCAATTTAAAAAATAGACCGCTACTGTTGCCTGCTTTGCGCCCATTACTGGAAGATGCTTTGGACTAGGGGGAACAAGCGTGTTCTCAATTTCAAGGAAGGGACGGCTGTTGTGTTGTGCGCCGTGAGTGAGGAGTACAGGAGGAGCCAGACAACTGCCATATTTGCTGTTGTGTTGTGCGCCGTGAGTGAGGAGCACAGGAGGAGATAGACAACTGCCATATTTTTAAAGCCCACTCGCGCACACTGAAGTCGCTTACCTCACTGGGCCAAGATTAGATTCTTCGTGGGAGCTCCATTCTTCTGCTTGTACGCCGCACTGCTCCTACTCACATTACGCTACCTCTACGTGCTGGGAGCCACCCGGCGTGACGCAAGCGACGTGCCGCCATCTTGCGGTTGGCATTTGGACATCGCGGTTCTTTTGCCAATCGCGTTTCATCCATTTTTCAACGAACACTAACTGGTGTAATTTTATAACCTTGGGGAGCGTGTCAGTGACACGCACACTTATCGATTTGCTCACTATTGATGGTGGTTCGCCCAAATTGGAAAAAAATATTTTAAAAAGGTTTGGAAGCGTGTCAGTGACGCGCACACTTATTTGTGTAAACTTAATGGTGTAAATTTCATCGCAAGTAAGTTTTTTTTTTACCTTTCCTGGCGTGTCAGTGATACGCACACTGTTCTACAATACAATTGGTACTCCGTGGCCCCCATTTACTTATTATCCATGATAGAGTACCATAAACGTGACATTTATTTTCCTGGCGTGTCAGTGATGCGCACACTATTTTCCCAACACTCTTGCGTACTTTGAAATCTGATTAACCTATTTTTTTTTGGGGCAGCCTGTCAGTGATACACTCACTTTAAAGTGGACCTTTTTATACAATTGTATCTACAGCTTCACATACTGTGTTCTCAAAGGAACGTTATGATTACTGGTACCAGTTGTTGTTTATCGGTTATGCATTGCTAAGTCATTACTCATTCTTTATTTTTTTTTTTCTCTATCTCTACCTTTAAGATGGCTTCTTCTAGTATGTCTCAACCGCCGCAATTCCTGTCTGATGTAGGTGACCCCATTTTACCGTGGAAGAGATGGAAGCCATTATTTGACTCTTATTTACTAGCTATTGGGGGAGAGAAGTTTTCAGCTTTAAGGAAACAGGACACTTTATTACATAATTTGGGAGTGGAAGGTAGACATGTTTACGACAGCCTAGATGAGATTGTTTTGGGACGTGGAGAAGGCGAGCCTGACAATGTATATGACATGTCCGTTATGATGCTTGAAAAGCATTTTGGTTCAAAAATTAACGTGGTTTTAGAACGTCATAAACTCTTTTCCAGAGTCCAAGGTAAGCAAGAGAAGATTGGTAGTTATGTGGCCACTTTGAAAACGTTAGCTCGCACTTGTGAGTTTGAACAACTCGCTGACTCTCTTATTAGAGATCAAATTGTGAGGTGCACCAATGATGGGAAAGTTCAACAAAAGCTTCTCACCAAGAACCCAGACCTCAAAGAAACCCTTTTAATAGTCGAAGGAATGGAAAATACAAATATGTGGGTACGTGAAATGAGAGTGGAGAAGAGTAGTGATATTGCTGTAGAAGGAAAAGCTATTCATGAGGTTAAGAAAGATGATTCGAAGAGAGATGATTCCAAGGGGGTGTTGTCTAAGGGGAGTTACATTGAAAAAGATAAAAAAATCAGAAATGGAACATACTGTTGCCAAGTACAGATCTGATCCGGAACAGTTTGGGTTCAAGAACAACAGGAGTGGTTTCAAGTGTTTTAGGTGTGGAAGTGAGAGTCATTTGCCTAACAGTCCAAATTGTTTTGCTAAATCGGTTGTTTGTAATAAGTGTGGGAAGAGGGGTCATTACGCACGTGTGTGTCGTGGTAGTAAGTATCAAACGGTACGTTTTGTAGAGCAAGAGAAAAAGTTTATGTTCAGAGTGAAAGAAGATGGGGTTGTGGATGGCGATAAACTTGATATGCCTGAGTGCGAAGTGTTCATTGGTGGTGAACAATTTACTGTGTTGGCTGACTCAGGGTCACCATACACCATGGTAGGTGATGCTAATTGGGACACTGTTTTTGGTCTTGACAAGATTGAATTGTCTCCTCCAGACATAAACCCTGTAGGTTACGGTGGCGTGAAAATTGATGTTTTGGGTTTTGTAGTTAGGAAAATCCAGTTCAAAGACAGAGAAACCGTTGGGAAAGTTTACGTAGCAAAAAGAGGAGATAATCTTCTGGGGTGGAGACACCAGAGAGATATGGGGATCACCCTAGATCCCAATTCGCCTGAGAAGGTGTTACTTTTGTCTTATGGTTCACCATCTGATGATGTATATTCACAATTTCCCAAAGTTTTCAGTGACAAGTTGGGTTTACTCAAAAACTTTGAACATAAAATTGTTCTTAAACAGAACGCCCAACCATTTGTCAGCAAGGTAAGGAAAGTTCCTCACCTGTTGATGGAACCTTTAGATCGAGAGCTCAAGAGGTTGTTGACTACTGGTGTTATCGAAGAGATTGAATGCTCTGAATGGTTGGCCCCCATTGTTTTGGCATCCAAGGATGGAGGAAAAGGGATTCACATGTGTGTGGACTTACGTGGATTGAACAAACATATTTGGGTTGACAGACAACCTTTGCCGAATATCTCTGAGACCCTTGCCCTGATCAAAGATGCCAAATGTTTCAGTGTGATGGATTTGTCCTCTGCCTATCATCAGGTTCTACTCCATCCGAATTCCCGACATTTGACATCATTTGTGACGCCCCTGGGGGCTTTCAGGTTCATTCGTTTGCCCTTTGGCCTAGCTTCCGCTGCGGCCTGTTTCCAGAGGGTCATGAATAAGGTGCTTGAGGGTTTGTCTAAGGTCCTCATTTTCCAAGATGATATTCTTGTCTACGGGAAGGACCAACAAGAACATGATAAGGGTTTGTGGAGAGTTTTACAACGGCTTCAAGATGCTGGTCTGGTTATTAAAAAGGAGAAATGTAAATTTTGTGTGTCTTCTGTGAACTACCTTGGACATACTATCTCTGGTGAAGGGATTAGCCCCAAATTGGATCTTGCAGAGAGCATTGTGAAAGCCCCTGTACCCGTTAACAAAGATCAAGTCCGATCATTCCTAGGATTGGCTGAATTTTGTTCGAAGTTTGTTCCAAACTTTGCCTGTGTTTCCTCTCCTCTCAGGATGCTGCTCAAAAGGGTGTCCAGTTCTCATGGTCTGATGACTGCTCCTCTGCTTTTAATTCTATCAAATGTGTAATTGGTCGCATGCCCACTTTGGGGCATTTTGATGCTTGCAAAAAACCATACTGTCCACTGATGCCAGCATGCTTGGTTTGGGGGCGGTTTTATCGCAGGTTGTAGATAGTGAGTCCAGAATTGTCGCTTTTGCCTCCCGCTCACTCAGGGGTGCTGAGGAACGCTACTCGGTGATTGAGAGGGAGGCGTTGGCGGTTTTCTGGGCTATTCGCCATTTCAAGTTTTACCTTTGGGGTTTACCTGTGGTTGTTCGGACTGATCACCGTCCTCTGTGCCAAATTTTCACTTGCAGAGAGGTTGACAATATTTCTCCCAGAATCAAGCGGTGGATGGAAGGGTTATCTGAATTTAACTTTGTGGTTGAGTATGTCCCTGGACCTAAAAATGTGGTAGCAGATTGTCTTTCAAGGTTGCCTTTGAATCAGTCGGGGTGGAAGTGGAGAACTCTCTTGTCGGGTGGGTGCATGAATCTGCAGTTAATTCTAGTGAGTGGTCTTCTGCTTCTCGTGGTGACAGCGATTTAGAAATGGCCAAGGAATTTTCAATTAAGGGTTGGTCAGCAGACAAAGATGTGCCTGAATCCTTGAAAGGTTTTATTAATATCAAGGACGAGCTGTGTGTTTTTGATGAGAAGTTGCTGAGGGGTGATCGTCTGATACCTCCTCATGATCTCAGATGCAAGCTTATAAATTTAGTGCATGAAGGACATTTAGGAAGGAATTTGACGAAGGCCAGGGTTCGGGAGTGGTACTGGTGGCCGACAATGGATAGACAGATAGAGGAGGTTGTCAAAGACTGTTGGGAATGTGCCAACAGTGATAAAAGTAAAAAGACTTGTACTGCACCGCTCTCACCCGTGGAAGTTCCCTTGGAACCTTGGTCCAAGTTGGGTTTGGACATTGCTGGACCTTTTGAATTGTTTGCTTATGATGAGCGCTATGTGTTGTTGTTAGTTGACTACACCTCCAAATGGGTAGTTACCAAATGTGTACCGGTGGTGAACTCTAAGACTGTTATTGAGTTTCTCTCTGAGGAGTTTTCCAGGGAAGGTATTCCTAAACATCTCATCACCGATAACGGAGTTCAATTTGTCTCACAGGAGATGAATAGGTTTCTGAAAGAATTATCTATTACTCATTTCAAAACGGCTCTATACTCGCCACAAGCCAATGGTCTGGCGGAAAGCATGAATAAGTTGGTCAAATGTTGTGCCCAGAGGGCTTTACAAACTAAGTCTTCACTCAAGAAAATGCTTAGAGAAACTTGGTGGGCTCATCGTAACACTCCAAATTGTGTAACGTCTGTTTCTCCTTTCTCTATTCTGAGAGGCAGAAAACCCCATGACAAATTGAGTCCTGCGTGGTTGAGGTTGGATGTGAGGGATATGGGAGTGGATGAGCAAGTTGCTGAAAAAAGGAAACTCCACCAAGAAAGATACAGGAATAGGTTTGACCTCAAGAATTCTTCGCTTCTCAAGCATTGGAATGTTGGGGATGAGGTGTTGGTCAGAAATCCTGGTTTGTTGAAGAAGGGTTGTTCGCGATTCATGGGACCTTTCATCATCAAAGAAGTGAGGAAGAATGTTGTTGTTCTCAATTCTGGTGGTGTTTGGAGCCTGTCCAGGTTAGTTAAATGGCACCCTGGTCCCAATGCTCGTGGGCGTGACAGAGGTTTCACTTCTCCAATAGAACCTGAAGGTTCTGCCGCCCTGTGTGATAATTCTGGGACCGCAAGGGGCAATGGTGTTTCCAACTAGCTTAATCGGGGAAGTTACAGGAGGTTGAGATTCAGACCGTCCTGGCATAAAGACTATGAAATGTTTTAAACTCATATTATTGTAATGTTGTTTTGTAATTCATAATTTACCACTTCATGTTCATTATATGGAAAGGAGATGTGTTGTGGTCTATTTCTCATCCTTGTGACCTGCCTTCTTCTTCCCTATCCCTGTTGCTGGGCTGCGTCCCCACATTCTATGTGTCACTGCTTGACAACAGAATGGTCTCTTGTTGAGACTTCTGTGGTTTGACAGTTGAAGCTTGGCTGCTGCCTGGGCTGGTGGTCTTACATATGTTGTACCCAATAAATCTCCCTAAAACTTCCAGTGTGCCCCTTTGGACTTCTTTACACTGTTCTTCTCAAGAGCAGCTGTGGCCCATGCAGGTAAGAGTAGAGGTGCGGTGGGGCTGGGTGGGAGGAGGATTTCGACGGACGATGACGAGGGAAAATAAAATAGATAATTAATTTTCCCTCATCATCGTCTGCTGAAATCACCCCCACCCAGCCCCACCACCCCACATGTCTTACCTGCATGGGCCACGGCTGCTCAAGAGTGACGTAATACTTTTAATTGAAGAGTACCAGCACTTTCCAGAAACAAGCAGGTACTCTGGTAAAGGGTACCTGCGCTTCCATTTTTCCATTTCAAGCACTGGTCCCAACAGCATATATTACGTCAAAGGCAAATAATCTTAACACCTAGAAAAGACAAGCAAAATTGAGAAACAAGATAAATCAATTTGGGTTGAAGTAATCCAATGTCGTTAGAATGAGGGAAAATGGCATTCTCGTTAGAATAAAATAAATTGGAGTAAGCACTTCCAGATGATATAGACATATTGCTAAAATAATTTTAGAAGCCGGTTGGACTTTATGTGGAAATTCCTATTGCCCAACCTTTGTTCGAAGTGCTAGTTTGTGTATCTGTTGTCATTCAGCGTGGGGGAGAAGGTCTTTCAGGGCATTGTGCTTCTTTGTATTTGATTACAACTGTGACATAATCGTTCCATGATACATTTGCAGATGGTCTTGGACTGAGGAGGCACTTTGTGCATTTTTGTCCTATTGCTCTGATGGGTAATTGCGTTCCATGGCATCTAGATTATAACCTCAAAACGGTCACTTTCTGCCCTTTGTGGGCAATCTACAGGTTCTGACCTGGAGCACTACAAATAACATATACATTTTGCACTATCCTGGTGCTTCTATAAGGACTGAGCAAATATATTTTGCAACTGTCAGTGTTAAAGAACGGTAATTGCCACATGCCAATACATGTTGGAACAACTGCTAAACATATAAACAAATATTTTTTTTTAATATTTAGTATGTCCAAAATATATTTGAACATTTTCCATGGGTAACATTTGAAAATTAGAGGAAGGCAGTGTATTACATACCAAAAGACCAAATAATTTTTTTTTAAGTGAGTCACACTGATTATATTTTGTATGCACTGATCACATCATGGCTGAATTATATTCCATGTGCATAGAGAAATGTGGCTGGTGTAGGAATACTGAGTTGTGTGATAGTTATTGCATCCTCATTGTTTTCCCTCACAGATTTCAGAAGGTCACTGATAACACCCAGCTCCACATCTTGAGTCAGCAAACAACATCACAACATTCCTAAACCTGGTGTGCATCTGGGTGAATGAAAGCTACCAGGCATGAACTAAGCCATAGCTGAGGTCATGTCTTATGGAAGCGTTCTACTAGACCAATTACCCTTCATCTAGCCCTCATACATAGATCCAATTACTTCCACAACTGCAAAAGTGAGAAAATTAGGAATCCCAGACAATGCCAAACTCTCCTTTATCCTCTAGGTGAACTCAATGTACAAGAGCCTCAACGTCCAGCTTTCCATGCTGCAGAAGCTTCTCCTCTTCTGGTGATAGACCACTGAATTGTATTGAAAAGAGCCCTGCTGATGATCTGGCATGCCATGATCATTGAAGTATCATTAATACTGGATACTCAAGGAAACTCATCAGCAGGATGCAAACGCTCCAAAACCAAGTCACCAAAAATGTACATGAAGCTATGGTTGAGGAACTGTATCAAATTAACTAATAAAGCTCTTTACTGGCTCCAAGTGAAGGCGAAAACTAAATTCAAAGTCTTTTGCACTGTGCACAAAGCTTATTGGGGCCAAGGTTGCTTAGAGAAACTTGCAACCAATGTGACTTTCACAGGAGCCTATGACCAAAACCTGCATGACTGATGTCACAAAGAACTACAAGCAGGAGTGAAATTACCTGAGCCCAGTCCTTCGGTTTAAACCAGATTACATGAATTTCAGGAAGAATTTTTAATGTGAACTTTTCTGCCTCATCTACATTTGACTTTGACTTCCACGTGGGTTGCAGAGAAGAATGCCAGATTGGGGCATCCTCTTCTGTGACAAAACTGTTTTTTCTCTCTTTGACTTCGAACTTTTCTGTATCTACCGAGCACTCTGACGTGTACTGTGAGACCATCCACATTTATCAACAAAACTCCTTTGTCGAAAAATGGTAAAATATTACATATCTAAGTGACTAGTAACAAAGCTTCCTTGATAAATTCATAGGACAAGGATCACAAACCATTTGCTCACATAAATTGAACCAAAGAAAACATATGACATGATGTATGAGTGTTAATTGAAATTTGCATCTTATAAAATGTGAATTTACACTAATAAGTTAATTTACTCACTCGTCAAATTATACCAGTATTGTCTAATTTTATGCTAGAGTAAATTAGCTTTCATTGGTGGGGAGAATACGCACAAAATTCGATGGAAGGGTGGGAAAATGGTTAATCCCCAAGGAAAAATATATTTCGTGGAAAAAAGTAGTAGGTAAAAATGCACTTTTTCTCAATATTTACATATTTATACATTTACACTATCTACTCATACACATGTCGAAATTTGTATGATTGTAAAATTGTAAGTTTATATACTCAAACATAGATGTAAGTGAATTCATTACTTTTTTTAATGAATCAGAGGCATGGAATTTTAGACTCCTGCAGATGGAAAACTGACTGACTCCAATTAAAGGAGGTGTATGATAGGGTTGTCATGCTACTTTCTATAAAGTCTAGTTAGATATTGGTATTAGATAAAGTCCAGTGGAATCACTAGAGGGGGTCAGATGGGGCCTGTGCCCCTGCTCTATTTTTACTGGACCCCCTGTGCCCCACCACTGAAGCTGTTCAATGTGCCAAGAGGCAACACCGAATAAAACAACACCGCACCTCGCCCACACATTTATTTGGCCATCTACCTTTCACTGCAAAACAGTGCTCGATGCAATACACGCGCCTACATATTTGCTTAAAATGTTTAAATCTGACTTTTTATGTATGTGTGTATTTTTGTGTATCTACATGTATAAAGATATCTACACACATGCATACAAAGCCAGGTTTAAATAATTTAAGCAAACATGTATATAAGCACACACACATGTGTGTGCACTCTTTACAATTACCCTCTTCAGGCGGCCCACCAGTTTTTTCTATGGCCCAATTTTTCCCCCTGCTAAAATCACTTCAAGAGACGCAACTGTGTGAGAGACAGACAGTCAGGAAATCCGCATTTATTTTAATGTACAATATCACATCCAAGGAGCTGGGATTAAGTGGAACACCCTTGGAGACAAACTTTGCATGCTTTCTCTAGTCCAGGTTAAATTGCCTAACTATTTCAGGGCACTGGACGGGTCAGTTCTAAAACTTTTATGCTTCTAGTATGTATACTATCATTTCACCATATCAGAGTTATTGGTAATAACATTAGCACTACCAATAAGCAAATATAATTGAGGTATACTGGTGTTAAATTGTGATTCATAAGGTAATCACATCATTTACATTGGTAATGATGACTGAGGATGCCATATGTGCTGCAGAACCACAGTAAAAGAATTTAAAGAACTAATCAGTCGTGATAGAGAAGACGTGGTAAATGGGTTGGAAGTACATTGCAGACACACACTGTGAGTTTCTATGCCTTCCATTTGCGAGATCACTCACTTCTGTATCTGGAATTACAGAGGCAAATCTCCTTACAAAATCCCAAAACAAAAACCACATTATGTTGGAACTTGGTGTGTTAAACTAAGGCGCATCATTCCACGTTCTTGATGAGAGTTGAGAATGAACTTCCAAAAAGCCCAACGAGCCTGATCCCAAAAAGGTAAAATACTTTTATGAGGAATCAATCCGTCGCTCAGGCATGATAACTTGCCTCAGGCAGCACAACATATTTCTTTTCTCAAAATGGCCACACGGGGCAGTGAACCCTTCATTTTAGGCAAAGAAAAAAAGCAATTACCCCATTAGCTTTGTAAGCCAAAAATATATATTTTTATAAAGGATGCGATTATAAAGGAAAAGTTCAACTCACTTGCAGCATAACTTGCAGGGAATGTTCTTGATTATAAAATTAGTATTTGTTAAAAAAAAAAAAAGAAGTATCTAACGCCTTAGGGCTGGTTCTTGTGAGAAAATCCATCTTTTGGCTATGTTTCTCACAATTGTTTTCCACTATGGACATTTAGGGACTCATTATAAGTGGCCCAGTAAGTCCTATGATGCCAGTAACTGAGAGTTAATGGTGGCAATGTAATTATGTTGCATAAACACTGCATAAAGCAGGTGTACTGACTGGGTGAGAAAACCACCAACAAATGGGGATTAATATGTAGAAATCGGTGTGGAAACCACTGTGTCCCCCATGTTATTCTTTGTTCCAGCTGCTAAACCCAAACTGGCCTAGCAAAGGTGATGTAATACTGTGTGTCACAGGTAAAATTGCATTTGCAGGGTGTAGAAGTGAAGGAAACACTTTTCCCGCTTGCACCTTAAATGTAACGTGCTATTAACAAGTACATGTTTTCTGTAGCCTGTTTGCAGCACTTTCCCAAGTGATCATATATGGATTTAAACCTTAATTCAGTAGCTTTGGAAAGATTATCTACTTTGAAAAACCCCATTGTTGAGATAATATATGTACTACCTTTATAACCTAATAAATAATATTTGCCTCAGCATAACTGAAGTGCTTAAAAATGCTTACACATCCCTGGTTGATCTTATGTCAAACATTTCTACTTCACATATGTGACTGCAGCTAGTAGACCAAAGTGAACCTACACATTAGGCAGAATGGGATCAAACATTAGTTTCCAGGCCTTTAAGGACATATCTACCTGAGGAAAGGTCTCTTTGAGCTTGGGGAGGAGAAATAGAGATCTGGAGATGGGCAGATGGCGGTATATCGTTGTAGACTTAATTTGATGCGTGTTAGGAGTAATGGAGCATGTTTAGCATTTAGTTTGATAACTGAGATAACTGAGCACAAGGTAGCCACTAGTTCGGATTAGTACAGTGAAAAGAGCTATGTGACAGATTTTGTCTGAACTGAAAGAAAATCCCTTAAACAGAAATTGTATCACAATGCTGCCAACGCTTGAGAGGGAGAGGAAAGTTACAGGAAACTGCTTGGAATTAATATAGAAAAGAAGATTACCCAGTATATCACACAGAAGACGTACTAACAAACTAAAATAGGATGATGAAGAGAGGTGTTTTCATGTCTACTTTGAATATCTGGGTTCAGAAAGATGCTTTCAGATAGTACTTAAATACTCGTGCAGATTGTGACATGCATTTCCTCCTTGGCCTCTTGAGGTTGTCAGAATGGAAGACATCTTCACAGTCTTTCAATAATATACAGTACCTGGCAAGCCATGTTAACAGCAACAGTTTCAGAAAATGATGAGACTAAGGGAGGGATGTATTTAGATATTACCCATATTTATAAAGAAAATCCTTAAGCTAAGAATAACTGAAGGTATTCAAACAGATGAACTCTGAATCTCTTGCCACAGATAATGATATCTAATTCATGTGACACCAATTATGGTACTATTATCGTCTGGAAGCAATACACAAACCGCAACAGCAGAGACATTTATAAACATATGACCCAGGACACTGGCAGAAGGCACAAATGGTTAGGACAAGAAAATGTCAACCTTACAAAAGAGGCATTTTTAGAATTCTAAGTTAAAATCTGACTTTGCCATTAAAACGGATTTTAAATTACAATTAATTTGAGACTAAACATGACATTCCTACCTGCTTTCAATCAAAGGATTGCACATATTAAATGTAATAAGGTAACCCAATGTTATCCAAGGGGAGAGACAGGCCTTACAGTAGTGAAAAACTAATTTAAGAGTTTTTTACTACCAGGACATGTAAATTTAAACCCACATGTCCTGCTTTTTAAATACAATACACCCTGCCCTGTGGCCCTTTAGGGCCTACTTAGGGGTGATCTTTATGTAATAAAAATGAAGGATTAGGCCTGGCGCAAAAGGTTTATTTTGCCACGTCCAAGTGGCAGTGTAAAAGTGGGCTAAAGGCTGCAATAGCAGGCCTGAGATATGTTCCAAAATGCTACTTTAGTGGTTGACAGAATGAGTGCTGCAGGCCCACTAGTAGCATTTAATTTACAAGCCCCAGCTACATGCAGTACTATTTTACTGCGGACTTTCAAGTAAATTAAATGTGCTAATCAGGAGTAGTCCCATTTTCCCATGTTTAGGGGAGTGAGTACAAACACTTTGGCACTGGTTAGCAGTGGTAAAGTTCACAGAGTCCTAATGGCAACAAAAATGAATTCGGAAATCAGGAGGAGTGAAAGTGAATAGCTTGATTGATTGATTTGAAAATTTGTAAAGCGCGCGAATGCCCAAGGGCGTCTTGGCGCTAAGTCGATGTAGCAAGAGACTGCCGATGATAAAGAGCTCTAACTAAGAGGTAAAAAGCCAGGTTTTTACAGCTTTCCTGAATGATAGTAGCGAGGGGCTATTTTTTATTGTGATAGGGAGCAGGTTCCAGGTCTTGGCCGTCTGCACCAAGAAGCTTCTCTCCCCCCACCTGACCTGCTTAAATCTTGGGACCTGTATCAATTTTGCCTGCCCAGACCTCAGGTTCCTGCATGGCTCATACCGTTTCAGATGTGTATTTAAAAATTGTGGCCCTATACCATGAAGGGCCTTGTAGGCCAAGCAGGCTGTCTTAAATCTTATTCTTTTCTCCATTGGTAACCAGTGGAGAGCTCTTAGTCTGTGGGCAACTGGTTCTGATCTAGGGATGTCCAGCACCAGCCTTGCTGTTGCATTCTGTAAACGCTGGAGTTTTGTCAGGTGTTGGATTTGTATCCCAGCATACAAGGCATTGCCATAGTCCAATCTGGACAAAACCAGCGCCGTTACTAGTGTTTTGCATGATTCTTGGGGAATGAAAGGCAATAGTCTTCTAATCATTTTTAAAATGAACCACACAGAGGAAGTCAGTTTATTTATCTGGGCGTTAAAAGACAGTTTATTATCCAGTATAACTCCCAGATTTCTGACTTTGTCCACTGGGGAGGGGAAATCGCCTAAGCTATCCGGCCACCATTTAGGCGACCAAAAATTCGTGTCTGCCCCGAGCAGCATGACTTCGGTTTTATCACTATTCAATTTGAGGCAGTTAAGCTGCATCCAATCTTTAACCTGTCTCATGCAGTTGCTGAATCGGTCGGCTGTATCCTCCAGATTGTTTGAGACTGACACCACTATTTGGGTGTCATCTGCGTAGGAGACTGGTAAGAACCCACACTTTCTTATTATGGCTGCCAAGGGGGCAACGTATATATTGAAGAGAGTGGGGCTCAAGGAGGACCCCTGTGGTACTCCGCATGGTGAGTTGAATGGTTTGGATGTGAAGTCTCCTAATTTGACTGTAAAAGTTCTATAGGTCAAATATGAGGATAACAGCTTCAGTGCAGTGTCGTGAGCTCCCAGTTCTGCTAGCCGGGTCAGAAGTATCTCATGGTTTACCGTGTCGAAGGCCGCCAATAGATCCAGAAGGATCAGGGCGGCCTTCCCACCGGTATCTAATACTGTCCTGAGTTCCTCTACTGCCATAATCAGAGCTGTCTCGGTTCCATGTTCCTCCCTGAATCCATACTGTGATTGGTCCAGGACGTTTGCAGAGGCTAAAAATGTTGACAATTGGTTGTTCAATAGTTTTTCCAACACTTTAGCCGGGAAAGGGATTCTTGAAATTGGTCTATAGCTCCCGGGTTCATTAATGTCCAAATTGGGCTTCTTTAGCAGCGGGAGGACTGAGGCTGTTTTCCAGGAATCTGGGAAACAGCTAGACTGTATTATCTTTGTGAAAACCAAATTTAATTGTTCGCTAAGTAGATCTGGGAACATATGCATCACCTTTGGTGGACAGGGGTCTGTTAGGTCACCATACTTTATTGTCATCATCACCTGTCTGATATGTTCCACTGATGGAGGAAAAAAGCAGAACCCCAGATTGGGGTCTTCGACATGCGTGCCTTGATTAGGATGTGGATAGGGAATATCTGCCTTGTTGTTAGTCATAAAAGACTCATACACTACTTTGACTTTGTCGACAAAGAACTGTCCCAGTGTATTACATAACTCAGTGCTGCCTTCCATCTGTTTATTAATGGTAAGATTTGCTAGTTTTTTGACCGTGGCGAATAGCTCCTTACTGGAATTCTTAGCCTCATTTATTTTTCTTGTAAAGTAATTACTTTTTTCTTCTATAATTAGTTTTTTATATATGGCCAGGGTTCTGACGTATTCATCTTTCATCTGTTGCTCATGGTTGGTCCTCCATTTTCTCTCTGCCCTTCTGCATGCTTGCTTTTGTGCCCTCAGCTTATCAGTGAACCAAGGTTCTGAGGGATTTTTCCTCCTAGAGATAATCCGTTTCAAGGGGGCTGCAGTTTGGGGGTGACCCAGCAGAGAGGGCCAGGTTCAACACTAACTATCTTGCAGGGCCTAACTGCAGTATGTACCAATCCATTGGTCCCATCTTCCACCCTCCAGTAGGTAGCAACTTAGTAACAATGTCAAATTATCCCTTGATTCCAATTGTTTATGTGTTTTAGCAGCATAGGGCCTCACCTCAGCAAGCGGATCTTCAGTCAAAAAGAACTGTAGGCCTAGCACCTCAAACCAAGCCACAGGGCCACTTAGCTGTTCCCAACCTCTAAGTTATAAAATGTTTGCCTCCCCACCGTCCTCCCCGCACGTCATGTCCGCTTTCGTTATAAGTAGCAGGGGGCTGCTTATGCCTCTTGCTGTGAACATTAAATTCAAGAAGAGGTTCTGGAACAGAAACAGCTGATGTGTCCCTGATTTTAGCCTATAGAGCAAATGTCATGCTGACATGATGGAGCAGCCATTTGCCTTTCGGTAAATTAATGCTCTGTGGGCTGCAATAAAGCAGGTGCTTCTTACACATTCATTACAGAAAGGTAGTAAAGCAAGCCAAAAAATGGACAAATATTTCAGTAAAAAAAACATCACACATGCAGTACAGGGACAGGTCCTAATGCTGACCCTGTTCACTCTACAGGCCAGAGGGGCCAAAGAAAGGTCCCCCAATGTTAGCTCCGGGTATAATCCGGTACAGAGCAAATGGGTTGATGTGGTCCAAAATAAACGGAGAGTAATGGTTGCCATGGAATCTATTCTCCTGTGGTCTGGTACGTTCCGTGCTTTATGCCTCTTATCTACTATTGTAGATCTCAAAGAAACAATGTCCTGCTATCAGTGTATTAAAGCATGAATCAATAAGCTAAAAGTCAAAGAGTTATTAGAAACTTTGAATGCAAGTTTGGTCAAATAAAAGTTCATTTTTTAGGTCTCGCGCCTAGCTTTGCAGTGCGCAGAACTGCTCGCGCAGCGTGAGACCTCTTGTATGGGCTTCAGAAAGCTAACCACACGCTCGTGCGTGTGGTTTTGCTTTCGCAGGCTGGCATTGGCTGTAGCGTGCTTTTTTTTTTTTTTTAAACGGCATGCAATTAGGCAAAGGCGGGCGCATGTCCCGCCTTTGCTCCGCCCATTCCCGTCCGTGTCTAGGACGCGCATCAGCGCGCGGCTCAGACGACAGGCTCCCTCGCCCCCCTCGCTTCTCTGTGGTGCGCGCGCACCACTGGTTTCCATTCCCGCGTTCGGCTCCTCTGTGGTGCGCGCTCACCACAGGTTTCGATTCCGTGCTTGTTTTTGTTGTTGTCGACTTTGTTGCCTTTTGTTAAAAGTTTTTTTTTCTTCTTTTGTTGTCTTATTTGTTACAGGTTATCCTAAACCGGTTTTATGTGCTACGTGCAATGATGCCTTGATCGTTTTCTTGTGGTGCATTACTTAAACAACATGTAACCAACGGGGTGATTTGCATAAAACGTGATCTAAACAACTACAAACACACTGACCTGATTTTCTGCATTCCGCACTAACGAGTAGACACGCTGCACCCAGGTTGAATCCGCGGTAATGGGTATTTTAGAGTTTTGCATGCCAGTCAATAAGTAATGTGCGGTTAACGTAATTCATTCGTAAAATAGTTTGAATGGTCGGCGTAGTTCTCAGGTGCCAACGTATGTTTTTCTTTGAGGTACCCCCCCGTCACTGCCACACACCTCCGGTACTTTGACGGACGCGTTAAATTGGCATCCAATTCATTGAATCTCTCGGATTTGCTAATATCATGGTTTTTTTTTGGTTTTTTTAAAATGAAGTTTTGAAGCCTGTTACTGATCCTGCAGCCCTAACATATTCAAATAACGAATGTTTCGTTTAGGTCCATGGAAACCACCTTAGCATAATGCTTCAGACTGAATGTTATTTCTGTATAATGACACTCTTTTTGTGAAGTTGGATGTTTTAGTGTTTTTTTATTTAGTTTGTTTTGGAACACGAGTGGCTTTTTTAAGGAGGTAGTGTAATGTGGTTATTACTAAACGCATTAGCTTTATTACAAAACAGATTTGTCTGTGTTTTTAGCAGTTTGTCCCGCATGCACTTGTTACATATTAATACGTTCTGGCGATTTATTTTTACCCAAATGCCCTTAGTGCTTTTACAGTTAAGTCCACAGTTCTGAGGGCAGCCACTTGGAGGCCACCTACGGTAGGCATCCTTTCGCCTCTTCCTCCACCCCAAACCCAGTGTAAAGCGCGGAATAATCCAGCGCATTTACTTGCCAATATATGGAGAAAACACCGCATGTCACTTTAGCACTTTATGTAAAAATTATCGGTTCGCGTACTTGCATGTATGTGGTATTCCCCTAGATGCTAGGTTATAACCAGGTCAGGAAAGGCAGGCCATCCAATCACAGGAAGAAGAAACATGGATGCAAAACCACCAAGGTGCATTGAACTCAGACTAATGATCTTCACACTCTGTGGCGTTCATGAAGGCCTGGAAAACTTTAAAAGGTTTGTTGTGTTCTCCACAGGCCCCACACCCAAGTAAGTACTGGACTGTTTGACTCTCCCTTACCGATGTCGAGATACATTCTGGAAATGACCATGTGATCCTAGTGGCATCAGCTCGTATAGAGTGTATATTACTGAATGTGTATATTACTCATTCTTTATTATTTTGAACTCTTAAAGATTCCGTAGCGAGGTGACAGCAGAAAAAGATGTCCATGCTAATCTGCTTAGTCTCTCTCCTTTTGTTATCTTGCTTGATAACCCTAGTTTGTCTCTAGCCTTCTTTAATGTTCATTATCATAAATTTTTCATTGACATTTCCAGCAATTTAACATCTTAAGTATCTCCTATTCCAAAGTCTGAGGGCAAAGGTTTTGGCAGGTGTCCTTCTGACCTAGCAACACTGCTTACAAATACGGGCAAGTTCTCTCGGAAACGGGTATTGGTCTGGAAAAACGCTAACTTGGTTCCTCTCTGACCAACCCAGCATACTTGTCTCTCCTTCAGGTCATCAGTGTGTAAAATGAACACTTGAAAAAGCGGAATCCAAGCCATCTCGCACAGAAGTTGCTGTCTTGTAATTGTGAGTAAGATTCTCAGCTGCAGTCTCTGGTGGTAAAGCCTTATAGGACATGAGGCCCCTCTAGTCGTCATTATTCAATTGAAGAATAATAATTAAGAAATCCGTCCTTGCAACATGACCTATGTGGATATGTTTGCTTTTTTCATTTAGTTGTGTCCTCTCTAGAAAACAAGATCGCTCCAACTTCACAGCTGGACAATAGTGTAGGAAGGTGGAATCTGACTATATGGTTGCCCCCACTTTTTTCCTGGTGTTTTGCTGGTTTATGACTTAGTTGGACTGGGATCCTGCTATTCAGGGCCCCAGTCTATCTGCTTCCTCCATAAAATGGTTTCCATGTGCCTTAGGCACATTCTGATTGGAATCTGGGGTGCCCTTATAAGTCCCTAGTATATGGTATACTATGTACCCAGGGCATAGGTACCTCAGAGGCCTACCAGGGGCTGCAGCATGTATTGTGCCACCCCTGGAAGGCCATCCAAAATGACACCACAGGTCTGCTACTGCAGCCTGGGTAAGGTGGGGCCTCAACCCCTTACAGTGGTATGGGCTACCTATATCACTACCATTGCACACACATATAAACCTATAAGTCACTCCTATGGCAGGCCTTACCAATCCTGAAGGCAGAGTGCTTGGTTTTTATGTGAGAGGGTGCCCCTGCATGAGCAGAGCCCCTCTGCAGCGTTCGGAGTCCCTCCTCTGATGCTGTTTGTGGTACAGCCTGCCCATATACTCTTAAGTGCATTATATCCTCGCGGTAAATGCTAACTTTGGGATGGCTGCACAGAGACATGTCGTGTTTGGTGTCAAACATCTTGGAATACTACCCCCCCCGCCAATTCTGGCGGCGGGGTAGCATTCCACCCTTCTAGAGGGAGAGACATTTACACACCGGGCTACCCGGTAACTTCTTTCCAGAGCCCTGGCATCACAAAATGGATGCCGCTGCCACAGACACGGGTCTGGACTCTTGCTGCTGACTGAAACTCCGGCAGGGGAGGCCTGGACAATAGGTTTCCTGTCCCAAGGAGGTGTAACCACCTCCCCAGACAGGATAGTGTGTATTGGGGCTGGGCGGGAGCACCCTCTGGTGCTTTGAAGTCCTGCACTGGGGGCACATTTGGTGTCCCTGTGCATATGCCAGTTCAAACCGGTTGCAGGGGCTACCTGCCCCTGCTCTGGCGCGAAACTGGACAAAGGGAAGGGGTGTAACCACCCCTCTTCCCTGACCCTCCCATAGGTGGGTCCCCAGAGTATGTCCAACCCCTAACTTTGTATAAGTATGGGACCCCAGTCCTTAGGACTTTAGATTAACCTGGACGAAACTCTGACACTGAATCCTGGACCTTCGACGCTCTACTTAAAGACTAGAGGACTGAAGAATCTCCCTTGGGGTCAAGGAGTGACTCCCCTGC
Organism: Calotriton arnoldi; assembly: GCA_963921515.1. Lineage (NCBI taxonomy): Eukaryota > Metazoa > Chordata > Amphibia > Caudata > Salamandridae > Calotriton > Calotriton arnoldi. The sequence goes on from CAWUFW010002950.1 coordinate 838,488, forward strand.
TTGGCAGGCACCAAAGAAGCAATTGTCCGGTCTGCATCGCTGAAGCTCCCGCCGGACGCCTGAAGTCTTTGCATCACCAGAGGTGGATTTCCAGATTTCCCGAGGCTGCCCTGAGTCCCCAGCAAAGCTGAGCCCCGTAGCTGTCGTGGGTAACGTGGAACCGTGACCCCTGGACACCGAGCACATTTGCAAGTGCATCCTCTTCCTGGTCTTCCACGAAGTTGTGCTTTGGGCTCCGAGTAGCCCCCGCCTCCAGCACCGACTGCACTGAAGATCACTGGCCTTCACTCCACGAGTGTCCTGTGAGCCAGCTCCAAGTGCGTCCACTCGAGGCTCCTTCGCGGTCGCTAGTCCGTTGGCTAGTGGGCCCTCCCGAAGGCAACTCTTCTTCTGCTTGGGCTTCCCTGGTTGCTCCAGACCCTTGCTGGGTGAGTCCCTCAGACCTTGCTGGTCTGTACCACCGTCCTTCTTCTATTTCCACGAGACTTGACGTTGCCAAGGCATGTTGGGTCCAATCCGGTCGCCGACACCACAGCAATCGACAGACGTTGTGGGACAGCTCGAATCCAGCTCCTGGTTGTCGTCGACACCTCCTGCACCTCGTGGCTGAAGAGTCAAGACGACCGTCAACCTACCTGAAGCACCCAACATCGGTGGGCACCTGCTCATCGCCTTCCTGGTCACTGGCTAGTGACCCAGACTCTGTCCCCTCTGCTTTCAGGTTCTTCAGATCTTCGATCCACCCTTGGATCCACCCGAACACTTTCGACTTGGTCGCCAGCAGCACTTTGCAGCAGATCGCCATTGAAAACGACGACAAAACGCGACCCCGAAAGACACCTATGCACCCGGCTTCCCTGGGTGAGGTAACTCGAGTACTCCGGTGCTCCCGTGGGTATAGACTCTAGAACAACCTAGTTCTAAAGGGGTTTGCTCCAAGTCCTCCTCTAAGTGTCCCTTTTCTTTAAAACTCCAACCGCGACATTCCCCATAGAAGTCAACGGCGGCTCGCGGCTGTGTTCTCACACTGCACGCGTCCCCCGTGGGTCCCCTGTGTCACTACCTTGGGTGGTTCCTTGAGGGCCAAGCACTTCTACAGGCTCTAGGCCTTGTGTCTAGCTCAGTCGTGGTTCTTATACCACTTTATTGGTATATGGTTTGGTACGCCCCTAGGGCTCAAACGTGTATTTGTGCTATTACTGTTGATAACTGACTTGTAACTTATGTACTTCGAACTCTAGCCTCATAAAGAGACTAGAGGGGTGTGTTTAAGACTAAATACATATATTTTATATATATACCTGGTGTGGTCCTCTTTCATTTGGTCACTCAAGAGATTATAGACTGGTAAAACAAGCTGCTTTACATTCCTTCAAGACTTAGCCTGAAGGCTGCTCTCCATAGCTACCACTAGGATAGCTTTGAATAAAGGTTGTCTTTAACCTATCTCCAATAAGGGGTTGTTTGGACTGGTGCAAGGTGCCCACTATAATTAGTGGACAGCATATACCAGGCCAACTTCTCACAAATAGCATGTCACTGGAGCATATATCAGTACCTGTTGGATGGGGCAGACTTTGATTGCAAAATAACATTAACAGTTGCTCAAAGCATGGAAGCCCTGGTGTAGGGGCTCACAACTCAAAGTAGACCTGTTGCCACTGATCCAGCGCTAACAATAAAAATTCTTCTCCTATATGCTTCGGTCATCCAGGTGCAACTATTCCACACACTATATCCATATGACGGTGGGGCCCATAACACCGCATATACATTCACTTACTCATTTATTCCCTGGATTTCCTCCGTCCTTAACCTAGGAGAAAACGATTCGCTGGAAGGAGGCGGGATACCTCTTTTTAACACGACATAATGTTTCTCATTGCTTTTAAGGTATTCCGCTCATTGGTCGATGGACCAACTAGTAGGAATCAGTTGATGGTGATTAAGACCAGCTCAATCACAATAAACTCTTTAACATTTTACCTTAATTATTGAGCTAAAGAATCCCTGAGTCATTTGTTTAAAGAATAATAAAGTTTATATAAAGTTTCGAAGCAAGAAATAAGTTTAAGCTTATTATTCAGATCATTACATTTATCATCATTATAAGAATAAATTGAAATTGCAATGCATACCTATTAGACGGAAAAATAAGGTTGTTACAGCAAGAACTCCAAAAGATCAATCTATCTGTCTTGGAAAATCTAATAGCTCTAAAGGAAAAATCTATCAGGAGTAAAAAAGTTCTCCAAAAGCAGCATCTTATACTCAACTAGAAATATAAAATAGCAGCAGCAGCCTCAGCTCGTCAGCATCAGCAACCGCAACTTCACCCATCTACAGCCTCTCCGTCAACAGCAACTAACTTCTCCAGCATCTCACCCCTCCCCACCAAGAGTAGGTCTTCTTATACCCTAATTCTAGCTTACTGAATAAAAATGTTGCATCTCTATGGCGTGATTCTCTCTCATTGGTTCATTCAAGTCCATATACATTTTAATCAAACTTCCTTGTCTTAACCAGTTCTTTGTGGAATGTCAATGCTTGCATCGTTTCTCACAGTTCATGACATTGCTCATCCGTTTCGATCAGTCCAATTTGTATCTTTTTCTGATACTTTTTAGATTCAACAGTTCCGTCCATTTATTCAGTTTGACTTCTCACGCTTCTTGCTGATCATCTTGGCACACATTTGCTCAAAAAGGTCACAATAGCCTTGACCATACTTCCATCTTAGGCTCTCAGCACGAACACGTGGTCATTCTTTTTCAGAGCCTTTCTCCTCTACCACATTCTTGCTCATGCGTACTCTAGCAAATGGCGGCCATTTTATATCGCTGCTCAACAGGCCTAAGCGCACTATTTTCAAAGATAAACAAAATATTGTTAAAATAAAGAATATAAACCCTTTCGTTTCCCTCCCGTCTTTCTACGTACCCCAATTAGGTATTACCTAGCAAAAAAGCAACATATAAAGCCGTCCCTTACTTCCCATCGCTTTATTTTGCCACCACACGTTTTATTTTCAAAGCACAAATCATGCGTTTATTATTTTATTAGTACGCAAATATTACGTTTATGTTAGACACGTCAACAATTATAAGTTGATTAATTTGCACACAAAAATAGCGTGTTACCTTTAACCCTTTACATGTAACATACATTGTTGGTTATTTACTTAAACGAACATGTTTATTAATTATTTTACGAAAATTATTAGGAGGTTAACATTTTTCATTTATCCTGCTCCATCAACTCCCCCTTTGGTGATTTTTAATATCACCACAAAACCCAAGTTATACAATTTTCTCAGACAGCATATATCTTTTATCCGTTTGCTTTTGTTAGTTTACACAACTGTATCCCTTTCAACTTGTCTCTTCGTTTTCTTGTACAGGTTCTCTTTTATCTCTTCTAGCTCTATTTCACCCATTTCTCTCTCTCTCTCTCCTTGTTTATCATGTTTTCTTTTTCTATTTTATTCTGTTTTCTTCTTTTCTTTATACATGTAATTACAAGCTTCAGCACTAAAATTATTATTATTATCATGGTTGCTATTATTATAACTTTCCCTATTATTAATCCACTCATTCTTGTTAACCAATTTATTACTGAAGAAAACCCTTTACCAAGTTTTCCCAATGCACTTTCAACCTCCAGTGGAACAAGTTCTTTGTGCAAACTTGTAATATTGGTTATATACTTTTGTATATTTTCACTTTTATCTGGAATGTAAGTGCAACAATGTTGGACTTTCAGCATTCCACAAACTCCACCCTCTTTTGCCAAAAGAATGTCAAGGGCAAGTCGATTTTGCATCACCATAGCTCTCATGGCAACCATCTCGGTATTTACCATCAAGAACCCTCCAGCAGTATCTGTAGATAAACGATCTACCCCTGTGGATAATTTCCGAATTTTAAATGCATTCAAAGATATTCCCACTGTTGGTATCAATGCACCAAAAATATCACCTACTATTTCTGAAAAACTTTCCCTTTTTCTACGTGTAAAGATATTTATCATTTTGTGTGTTCCTTTTTCTTTTCTATCCATATGAAAAATCTTTGGAAAGACCAGGCCTAAATAACATGACCCATACCAATGGTCCGGCAACCTGTAATAAGCCCTATTACCGCAAACATAATAGATCCCTGGAAATATTGGATCTTTTCCCCCTTTGAATCCCCATCCACCTAAAATTTGATAATTGTCATGGCAAATACTGGAACCCACAAAATAATTGTCATATCTTGTTTTATTTCTTCTAATGCGCAACCTTCCCTGTTGGGGCCAATCCAGAGTCATAGCTGCATTTGTCTTTTTCTTGTCATGATTGTCTTCCTGAAACGCCCAAAGAGGTGTTTTTGTCTCTTCTATCACTTTTCTTTGAAATTTCACTCTTCTTTCTTCAACCATCTCTAAAAATACTTTTTCTTCCTTCTTTAACTCACAGGTAAGGTTGTTTTTAACTATATTCTCTAATGTTAAAATCTTATCTTCTATAAAATATTCACCAAACGTTTTTCCCTCTTTTATTTTGTTTAGCTCGGGAACTACAGAAACTTTCGCAAACATCTTATCTATGTCAGTGTAATAATATTCTAATCTACCTGTTTTATAAAATAAACTTGCTAAAACACTACATGTTCTTCCATACGTCAAAGGAAGGTGATGATAAGTCACACCCTCTGCTACAGACGCAGGCAATTGCATACAAACATAGCAATCTCTTACATCCATTGTTTCTACATACTCATATAATAATTTAGTAAAAACATTCTTTGAAAAATCTGTTATTGATTTATCTTTATGTAACTCTGCACTACTTTTTAATATAACTGGTTCTTGAGTGTTAGCTCCTTTTTCTTTCTCTGTTTTATTAGACGTTTCTCCTACAGCTAAACTAATTGGAATAGTGATTGCTAAAACCACCCATACTGTCATTAATAATCCTGTACAAAAGAAGCACATCTTACACCATCTTCTTAAAAACTCACATTTACATTTTCTATCTCTAGTATCCTTCATTTTGTTTTATAACCTTATTTATTTATTTTTCAGAAAATTGTGTCACTACACCTCAGAAATGACTTATTAGCCACTCTGCACTCCAATGTTTTTGTTTTTGCTTGGTACTTTCTTTTAATTCTTTTCAGAATTCTTTCTTTGTCAAATCCAGTATTTTGTCAAATCCGGTATAAATTCGTCAGATCCAGTGTTTTGTCAAGTCCGGTAGAAATTCTTTAAATTTCTTCAAGTTTGTTGCACCTCACCTTCACCCATTAGGTTTCTTTGTTCTGGGTTCTCGTGAGTGTTCTTTTCTTCTTTGATATCAGTCAAAGCAAGATACAACCATTCAGGTGATCTATACTTCGGATTTACCTTCTTTACTCTTTTCGATTTTCTGCAAGTGTTTTCCACCTTGTTTTTCTTGCTCTTTCTGACTTGTTATTTCATTCACTTGTTCAGCACTTTTTCCATCTAACCTTATGATCCTGTATCTTAATTTTCTTACTTCGTTGGGCCAATTGTCTCCTTTTCTTGGCCTTTTTGCCTCACTTCCTTTTTTCTCTCTTTCTGTTTTCCAATTCCTTTTTCTTGACTCTAGTTTTTGGTTTCTTTCTTCTCCACTTTCTTCGGACTCTGTTTCAATTTTTTCTTTATTGTCTCTTATTTTGAATCTTATAATTTCATCTTCTTCCTCTACTTGTGGTTCTTTTCTTATCTTCCTTCGTTCACCTATTTCTGTCCCTCCTCGAGGTTCTTCCGAATTTGTGTCAATCTCTCTATCTGCTTCTAAATTTCCCTGTTCTTTTGTTTGGCTATCTGTCCCTATTGCTCCTCTGGGATCTTCCGATTTTTCTAGCTTTCTGTTTGAAACTCTCCCTTCTTCATCTATTAATATTATCTCCGAAGGATTTTTACCACAACTTGTACTTGGTTGCTCACTGTTACTATCTTCTTGCTCAGTTTCTTCTCTTATGCTTTCAAATTTCCAATTTCTTTTCAGAATTTCTTCATAATCCGAATGATCTGTATCAGATTCTGAACTGGTATCTGATATTTCCAGATGTCGACTTCAAGTTCTGGAACTTCAGCTATTTCCTCTACTTCTTCTGCGTTGCACTTGTAGTTGGGTCTTCCAGATGTCGACTTACAGGTCGATCTTCAGATTCTGGCACCCTGTTTGTTTCTTCTTCTGCTTCTGATGCTGAACTGTTATCCAATACGTCCAGATGTCGACTCACATGTCGATCTTCAGGTTCTGGAACTCTGATAGTGTGACTGGCATGCACCCAGTGTTTCACTTCTGCACATTTGACTGCAGTGGTTGTCACCAGGATCACTTGTCGTGGTTCGTCCCAGCGAGGAACCAAACAGTTTCTTCTCCTGTGGACTTTTATGCGGACCCAATCTCCTGGATTCAAGTCATGAGCTGGTTTTCTTTCAAGAGTGGTCGCATCCGGTCCAACCTGATGAAACACAGAACGCACCACATCAGCCAATCCTTTGCAATAATCCAGCACCAGATCATCAGTTATAGTCAGTAGTTTGTTGACAGGTACATGTGCTTGTCTCATTGCTCGTCCCATAATTATCTCATGGGGACTGAGTCCAGTTTTCCTTTCCGGAATACTTCTTATTGTCATTAAAACAAATGGCAAGGCATCTGGCCATTTGAGTCCTGTAGCTTGACACATTTTTCCTAACCTGTTCTTAATTGTTCCATTCACTTGCTCTACTATTCCAGAAGCCTCTGGTCTGTATGCACAATGCAGTTTCTGTTTAATACTAAGTGCTTCACAAATCAGTTTAACTAATTCATTTTGGAAATGTGTTCCTCTATCTGTTTCAATCGTGACTGGAAAACCATACCTCGGAATGAATTCTTGCAGCATAAGTTTTGCTACTGTGATTCCATCATTCCTTCTGGTTGGGTATGCTTCCACCCAACGGGAAAACAAACAGACGACTACAAGGACATATCTTAGTCTGTTGCTCTGGGGCATTTCGATAAAATCCATTTGCATTCTAGTGAACGGACCTCCTTCTCGTCCTATTGTTCCTAGACTCACTACTGTCTTTCTTCCTGGATTTAACTGTTGACAAATAAGACATCTTTGACAAAGACTCTCAGCTATGGCTCTAAATTTTGGATTATACCATGTTTGTCTAAAAAGTCTGATCATTGAATCTCTCCCAATATGTGCTTGTCCATGGTACATCCGTGCCATGTCAGAAATCATGCTATCAGGCATATCTGGTCTTTCATCTCTGTAAACCCAAACATCATTTTCCTCATGTTTTCTACATCCTGCTTTTATCCATGTATCTTTTTCCTCATCATCTGCTGCTTCCTGTAACTGTCTCACCTCATCCCATGTCTCAACAGGGTTAGTAAAAAGCAAAGGACAAGAAATATGCTCTCTTTCTCGGCTTTTGTTTAAAGAAACCACATTCTTTGCACAGTACTGTGCAATCTCGTCAGCATATTTATTACCGACAGTTATGTAGTCTTCCCCATTTTTATGTGCATTGCACTTCACAACAGCAATCTGTTTAGGCAGCTGTATCGCCTCAAGCAACTTTTTCACAAAATCTCCATTTCTAATTGGCGTTCCTGCAGACGTCAAGAAACCTCTTTGTGACCAAATCTGACCAAAATCATGCACCACCCCAAAGCCGTACTGGCTATCTGTCACAATCGTAACCCGTACATTTCTTCCCAACTTGCATGCTTGAATCAGAGCCACTAGTTCTGCGACTTGTGCAGACCGTATCCCTTTCAGACAAGATGCTTCCATTACAGTTGCTACTGTGCAAACTGCATATGCTGCACTTAGAACTCCATCATTCGTTCTCAAACATGAGCCATCCACAAACAGAATATAATCTGATTCCTTTAAGGGCTCATCTCGTATGTCTGATCTCGGTTTTGTACAATATTCAAGCACATTCAGACAATCGTGATCTACTTCATCCATTTCAATCACACTCTCTTCATCTGGCAATGATGTCGAAGGATTCACATTCATACATCTGTCAATGGTCACATTATCTGCACTTAAAATTACTTTTTCATACCTAGTCAGCCGACTATGTGTCATGTATTGTGTTTTCGTTCTTGTCAAGAGAATTTCCACAGAATGGGGAACATATACTCTCAGTGGATATCCCATCACTATGCCTTCACTCTGTTCCAGACTCACACAAGTAGCAGCAACTGCTTTCAAACATCCAGGCAACGCTTTCACTACAGGGTCTAAAACAGCTGAAAAATATGCAATGGATCTTTTCATAGTTCCATGTCTCTGTACCAAGACTGAAAATGCACATCCATCTCTTTCACTGCAATACAACTCAAAATCTTTCTCATAGTCAGGCATTCCCAGTGCTGGAGCTTCACACAATTTCTTTTTCAGCTCTCTGAATGCTTTCATTTCCTCATCATTCATTTCAAAAGGATCTTTAACATCCTTCTTTGTCAGTTTTTGCAACGGTTTAGCAATCAGCGAAAAACCGCTTATCCATTGTCGACAATATCCAACCATTCCCAGAAACATTCTTACCTCTCTTTGCGTCATTGGAGCTCTCATTCCTTGAATCATTTTTATTCTTTCAGTCGTTACCTTTCGCACTCCTTTCTCAATTTTATGCCCTAAATATTGGACTTCTTGTTGACAAAACTGCAATTTTGATGGGGACACTTTATGTCCTCTTTTTGCTAAATGATTCAGCAAAGCAATTGTATCATTGACACATGCTTCCTTCGTTTTTGATGCCACCAGTAGGTCATCATTATACTGAACCATCACTGACTTTTCTGGCATTTTTAAATCTTCCAAGGATTTCTTTAAAATCTGATTAAAGATCGAGGGGCTTTCTGTGTACCCTTGAGGAATTCGGCACCATGCCAAAATACGCTCTCCAAACCTGAACGCAAATAATGGCTGGCTATCTGGATGCAATGGAATAGAGAAAAATGCATGACATAAATCAATTACTGTGTACCATTCTGCTTCACGTGGAATCTGGTATAGAATCACAGCAGGGTTCGGTACTATTGGGCAACAAGGCACTACAATTTTGTTTACCTTCCTCAAATCCTGTACAATTCTATATGTTCCGTTTGACTTTTTCAGTCCCATTATTGGCGAATTACATGGACTGCTCATGATTTCTTTTAGAATCCCTTGTTCAACCATTTTATTTATTACAGGCGTTATTCCTTCAATTATTTCTGGTGTCAATTTATACTGGGGCGTATTTGGGTAACTCGTTCCCTCTTTTACTGTTATTTTAACGGGATCTACTTCTTTCATTAATCCTATATCTTCTCCTGTAAAGTCCCACACTTCTTCTTTCACTGTCTTTTTCAATTCAATTGGGATTTTCTCTGCATCAAATACAGGAAACAAATCATTTACTTCTGGTTCTAAATTTACCATTGTCATTTTATACAGTACATCTTCATCTGGGGTCTGAAATGCAATTCCATCTGGAGTACAATAGATAGTGCAATTCATTTTGCACAATAGATCGCGTCCTAATAGGTTCACGGGACTACAATCGCATACCACAAATTGGTGCATTTCACTAAATGGACCAATCTTTACCTCCACTAATTAGTAAGAGGCGTCTTTATTTGCTGATTCGAAACTCCAACTTCTTGGATATGTTCACCTGAGAGAGGAAGGTTTGGAATTTCCACTGACCTAACAGTAGAACGGGTAGCTCCAGTGTCCACAAGGAATGTTACATTTGCACCATTCACTTCTCCATCCACAAATGGACCAGACTGATCTACCTCTAGAGTTGCGCCAAGCACGCACTCTTCCCCCTCTCCTAGGCACCGTCAGAAGCTTTCATCCGTTTCATCCTCATCCTGTCGTAACCAATATTGAGAAATGGCAGCTGCACGCGGCAACTGTGTTACCTGTTCTCCTCCGTAGAATCCTGTTTCTGCATGGTATTTCTGTTGGTTAACACTCTTGGGAAGTGGTGGTTGTGGCACCTGACTTTGTTGAGTAACTACCTCACTCTGCACCTGTGAATTTAATGATTGATTTTCCACATTAAGTTTTGGAGGAAATTTACACTCGTTTCTCCAATGCCCTAGCTTTCCGCAGTTGTGGCATGGCCACTTTTTCTTTGCCTCATCTATGCTCATTTGTCCTTTTCCTTTACCTATATTTGGTCGAGATCTAGCCTGTCCTGCTTCATTACCGGTATTACTCAATTGAGCTTCTTGTTTCTCTGCAACTTTCACCTGTGCCCACATGGCTTTTTCTTTCAATTTACGCTGTCTACTCTCAATATCATCACTGCAATACTTAGCATATCTCAAAACTTCGTCGACTGTGCTATTCTGCCAACAAATCATATGCTGTTTAATCATCTCACTTATCTCTGGTTTCAACCCATAAACAAACCTATATACAAAATGACTCATATCCTTCTCATTTAGCGTCTCATAACCACTATACTGTTTGAAAACTAACAATAGCCTCTCGTAGTAAGCATGCACTGATTCTTTACTTTCCTGCGTTGTTCTGTCTATTTTTACCCAATCTGTTTCTTTAGGTGGAATCTTATTCTTCAAAAAGGCAATTACTTGATCATACTTTCTCATCACTTCTGGTCCTGGCGCTCCTGTTTTAGCATCCCTTGGATATTCTACAGTTGGCCAATCAATAGTAATCTTACATTCTGTCCACAAATCAGCTGGCACTACTATATCAAACAATCCATTCAAGTCTATCCACAACACCTTTGAAACTTTCACAAATCTCTCCACTTGTCTGTACCATTCTACTGGCTTTTCTCTCAACTTTGGGAAGTCATTTGTAAATGACAGTATATCCTGTCTAGTCCATGGAACATGCACATAACTTCCTCCTGGAGTTTCTCTCATCGGGTACTCCTTACAACTGGTTCCTTATCTGTCACTGCAAAAGCCAAAGATGCTTTATCTGTTACTTTCTCACTCCTTTTCGTCCATCTATTTCTCCATCTATCCACATCACCCCATTTTCTCAGTAAAACAATTAACTCTTTTATTTGGGTCAATCTTCCTGATGTATTCAGATTCTCTATATCTTTCTCACAAAAATCTACTCTGTATGGTTTCTGCAACGTTCTCACTTTTGCAAATTCTACTCCTAGTTCACTTGCTGTCTCTTCTAATTTGTCATGTAAATTCCTAGCTCTCCATGTAAGACTTTTGCACAAAAACATAATCTCATCATCCTGATAATTTTTTTATTTTTCTGTACCAATCGTTCCTAAAATCAATTCTTCCATGTCTATTTTTAACCTAATTACATCTAATGGTTTTACTTCTGTTTCTTTTGTTTTTAGCGTTTTCATCTATTCATTTAACTCATCTGGAGTCGGACCTACAGGCGTACTATTTAATTCTATCCAATTGTTACTTCTTTCTGGTGTCCCTGATGCAGACTCCGTTACCATAGGTATTCTCCTGAACTCATTCTCGTTTATCGTCAAATTAGTAGGTGGGCTTGGTCTATAGGTACTAACCAAATGGTGTGCACCTTCATTGTTCAGTTCCATCCCTTCTCTTTTTCTTTGCAAATGTGAATTCATGGGAATCACTAAAGAACGTTCATCAATTTTCTGATTCTCAAAAATTGGCATTACTGGACCTATCGTCACTGGTACAGTTACAGCTTCCATATTTTTTGTCAATGCTCTTATTTTCTCTGTCAATTCTCTTGTGGTTTTTGCTAATTCAGTTGCATTGTCACTTTCTATCTCTTCATTTTGTGAAGTTTTTAATTGATCTTGTGACCTATTTATCTCATCTCTTCGTTCGGGATTTTTATTCCTCCCAGTTTCCATTGGCGGTGCATTAGGTGTCACCACCGCAGAAGTCTGTTGGTATGGAGGTGGGTTTCAGTTTAAAATATCTTCCAGCAATTCGTCATCCGTTTCACTACCACCATACCCATACTTTTCTATAACTACATGTTTCTTTTTCTCTGTACACTTTCTCTTTGCTTCTTCCTCTACTGTAAAAGCTGGAAACAAACCTCCTGTCATATTAGCACATCTCCAACGCTTTATTCTGTCCTCATGATTTACTCCCCATAACCTTCCAGGCACAAACTCATGATTCTTTAATCCTCTGAATCTCTCTCGTTCATACATTTCATCTTCCCATTCAGTTAAAGCTTCAAACTGTGTCGGTCTAGGTCTAGGTTCTAACATTGCCATCTTCTCTCTCAAATTCCGTAGTACAGCTACATTAAATGAACCATTCTCAGGGAAAGCCAATGCTCCATCATTCTTGGTATATTTTGTCCAATTTTCTAACCATATGCATGTATGATATCCATATTTCAGCATCATGTGCGAAGCTGGTGATTTCGGCGGAGGAATTACTTGTCCCTCTCTAGTCACTACCTTTTTGTCTTTCTTAAAGAAGTTCTTAACTTTCGACATCCACGACGTTTTCTCTCTACCATATTCATAATACGACATGATTCACAATCGCTTTCTCTCCTCAAACTATCCGTAATTCAACACTGTTCTCTATGCGTTATTCCAACCAATACTAGCGCGACTCACACCAACACTCCAATCACAGCAGTTTCTGTCTACAGCGCACTGTCCAATCCCAGCGCGGCTTTTCTCTACGTCAGCTCTGCTCCTGTTTCTGTATGACTAGCGCACTGTCCAATCCCAGCGCGGCTTTTGTCTACGTCAGTTCTGCTCTTGACCCCTTCCTTTACAAAATTTATCGGCAATTTCTTTTTCAACAATTCTTTGTTAGTTACAACATTTAAAACACATTTCCATTGTCTGATTCGCTAAACCAAAGAGATAGCTTTGTCCATTTACACAAGAACTCTGTATTTTCCAGTAGGCAGCGCTTACCTCTACCCTACCACAGAATTTTCTGTTTCGCCGATAAAGTAGCACTTCCCTCTACCTTACCCTTCTTTCAAGCAAGCGGTAAACCCGTTTCTCTGGGGATAAAACACATGTGGAGACTATACTGCTCCTGAGAATTAAGGCCAGAGTTTCACAAGGAAACCGATCACTATTTCACTTACACACCTTTTATGCGGAGAATGTCCCTATCATAACACAACCTGTGTTATCACCAATATGAACTCAGACAATGCACTATTCCATGTGACTTCTCTTGCCACACGTGTTCCACTTCCTACTTCCCGGAAGCGTGAAAACTTACATATAACATAACTCGACTCAACATAAAGTGTTAGACATGAACTTATCAATAATCAATAATCACTAATCAATAATCAATAATCACCAAACTAATCTATAGTAACCATAACTCTGCTACCAAGAAATCTGATCCAGCGCTAACAATAAAAATTCTTCTCCTATATGCTTCGGTCATCCAGGTGCAACTATTCCTCCAACACACACACTATATCCATATGACGGTGGGGCCCATAACACCGCATATACATTCACTTACTCATTTATTCCCTGGATTTCCTCTGTCCTTAACCTAGGAGAAAACGATTCGCTGGAAGGAGACGGGATACCTCTTTTTAACACGACATAATGTTTCTCATTGCTTTTAAGGTATTCCGCTCATTGGTCGATGGACCAACTAGTAGGAATCAGTTGATGGTGATTAAGACCAGCTCAATCACAATAAACTCTTTAACATTTTAACTTAATTATTGAGCTAAAGAATCACTGAGTCATTTGTTTAAAGAATAATAAAGTTTATATAAAGTTTCGAAGCAAGAAATAAGTTTAAGCTTATTATTCAGATCATTACATTTATCATCATTATAAGAATAAATTGAAATTGCAATGCATACCTATTAGACGGAAAAATAAGGTTGTTACAGCAAGAACTCCAAAAGATCAATCTATCTGTCTTGGAAAATCTAATAGCTCTAAAGGAAAAATCAATCAGGAGTAAAAAAGTTCTCCAAAAGCAGCATCTTATACTCAACTAGAAATATAAAATAGCAGCAGCAGCCTCAGCTCGTCAGCATCAGCAACCGCAACTTCACCCATCTACAGCCTCTCCGTCAACAGCAACTAACTTCTCCAGCATCTCACCCCTCCCCACCAAGAGTAGGTCTTCTTGTACCCTAATTATAGCTTACTGAATAAAAATGTTGCATCTCTATGGCGTGATTCTCTCTCATTGGTTCATTCAAGTCCATATACATTTTAATCAAACTTCCTTGTCTTAACCAGTTCTTTGTGGAATGTCCATGCTTGCATCGTTTCCCACAGTTCATGACATTGCTCATCCGTTTCGATCATTCCAATTTGTATCTTTTTCTGATACTTTTTAGATTCAACAGTTCCGTCCATTTATTCAGTTTGACTTCTCACGCTTCTTGCTGATCATCTTGGCACACATTTGCTCAAAAAGGTCACAATAGCCTTGACCATACTTCCATCTTAGGCTCTCAGCACGAACACGTGGTCATTCTTTTTCACAGCCTTTCTCCTCTACCACACGGTTTCTTGCTCATGCGTACTCTAGCAAATGGCGGCCATTTTATATCGCTGCTCAACAGGCCTAAGCGCACTATTTTCAAAGATAAACAAAATATTGTTAAAATAAAGAATATAAACCCTTTCGTTTCCCTCCCGTCTTTCTACGTACCCCAATTAGGTATTACCTAGCAAAAAAGCAACATATAAAGCCGTCCCTTACTTCCCATCGCTTTATTTTGCCACCACACGTTTTATTTTCAAAGCACAAATCATGCGTTTATTATTTTATTAGTACGCAAATATTACGTTTATGTTAGACACGTCAACAATTATAAGTTGATTAATTTGCACACAAAAATAGCGTGTTACCTTTAACCCTTTACATGTAACATACATTGTTGGTTATTTACTTTAACGAACATGTTTATTAATTATTTTACGAAAATTATTAGGAGGTTAAAAATTTTCATTTATCCTGCTCCATCACCACCCAAGAATAACGGGTTTTGATCATTTGCTTGAAAAGGTGCAGCTGGAGTCCCATGGATGAATCGGGGATTTGATGCATACTAAATAACAAACTGGAAGGGGGCAGTGAGCTATGCTCTTTGAGATATTGATGTTGTAATGATATTGATTCATTTGGGAGGTGATACTTGGTGTGTTACTGCTTAGGGGAGCTCCTGTACTGTGTAATGGGTGCGAGAGCAATAACAAACTGGAATCAGTACGAGACTGAAAGTGTTGCACAGCCCCCACTTTCTCAATGAATTTTTTCTCAGTTGGAATGTGTACTCCTTGCAACAAGCAATGTTTTATGCAATCATGCTAACTGCGTCAGAAGTCTAGAATGCAGTGTTTGTCAAATGTCATCAGCTTGTCCTTGCGTTTCTTTTTATTGGTGTAAACACACGAGGCAGCACAATCCAACCAGGTGTTAGAACTGTGTGTGAGAATCATTTCCAGGTCCATTGTCCTCCCAGGCCGATCATTTGAACATGTGTGCGCCTCAATTGCTCAAGTGAATTGACTTTAACATAAGGAATTCACGTTGGCATTTAACCATTGTGAGGAATGCAAAAGCTCATGTTGCAGTTGGACTGTTACCTTTTCAAAGTGATGGTGTGTTTGAATGGTCATAAGGCAGCCATAGCTAGGCGGAGACTGTGCCATTTTGCTTGAAGTCCATGGTATATCTTAGTATTTCAGACATTACTTGGCGTGTTCAGTGGAGTTTGGTTACTTTTGGAGATTACTCTCTCCCTCTCCTAAGGCGGCACTTAAAATAAATGCTTCAGTTTTAGGGCTGGCTGGCCAGTCCTTTAGTTTTCAATTTTCTCCACTTATAGTTTTGCTTTAATTTCCATCCCTTTTCCTTAAGAGGATACAACTGCTCTCAAGGCACTTCTAACTGGTCACTTGCTTCTCAATTCTTCTGCATCCCACATGGCCACCTCTCTAACCCAGGAGACTATTTTGGAATGTTGTTGTCCAAAGTGTATCTTTGTTTTACCATTCCAAGATGGCCAACATGTTGGTTCTAAATTGGGCGGTCATGATGAACTAAGCACCATACCTCTGAAAGATGGACACTTGCTGCTGTATTTAGTTTCATTATTACAAGAATATATCCACCATGTTTAGATGGGAGCATGTTTTTCTTCCACTTCTATTCTTTTCATATGTTGCTGAGTGTATGTTATATTGCAGTGTGTCAGAGGGCGAATGCAAGAATGAGTCAGTGGTTGGGTAAATAAATGCATGAGTGCACAGATGAGTGACAGAGTGCACGTTAGATGACTTATTGAGCACCTAAACCCATCAACGACCCACACAACACTTTCATTCATAAGCCAGACCTGTTGGCATCGCCAGTGCTTGTTTGATACTTTCCCAGATGTGGCAAAACCAGCAGCGCTGGCTTTAAAGTGATAAAAACCATTTGGGCAAGCAGCATATTTAAACAGCATTTAATGCCTGGTTTTACAAAATTTGGTACGAAAAAGCCAAACCTATTGGCTTGTTAGTATATCCAGTTTAGAATGTACTTAGTTTCTGTGTCCCATGGTCATCATTATGTGGCTTGATTTAGGTTCTGCATTCTGTTTAATGCGGTCTATCAGCCACGTGTAACATATTCTATTTCCGCTGTGAGAATGACTGTTGGTCAAGTGTATTTAATTAAATGCAGATTTATTTTTTTATGAATGGAAATTTGTCATTAAAAGTAAAAAAAGAATCTGCATATTAAATGAAAGTTGAAACAATATCAATCTCCATTTCAGATGTTTTGATATTTTTATGTTTTTTGTTTCTTTAATTATAATCCTTTGCAAATATATTCACTAAACTAGTAATAGAAAAAGTGACTTCCAAGTTTCCAAAAACGAGTGCACCGAGCTTTTAAATTTAGCAAGACTGATTTGTGTGGGGAGGGGACTTGTGCGTTTTTATTTGCTAGTTCGATTCGGGGTTTTGAATGGGCACTTCTTCTCTTTCCTTGCATGCGAGCTTGTCTCAATTGCATCTCACCAGCAACATGCTACAGACATTCCTGACATTCCCAACGAAGGTATTTAACTCATAACTGTCAAAACAAGCATTGGCATAGCCAATAGGTCTCGCCTTTGAGACCTTATAAGTGTTTAGTTATCCAGCACAATATCCTTGGTGCAACAACATCAACTGTTGCATGGCTAAACACTTATAAGGTCATTTATATTGTAAATGACAATGCCTTTTATTTATGTTTTAAAAAAGAAAACAAAAATAAAAGGCATTGCTATTTGCAATGTTAATAGCTCAAACTCGCGTAAATGCGAGACCTATTGCATTGCAAATGCTTGTTTTTATTGAAGGTGCTGATAAAAACACATATACTAAAAACAATTGTAGCATCTACATTGAATGTTGATTTGCTGCTCTTATATGCACATAGCTAATATTGACAGCTGCAAAAAACTATCAGTCATGGTTGAAATTGAGTAGTCTCGCTACTCAAATGTTTCCAATTCTCAAGTTAATAGAGAAAAACAAACATCACCGAGCTGGAGAGCCTTAAAAACCGGGCCCCACTTATCATGTGCATGTTTAAATTCTAATGAGGAAATAATTGCATCGTCATCTCTTTTTCAGAAGATTTCACTTTTCTTGCAATTTCATATTCATGTAAAGCTAACGCAAAGGATTAGCAACAGTAAATGAGAAAAAAGCGGCTTTAATGGATTTCAAACATTATGTATTTTTAAAATAACCTAATGTGCCTTCTGTAGATAAGGCACATGAAATGTTCGTTTTAGAATAATGCTTAATTGCTTGCAGGCCTCAAGCAATGTTTAGTTACTTGTGGTGGTACTGTTATATATTTTTATCATGCCATAAGCATGAAACTGTTATTAGTCAGTACATGACCATGATCAATTGTAATCTTGTTGAAATGTGTATTTGGCCTACGGTGTAATTCTATGTGTCAGCTGCCAGCAGAAAGTTTCTTCTCTGCCACTTGAAATTAAGTTGGACATTACAGAGAATAGGCAATAGGAGGCAGTGTTTAGCACCAATGCAAAATGTGGAGCAAATTAACTTTGCACCTTTTCGCAGCTTGCATGGTGGGAAACGGAACAAACGATCTTTTCTCCAAACTAAGCATTACCCACAGGGACAAATGGAGCAAAGCAGCTCTTTATTTTAACCTGGTAATGAAAAGAGAAGTTTTCTCTGCTTTTTAAATCAGAAAGTTTGATGCAAAATAAGGTCATTCCCGGATCCTGTTTCCTGTGCTAAAACTTCGTAGAAAAGATCTATGCGCAATAGATTTGCCATATTTGCCATATATTAGCCAGGCAAACATATTTATTTACTTGTTTTATTGTTTTGTATCTTGCTAAGCATGGCGCCAAAGGTGTTGGAAGAGGGTACATTAATATTCGCTTATTATAATAACTGTGGAATAAAGAGAGCTATGTTTCTTAAAATGAAGAACATCAGCGGGTGAAAGCTTCTTGAACTCTTATGCAAAGTGAAGAAACCCTATCCCTAGAGGAAGTGGTTTGTGGTTCTATCGAAGTCTGCTTATGAGCCAAAGTGTTCTCTTAACATATTTTAATACATGGGATAAAGAATCTCCTGCAGCGCTTTATAAGGATTTGGCAAGTCACAAAAGAATTCCGTGACCATATGGGGGAACAGGGCTGAAGGCAAGTTCCTTTATAAGGTCACAGAACTGCAAGGTGACTTGCAACATCCTTAAAACGTTTGGCAGGGGGTATTTTATTCCTTATAATACAGGGCCACACCATCACCCTTCTCAAAAACAATTAAATCCTTGGTGTGTTGCGCTTCAATGTGAAATAGGATGTTTCAAACATGAAGAATAAAATTGGAATCTCTAGTGCAAAATTAGACACAACCAAAAGCACTTTTGTTGCAAAAGATATCAGTATCCGTTTAATGCAAGTCAGATTTAAAAAAAATGCTGCAGCTCAAAATGTGTAGAAGCATGCAGGAAGATTCTATGTTTCCTATAATTACCTAAAGCATGGAAAAAAATAAACTTTGTCATAAATACCTCTTTCTGCTTATCACTGTTCATCGGGGGAAATAGAGAAGAAGGAAGAACCAAGTTTTATTTTTGTTTTAAAAACTGAAGATTTAATTATGTTCTGTGGCCTGCCTTTCACTTTATCTGCTAGCTCTAGCAGAAGGCACTATGACATCCGTACCTACTGCAATAAGTTATTACAGTTGAGCGACTATTCCAGGCTACTAGGTGCATCACGAGTCACCTTTAATAAAGGAATTAGAGATGGGCTTTTACACAGGGACTGCAGAACCCTATTGTTAGACCTAGCACCATTGGCGTGAGTCTCCCATTTTTTCACTGATTGCCTCCTCTGTTTTTGATATGTGTTGCTGGTTTTGATGCTTTGGGCACAGTGCCACTGCTATTCAGTGCCACAGTGCAAGTGCTTGCTCCCTATTGTAAATTGATGTATGGATTAGTGACTGAATGATTGGATTATTTGATTTACTTGTCAGACCCTAGTATAGTGCACCATGGGTGCCCATGGCATGTAAATCAAATGCTGCTGGTGGGCTTGCAGCACTGGTTGTGCCACCCACAGAAGCAGCTTGTAAAGTGTAGCTCAGGCCTGCCATTGCAGAGCCTGTGTGCAGTCTGGGACTGCCATGCCGACTTGGCAAGTGCACCCACTTGCCAGTCCCTAAACCTTCCCTTTTCTACATATCAGTCACCCCTAAGGTAGGCCCAAGGGCAGGGTGCATTGTATGTAAAAGGTAGGACATGCCCTGATGTGTGTAGCATGTCCTGATAGTGAATTACAGCCAATTTCGTTTTTCACTATTGCAAGGCTACCTGTCCCCATAGGCCAGAATGGGCAGCTTGATTATAACATCTTATAATCCTAATTGACCCAGGGAACATGGTAGAAATTCTAATTTAGTATGCCTGAACTCAGAATGATAAAATACATCTTTTAGTGAAGTTGGTTTTAACATTCTGTGTTTGAAAATACTACTTTTAGAAAGTAGGTATTTTCTTGCCTAACCATCCAGTCTGCCTCTGCTAGCTTGTGTATTGTATGTCTGGTTTTGTGAGTGACAGGGGCTGGGGGACTCCAGGAGACAGGGTGAGTCAGCACTAGGCTGAATAGACCTATCTGCATGAGGAGTGGTGGGAGGAGTAGCACCTGGGCCTGAACAGGGCTGTGCCTGCCTTCCACAATGCTGGCTCCACCTCCTGTGGTGTGTCTGATGACCCTGGCCCACACTGACAAAGGAAGAAGTTGTGCCCTGGCAGAATGCACCCAGAACTGGGTTGGACTAGGTACAGACACTCTCTGACTCCAGAGACAAAGGATTTATGGGTACAAAAAGAGGGACCCAGACCCCAGATCTTTAGATCACTTCTGGGAACACAAGACGAACCTTTGCCAAGGAGAAGAACCAAGGAAGCTGGAGGAGTTTGGACTGCCCCTCTGCCAGTGTGCTGTTTGCTGGGTTGGCCTGCAGTGGTCTTCATTGCCAAGGAAAGGAGAAGGAACTTTCAAAGAACTTTCATCATCTTGCAGAATATTTCTCCAAGGGCTTGAACTAGAGCTTTCCTCCTGCTGAAGTCTCAGGGCTACAAGACTTCACCACCAGCTCCCTCCTGAATTCCCTTGCTGGGGATTCTGTCTGCAGAAGCCTGCGTGTCGCTGGGAGCTGGAAGCGCGACTCAACGAGAAGAAGCATGTCGCTGTCGCAGCTGTTGCCGTCGCATCGCCGGAGAAGCGTGTCGCCACGCAGAGGCCGGCGCCGCATCACCAGAGAAGCGTGTCTTCGTCGCAGCTGCCTGCCGTCGCATCACCAGAGAAGCGTGTCTTCGTCGCAACTGCCTGCCGTCGCATCACCGGGGAAGCGTGTCGCCACCGCAAGGGTTGCCGTCGCATCACCGGAGAAGCGTGTCACCGTCGCAGCTGCCGGAGAGGCGTGTCGCAGGGCCTGTCACGGCTCCAAAGGTACAGAGTTCGCCGCGCGGCCGTCGGGCGTGCACGCATCATCTTCACGTCGTCGCATCGCATCATGGGCGCACTCTCATCGCATCACGCCGGATCGTCGCACCGCATCGAGGCGCCTGCTTGCCGCATCGCCCTCCCTGCGGACCCTTTCTTTGTTTTGTGTTACGCATCCAAGGTACTTTTGTGAGAAACGTGTCGCATTTATCATCATCTTGAACTAAGTTACTTCTACCATCTTTAAGTCTATTTTCAGTACAGTATTGTGGATTTTTGTCGTTTGTGGTCTTGTGTTAAGTCTATATAAAGAATACTTATTTTTATAAAACCTGTGTGGTGTCCATCTGTAGTGTTTTCACTGTATTACTGTATGTGTTCACAAATGCTTAACACACTGCCTCTGAGATAAGCCTGTCTGCTCGTGCCAAGCTACCAAGGGGGTGAGCAGGGGTTATCCAGTAGTGTAATCCCCCCTTTCCCTGACTAGAAGCAAGGGTCCCTATTTGGTCAAAGGTGTATACCATTGCCAACTAGAGACCCCCAGTTCTAACATTGGTGGTCAGCGGTGAGGATTCTGGACTTGCATTTGTGACTCATATACAGTGATTGGTGTACACTACTAGTGAGTGCAGACAAAACGCAACCACATACTTTTTTGGTAGAATTTTTTTTCTCCTTGGACTGTTATTTTTTCTGAGAATTGCCAATTCTTACTACCATGAGCCGACCAGCATCTGTTGCATCTATGAATCTAGATTTTGAGGAAGAGTGGTTGGAAACCTACAATGTGAAACAGCTGAAGCGCTTTTGCAAAAAATTTAAAGTTGCTACCCAAAGCATTGCCAAAAAGGATGAATACCAAAAGGCACTGAGGGCCTGGGTGGAAGCAAGAAATACCCCTGAACTGGTGGTGGAGCCAGTTGGGGATGCAGAGGGGCAGCTGAATATACCATTGATTCCAGCCAGGGAACGGGCACCGTCCCCGCCTGGCAGTAGCGTCTCTTCCAAAGGCCCGTCCCCAGGAGAGCTGGAAGACAGGGAAAGAGACAGGGTGCACAAGCTGGAGATGGCCAGGCTCAAAATGGAGGGTCAGAGGGACCTAGAGAAAAGCAGGTTGTCCTTGGAGAGAGAGAGAATGAGGATGGAACATGAGAGAATGTTGAGGGAGTTAGAGCTCAAAGCAAAAGGCTTAGAAATCAATCCCTCTGGTGGCAGCGCACCATCTGTGCCTGCAGAAAGCAGAGTCCATATCCCCAAGGATGTCATAAAGGAATTCCACAGACAGAAAGATATTGGGCAGTGGTTTTGCAGCCGATGAGATAGCAATGTTGGCCCACCGGGTCCCTGAGAAAGATTGGGGAGCGGGGTTGTGGGGCCGCTTTGTGAGTGAGGGGAGGGATACGTTGTTAGACCTACCCAGTGAGAATAGGATGTCTTATGCCCACATGAAGGAAGCCCTGATGACAAGGTATGGTTTGACCCCAGAACTCTATAGACAGAGGTTCAGGAATTGTAAGAAGCTGGAGGAAACTACCTGGGTGGAGTATCTGTCTTTCTTTTGCAGTGCTATGGATGGTTGGGTGAAGGGTAGCAAAGTGGATACTTTTGAAGCGCTCTATGATTTGTTTGCATGGGAGCACTTGTCTGCTAATTGTTTTCCAGAGCTACGCCAGCACCTTATTGATAGCAAGTTAACTAACCCTAGGAAGCTTGCTGAGGAGGCGGACCGCTGGGTCAGCACCCGGGTCCACAAGGGTCACGTGGGAGACTTCACCAAAGGTGGGCAGGGTCCCCAGCAGAAGAGTGGGGGGACAAGGGTAAACAGAGGGAGTTCCAGAAAGGGCCCCAAAGTAATTCCCAAGGGAACCAAGGGAAGGGTTCCCACCCTCCCCCTGAGAAAAAGCAAGAGGACCCGACAGGTAAACGTGTTCACAGGGGCCACTCTAAGTGCTATACGTGTGGTCAAATGGGCCAACGTTGGTATGATGCACAGTGTCCCATGAGGGATTCCAAAGCACCACCACGGGCACCTCCCCGTCAGATGGCGAGTGTAGCCCTGGGGGGGAGGAGATGGGTGCCCAAGGTGGGTGGGGTCCCGCAGAAATGTCCCTTGTCTCGCTAGGAGACTTTGAGATGGTCCCTGAGACCCAGCTGCCTGATAACACTAAGAAGTACAGGCAGTGGGTGACCATCAATGGCCATAGGGTGGAAGCTCTCAGAGACACTGGGGCTAGTGTGACAGCTGTCAATTGCCGGCTGGTGTCCAGAGAGCAGGTTATCCCCCATGCATTCTTCCCTGTAGTTGCCGCAGACAACTCGCAGAGCCAGTGTGAGGTGGCTCAAGTTCCCTTTGAGTGGGGGGGGTCTCAGGTACTCTTCAAGTAGATGTGAGGCCAGCCATGCCTGTTGATTGTCTGTTGGGCACTGATCTAGAGAGCTCCTCTTGGGCTAAGGTGGAGAGAAGGTCTCATCTGGAGATGTTGGGTCTGCCTGAGTGGGCGTGTGTAACCACTCGGTCTATGGCAGCCAGTAAGGGTGTTGAAGAGGTTCTGGAGCCTGAAAATATGGCCCAGACCCCTGCCTTAAAGAGAAGAGGTAGGGGGCGCGGGAAATCGGCTCCCATAGTTCCCACGGTCCAGGAGGAGGCAGACCTTGAGGGGGATGCCCTGGAACCTACAGGGGAACAAGTGGCCGAACTTGGGGACCTGCCTGAGCTGACCCATTGGCAGCAAGAAGGAGGCCCATCCAGGGAGGAATTTTGTGAGGAGCAGAAGAAGTGCCCTTCTCTTGTGGGTTTGTGGGAACAGGCCACAAACCAGGCAGCAGGTGATCAGTCTGGATCACACTGGATCTACTGGGAGAACGACCTCCTGTATAGCGAGCCTAAGGTTGCTGAGCCTGGGTCAGCCCGTGTGCTGGTGGTACCCCAGCGCTTCAGAGCCTTCCTACTGGGTTTCGCTCATGATGGGCCATAAGCTGGACATCTGGGGCAGGACAAGACCTTTGAAAGGCTTGCCACCCACTTTTATTGGCCCCAGATGCGCAAGAGTTCAGATACTCATTGTAGGACTTGTCAAACTTGCCAGTCAAGTGGGAAAAGTGGAAGGAAGCACAAGGCTCCTCTCCAACCTTTCCCTGTAGTCAGTACCCCCTTTGAACGGGTGGGCATTGACATTGTGGGGCCTCTGGACCCCAAGACAGCCATGGGCAACAGGTTTATCCTGGTCTTGGTGGACCATGCTACCCGGTACCCGGAAGCCATCCCGCTCAGGACAGTAATGGCCCCCGTGGTGGGACGTGCACTGATGGGGATTTTCTCCTGTGTGGGGTTCCCCAGAGAGGTGGTGTCAGACTGTGGTACAAACTTCATATCTAACTATATGAAGTCCCTGTGGCAGGAGTGCGGTGCTACCTATAAGTTCACCACTCCTTACCACCCTCAAGGTAATGGGCTGGTTGAGAGATTCAACCGGACACTTAAAGGCATGATCATGGGTCTTGAGGAACCTATGAGGCATAAGTGGGACGTCCTCTTGCCATGCCTGCTTTTTGCTTACCGTGAGGTGCCACAGAAGTCCTTAGGGTTCAGTCCCTTTGAACTACTGTATGGTCACCCGGTAAGAGGACCTTTGAGTCTGGTCAAGGAAGCCTGGGAGCAATCTCCCAGGAAACCTCCCCATGATGTATACAGTTACATGCTGGCCTTCAGGAACCAGACTAGGCGATTCAGACAACTCGCTCAGGCGAATCTGGAAGCCAGCCAGGAGGAAATGAAGCGGTGGTACGATCAGAATGCCACTCTGATTGAGCTTCAACCTGGGCAGAAAGTTTGGGTCATGGCCCCTGTAGAGCACTGTGTGCTCCAGGACAGGTAGACCGGACCATTTAAGGTGGTGGAGCGCAAGAGTGATGTCACCTACCTGGTGAACTTGCGGTCTCCTAGGAACCCTTTGCGGGTCCTGCATGTTAACCGCCTGAAGCCCCACTTAGAAAGGTCCGAAGTGGGCATGCTCCTACCGACAGATGATGGAATGGAGGAGGAGACCGAGCCTCTTCCTGACCTCCTGCCTGCAACAGAGCAAGATGTGTCAGTGGATGGTGTCAGCCTCTCTGCCACACTGACCCCTGAACAGCAGCAAGATTGTCGCCAATTGTTGGGACAATTCTCTGATTTGTTCTCCCTGGTTCCTGGTGTCACTGAGTGGTGCGTCCATGACGTGGATACTGGGGACAGTCCTCCTGTGAAGCACAAGGCTTACAGAGTGACTGACAGGGTCAGAGCTCACATCAAGGAGGAGGTCTCCAAGATGTTTGCATTAGGGGTGATTGAGTCCTCTCACAGCCCTTGGGCCAGCCCAGTGGTCTTGGTCCCAAAAGCTGCCGCGCCTGGTGCCACACCCGAACTCCGGTTCTGTGTGGACTACCGAGGACTCAATTCAGTCACCAGGACTGACGCGCACCCCATCCCCAGAGCTGATGAGCTCATTGATCGGTTGGGGGCTGCCCGGTACCTCAGCACGTTTGATTTAACTACTGGGTACTGGCAGATCGCCTTAACTGATGGGGCCAAAGAGAGGTCAGCATTCTCCACACCAGATGGGCACTACCAATTCCGGGTTATGCCCTTTGGGACGAAGAATGCCCCTGCCACCTTTCAGAGGTTGGTCAACCAGGAGTTGGCTGGACTGGAGGATTTCAGTGCCGCCTACCTGGATGACATTGCAGTGTTCAGCGCCAGTTGGGAAGAACATCTGCGCCACCTCTGGGAAGTGTTGATGGCACTGCGAAAGGCAGGCCTCACGATCAAGGCGAGTAAGTGCCAGATCGGGCAGGGTTCTGTGGTGTACCTGGGGCACCAGGAAGAGAGCGGCCAGGTGGCGCCCCTACAACCCAAGATTGATACCATCCTGGCATGGGAACCCCCCAAGACCCATACACAGGTGAGAGCCTTTTTAGGACTCACAGGTTACTACAGGAGGTTTGTCAAGGGGTATGGCAACATTGTTGCACCCTTGACTGAGCTGACTTGCAGGAAGCAGCCCAAGAAAGTGAACTGGACTGACACCTGTCAGAAGGCTTTTGATGCCCTGAAGACTGCCATGTGCACAGCACCCGTGCTTCAGGCGCCCAACTTCTCAAAGGAATTTATTGTCCAAACAGACGCTTCAGAGCATGGTGTAGGGGCTGTTCTATCACAGATTAATGAGGAGGACCTAGACCAACCTGTAGCCTTCATCAGTAGGAGGTTACTTCCACGGGAACAGAGGTGGAGTGCAATTGAGCGTGACGCATTTGCTGTGGTCTGGGCATTGAAGAAGTTGAGACCATACCTGTTTGGGACTCACTTCCGGGTTCAGACAGACCACAGGCCCCTCAGATGGTTGATGCAGATGAGGGGTGAGAATCCAAAGCTGTTGAGGTGGTCCATTTCCCTCCAGGGGATGGACTTCACGGTGGAACACCGCCCTGGTACAGAACACGCCAATGCTGATGGTCTGTCCAGATTTTTCCGCCTTAGTGAAGAGAACTCCCAAGGGGTTGGGTAGTCCTCCCCACATTTCAGCTGGAGGGGACACGTGTTAGACCTGGTACCATTGGCGTGAGTCTCCCTTCCATTTTTTCACTGATTGCCTTTTTGATATGCGTTGCTGGTTTAGATGCTTTGGGCACTGTGCCACTGCTATTCAGTGCCACAGTGCAAGTGCTCCCTATTGTAAATCGATGTATGGATTAGTGACTCCATGATTGGATTATTTGATTTACTTGTCAGACCCTAGTATAGTGCACCATGGGTGCCCAGGGCCTGTAAATCAAATGCTGCTGGTGGGCTTGCAGCACTGGTTGTGCCACCCACAGAAGCAGCTTGTAAAGTGTAGCTCAGGCCTGCCATTGCAGAGCCTGTGTGCAGTCTGGGACTGCCATGTCGACTTGGCAAGTGCACCCACTTGCCAGTCCCTAAACCTTCCCTTTTCAGCTAATTTCGTTTTTCACTATTGCAAGGCTACCTGTCCCCATAGACCAGAATGGGCAGCTTGATTATAACATCTGATAATCCTAACTGACCCAGGGAACATGGTAGAAATTCTAATTTAGTATGCCTGAACTCAGAATGATAAAATACATCTTTTAGTGAAGTTGGTTTTAACATTCTGTGTTTGAAAATACCACTTTTAGAAAGTAGGTATTTTCTTGCCTAACCATCCAGCCTGCCTCTGCTAGCTTGTGTATTGTATGTCTGGTTTTGTGAGTGACAGGGGCTGGGGGACTCCAGGAGACATGGTGAGTCAGCACTAGGCTGAATAGACCTGTCTGCATGAGGAGTGGTGGGAGGAGTAGCACCTGGGCCTGAATAGGGCTGTACCTGCCTTCCACAATGCTGGCTCCACCTCCTGTGGTGTGTCTGATGACCCTGGCCCACACTGACAAAGGAAAAAGTTGTGCCCTGGCAGAATGCACCCAGAACTGGTTTGGACTAGGTACAGACACTCTCTGACTCCAGAGACAAAGGATTTATGGGTATAAAAAGGGGGACCCAGACCCCAGAACTTTAGATCACTTCTGGGAACACAAGACAAACCTTTGCCAAGGAGAAGAACCAAGGAAGCTGCAGGAGTTTGGACTGCCCCTCTGCCAGTGTGCTCTTTGCTGGGTTGGCCTGCAGTGGTCTTCATTGCCAAAGAAAGGAGAAGGAACTTTCAAAGAACTTTCATCATCTTGCAGAATATTTCTCCAAGGGCTTGAACTAGAGCTTGCCTCCTGCTGAAGTCTCAGGGCTACAAGACTTCTCCAACTGCTCCCTCCTGAATTCCATTGCTGGGGATTCTGTCTGCAGAAGCCTGCGTGTCGCTGGGAGCTGGAAGCGCGACTCAACGAGAAGAAGCGTGTTGCTGTCGTAGCTGTTGCCGTCGCATCGCCGGAGAAGCGTGTCGCCGCTGCATAGGCCGCCGCCGCATCACCAGAGAAGCGTGTCTTTGTCGCAGCTGCCTGCCGTCGCATCACCGGAGAAGCGTGTCTTCGTCGCAACTGCCTACCGTCGCATCACCGGGGAAGCGTGTCGCCACCGCAAGGGTCGCCGTCGCATCACCGGAGAAGCGTGTCGCAGCTGCCTCCCATCGCATCACCGGAGAGGCGTGTCACAGGGCCTGTCACGGCTCCAAAGGTACAGAGTTCGCTGCGCGGCCGTCGGGCGTGCACGCATCATCTTCACGTCGTCGCATCGCATCAAGGGCGCACTCTCATCGCATCACACCAGATCGTTGCACCGCATCGAGGCGCCTGCTTGCCGCATCGCCCTCCCTGCGGACCCTTTCTTTGTTTTGCGTTACGCATCCAAGGTACTTTTGTGAGAAACGTGTCGCATTTATCATCATCTTGAACTAAGTTACTTCTACCATCTTTAAGTTTATTTTCAGTTCAGTATTGTGGATTTTTGTCGTTTGTGGTCTTGTATTAAGTCTATATAAAGAATACTTATTTGTATAAAACCTGTGTGGTGTCCATCTGTAGTGTTTTCACTGTATTACTGTATGTGTTCACAAATGCTTAACACACTGCCTCTGAGATAAGCCTGTCTGCTCGTGCCAAGCTACCAAGGGGGTGAGCAGGGGTTATCCAGCAGTGTAATCCCCCCTTTCCCTGACTAGAAGCAAGGGTCCCTATTTGGTCAAAGGTGTATACCATTGCCAACTAGAGACCCCCAGTTCTAACATCCATGTATTATCAATCAAACAATCGGGATTTGTAGAGTAATCACCCAAGAGGGTATCCAAGCGCTAAGATCCTGCTGCGATCAGTCAAAGAGTTAGGTCTCCAGTCCCCTTCTGAATTCCGTGAGAGGTTGCTGTTCGGAGGTGGAGGGGAAGATCATTCCAGGACTTGGAAGCGAGGTAGGAGAAGGAGCGTCCTCCGCTGTGGCTTCGATGGATGTGGGGAGTGTAAGCAAGGGAGGCAGAGTGCAGGTGTCTGGTGGGTTGGTGGTAGTTCTGGCGGTGGTTGAAACAATCTGGTCCTAGGTCATGGAGGGCCTTACAGGCATGTGTCAGCATCATGAATTGGCAACTCTTCTGGACGGGGAGCCAGTGGAGGTTCCTGAGGCTAGGGGTTGATGCAGGTCCTGTTTGGGAAGGCTGAGGATGAGTATGGCAATTGAGTTCTGTATAGTCTGGAGTCTCTTCAGGAGTTGGGTGGCGATTCCTGCTTGCTGTTGATGTTGTCGAGTTGACTGGTGACTAGGGCTTGGGTGACAGCTTTCCTGGTGTCAACAGGGAGCCACCTGAAGCCCTTTCGGAGCATGCGCAGGGTGTGGAAGCAGGTAGAGGAAACTGCATTGATCTGTTGATTCATGGAGACTTTGCTCTCCAGGATGATGCCATGTTGCATGCATGGTCTGTCAGTGTGGGTGTGAGTCCGAGTTCGGATGGGCCAACAGGTGTAATTCCACGGGGAGGTGTTGTTTACAAAGATCAGCACTTCAATCTTGCCCATTTTGAGCTTCAGGCAGTTGGTCTTCATCCATTCGGTGACACCTGTGATGCGGTTGTGGAAGTTGGTTCTGGTGGTGGAGGGGTCTTCTTAGAGTGAGGGGATGAGGTAGGTGTCAGGTGCGTAGAAGATGATGTTGAGGCCATGGGTTCTGACGATGTTGGCCAGGGGCATCATGTAGGTATTGAACAGGGTGGGGCTGAGGGTTGCCGCAGATGATTCTCTTGGGTTCTGACGTGAAGGGTGGTAGGCAGATTGTCTGGGTTCGTCCTGTGAGGAAATATGCAATCTATTTGTGGGCATCTCCCTGGATCCCGATGTGGCGAAGTTTCTTGATGAGGCTGTAATGGAACACGGTGTTGAATGCTGCTGAGAGGTTGAGGAGGATCAGGGCTGCTGTGTCTCCCCGAATATGACTCGTTACATCGCGAGCCATTACTCCGCATGCCATTACAACGCAGTAGTTACAACGACCGCGTTGTTACCACACAAAGCCATTACTACGCAAGTCGTTACATCGACTTGCAGTAGATGGCGCGCTGACATTAGAAATGTATAATTTACTATTCCAACTCCAGCCTACGTAACAGTAGGGAAGGTGTTGGAATAGTAAACTATACTCTTTCTAATGTTAGCACGCCATCCTCCGCAAGTCGATGTAATGATTTGCGTAGTAATGGCATTGCGTGGTTACAATGCGGTCGTTGTAACGACCGCGTTGTAATGGCATCGCGATGTGATGCCCGCGTTGTTAGGGTTGTTTCCCATCTCCCCAGTTGAGGAGGGTTCTGATGTCATTGATGGCAGTGATAAGGGCGGTCTTGGTGCTGTGGTTGGCGTGGAAGCCAGTCTGGGAGGTTTCCAGCAGGTTGCTGTTCTCCAGGTGTTTGGTGAGTTGTCAGTTGATGGCCTTCTCCAGGACTTTGGCAGGGAAGGGGAGCAGAGAGATGGGGTGGTAGTTTTTGAGATCGCTCATGTTAGAGGATGCTTGAGGAGAGATCTGACATCTACGTGTTTCCATTGATCAGCGAAGGTGGCTGTGGTGATTGATGCATTGAGAATGGTGGTGAATTTGCTGCTGATTTTCTTGCATCTGAGGTTGAAGAAGTGGTGGGTACAAGGGTCCGTGGGTGCTCCAGAGTGGATAGAGTGCATGATGGCCTTGGTGCTCTGTGTGGTGAGCTGTTCCCATGCGGTGAACGTAGGGTTGTGGGTGAAGTCAATTGGGATGAGGAGGCTGTGGAGGTCTGTAGGTATTATAAGATGCTAAAGTGAGTCATGACCTCAAGAAGTACTCTCCAAATATGACATCCCTTAACACTCATGACTTTCTCCCTGTGTTTCTTTTTCCAGGATTTATGCTGATCAGACTTGCACCATTTCATCTGAGATAGCGGGTAAAAAGATATTTCCTTTTCTTCAAAAGGAATTTTAGAAAGTACAGCACCCATTAAATTTTATTATCTGTTCCCTTTGGAGCCAGTGAAAGTTTTTAAGGGTGGAGTAATATTGTCATGTTTAGGCAGAATTTCACCTATTTCACATATATTCTGTAGAGTTTCATAATCTTCCTCTTTGGAGCATAAATCTACATATTATTGAAGTACTCTAGGCCTCACACTACTGGAGCTCTTCTGAATTAAATGTTGTAGTTCACTTGAAATAACAGCAGGACACTTAACAGCATGTTTTAAAATAAAAATGTGTGTTTTTCCAATTCAGACAATCTGTTCACTGAAAATAGAGCTCAAACCAAAATATTTGTTTTTTTACTATTTGGACTGACGTCACTCACAGCTCAAATGACCAGTCATATGGACAATAATTAGCAATATGAATTAGAAGAAAATGTGTTTTCCTATGTTTGTTATTATGCAGGCAGTAAAAGAGTGGCTGAATTGATTTGCATGGTTTCTATACGTAGAAGAAATTGGAGTATTGGTTGGGGGGAGGGTGTGAACCCACCACAGATAATAATCACAATCCTTGCCAGAGTGAACCACTAAAGTCACTTATTAAACCTGTGCTTAACCCAGAGACAATGTGTAAAGCATTTATGCAGTACTAAAACAGTAATAAAGTGAAAACACAACACAAGAAAAAAATTAAACCAATTTAGAAAAATACAGGATATTTTACTAAATAAAAGGACACCAAAATATTAAAAATCCAATTAGTAGAACCGGAGACATGAATTATTTTAAATTTATTAAAAAATTTGGCCAAAAAGCACAAAGCACCAATCACGAGAATCTGGTCGTGCTAGACCGGGTCAAAGTCAAAAGTTTTGGACTTAGTCGTTTTTCTGGAGAAAAATCCTCATCGAAGAGGTTGTCAGCAGGATGGGCTGTAGGCTGGATCCGAATATCGTTGACAGCGGCAAGCTGAAGTGCGGGTCCTTGGTGGGAGCCGCAGCTCTCGACGTCGAAGGAAGGGAAACTTCAGGCATGCAAAGTCTGAAGTCAGGCCCAGAAAGGCATCGTCGGGGGGCTGCTCAACATTGGTCCCAGTGAACTTCTTTATGTTCAGATTTAGAAACCTTTCTGGAAGTCAGGATGCTTTCAGTGGGGCAAACCAGCAAGTTAAGTTTGACCGGCAGTTTGACGATGGCGGTTGCAGCTCGCTGGTTGCCCGGTGGTAGCCTCTGAATCTTTTTGGAGAAAAGTTCAGAAAAAGTTTCTAAGCATCAAGTCTTTCAATTTTGAAGTGGGACAGAGTACACTGTAACATCAGCCAAGAGTTCAGGATCTTTTGGAGACCACTTGGGGGTTATGACATAATCTCCCAGAAGACACAAGCAGGGTCCAGGACAAATCCAGTTGGAGCGGTCAGCTGGGCTCAGCAGAGATGTGAGCTTCTGCAACATCTGTGTTCCAGGAGCTTACCAGAAGGCTAGCTAACTAGCCCTTGGAGTCCGTCCACTCTTAGTCCTGTGTACACATGGGGAGCAGTTCCAGCCCTTTGGGTCTCTCTCTACAGGCTCAACAGCAGGGGAAGTCCTTCTACTAACTTCCACTGTTCCAATGGTGTTTTGAAGAAGGTGCCCAGGTGTGCCACTTTTATGCCTGGCACTAGCTTGTAAATGAAGGAAACTCTCTGACGAAGAAGGAAAAAGTTAACCGGGGGAACCCTACCGACTTTGACATCCCTTTCTGGCACTCAACAATCCCACAGTGCACAGATCTGCCAAAATCCGACATGGCAGAACCTTTCTTCTCCAGGGCAGAGAGCGCTCGGCACACCCCAGAGGTGTGTCTAGGGAAATTAGATGCTCCCCATACTAACCAGTACTGAAACAGGTTTTCCCCCCACTGGGACTGGTACCACTCTACTCTGTAAGAAAAGAGCGCTAAACCAATTCCAACTATTTCATAGCTTATGCCTGGAGGGCCTACACCAGAAGCGGAAGAAATGATGAACATAAATGACCTATTATTTTTTTCTGAATAATTTAAAAATTGTAAATGGTGGCTGTGTTAGTTGAGTTGCGCACCCACAAAATTCAAAGCTTTTGTCAGTGTTAAAAGATCGTCAGCATTGGCACTTTTTCTTGTATAGAATCTTTGGGGCCTAGTCTTGCTGACTGATATGGGCCCAACACCTGCTTTGTTTGTTAAACTTTCTAAAAGTGGCATTTCAAAGTAGTAATTTAAAATACAACTTAACCATTAGATTGGATTTTTATATCACTATTAGTTTGAGACCTTGAATCATTGTTCTAGTGTTAGACCTGGCATCCTTGGTGAGGGTCTCCCTTCCATTTTTTCGTAATGCCTCCACTGTTGCCGATATGTTTTTGCTGGACTAGATGCTCATGGGCACTTTGCCGCTGCTAATCAGTGCCAAAGTGCAAGTGCTCCCTATCGTTAATTGATATATGTATTAGTGACTCCATGATTGGATGATTGGTTTACTTGTCAGTCCCTAGTACAGTGCACTCAGTGTGCCCAGGGCTTGTAAATCCAATGCCGCTGGTGGGCTTGCAGCACTGGTTGTGCCACCCACAGAAGCGGCTTGTAAAATGTGTCTCAGGCCTGCCATCGCAGAGCCTGTGTGCAGCCTAGGGCTGCCATGTCGACTTGGTGAGTACACCCACTTACCAGTCCCTAAACCTTCCCTTTACTGCATGTTGGTCACCCCTAAAGTAGGCCCTAGGGCAGGGTGCATTGTAAGTATAAGGTAGGACATGCCCTGGTGTGTGTGGCATGTCCTAATAGTGAATTACAGCCAGTTTCGTTTTTCACTATTGCAAGGCTACCTGCTCCCCATAGGCCAGAATGGGCAGACTGACTATTACAGCTTATAATCCTAACTGACCCAGGGAACATGGTAGAAAAACGAATTTAGTATGCCTGAACTCAGGATGATAAAATACATCTTTAAGTGAAGTTGGTTTTAACATTCTGTGTTTGAAAATACCACTTTTAGAAAGTGGGTATTTTCTTGCCTAACTATCCAAGCCTGCCTCTGCTAGGTTGTGTATTCCTTGTCTGGAGATTGAGTGACAGGGGCTGGGGGTGGCTACAGGAGACAGGGTGAGTCAGCCCAGGGCTGAATAGAAAGATCTGCATCCAGAGTGGAGGGAGGAGTTGCACCTGGGTCTGAATAGGGCTGTGCCTGCCTTCCACAATGCTGGCTCCACCACTTGCCGGGCGGCTGAGCACTCTGCCCCACATTCTGAAAGGAAAGAAGGAGTCAGAAAAACAAAGTGCTCCAGGACTGACCAGAACTGGTTTTGGACTAGGCAGAGGCCTCTCTGCCTCCAGAGAACAAAGAGAATCAGGGTATAAGAGGGGCACCCAGACCCCAGGAAAATTAGATCACTTTTGGGAACAAGAAGAAACCTTTGCTGAGGAGCGGAACCAAGAAGACACTGAGGAGAGACTATCCCTAAGCCTGAAGTGCTGCTTGGGGGATTGGCCTGCAGTGGTTTGCCTGACTGCCAAAGAAAGGAGAAAGGAACTTTTGCTTTGCTGTAACTTTCCTCAACTTGTGAAGGATCTCCAAGGGCTTGGAAGAGAGCTTGCCCCCTGACCGAAGTCCCAGGACCATTGGACTTCACCCCCTTTGTGAATTGCTGCTGGAAACTCTGTTTCAGTGGCTACAGAGGTAGAGAGCTGTGACCGACTCTCACGACCGACTCGGTGTCCTGTAAGCACCGCATCGAAGCACCGTCTCGCCCTGCAACGCACGGCCCTGGTCTCACCGACTCCGTTAACGAGCCGCTGCCTGCACCGCATCGAGGGACAACGCGTCCTGCAACGCTTCGCTACGCCGAATCGAACTGGTCCGACCGACACGGTCACTGCTGCTGAGTTCGAGTCCTGTGACCACACCGGAGTTGGGCACCGCTCGCACGCTTTGCGACGCACCGCCCGACTCGCACCGCTGTCCCGGACTGATCGACGCCAGCTCCTGAATCCGGCTCCGTCGCCGCACCGCAACCTGCCAGCACCGCATCGAAGCACCGTCTCGCCCTGCAACGCACGGCCCTGGTCTCACCGACTCCGTCTCGACGACGTCAACGAGCCGCTGCCTGCACCGCATCGAGGGACAACGCGTCCTGCAACGCTTCCATTTTTGCATCGCGACCGCGACGAACAGCCATCCGGCTCGCACGCCCGTGCCTGCCACTTCAAGTAAAAGGTACTGTGACCGAGTCTGTCTACGCTGTGTTGGCCCGTCTCGATGCGGTCAGCTGGATCTGTTAGACTCTGTTTGTTCTCGACACCGCCGTAGCCGGAGGAGGCTACCGACTCGCACAGAACCTTGAATTAAGCCTTTTTGATCAGAACTAAGTATTCTTGACAGTATTGTGGATTATTTTTGTCGTTTATGGTCTTGTGATAAATATATATAAAGTATACCTATTTTTATAAATATATAACCTGTGTGGTGTCCATTTGTAGTGTTGTCACTTGATTACTGTATGTGTTCACAAATGCTTTACACACTGCCTCTGAACTAAGCCTGCCTGCTCGTGCCAAGCTACCAAGAGGGTGAGCAGGGGTTATTTCAGGAGTGTACCTACTTTCCCTGACTAGACTCAAGGGTCCCTATTTGGACAAAGGTACCTACCTCTGCCAACTAGAGACCCCCAAATCTAACATTGGTGTCAGCGGTGAGGATTCTGGACTTGCATTTGTGACTCATGTACAGTGATTGGTGAACACTACTTAGTGAGTGCAGACCAAAACGCAACCACATACTTTTATAGCATTTTTTCTGGGATTTCCTATTTCTGCAAATGCCAAGTTCAATCACTATGGAGAAACCAGCATCAGTAGCCTCTGTTGAGTGTGATTGAGAAGAAGAGAGGCTAGAATGCTACACCCTCAAGCAGCTCAGGCAATTCTGCAAAAAGTTTAAAGTGTCCATGACCGGGCTCTCCAGGAAGGAGGACCTCCAAAAGGCGCTGAGGGCCTGGGTCGAATCAAGAGTGCCCCTGTGGAGGGGCTGAGAATGCAGAATGGCAGTTGGAGGGGCTATTGGGTCTAGGGGCTAGAAGACCACCTTCCCCAGTAGGTAGCAGTGTTTCTGCCAGAGGACTGTCTCCAGAGGAGTTGGAGGACAGGAAAGAGAGTAGGATGCACGAAATGGAGCTGACCAAGCTCAAGCTGAATGGGCAGTTAGAATTCGAAATGCAAACTAGGAAATTAGCCCTAGAGGAAAAGAAATTGCAGTTTGAACATGAGAAAGTTTTGAGGGAGTTGGAATTGAAGGCCAAAAGCTTAGTGATTACTCCCTCTGGTGGCAGTGTACCGCCTGTGCCTGTTGAAGCTAGGGTGTATATTCCAAAAGATGTGGTTAAGGAATTTTTAAAAATGATGACATAGGGCAGTGGTTCAAAGCCTATGAGGTAGCCATGTCTTCCCACCGGGTCCCTGAGAAGGATTGGGGAGCGGGGTTGTGGGGACGGTTCCTCAGTGAAGGGCGGGATACCTTGTTGGATTTGCCCTCTGAAGTCTATAATTCGTACAGCCACATGAAGGATGCCTTAATGACTAGGTATGGTTTGACCCCTGAGCTTTATAGGCAAAGGTTCAGGAACTGTAGTAAGATTGAAAGCAGTACCTGGGTTGAATATGTGACCTTCTTTTGCAGAGCCTTGGATGGTTGGGTAAAGGGTAGCAAAGCGACTGATTTTCAGGCGCTCTTTGATTTGATTGCCTGGGAGCACTTGTCCGGTAATTGTTTTCCTGAGCTACGCCAGCACCTGATTGATAGTAAGCTGACTAACCCTAGGCAGCTTGCTGAGGAGGCGGACCGCTGGGTGAGTACCCGGGTCCACAAGGGTCACGTGGGAGACTCCGCCAAGGGTGGGCAGGGTCCCCAGCCGAAGAGTGGGGGGACAAGGGTAAACAGAAGGAGTTCCATAAAGGGCCCCAAAGTAGACCCCAAGGGAACCAAGGGAAAGGTTCCCAGCCTCCCCCTGAGAAGAAGCCAGTGGCCCTGACAGGCCCCCTGTTCACCAAGGACCACTGGTATGTTACAAGTGTGGCGCCCCTGGCCACAAGGCAAGCGATCCTCGTTGCCCTTTGCATGGAAAACCAGCACCCACCAGTGCAGTCCCCGGCAGTTGGCTAGTGTAGCCCTGGGGGAGGAGTTGGGTGCCCAAGGTGGGGGATCCCACAGTGTTTTCCCTTGTCTCATTAGGAGACTCTGAGATGGTCCCTAGGACCCCGCTGCCTGAGAACACTAAGAAATACAGGCAGTGGGTGACCATCAATGGCCATAGGGTGGAGGCTCTGAGAGACACAGGAGCCAGTGTGACAGCTGTCAAGTGTCACCTGGTGTCTAAGGAGCAGGTTATCCCTGATGCATTCTATCCGGTTGTTGCCGCTGACAACACAGAGAGTCACTGCAAGGTGGCTCAGGTTCCCTTTGAGTGGGGGGTCTCGGGTACTCTTCAAGTAGCTGTGAGGCCAGCCATGCCTGTTGACTGTTTGTTAGGGAACGATTTGGAGAGCTCACCTTGGGCTAAGGTGGAGCGGAGTGCGCATTTAGAAATGTTGGGCTTGCCTGATTGGGCATGTGTGACCACCCGGTCAATGGCAGCTAAAGGTGTTCAAGAGGACCTGGAGCCTTAGAGGGAGGCCCAGGTGCCTGCCGGGAGAGAGGAGGCAGGGGCGCGGAAACCGGCCCCGGAGTTCCCGCGGTCCAGGAGGAGGCAGACCCTGAGGGGGATGCCCTGGAGCCTACAGGGGAACAGGTAGCTGAACTGGGGGACCTACCTGAGCTGACCCATTGGCAGCAAGAAGGAGGACCCTCCAGGGAAGAGTTCTGCGAGGAGCAGAACACATGCCCTTCTCTTGTGGGTCTGAGGCAACAGGCCACAGACCAGGCAGCAGGTGATCAGTCTGGATCACATTGGGTTTACTGGGAGAATGGTCTCCTGTATTCAGAGCCTAAGGTTGCTGAGCCTGGGTCAGCCCGTGTGCTGGTGGTACCCCAGCGCTTCAGAGCCTTCCTACTGGGGTTGGCTCATGATGTACCGTTAGCAGGACATCTGGGGCAGGACAAGACCTTTGACAGGCTTGTTACCCATTTCTATTGGCCCCAGATGCGCAGGAGTGCCGCCACTCACTGCAGGACATGCCAGACTTGCCAGGCAAGTGGAAAGAGTGGGAGGAAGCACAAGGCTCCTCTCCAGCCATTCCTTGTGGTCAGCACCCCCTTTGAACGGGTGGGTATTGACATTGTGGGGCCACTGGACCCCAAGACAGCCATGGGCAACAGGTTTATCCTGGTCTTGGTGGACCATGCCACCCGGTACCCTGAAGCCATCCCTCTGAGGACAGTGACGGCCCCCTTGGTGGGACGGGCACTGATGGGAATTTTCTCACGTGTGGGATTCCCTCAAGAGGTGGTGTCTGACAGAGGTACCAACTTCGTGTCCAAGTACATGAAGTCCCTGTGGCAGGAGTGCGGTGTAACTTACAAGTTCACCACTCCTTACCACCCTCAAGGAAATGGGCTGGTTGAGAGATTCAACCGGACCCTCAAGGGCATGATTATGGGTCTGGAAGAACCCATGAGGCGTAAATGGGACGTCCTCTTACCATGCCTGTTGTTTGCATACCGGGAGGTGCCACAGAAGTCTCTAGGGTTCAGTCCCTTTGAGCTCCTCTATGGACACCCGGTGCGAGGACCTCTGAGTTTGGTCAAGGAAGGCTGGGAGCAATCTCCTAGGAAACCTCCCCAGGATGTATACAGTTACATGCTGGCCTTCAGGAACCAGACTAGGCGTTTCAGAGAACTTGCTGAGGCAAATCTGGAAGCCAGCCAGGAGGAGATGAAGCGGTGGTACGACCAGAATGCCACTCTGGTAGAGCTTCAGCCTGGTCAGAAAGTGTGGGTCATGGCCCCTGTGGAGCCTTGTGCGCTCCAGGACAGGTGGACCGGCCCTTTACGGTGGTGGAGCGCAAGAGTCCAGTTACCTATTTGGTGGACTTGCAGTCTCCCAGGAACCCCTTGCGGGTCCTGCATGTGAACCGCCTGAAGCCCCACTTGGAGAGGTCCCAAGTGGGCATGCTCTTAGCTACAGATGATGGAATGGAGGAGGAGACCGAGCCTCTTCCTGACCTCCTGTCAGCCCGAGAGCAAGATGGATCAGTGGAGGGAGTAAACCTCTCTACCTCCCTGACACCTGAGCAGCAGGGTGACTGTCGCCAACTGTTGGGAATGGCCTGACCTGTTCTCCCTGGTTCCCAGTGTCACTCATTGGTGCATCCATAATGTGGACACTGGGGACAGTCTTCCTGTGAAGCACAAGGCTTACAGGGTGACTGACAGGGTCAGAGCCTGCATCAAGGAGGAGGTCTCCAAGATGTTTGCGCTAGGGGTAATTGAGTCCTCTAACAGCCCTTGGGCCAGCCCAGTGGTCTTGGTTCCAAAGGCTGCCGCGCCTGGTGCCAGACCAGAACTCCGGTTCTGTGTGGACTACAGGGGACTCAATTCCGTCACCAGGACTGACGCCCACCCCATCCCCAGAGCTGATGAGCTCATAGATCGGTTAGGGGCTGCGCGGTACCTCAGCACGTTTGACTTAACATCTGGGTACTGGCAGATCGCCTTGACTGATGGGGCAAAGAGAGGTCAGCATTCTCCACACCAGATGGGCACTACCAGTTCCGGGTGATGCCCTTTGGGATGAAGAATGCCCCTGCCACCTTTCAGAGGTTGGTCAACCAGGTGTTGGTTGGACTGGAGGATTTCAGTGCCGCCTACCTGGATGACATCGCAGTGTTCAGTTCCAGTTGGGAAGAACATCTGCGTCACCTCTGGGAAGTGTTGATGGCACTGCGGAGGGCAGGCCTCACAATCAAGGCGAGTAAGTGCCAGATTGGGCAGGGTTCCGTGGTGTACTTGGGACACCAGGTTGGGAGCGGCCAGGTGGCGCCCCTCCAACCGAAAATTGATACCATTCTGGCTTGGGAGCCCCCCAAGACCCAGACAGAGGTGAGAGCCTTCCTAGGACTCACCGGGTATTACCGGAGATTCGTCAAGGGGTATGGCAGCATTGTTGCCCCTTGACCGAGCTGACTTCCAAGAAGCAGCCCAGGAAAGTGATTTGGACTGACGCCTGTCAGAAAGCTTTTGACACCTTGAATATTGCCATGTGCACGGCGCCTGTGCTCCAGGCACCCAACTTCTCCAATGAGTTCATTGTTCAGACCGACGCTTCAGAGCATGGTGTAGGGGCTGTTCTATCACAGATCAATGAGGAGGGCCTAGACCAACCTGTAGCCTTCATCAGTAGGAGGTTACTTCCCCGGAAACAGAGATGGAGTGCTATCGAGCGTGAGGCATTTGCTGTGGTCTGGGCACTGAAGAAGCTGAGACCATACCTGTTTGGGACTCACTTCCGGGTTCAGACAGACCACAGGCCCCTCAGATGGTTGATGCAGATGAGGGTGAGAATCCAAAGCTGTTGAGGTGGTCCATTTCCCTACAGGGGATGGACTTTACGGTGGAACACCGCCCTGGTACAGAACACGCCAATGCTGATGGACTGTCCAGATTTTTCCGCCTTAGCGATGAGAACTCCCTAGGGGTAGGATAGTTCTCCCCACATTTCAGCTGGAGGGGACACGTGTTAGACCTGGCATCCTTGGCGTGGGTCTCCCTTCCATTTTTTCGTAATGCCTCCACTGTTGCCGATATGTTTTTGCTGGACTAGATGCTCATGGGCACTTTGCCGCTGCTAATCAGTGCCAAAGTGCAAGTGCTCCCTATCGTTAATTGATATATGTATTAGTGACTCCATGATTGGATGATTGGTTTACTTGTCAGTCCCTAGTACAGTGCACTCAGTGTGCCCAGGGCTTGTAAATCCAATGCCGCTGGTGGGCTTGCAGCACTGGTTGTGCCACCCACAGAAGCGGCTTGTAAATGTGTCTCAGGCCTGCCATCGCAGAGCCTGTGTGCAGCCTAGGGCTGCCATGTCGACTTGGTGAGTACACCCACTTACCAGTCCCTAAACCTTCCCTTTACTGCATGTTGGTCACCCCTAAAGTAGGCCCTAGGGCAGGGTGCATTGTAAGTATAAGGTAGGACATGCCCTGGTGTGTGGCATGTCCTAATAGTGAATTACAGCCAGTTTCGTTTTTCACTATTGCAAGGCTACCTGCTCCCCATAGGCCAGAATGGGCAGACTGACTATTACACCTTATAGTCAGAACTGACCCAGGGAACATGGTAGAAAAACGAATTTAGTATGCCTGAACTCAGGATGATAAAATACATCTTTTAGTGAAGTTGGTTTTAACATTCTGTGTTCGAAAATACCACTTTTAGAAAGTGGGTATTTTCTTGCCTAACTATCCAAGCCTGCCTCTGCTAGGTTGTGTATTCCTTGTCTGGAGATTGAGTGACAGGGGCTGGGGGTGGCTACAGGAGACAGGGTGAGTCAGCGCAGGGCTGAATAGAAAGATCTGCATCCAGAGTGGAGGGAGGAGTTGCACCTGGGTCTGAATAGGGCTGTGCCTGCCTTCCACAATGCTGGCTCCACCTCCTGCCCGGGCGGCTGAGCACTCTGCCCCACATTCTGAAAGGAAAGAAGGAGTCAGAAAAACAAAGTGCTCCAGGACTGACCAGAACTGGTTTTGGACTAGGCAGAGGCCTCTCTGCCTCCAGAGAACAAAGAGAATCAGGGTATAAGAGGGGCACCCAGACCCCAGGAAAATTAGATCACTTTTGGGAACAAGAAGAAACCTTTGCTGAGGAGCGGAACCAAGAAGACACTGAGGAGAGACTATCCCTAAGCCTGAAGTGCTGCTTGGGGGATTGGCCTGCAGTGGTTTGCCTGACTGCCAAAGAAAGGAGAAAGGAACTTTTGCTTTGCTGTAACTTTCCTCAACTTGTGAAGGATCTCCAAGGGCTTGGAAGAGAGCTTGCCCCCTGACCGAAGTCCCAGGACCATTGGACTTCACCCCTTTGTGAATTGCTGCTGGAAACTGTGTTTCAGTGGCTACAGAGGTAGGGAGCTGTGACCGACTCTCACGACCGACTCGGTGTCCTGTAAGCACCGCATCGAAGCACCGTCTCGCCCTGCAATGCACGGCCCTGGTCTCACCGACTCCGTCCAACGAGCCGCTGCCTGCACCGCATCGAGGGACAACGCGTCCTGCAACGCTTCGCTATGCCAAATCGAACTGGTCCGACCGACACGGTCACTGCTGCTGAGTTCGAGTCCTGTGACCGCACCGGAGTTGGGCACCGCTCGCACGCTTTGCGACGCACCGCCCGACTCGCACCGCTGTCCGGACTGATCGACGCCAGCTCCTGAATCCGGCTCCGTCGCCGCATCGCAACCTGCCAGCACCGCATCGAAGCACCGTCTCGCCCTGCAACGCACGGCCCTGGTCTCACCGACTCCATCTCGACGACGTCAACGAGCCGCTGCCTGCACCGCATCGAGGGACAACGCGTCCTGCAACGCTTCCATTTTTGCATCGCGACCGCGACGAACAGCCATCCGGCTCGCACGCCCGTGCCTGCCGCTTCAAGTAAAAGGTACTGTGACCGAGTCTGTCTACGCTGTGTTGGCCCGTCTCGACGCGGTCAGCTGGATCTGTTTGTTCTCGACACCGCCGTAGCCGGAGGAGGCTACCGACTCGCACAGAACCTTGAATCTTTTTGATCAAACTAAGCGGGAGTAGAGATATGGCTCACAGGCTCCTCCAACCATCGCGTGCCTATCCATTCTGTAAGCTGGCTCCGAGGTCGGCGCGTAAACCCAGTCGTTGACCACCTGCAACTGTGCTGCCCAGTAATAGAGTTGCATGTCCGGGAGGGCCAGCCCCCCGTCGTACACCCCCCTCGTAAGCTTCTGCAACGCAATTCTCGGGTTGCCGCCGTCCCAAAGTAACGTCCGCAACTCCCGGGAGATCCGCTTAAATGTCGCCGTCGGGACCAGGTACGGTGTGTTTTGGAGGATATATAGAGGTCTTGGCAGCGCCAGCATTTTAAAGAGCGCCACGCGCCCCATCAAGGACAAGGGCAGAGACTTCCAATGTCCAATGTCCACCCCCAGCCTCATCAATTGAGGCTCCAAATTTCGGGCGAAGAACTCCCCCGCATCTCTGGTGACGTACACTCCCAAGTACCGGAATCCAGCGGTCTCCAGCGATGCTGGGCAATCCCGCGGGATGCGAGGAGGTGGACCCGACAGAGGATAAACCACCGATTTGGTCCAATTAATCGAGTAGCCAGAGTAGCTACCGAAAAGGGCGAAAAGGTGGAGAGCCCGCGCCATGGAATGGTAGGGTCTGGCCATGTACAGGACAATATCGTCAGCGTATAGAGAAATACGCTCTTCCCATTCATCCGTGAGTGCCAGGCCCCAAAAGGCCCTATCTCTTCTGATCCAATGAGCGAGCGGCTCCAGGGCGAGGGCAAACAGGAGCGGTGACAGGGGGCAGCCCTGCCTAGTGCCCCTATACAGGGCAAAGGCCCGGGACGTCACCCCATTGACCCTCACCCTTGCCATCGGCTGCGTGTACAGGAGTCTCACCCAGCTACCGAACACGGGGCCCAGTCCCAGTCTATTCAGTACCATAAATAGGTATGGCCATTCGATGCTATCGAAGGCCATTGAGGCGTCCAGCACCATCAATGCCGTCTGCGCATGACCCACGTCCTTAGTCATGTGCAGAATACCATAGAGCCTCCGCAGGTTGTGCCGAGTGCTCCTGTGGGGCATAAAACCCGACTGGTCTACATGCACGAGGTCGGGCAGTACGGATAGCAGTCTTGTCGCTAAGACCTTGGCCAATACCTTCGCCTCCACGTTCAGGAGGGAGATAGGCCGATAGGACGAGCAACAATCCGCCGGTTTCCCGGCTTTATGAATAACCACAATCGTGGCCTCTCTCTGGTCTGGCGGAAGCGCGCCCACCTCCCGTGCCTCAAGGAACATGCGTCGCATGGGCTCCAGTACCACACTCGCCTGTTTCTTATAGATTTCGACCGGGAGTCCGTTGGGTCCCTGCGCCTTGCCAGCCTGGAGGGCATTAAGGGCTTCTCCCAGCTCCGCTCTTGTGAGGTCTGCGTCCAGACACTCAGTTTGTTCCTGGGACAGCATAGGCAGCGCAAAGTCTCGCAGGAATTCCTCACAATCTCTCTCGGTTCTATTGCACACTGGGGTATATACTCCTTCATAGTAGGACGCAAAAGCCTCCGCAATGGCCGCACTCGTGGAAGCCAGGGCCCCCGACCCATCTCGCACCTCCGTAACCCAGGAACGCTCCCTGTCGCGACGCTCCAGCCACGCAAGAAGCTTCATACTCTTGTCCCCTGCATCATATATCCGATGCTGCGTGGCAAGGTAGTAGGCACGTGCCTCCCCCTCCGCTAACGAGCGAAGTTCCCTGTGCTTCATGGCCAAAGCATGATTGCGCTCCGGCGAGGGCGACGCACTGGCCTCTCGCTCCAGAGACTCGATTTCGCGCTCCAACTGTTGAATCTGCAGCGATTCCTCTTTCTTCTGGGCCCCGATCAAAGCCTGGGCCTGTCCCCTCAGGACCGCCTTGTATGCCTCCCACAACGTTAGCTGGGAGGTAACCGACCCCTGATTGTCGGAGAAATAATT
Organism: Calotriton arnoldi; assembly: GCA_963921515.1. Lineage (NCBI taxonomy): Eukaryota > Metazoa > Chordata > Amphibia > Caudata > Salamandridae > Calotriton > Calotriton arnoldi. Next base: position 883,050 of record CAWUFW010002950.1, read on the forward strand.
CTCGGAGCCCTCCCGAAGCTTATCAGTAATTGAAGTTAACCGCCACGGATCTATTCGCGGGAATGCGGCCCTGTCCACCACCGTCCCCCGAAGGGTAACACCCACCGGAGAGTGGTCCGATATGCCTCGCGCCATAATACTCGGGTCTACAAAATCACCCAACTGATCCCCCCGCGTGAAAATATAGTCCAACCTCGAGAAGGAGCCATGTCTGGCCGAATAAAAGGTGTAGAGTCTGCTGGCTGGGAACCGTGTTCGCCATATGTCGCAGAGACCCATTGCATCCGTGAAGCCCCGCAGGCCCGTCTCCCCTCCGCTGGCCCGTCTGTCGCCTGACCGGTCTAGTTCGACGTCCATTACCGCGTTGGTGTCACCCCCAGGACCAGAGTGCCGTTGGGGAGGTTCGCCAAATGTGTCCCCAGTTTCTTGTAAAGTGTAGCATGCAGGCCGGGCGGGATGTAACATGAACACAGGAGCACCGTACGCCCTTCCCATCTCACCGCCACCGCCACGAAGCACCCAGCGTCCTCCGTCCAGGAATTTAATACAGTTATTGGCAAACTCCTACGGACCAATATTCCCACCCCCCTCGAGCCGGACGTGAATCCGGAGTGGGCTACCATCTTGTACCCGAACCTATCTAAGGCTCTGCAATTATTACCCCGGAGGTGGGTTTCCTGCAAGAGCACCACATCTGGAGAATGGCGTTTCAGGTGTTGTAGTACTAGAGTTCTCTTGATCTTGTTGCCCATCCCATTAACATTCCATGTCCATATTTTAATCTTAGCCTGATCCCCCATCCCCACTGTGAATCCACATCCTCAACGGATTTCCACCCTGCCACTGCGCAGTGCCCCCACAATACAACAGCATTAAAATAGATATATTGACATGAGCTAATCTTAAACTTCCCATCAACCCCATCCCACCCCCCAGTCTGCCCCCCCTGCCTCCCTGCTAAGTGGGCCCCCAACCCCCACCTTAAAAACTTGCAGAGTGCCTGTCGCCCAAGTAATCCCATTACAACTAACTGAGGGAACGTAAGCCCACAACTCGCAGAAACTGGCACAACTGACTGTCGGATTTCCACCCCTTAAGCAAGAAATTAACACCCCCTCCCCCCCTCACCCAAACCCCAGCGGGCCAACGCCTAGAGCCCTTTGAGCGAGCCATCCACGTCAGCCAGCGCGGCCACTTAAGGCACGGAGATGTTCAAAATGTTTGTGCAGCATGACTAGTGGCCTCCAGCCCAGCAGGGCCCAAGAGGCGCGCGCCCTTGCCCGCTTCCCCCATGTGTAGCCCTCAATGCGGCCTGTGTCCCCATCAGTCCTCCGGTGGCGGACGTTCACGCTCCTGACTCCCTCGGGCTGGTGCTATATCCCTCCCGGCCTCGCAAGAGGTGTCGTTGGAGGTCCGGCGCCGTGCTACACCCTGGTGGCCCACGGTCCGCCATCCCTCTATCCAGTCGCTCGCCTCCGCCGGAGAATCGAAAAAGTACACCTTTTCCCCATCCAGGATCTTGAGCCGTGCTGGAAAGAGCATCATGTACCGCACACCCTGGTCCCTAAGGGCTCACTTGACGCCCTCAAAGGACCTGCGCTGGCGCTGGACTTGTAGAGTGAAGTCCGGGAAAAAACGGATCGTTGCGTTCTCCAGTCTTAGGTCCCCGGTGGTACGTGAGGCCTGCAGGATGGCATCCCGGTCCCGGTAGTTCAGGAACCGGGCAATGATGGTGCGCGGAGGGGCCCCAGGCTTGGGCCTCCCCCCCATTGCGCGATGGGCCCTTTCAACAGAGAAACATTTTGAGAGACGCTTGGGCTTAAGGTGTTGCAGTATCAGTTCCTCAACGAAACAATCCATGGACGGCCCTTCCAGTCCCTCCGGCACCCCTACGATGCGGACGTTGTTGCGTCGCGCCCGGCCTTCCTGATCCTCCAGGCGGGCTACGACGTCACCCTGGGCCTTCACCAGCGTGGCGACCTGCTCCTCAAGCTTCTTCGTTCTGGCCTGTAGATTCCCAATGCCACTCTCCGTCTCGGCCACCCTGCCCGACATATTCCGAAAGTCAGCCCGGAGGAGGTTAACCTCTTCTGTGACCGAGTCCAGTTTGGGCTCCATTGTGCCACGCATGTCTTTAATGGCCTGTATTATGTCTCTGAGTGACGGGTCCGATCCTCCGTCCGCGTCGTCACCCTGTTGTCCCCCATCGCGGAGGCCCTCTCCCTTCCCCATAGCCACTGTGTACTTGTCGATCTGGTTGGCTTGGTTCGGAAGGGGCGGCTTATGCCGACCCATTGCCGTAGATGAGGCCGTGGCGGGAGGGCTCACACGCCGGGCCCCTTGTCTCTGTCGCAATCGTCCAACCGCAGGCCGGAGAGACCGTCCAGTCCACCCCCGGTCCTCCGCCACTTCAGCCGTGGGGGACACCACCGCACTCCCTTGCTCGGGTCGCACGCCGACCGGCTCAGCAGGCCCCTCCGCCAACGGCCACGCAGCAGGCCCCCAGGGGCAGGCAGACGAGTTCTCACCCCCAGCACCTCTCAGGCCACTCAGTACTGGTCCAGGCCTCCCACCACAATGGAGTAGCCTCAGCGTGCGCGGGCCCCAGACCCCGGAGTTATCCACTCGCGGCCCTCCGGTGGGAGGCAGCAACGCTCAACAGGCCCTGCTCGCTTCCGCAGAAGTCCCCAGATCTCGGGCTCTCTGTGCCGCCTCCCCGGCCTCCGGAGCTCCGCACTGTCAGTAGCGCACTCCCAACGCGGCCCTCCGCCGCGACAGCGGTTCCGCTCGTGGCTTCTGTGTGCCTGCGCTGCAAGCTCACCTCCGGGCCTCAGGCTGGCCAAGCGACGCTCTCCGGGCACCTCCGCACCCACCTCTATGTCGACCGCCAGTCTCCTCAGGCCGCCTCTCAGCCGCTGTGTGCGCACCACTCCCGGGCTCCGCTACAGTCCAAGCACCTCTCGCCCTCAAGTCCGGCTCCTGCACGCGTCTCGGGACCCTCCGCTCTCGGCCGAGCGCTCTCACTCCATCGGCGCCATTTTCGCCCGCACGGGCGCTGAGTCCCGAGTTTTCGCCCCACCGGGCTGGAAGCCGCCCTCGCCCCCGCTGTCGCCGCGATTGCACCTGCGAGCGGCTCACCGCCGGTCAGCTCCGCTGTCTGCGTTGCCCTATGGCCGGATAATGACGGATTTGGGGTGGTTTTACACTATCTGCTGTCGCAGCTCGCTCAGTCTGCGGCCATTTTCCTCGGCTGCAGGCCACGCCCCCAGAACTAAGTATTCTTGACAGTATTGTGGATTATTTTTGTCGTTTATGGTTTTGTGATAAATATATATAAAGTATACCTATTTTTATAAATATATAACCTGTGTGGTGTCCATTTGTAGTGTTGTCACTTGATTACTGTATGTGTTCACAAATGCTTTACACACTGTCTCTGAACTAAGCCTGTCTGCTCGTGCCAAGCTACCAAGAGGGTGAGCAGGGGGTTATTTCAGGAGTGTACCTACTTTCCCTAACTAGACTCAAGGGTCCCTATTTGGACAAAGGTACCTACCTCTGCCAACTAGAGACCCCCAAATCTAACATCTAGCTACTTCCAAACTGAAGTTATGCATTATAAGGTGTTATAATGTAACTCAGTGCTATCCTATGGGAGAAACTGCCTTGCCACAGTGAAAAACAAAGTTGGAGACTTTTCACTGCCATGACATGTAAAACTTAATTACACCTATCAGTGACGCGGAAGATGGCCCACTTAGGGCGCTGAGAGAGGTGGGCATGGTAACCATGCAAGATATCTATCCAGATGGACACTTTCTCACAGCGGAAGACCTGACTTACATTTCCAATCCCTCGCTACTGTTTAACTTCACCATACACAGACTAAGACAGGCTGTCAAAGCCCATTATCACACGTACCCAGCTGAACCTCCAACGTTGCAAGCCCTACAATTGCTGCTGGTTGCACCTTCAAGGCGTAAACTAGTAACAAAACTATATAGAGAAGTGCGGGATGAAAGGGTCCTCAATCCAGATAAAAGCCTAGCCCGTTGGAATGATAGACTAAACCCACCACTACTGGAAACAGAATGGGAACATATTTGCAAGCTGACTAGCGCCCTCACGCCCAACGGCAACTTGCGCATTATACATTTTAAGTATATCCACCAGACCTACCATACTCCCATTAAATTACATAAATGTGGCCTCAGGGAAACAATTGTAAACGATGCGGCCAATCTTACGCTGACTTTTTGCATCCAGCTTGGGAGTGTGGAAGAGTGCTGTTGTTCTGGGAGGGGGCACTGAAGTGCATACAGGAAATGACTGAGATTACGTTGCAATGTACGCCATCTATTTGCTTGTTGTGTCATGTACCTCAATTAAAAGGAACGCTTGGTAAGTTCGTGCGCATTGCACTGTTGATAGCCAAGCGCCGAGTCGCTCTGCATTGGGAGAGTGTTGTGGCCCCAAAGACTGAGAACTGGATAAAAGACATGGTGTACTGCAATGAAAACCGTGCATTATACGCAGAAGAACTACCAGTAACGTCTAGGCCAAGAGACATATGGGAACCTCTACATCATTACATGCAACAATTGGCTATCAATAGCTCACAGACTGAATAGTGACGATATTATTGCATTCATGATTGTATATTGCCGCAAATGTAAATACTGATACTGATGAGTCGATTATTACTCAGGGCTTCGTGAAAAGGTCAATCACAGACTAGTTGTATGTTTTGTTACTGATGTACTGCCTTGCAAGGCAGAGGAATTGAACGTATCGCTTGCAATGCCAATAAACAGAAATTTTTAAAAATTTATAAAAAGTGGAAAAATAATCCCCCAAAAACTTAATTACACATGTCCTACTTTTTAAATACCATGCACTCTGCCCTAAAGGCATTTAGAGCCTACCTTAGGGATGGCTTATAAGTATTATAAAGGAATGTTGAGGCCTGGTAAAAGGTTTATTTTGCTAGGGTAAATTTGCAGTTGTAAAACTGCACACTAAAGCCAGTGGGGCAGGCCTGAAGACATGCTTTGCATTGTCACTTTAGTGGTGGCACAATTGGTGCTGCATTCCATTAGTGACATTTAGCTTAAAGGCCCTGGATACCTGGGGTACCATATACTAGGGGCTTATAGGTAAGTTAACTGTGCCAATTAAGGTTCTTAGCCAATTTGACCAGTGTTCATGGGTCAGAGGACATGAACTGGGGCCAGATTTGCAGGATCCCAGTATACAGAGTCTACAAAACAACAGCATCAGTCCAACATAAATGGGGGTTATCATGGAAAAAGAGGCATTTCCTTACAGTATGTAAAGAGCTATTATTGTTAGAAACAATATTAATGATTGGGCATTAAAATTGTTGTGTGTGATTACTGTGTCACAGTATATCTGATTTCCAAACCAACTACTACCTCGTGGAGAATGTCTTGACTATTCATCACAGCTAACTTTGGAGAATCAGAAGTACAAAGCGAATACTTAATTCCGCAAATGATGTGCATATGTATCTGTTGCTCCAGATACAGTGGTACATAACAGTACCCTCCAGGCACAGAGCCTGGTAACCACTTACTGTCTCATGACAAAAAAGGCCACACAGTGGTAAGAAAGGGAAGTGATAGGATAAAACACCATTTACACCATACTTTTATGTTACAAGAGGCTTTAGTCTTAACAAGACCACAGGGTAACACAAATTCTTGCATGGTGCTATGCGCAAAACTGTGCAATCTTTCTGGGATTCAAGGAAATGCTCTCTAAAAACCTGGGGCCAATTTCAACAGAAAGGGAGAGGATGTGGCCTAACGGCTAAGTCGATCAACCTCAAAGCTGGGGAACCAGGTTCGTGTCTCGGCAACGATGCTCAACATCCTGTAATTCTGGGCAAATCACGTAATCTCCCCATGCCTAACAAAAAAATGAATGTGTCCTTATGTAATGCAACTTGTGTTCATGCAAAGCACTCTGATACCTGATACCTTCGGGTCAAGTTTGTGCTATATAAAACTCCTGGGAAAAAAAAGTATGCTGGGAAATCATTTGCACATATATGGCATTTAAGAGTATATATGTTGCTGAGGTTTGAAAAAGGTTGAGGGTATGTGTCAGAAAGTGAGTTATTAGTTTGATAGGGGGTACCCCTATCAACTTAATAAACACAGCCTGGTCTGGTCAAAATACATTTCTAATACAATCCATGGTATCTGTGGCATAAGCAGCACATAATTCCTCAGAGGAACGCATGTTAGGTTAAAGCAGTACCACCAATTTTAAAGTCAAGGAAATAGCACAATAAAATTTGCAAACCAATTTAAAGAATAGAAAAAAAATTCATGAGCAAAAAAAGCACCAAATAGACTAAAATTGGATAGGGGAAAATGGATAAAATTATTTTTGGGGATAAAGCATAAGAATACACAATGTTCAAATCAGAAGCCAGTGCATAGCTGACTGAGCCCTACGTGTGATTTCAGACCACAATGGAACAAGGGTCGGGTAGGCCGGCCAAAGATTTTACACTGGGACTTACATTACTTTTTAGAGCTTAATGTAGGGAATGGGAGGAAACTGGAGCCATCAAAGTCCCATAAATCAGATATGCCAATGCAAGGTGCTGCGGAAATGGCTGATTTTGGTGCCAAAAGCTCCAAGCAGGACAAACCTGGATTCCTTAGCGGCTTATGTTGCTTCACTACTTGGGTAGATGCGCTGCCTTACCACAGTCCAAGGTATTACTTTCTGATTTAGTCACTTGTTTGGTTCTCAAAATCCACCAGCAGTTACAAGACTGGAAGCTGTTGCTGGGAGGACTTCACAAGGCCATATACTTTTACGGCAAGGCACAGCTGAATTAATTTTAGCACGAAAAAGCCATGAGTGGGTCAGATGTGGTTTTCTTGCCTGCCAGGTGTACTCATTCCCTGAGGAAGTCTCAGCCCCCTGTCCTGGTCATCCAAAAGTGGAATATTGACTAATTCACTATTTTTACCATATACTTGGAACATTCATCTTGGCCACTCCTGTGTCCCCAGTGTACTAATGCCAGGCTTCCGGGCACCTGGTCTCTCTCTAGCCATGGGCTCCAGCATGGTCCAGTGCTCAGTGGTAGCTTAGCCTTCTTAGATAACGAAGTCTTTCCGCTTTTTGTGTCTCTGTAGCAGGTAACAGGAGGCCAACAATTTTACTCTTGGAAAGCAATTGCAGTCCATTTGTGCCTGCGGGAATAAAGAGTACCTGAGTCTTATTTTTTCCAGCATTCAGGAAGAGTTTTCTTCATTCCAAATGTTTTCTTCCCAGGTCAACAAGGATTTTTAGAAGGTAGTAGTGAGGTGCCAGTCATATTGTATACACTTGCAAGTGATTGGGTAATTCCCTACGCCCAATCAAGGCTACTTTTTCACAGAATTCCTATTCCTTTTTTCAACACTTCCTTTCTCAGTGTACTGCAACACTTGACAGAGTGAGTCCCTCATATAAAGTGGCCCAGCTTTCCCCCTCCTGCATGGGCTCAGGCCCTCCTGCTAGCCGCTCCTGTAAGGAGATGGGGTGTCCTCCCTTTTGCAAGTGCTGATTCCTGATGGGGATGTAGACAGCAAGTCTAGGCTTTCTCTTGAAATCAGTGGCTGTAGAGATTTCCAGTCCATGGAGGCACAGGCAGCTTGAGCATACGTGTTTTCTGTATTGGGCAAGGAATCTGCCTTCTATCTAGTCAACTCGAAAATTAGATTTAGTGATCGTATTTCGGAGACCAGTTTCACCCAGACCTGTAACCAAGAGCTTCAATGCAATAATGTCCTAATGCTCTGTACGTTCCTGTACTTTACTATGGACTTCTTGCAACCACCCATTGCCACTCATGTTCAGCGGTCCTTATTGTCAGGAGTTGAGAGACATTTATTTCTTGATTTCATCAGCAGTCACTTGTAAATCATTAAGATTACCTCTCTTTTGAATATCAGACCTTATCACCGTAAACCCCATCCCAGTGTTTTATTTATTTGTTTATTTATTTATTATGCATTTATTCTTTAGTTTTATATAGTGCAAACTTGACAAAATAGGTATAAGATCACTTTACATAAGAACAGTTTCATACATACAATTTTCATTTCGGCTAAATTCACAAAAGACCAGTATCAGGTCACAGATCACATTATTTCCAGTTCCATTTCGTTGTAATACTTCCACACAAAGATTCAAGCCCGTGTCCTACATTTGGCTGAAGACAGCTGAGAGGAGGGACCACACCAAGAGGCCATTTACAAGATGAACATTAATTGGACCTGTACTTCCCTTTCCCCTGGAGTTACTGACACTTAGAGTATAATGTGGCTCTGGGAGAGGGTGGAGAGGAACCATGGTATCAGAGAGCTGCTTTCTGCGGGTCTGCTGGTTTGTTTGTTTGGGGGCACACGCTCAGGACTACACCTCCCGACGGGCATAGCGCGCGGATGCGCTATAATAGGAGAGCGCTGACCCGCGGCCCCCCGTAGCTGCTTTCTGCGGGTCTGCTGGTTTGTTTGTTTGGGAGCACATGCTCAGGACTACACCTCCGACGCGCATAGCGCGTGGACGCGCTATAAAAGGAGAGCGCCGACCCGCGGCCCCCCGTAGCTGCTTTCTGCGGGTCTGCTGGTTTGTTTGCTTGGGGGCAAACGCTCAGGACTACACCTCCCGACAGGCATAGCATGCAGACACGCTATAAAAGGAGAGCACCGACCCGCGGCCCCCCGTAGCTGCTTTCTGCGGGACTGCTGGTTTGTTTGTTTGGGGGCACACACTCAGGACTACACCTTCCGACGGGCATAGCGCGGGGACGCGCTATAAAAGGAGAGCGCCGACCCGCGGTGCATGACGCGCGCGGGGATGCACCCGGGCAAAGCCCGGGCCAAGGGCGGGCCCGTCCACGCCCGGAGGAGGCTGGGCTGGGCCTGCTATCTAACATCCCAGCCCCAACACAAGGTACTGTGATCTTACTCCTTCTTAGGAATATGGGAAAGAGGAAAGGCAACTTGGAAAAAGTGGGTAGAGGGGCAGTAGCGACTCTGGACGCTTTTTTATCTAGAGCAGCGAGTGCACTCACGCACGAAATCAAACTCACACAGAGGCGATTATCTATAGAGCCTCTCCTGCTTCCGCTAATCTCTCCCACAGGATGTTCAACAGAGGAGTCCCATCATACCCAGTCACCACCACAAACAATCGCATCCCCTAGCTTACCTTGTACTGGGTTGGAAATACTGTCATTCTTACCAGCCGGTCCTGATGTATCTAGCAGGGAGCCTGAGTACTCTATACTTATTGACCCCTCTAATGATCCACCGGCTAAGAGATGAAGGGGTGGTGGTACATCGAAGCCCAAGGCAAAGCCAACTACCTCAAATCGATCCCAGAAACCTAAGCGTGGAAACGCCATGACATCCACTGAGTCTCCTCCATCTCCATCCGGAGTAAATACTGGACTCCCACCTGGAACTGTGGACGATGCGTTCTGGCTCGGAGTTAGAAAATTGATGTCTTCTTTGCTGGAGCCAAATCTAACTACGTTGACAGCTATTGGAGAGCGCTTAGACGCTCTGGAGGCCATAAATACCCCGCTCCAACGTCCTCTGGAACGTCCGCTTGAAGAGAGGGTCCATGTCAGCGCCACCACGGAGAAGTCTTTACACCAAACCAGCAGTAACCTGGAGTTGCAAAGGCCAACCTTATCGCGTACTCGATTAAGTCCAGCTACACTGCTTAGTGGGCCACCGCAAATAGCTGCCGCTGGCCAGCTTACAGGCAGGGAGCTCCAATCCACAACATCGCCAGGTTTAACGGGCATGGTACAACATGTTACAATGCCCAGGGGGGGTGCTGTTGGTGACCCACAATTAAATCAGCTATATGGTAGCCCAATGGTGCGCGCCAGTAATAACTTACACCAAGCCCATCAGGTTTTACATCTCCCCCTGCACCTTCTTCATTGGTCTTGGTTCTGGCAAACGTACCACCATTACGGGACAATCAGCTGGAATCCACCCCCCAGCTAATGGACAAATGCTTGCACTGGCTTTCTCAGCATTTAATGGACAAAGGAATGAGAAACTATCCGTTACATCGCGAGATTATCATGGCTCGGAGAGTGGGCTGGGTTGGCAGATCCACCAAATCTATAGATGGTGACTGTGTGGTGGTAAACTTTAACAAAGTATATGTAGGCAGCGCTCTTTTAAGTGATCGCCAGAGAATTCAACCCAGTTGCACCCAGATCATACCCTTATCCCTTGAATACTTTTATATGCAGGGATTACACAAGGAGGGGAGCTGAGGCAAAGACAAGGTCACCACTTAAGTCACGGGGGAAATCGCAGTAGCACCGTGGGGGTGGGGCTCCACAACAGATTTGCAGTTCTCGCAGATCTGGAGACCTGTGATTGACTAACCTCAGTCACTCGCCCCCTCTCTGAAAGCACCAACGCCCCAGATATCTTAACCCCTATAAGTGAGGGGAGTCCGCCAAGTCCTCAGATCCCGAGCTCGGCAAACATTAGTAAGACTAGACTAGCTTCTTTGAATGTAGCTGGAATCACCCAAAATCTAGGAAAAGAACAGTGGCATAAACTTTGGCATCCCCTTGAGATCATCTGCTTTCAAGAAACTTGGACCGTGGAGCCTGTTTTTGTGTCGGGTTACAGGTCCTTTAATACAGCTGCAGTTGACTCTATGTCGGGCAGAGCAAAGGGGGGGCTATTAACTTTAATATCTAATACTTTCCCCCTGCAAGTAAGGATGGTAGGATCCCATAATAAACACTTTCATTTGCTCCTATGTGAAGTCGTAAATGACAGTCCCTGGCTTTAATAAACTTCTATAACAACGAAACGGGGAGCCGTAGCAAGCTAGTGGTGGAGGAACTAAATGGAGAATTGGATAAAGTAAATTCTTCTATAAAAAAGGGCCCTCTAAATATTATCTTGGTAGGGGATTTTAACGCTCACCTCTGTAAGTATAAAGAGGCTACGGTGTGCGGGCTCACAGACCATCAGGGCAACCCCCTTCTTCACTTCACGCATAACGATTATGGTGATAGTCTTAATAAACTCCTCTATATAAGAGATTTGGGAATATCAAACAACATAGAAGGGGAAACCATAGAGAAAACATTTAGGAGGGTAAGCTACGAGTCTACCATTGACTTCATTTTAGTTTTCTCGACAATTAGTGGGAAAGTTGCCCACATACAGACCACCTTCACCTGTTACAGTGATCATGCAATTTTACTCAGCTATCTAAACATCCCTTATAAGCAGAATAAACAGCAACAGATATTTGGAAACATCTCCCTAACCAGGAAAAATGGGTACCAACATAAGTGGGTACAGGTGGTCAATCAGAATCTGGCACATGTACTCATAGCACAAGTAAGGGATAATATCTTATTATGTCTATCGGAGGAGTCTGTTCCGGCACTACTAGTGTCCCAGTTCAGGGACCTGCTAGGAAAGCTAAAAGACGCACTCACTCGCCCCAAGCATGCCAATGGTATAATGGCCAGAGGCTGGTTCAACTCACCTTGCTCGCAAGCCAGAAGAGCACTTGTTAACGCCCGAAAATTCCAGCCGAGAGACCCAGCTCAGATAAGTAGGTTATGTAGAGACTATAAGTTTGCTAGAAGGGAAAGAGAGAAGGAAATTAGGGAGAAAGCCTGGGACGATCTCCAGTAAGCCGCAAATTCGGGTAGCAGCAGCGACTTCTGGAAAGTCATTAATGCACCCTATTTTAAAGACCCTAAAGACCCATCCCTGGATGTTCACGTAAGTGAGGACGATTGGGTAGGATATTATGAAGGTATATTTGGCCGTGACACCCCCAATGCCTCCCCACCTCTTGTTACAATCCACCATTGGCAAGGTACCTTGAAATTTTCACTGGATGAAGTGACTAAAGGACTAGAGGCTTGCGACCCAGGGAAGGCAATGGGGCCAGATGGGGTGCCGATCGACCTCTTTCAAGATAATTATGAGCTGTGGGCCCCCGTACTAACCAATGTATTCAATAGCATAATGATTGAGGGACCCCCACCATCCTGGAAACACAGCATAATAGTCCCGATCTATAAGAAAGAAGACAGAAGTAGCCCAAAGAACTACAGACCCATCTCCCTACTAGATACCACGGCCAAACTCATGGGTCAGATCTTACTAGCTAGACTGGAGGACTGGGCCCAGGAACATAACATCTTGATGCAGGCCCAATATGGTTTCCAGAGGGGGAAGGGGACTGTTGATCAATGCCTCAACCTCTCACTGTGTATTGATAAATACACCAAAGGAAAGGGCGAAGATCTACCTGGCCTTTATGGACCTGACAGCGGCCTTTGATTGTGTATCCCATCATAGACTGTGGTCCATGATGGAAAAGATGGGGATTGATCCACCAATACTACTCTTCATTCGACAGCTATATGCCAATGCCACTGCCTGTGTTAGGTATGGCACCAATGGGGAATGTACACGCCCATTTAAGATCGAGAGAGGAGTCAGACAGGGCTGCGTGCTCGCCCCTTTTCTCTTTTCCATCTATACAAATGGGGTTGGGGCTGCCCTGACTGACTCCCCTTGGGACGTGCCCATATTTGACAGCACCCCCCTTCCAGTATTGGCATATGCTGATGATGCTGTGCTAATCGCCAGGACTGGGGTAGCCCTGCAAGGCCTGATAACAACGTATGCCTCATTCATGGCCTCACTAGACCTAAGGGTGAATGAGTCAAAATCGTCTATCATTATAGCTGGAGCACCCGGAGGCTCGAAACCCCCTTGTTATCACCTGGGATCAAAGAAAATCGAGGTAATTGAATCCTTCCCATACCTGGGTGTACTATTCGATCAAAATCATTCTTGGGAAAACCTGGTTAGCGCCAGAGCCCTAGGTATGGAAAGAAGTCCCCAAGCTATTAAGGGCTTCGCTAAAAAGCTGGGTACAAGTCCCCTGGACCCCATTAAAAAGATATACGCTGCAAAAACAAAGACAGCGGTGACGTATGGGCCTGGAGTCTGGGGGATGGCCAAGATTGAGAAACTTCAAACATTAGAAAATAGCTTTTTTTAAAACAGGGTGTCGCTCCCCCAGTCCTTCTCCAATTTCATCCTACATAGCGAACTTGGACTGCCTTATTTAACAGATTCAATTAGACTGGCCCCAATTCTGCTTTGGATCTCAATTTGGCGTAGAACTACTGTTAATTTAACGCAGCACATAATTGATGACTGCCTGAAATTGAAGCATCATAACAAGATCGGCTGGCTCAGTTATGTAGAGGTGCAGCTGAGCGCAATCAGATTGGGCGAACTATTCAGGGAACCAGCATCTTGTAGAATGGTGTCTAAATAGAAAATCATTGAGGCATTTACACAGAGGGCAAACTTTACCCGCAGAGAAAAGAATCGGCATCAAAAAGGGTTAATTGCATATGATCTCACCCCGAAAAGAGAAGAGGGATGTTTTTCTTATTTATCTAGTATTGCGTCTAGCCAACACAGATTCATTCTCCTTCGCTTCCGTATGAACCTCATTCCCCTCATGATAGGGTTCCCGGAAAAGCAATTTAAACACGTATACTTGATACCATGTCCATGCGATAATCACTGGTCCCAGTCAGATCTTCACCTTGTATTGTTTTGTAAATGTTATCAGTCAGAAAGAGAAGCTTTTATCTTTCCTATTTTAAGGCGTAATAATTTTACTCAATGCAGGGTGGCATTGTATTTTTTAAATCCCTCCCAGATCCTTTTGTATGCTTTTCTGTAGCCACCTTTTTATGGGCATGCATGAGAAGAGAAAGTTCCAGGGTAGCCTGAGAAAGTAACCAACTCAATTTTTGTATCTTTGAAATTTAGAAATAACGAGGCACCGGGCATCATAACTACTAAAGCCCCTCTATGATCTGGAAGTTTTATTCGATGCATAATATCTGATTGCAGTCTGTATAAAATGTGTTTGTAATGAATTTGTGTTTTTATGACCACTATCAAGTGATCGAATAAAGATTTTAAAGAAAGAAAGATTCCTGAGGGTTGTAACACATGAGGAAATACTGGTGGAATCAGGAATACAACACCAAATTCCCCAGTACTTTCAAATTTTGCTTCAGAGATTTACAAGACATATCAGTTGCTTTCAGCGGCTAAAGCCTTGAGGTCAAGCACAATGGATCTGCAATGATCCTGCAAATCTCATGATTCTTATGATGCCCATGACTCTTGGTGCTTGCCCAATCAGCATTAAGCGGGCATTTCGAAGGAGGTCCTAAAATGGCCATCTTAGGTCTTGTGTGAATTTGCATCCCAATATGGCATTGTCTTGAGCGGTCTAGTCTTTTAGTTAGGATCATGAGGAAAAGATGGCCACCTCCTTTGGAAAGCTGAGGTATGATTTATGACCTCCTGCATGGCACTCCACAGTGCCTGCCCCATTTAAGCTAATCCTCAGCCACAGAGGTGGGGGTGAGGTTGCAGGACAATTACTGTAGGAACTGAAGAGTTCAGACATAAAGTCTGCTTCTAATTAGGCAGATCCTCCCATCGCCAGGAGCCCCCACCAGTTCTATCCAAACTCACCTGCATCCCATGACGTGAGGCAGAAATCGACCAAGATAGAGAAATCTGTAGGTCAAGACTCCCAGCTCTAGAGCTCCAGTCTGTTTTATAAGCAACGGGCAGGCTGGACGAGGGTCAGAAAAAGTTTCATAGGTGAGGTGAGGTAGGACAAGGGCGAGGTATCACCAGCAGGTGGGCAGATATCTAAACAGTTCCTTTACAACCCAGGATGTAGTGACAAAGCCCCCACCCCCTTTTCTTCCACAGCCTTATGTAGCCTCCTGCGGTTGCATCAAGATACACTAGGTGGCTATGGTAGGTGGTGGAGAAGAGGGAACAAGAGGTAACATTGCCAGTGGGGAGTGAATTACACAAGTACCTGCCCCTCCACCAAAAAACGGTGACTCTCACATCAATTATGATGTTTTATTTTCACACTTTAATTAGGTTTTGTTCGAAACATCCACATATCCCTTTCTCTGACATTACCTTTATCTTCTCCTGTATATTTGCTACTCAGGGCCTGATTACAAGTATAGGTGCTATTTATCGCACCTGATAAATAACCATACCATGGGGTTCGTTATACATTGTGTGCAATAAATAGCACCTATTATGAGTTTCTGGTCAATAACGTGGAAACCAAAATCCGCATGATACGATAATTACTGTAAGATTTTCTCCTGTTAAATTTCGAAGGTTAACTTTTTAACGCATATGATAACTATTGGATGCGTTTAATACCTTCGAACTCCTAATTCCTACCCGTGAGTAAACAGGAGTTTACGCATGGATCTGACTATTACGAGGAACTCGTAATCATGCCCTTACTCTAAACCAGCTAATGGTTTCTAGTAATGTGAAGCTAACACATCAGGTGCAAACACTTAATATTTCTTTGGGCGTAATTATTAGCTTTATACTCGCCCACATTCTGAATGCAAACCACAGGGGCGTAACAAAGGCCCCCCGCCGTGAGGGGGGCCCCCCAGGCTTACCCATACTGGATGGGGCCCCCCTCAGCCCCTACTGATGTGAGTGTGAGGGGCCCCTTCAGCATATCTTGCAGGGGGCCCCTATCACGTTTTGTTACGTCACTGGCAAAAACCAGTTGTTAGCGGAACAAATATCTGCTTTTAAGGTGGGCACATAGTACCAAGTGACTGAAGCTAGGCCACTGTTCCTGTTTTGGGCACAAACGCCCATTTGTGCCTGAAACAGAATCACAAATCGGGTACCTCATGGCGTTTGGCCTCCCAATTTTCACAACATAAAACCAGGTGGAAATCGAGGTAGGGGTAAATAGCACAATATATCATTTTGCGCACCTCTGAAGAAAATATGAGAGAATTGTGTGGTAGCACCGTTCCGCAGTCAGCAACTCAAAACTGGGTGCAAATTGTCCATTTGCTGATTTCCACAACTAATGCAATCGGTAATTAGCAATTGCCTTTGCGATTGTGCCCGTAATGTAATCGGGGAGTGCCAGGAAACCTTCATGCTGTGAAAAACTGTCCAATATTTCAGACGAACGGTAGACAGATTTCATCTGGTTAAATCGTAAATCAATTTTATTGGACGCTCTGTGTTGGGGTTTGGCATTAAAACTCACTGGGTCTTTTATTAAACATATCAATTCAATTTTGTTTACAGGCTGCAACAGCGAAGTGTATAAAACAGGGACAGTGTTGTCCAAGCCAACCACTTTCCGTTTGTTAATTACTCATTTGGCTGTGTTTGCACGATATATCAAAGGGTTGTGGGTCTGGTTGTGAAAACCTTTGATCACTTGTTCCGAAGTTACCGTTGTGGACAGAAAATCCAAGTTTAATCGGAGCCCCAAGGAAGATGGGTCCATCTGGTATGGTGCACACGCACCTCCACCCCCTATTTAAGAGCTTAAGTGGCTTTCATCTGCTCTGTTTTCAGCGAACAGGCTACAATGCCACAGCCTAACGAGGCATGTACTTAGCATATATTTCGTTTTTAATTACAGAATATGCATATAGTTCAGGACATTTTAATAATTTCAACCCAACACACTTTCAGGCCTTTTTTGCCTAACTGGCATTCTCATCACACACCAGTCATTACTGGCTTGCTGCATTGCGCCCAATCCCACAGATCTCCCTAGCCACAATGGCCCTATAGAATGGGCACACTTTAATGATACTCGATTTACAGATCTCGGAAGGATGAAAGGCTGAGTTGGCGCTGCCAGGATTTATCCTGGTGGTCTAAAGATCACACCCCATCAGCATTAATTAAGCACTTTTTTTGGCTGCTTTCCTGCTCCAAAAGTGCTCGCATAAGTATTTCATTCATTATAGGCTAGACTTCAAATTCTGTATTATAACTCCCAGGCTGCTCTTCCTGCTGTTTTGGATGTCTTTCATGTTGCAAGTTTTTTGTTTACTGATGCATTATGGAAACTAGGTGTAATCATATGAAACAGAAATGGACAGACTTCACATACGAGTTGTCACTATCACTTTAACAGATGCAATTTGCGTTACTGGGTGCAAAATGGGTAAAGGGCTGTTTTAAGTGAAAGTGAACTTGATCTGTCCTGGAGCGTCAACCACTGAGTTGCCATCTAAACATACAGCGTTTCTATTAGGTACACATTTTAAATATCATTCATGGCGTGATGTTAATTCTAGTTAGGGGTGGGTAGCACTGGAACGCTGTTCTAAAACACAGTGGGTGGTCTGCGGGCGCTAACATCAGAAGGCATATTTGCATTTAATTTACATGCCTAATTGTCTGTTCGGAACAAAGCATTGCTGTCCATTTCTACTGCCTTTTAGAAAGTCCTATCGAGGCGCTGGTTTTTACTGATGCATTCGCATCAGCCGCTGATAATTACGGGAATGCTCCTTTCAATGCTGTGATTACATTTAATCAAAACGTGGTAAATGTGGCCTATTCCAGATAAATGGATGAACTGAACAATGAATGAAATATTGTGGTCACTCGCATAGCGCTAGCCTGCCGCCCGATATCATATTTCTACAGGTAAGTAACAGAAAACATATTTACATCAGCTGTTCAGATAATAGGTTCACACAATGCTAGGATCATTATGTAAGGGGATATCGAAGCAGGCTCACTGCTCCGCCCAATTAAAAATAGAATCTAAGGTTTCACCAGGCGTATGCTTCTCTTAATTTCTGTCATTAACGGATGCTGACTGTTACCTTTGAGGATACTTGCGAACTTAATTCTCACACGGAAGTGTGTGTAAATAAGTGTGAGTGTGAGTATGTGTATATACAATCATGTCTTTCCTTGATGTCAGGGCAGGTGTTGTTGGTTGGAATAGTGTAGAAAGCGGTTAGACCAGCATGAGTGACCAATTTGGTCAGTCCGGGGCGGTTTGTGTCCAGTTCAAATCTGAGGTGCAGTTGTGCAGGAACCTATCCAGACTCTGCTGTGGCCTCGTGTTTTATTTTTCCTTTAGTTGAGACTAAGGATATTTAGCTGCTGTAATGTATAGATGGACCTTAAAGTGCGGTGCCCTACATTCCTTTGTTCACTGCCCTTTATTTTGCCATCCATGGTTAGTAAAAACGTTCCTTATACTGTTTTCACCAATTTCTA
This sequence comes from Calotriton arnoldi, assembly GCA_963921515.1. NCBI lineage: Eukaryota > Metazoa > Chordata > Amphibia > Caudata > Salamandridae > Calotriton > Calotriton arnoldi. Next base: position 901,256 of record CAWUFW010002950.1, read on the forward strand.
AACCGAGAGTGGTTATGCACTGCACTCAGTGTCTGACTTGGGCCGGCATTACGAGTGTCCCAGGAATTACACCAGTATTTTCCCACTGACAAATGTATTAATACCAGGGGTACAGACAGGACACAAGTCCCAAAAAAAGAAGTGGGGAGATTAATCAAGTTAGACAGTATGCAAGTGACTTCATGGCGCATGACATCGCACAAAGGGCATTACCTCACGGAGCCTGACATCGCAGAAACTGTCATCAAAACCCATGACCCCACAGGAAATTACATCACAAGAAGTGACATCAGATCTTAAGACTTTACACATATGTTTCTGAAAAAAGTGGTTAGACGCCATCTACCCATGTGTCCACTTGTCTTGTACCCTGGGTACAGGTATCTCAGAAGGTGGAGAATCTCTGGCTTATCACTAGTTGGGCCCACATGGTCCACTAAAAAATGGGGAATTACAGGGGGAGTATTTAAATCTGGGCCCGATTCCATAGGTAAATCTCCGGGTGTGACTCAGTCCATATCTTCATTAGGAGCTTAAGCTGCACAGTGGACAAAAGTGAGAGCCACACTGGGTTTGAAAAGCGCATTTTGATGCTGTTGTTCCTACACCTGAGGTGAAGTGCTGGGCATTTGAAGAAGTGGAGACTGCCAGCACACTGAACATATTTTCAGGCTGGAGCACAAGTTATTTCCTTATTGTCCTGCTCCAAGCTTAAACTGGAGCATCACTGTTGTGGTCAGTGATATTTTTCCCTATTTCCATCAGGCACAGCGCAGTTGTAGCCGGTGCTGTTTTCACCACTTCCATGTCCGTGGACTTCATTTCCACATTGATACGCAAAAGGAATAGTTATAGGCCGTCCATATGTCCATATGTCCAATGTATTGCAAATGGGAATCTACTTAACACCATTAAGCAGCCGGTATGTGCAAATGCACAAAAGCAAATTTAATTTATATCGAAATACATTATACAAACACCCCACATAAACTGTGCAAATAAAAATGTAATTTGGGGATTTTAAAGGTCATGTGCTTTTGGCTCTATCAGAGTTGCCTTTCCAGTGTAGTTCTGCAGTTTAACAGGCACATTTATTTTTTAAAGTGTCAACATTTGCCCATCTGCAACTGCCTGTACCCCTTGTGTCATGCAATGTGTAGGCATATCAGAGGGTACACAATTGTAACGCATCCACTCCCCTGCATTACATTTGTATTCACACAAAATATATGTGAGCACATAAAACTCATGCAAGGGACATGTGTATCAGTATTGTTGTGCTCTGAAAACACCAGTGTCGGGTACACAGTCTGCACTGGCACCTGATGCATTCTGTGTATGACGTTTTCTAAAGCCAAGAATAGGTCATATTGCAGTGTCACAGCACACCCTTCACTAAGGTTCATGTAGCCCATTTTGGAGCTAAGCCACTGGTGACTCATGTACATCCTGCCACTTTACTTGATCATGTGTCTTGTTAAAAAAAATGAATTCCTACCTTGTCCAATGTATGGGTGGGGACTGTAAGGTGTTTGGCTAACTGGTGAGTCACAAAGTACAAACGTTAGCTTCCTCTTAGGCTACAGCGTGCGTACCCTATATTCGCTATCTTTAGTGTATTTGTACAATGGATGTTGTGTAGGAGCCTATCCTTCACTCCAGTATAGTCATGATCTCAGGCACGCCTGTGTCTTTTTGTTTAATGACCATATGTCGCTGGCACCTTGGTTCAGCATTAAGGAATTTAGGTTGTCTGTCCTGCTTCCTGCAGGCTTAGTTGATAGTGGTATGCAGCTCAAGGACATACATTTCTTGGAGACGCAGGCAAAATAATATTTTGTTGTGTGAGTGCCTCCATTTTCTTGGCAACAGGGCCACTTAACACCATTTGTTGCACTTTGATGACCTATTGGGTACATGTGAATAACTCAATAAAGCAGCTGTTTGCATTGGTCTTACTACTGCAACGTAGCAACATCACAGTGCTCGGGAGTCATTGCATGGCGTGCTTGAGTTCTATGTTCTTGTATCCCAATATTAAAGTTTTGAAACTTTGTGATGCCCCACCTTTCTGTGTGGTCCCGCCATTGTGTGACTGAGTTTGTTGCTGTTCTATCTACTGAATGATTTGATTGACATTTACTGTATTAGTATTGTTCGGTGTATTGAATGGGATTCTTCAATCAGTAAAGTGTGGATTATGTTAATATACTAGATGTTATGAGCAATTTTTATCAATGTATGAAATTGAAGTGAGAAAGTTTATGATAGACGCCTGAACTGGCCAAACCTGTTATCGTTCAATATGGAGGCTTGAACTGACTCCTATAGTTTGTTTTGCAGGCAATCGAAAGACTCATGCGGGACACATTTTTTGTGCATTTAAGTGCACAACCCTCCCTTTTGGTAGGTACTTTTTCACTTTGAGGTGTTCGGCCACTCAATTTCCGGACCCAACCTCTGTCTGACATCATGAACCTTAATTCAATTATTTTAATTCTAGAGTAAAATCTTCACCCATTTCTTGGGTTACCACCATGTCCTGAAGTAAGTTCGAACTTTAATTGCTGCTGATGGTCCTCATTTGATCCTCTACCTCTATCTTGTGATCATGCACCATCCTTAACCAATTTCTCCTCTATTTTCAGATTAATTCTGCTCATATTGACTCAGTAAGTAGCCTACAGTGGCACACTTACCTTTTAGCCACACAATCTTCGCCTCCACAATAATTATAATTATATTTTACTTTTTACTCTCTATTTGTGACAGTACATGACTCCCTGCTTCTTGAATACTTAATGTCCTGAGGCTGACCCTAATAACCATAAAAGGTCAAAATAACATTGACGAATACCGCAATTGGAACTTCATATGATTCCCTTTTCCCTGTCTGATTAATTATGGACAGGAGATTTAAATAATCAATGATTACTCATTGTTCCATTTCCACTCTGTAACATACACACTGTATTATTCCCCCCATTATCTCTTCACTGTGCGATCACGTGAGCATGAATACTCTCTGAAGCAGTAAATGCTTTCTTTCTTCATTGTATGACTAACATATCATAATTTTATATTGCTGATTATAATGATGACTCAGATACTCAGAACCTCTGTTCTACATGTGGATGTTGTCATAAGTCAATAAAAAACTGAATGGTCTTCTCCTTCGGGTTAGTTGCAACTTCTCGCAATTCCACCCATTCTCCTGGAGAGTACTGGGACTACCCCCCCAAAAAACAACTTACTTAAGCATAGAATAACTGAAATCACCCACCACCACACTGTCTATGTAGCAACAGGGTAGAGGTTCAACCCTATTTTCAAATTAGGTTCCAGACACACCTTGGTGATACCAACTCCAAGTGAAGAAAGAAAGAAAATGGAATATGAACACAACCTACATCATACTGCTGAGTGAGCAGGGAAGGAAATTGACATTCTACCCCAACCCTGTGTTTAAAAAGTCATTCCCATCACAAGGCGAACACTTGCCTAAGGCCACGGTCTGCCATTGGAATTACCATGTCTGGGAACTCAGCGTGTCTCTCTCCTAGGTGGCTGTGTCTTGCTGCATTTACTAGTTCTGTGTCTCTCCTCTTCCAAGTAGGTCTGCAACCCACAGTCATCCAGGGTTGGGGCTGCTCATCACCACTAGCTCTGTTCCCACTACTGCTAGAAGCTGGCTTCCTCTTTCTGCATTGCTCGCCTCTATACCTTATAACCCACACCCTGCAGAGGAGAAGCAAATATACAATTGGGATTCTTACAGGGAATAAAGGTAGGAAAGGAATAATTGCATCCTTGTGATCGTACCGATCTGGTAAGGGTCTCGTCCATCACACACACTCTCCCAAGGTATTTGCTGCTTTGGAAAATACATAACAAGAAATCGGAAAAATAAGTCAGCATTGGTTTGAAGAGAACCTGCTTTGTGGATCGTGGTAAAGGAGAATGTTTGAAGGGCATGAAACCAACGAAGAATACTTTGGTTGGTGTCCTTGGAAGGGGGAAAGCCAAGTGAGTGGAGAATGATCAGTGTAGAAGTGAAAGTGGCCAACAGGTAATACCGAAGGGCTAATTCCTGGAGCCAATAGACCTCCCATTTCCTCTTGAATTGTCTTTCTCCTTGCTTTGGGAATATGGTAATGTGTTTGCTTTAGAATTTTGAATGGCTCCATTTGTATATGGTGTTGGATCTTGTCTGTTAATCTTAGTATTTTTGGAAAGAGGGAGGGAAATTCAGTTACTAGGCACCAAAGATTCTGTGCATGATCCAGGGATTATTCCTGGCGAATGGCAATATGACCCCATGTTGGAAAGCCCAATTTCAGATAATGAAATAGTAAGATGAGGGTGCTGGATTGCAACAGCGACAAAGTACCTATACCACCAAGACAATGGTCTACCTGCCTGATTTAGATACAGTTGGACCATAGGTTTTCTACGGTGGTGACTTCTCCATCAGCACCAAACTCAAACCTCTCTGACGGCCTGATGGCTATATGTCCGCCTACCCAATTATGATGAGCGGACATATATATCCATTTGTTTTACTGTCCGTCACTGCCAGGCAAACAGTAAAAAAGAAATAATGCCCCCTCGCCTCAGGGGAATACACACATAGCGAGGGGGGGGAATTTATTTATTTATTTTCAGAAAGAAAATCCAGTTTCAGGAATAAAACTATTTGGTACTGGGCGTGTCATGTTGACTCAGCCCTGTACCAAACAGCGAAATCCATTGGCAGGAACTGCTGTGACAGCAGTTCCTGCCAATGCATTATAAATGACCACCTGACTGGTGGTCATTTATAAATTTGGCGGGTGGTCCCTCCTCCAGAGGGACTGAGTAACCTACTCCAACTCCCTAGCAGAACAACGGGCCGTCTGTCAGAATAATAAATCAGGCTCAATGTCCAAAAGGAGAAAACCCTGTAATCCTTTGTGTGTGACAGCATATTGCAGAAAATAATAAGGGAAGCATGCTTTCCAGTCTCTTTTATCCTCTAGTAATGTTTTATTGGGCGATGCCTTCGTGGTTTTGGTGTACCATTCCACTGGACCAGTGTTCTGGAGATGATATGAAGAAGTTCTAATCTAGGGTATTTGAGTAAATTTGCATCAGCCTGGACACAGAAGGAGTTCCATGATGTATGAGGATCTCAGTGGGGAAACCAACTCAAGAAAACACTTAAATCATAGACTGCACAATGGTCAAAGTATTGGCACTTGTCTTCTAGGTAACCTAAGGCATAGTCTATTAGGACTAATATATATGAATTACTTCAGGCTTTCTAGAGTAAGTGGGCTCTGGAAAAGCATGCTGATGACCAGAGGGAGTTTTAAGGGTGTTTTGGGGGAATATGTGTACCATATAACTGACATTTAGGGCATCTCATATAAAAGGTACATTTGTCAGAATATACGCCTGGCCACCAGAACTGATAAATCATACGTTGTTAGGTCTTCTCCCTCCCCTGATGCTTTCCCCTAACCAATGCATGTGCCACATTACAGCACCTACTGTCTAAACAAGACTGGCACCAGAATTTGCATCAGGGTTTTGGGGATATCCCATAGAACAACACTCTTTCTTTAGTAAAATACGCTAAACCTGTGTTTGGTTGATATCTGACTGAGCATTCTGGAAAGCATGATGTAAGTTTCGGCCTTCAGCTTGAACTATTCAGAAATCTCTGTGATGGTCCCAAGTAGATCCCTTGTTACATTCATTGGCACCAAGATTAACTAATACTGGACTTTAAACAAAATATTGCTCCCGAGCAAAGAGCAAATTAACATTCAAAATTGAACCATAACAAATCATCAGTCCAATAAAATGTCCAAATTCAAGATCTTCTCAAATAGTTATTCTTCATTTTATTTTCTTGTTTTCTTAATCCTTGTCACAAACATCGTTAAATTATACACAGATTCGCAGTAGATAAATTGGTGTAGATAACATCACCAAATGTAGCCAATAGCCAACACGTGTTTCGTCTCGGGAGATTCACCCGATGACTTCCTCAGGGCTACAACAAAAAATATGTATATAATATTATCCAACTTGAATAAATAGCATATAATTACTCAATATTTAAAATCAAAACCAAGGGGTTTTGTGTAAACATAAAAGCAAAAAGGTGAATTAAAGCCAAAGCCCATAATCACCAAAAAAATTCACCCAGTGACAAGACCAAACAAATTATGTATAGTGCACAGAAAAAGAATTGTGCTTCAAAGAGCAAGACAAACAGACTAATCGCAGAGGTAAGATGACATACAATCCTCTTCGTGCAAAGTCAAAACAGCTTAAATAATACATAAAATCGCCACTCACCAAGCACAAATCTCTAATAACAATATCACCACATTTCAGGTAAAACCTGTATGTGGTCCCATATAAATATGAATCTAAAGAGCATATAAATAGTACGTATCCTTCAGCATTCTGACGTATTATATTAGACAATATCTAAAGGAAAAAAAGGAAAAAAGTATAAACATCTTATACCACCGAAAGACGCCAGCCCGCAAATACAGTCCAAATTATCATATACTTAAAAAGTCACAATCTAAAAACATCATAGAAAAAGCAGATAACTTCCAGTTGCTATGCTAGTAAGCAAACCTACATCATATCTAATATAATGTTTAAAAAAAATTTTAGAAATTGAAAATATGTATACCTCAGTCGGACATCTAATCTGGTCCAGATGAGTATGTATGTAAATTCTAAAATCAGAAGTAAAGCACAACACGAGTTAGTCATGGAAATTATATCAGCTCATATCAGAGCTCCTAAATATCTAGTTCTTGGGTGAAATCACAAATGCTTAGAACAATCTAATATGTGCATATCTATTAAAATACACATCAAATATCAGAAGAGACAAGAGGGCAAAGAAGTACAACTAAATTATACTTATATTGCAATGAGATTATTTAGCCAAACACCACCATAAACTAACGGCAATACGTAGGGCAAATTTTAGACAAGGCCAGGCAAAAAGCCACCTATCACCTTGGATCAAACATAAGTGACGCACGAACAAATCAAGTAACATCCACCACCTGGGCGCTAGGTGGCGCACGACAAAGATGGACGTGCATTAGTAAGGCTCCAGCCAGACCGGGCGGAAAAATATCCTTAACCCCCATCCTACATTGTTTAAAAACCCTACATACGTCCCAACGAGGAACGGAATGACAGCTGATTCCAGCGACCCCAAAAACCCACTGAGGTGCCTATCAGCGCTGAAGGAAAAGACAGTCGGAGTCCAGAGTGCGAGGCGGCGCTGACGCGCTGATAGGCAAGACCGGGGACGACTGGGCCCTACATGAGCTGCGGAGGCGGAGAGGGAGAGAATTGAGCGGCTGCTGGCGGACAGCCGGAACGTATACCTGAGGCCGCTAAGATAACGACGGGGAGCTGGAGCTGATGAGACACGGCACCAACGCAAGGTACAAAACAGAAGGAGTGGAGGGATCGGGCTCCGGGGTTCGAGGGGCACGGATCCCCGCACTCGCGGCGTAGGCGAATGAAGAAACACCAGTAAGGCAGGCTTGCGGCAGTCTACAGCAGGGAGCAGTGAAAATCCTCAGGGCAGGCAGAAGAGGAAAGAAACGCGAGCGCCCATATGAATAGACCCCGTAACCCCTGAGACGGAAAAGAAGGGCCGCCATCTTAGATCCTTAGTGAAACTGCGGAGACGAGACGGATGGCTGCCCCCCGCTCCGGAATATCCCTAAATCCTAGGACGAGGAGTGCCTGGTAGTAGATACCGACTCTAGGAAACACTGGCGTGGGAAAGACGAGCCAGGAAGCGAGGAGACATTACTGCTACCTGCGTAATTAGCCAGCCATTTTGAGAGCACAGGACTGCTCGGACATAACATTGATACGCAGGGCCTAAGAGGAGGGCAGCCAAGAGGCCTGCTGACTGTACATTCGGTGACTTTCGCTCACCTGAGCACTGCCCCCCACCCATACAGCGGCACCTGCAGCCACGTAAGAGGGAGAGAAGGTATGCTCAGCATTGGGGTCGGAACCGTAAAGACGCATCCAGTGGAACCCAAAGATAGTGCTAACCCGCAGACCTCTACTTCCAACTACGGTGCATGAATTATTAGAGACCCAGTGTGCAAGACTCCGGTGCTAAAGCCTGCCCATTACAATAGAGCGCACCGGATCGGAAATCCTTCTCAAGTACAGAGCCCACGCGCGACTGACAAAAGCTAGAGGTGGGCAAATACACGATAGAAGACGGAGGCCGGATATAACCCTGCATCTTGCCCAAGCGCAACACGGAACAGCTAATATGGGGCGCACCGATGCCAAGCAGGCGAAACTGTCATTCGACTCCCGCAGGCCACCCCGCTCACAGTCAGCGGAGCAGACAGACGCGACAGCAGATCGCCAAGAGGAGGACTGGAAAACACTGCTCCTCAGTATGAAACAAAGCCTCACATCCATTGATGCGAAAATGGATTCCATGAATGCCAGGATGGACTCTGTGGTAAATAAACTGGAGCAACACGATCGGAAGATCAACGAAGCTGAAACTAGGGTGTCGGAGTTAGAAGACGGAGCGGTAGCAAATAGGGAGCATGTACTCCAAATGGACAAACTGCTCAAAATAATCGCGGATAAAAACGAGGATTTGGAGGCCCGCTCCAGAAGAAATAACGTCCGAGTTCTTGGCCTGGCGGAATCAACCAACACAGGCCGTATGGAGGACTTCATGGAGACGCTGGTCATTGAACTCTTTGGGAGGGACTCCTTTTCAGCACATTTGACGGTGGAAAGGGCCCACAGGTCGCTAGCTGCACGCCCACCACTAGGAGCACCGCCACGACCAGTAATAATGCGATTCTTAAACTACCGCGACAGGGACGCGGTGCTACGACTGGCCCGAGAGAAGCAACAAATACGCTATGAGAATGCCACTCTGGCGTTCTTTCCCGATTTTACTCAGGTCGTGCAGGAGGCACGACGCAAATTCGCAGCAGTGAAAAAAAAGCTCCAGACACAGAACATACCATACGCCATGATGTATCCTGCAAAACTGAGGATAACCCATAGCGGGAAACAACATTTTTTCACAAACCCACAGCAGGCAGAAAATTACCTTCGTCAGACCCGCCAGGCGATATCCACTGAGGCTGAGGCGCGCGGACGCCCCGGATCTCGATCTCCGACAGCGAACACGGAGTGAAAAGTTTGCATCCAGTTGCTGGTCGAATGACGGCTATGGCCGATTGACTATATACGGACTACTCCAAGGGGGTGATGTATTCTAAAAAATAACAAGTATGTACTCAGTTCCGCCCGGACACTCGCCTCCATCCCACTAAAGCGGTCTACCTGTTTGGGTAAGGCAGCGGGTGGGTGAAATAGAGGAGGAGAGTGGGCAAGTTGTGAGCCCCTAGTGACCCCCGCACGAGGGCGAGCCCCTTATTTCCTTCTACTGAGGGTTGATAGGTTAATGAAGTTGTATATCGTTGGGGGAGGGTACATATACTGGGCAAGTTGGGGATGCCAAAGTGGGAGGGGGAGGGGGACTGCCGGGGAAGTTACCGTTTAATGTACAGCTGATCAATGAAAAAGGCATATGGGTACAAACAACAAGCACACACAGAGGGAATGGCTGACACCACGAAAGACACAGATAAACTTAATATATTATCTTGGAACATACGGGGATTGAATAACCCACGGAAAAAAAGACAGGTGCTAGGTTACCTAGATAGACATCGCATTGGGGTGGCCCTGCTGCAAGAAACCCATCTAGACCCCAGAGTTACTCCCCAATTCGCGGCGAAATGGGCGTCTTACCGTTGTTTTTCATCGTATTCGGGGTATTCTAGAGGAGTGGCCATCCTCATCAGAAGAGGGGTGAAATTTGTAATGGGGGCTCGGACACTGACCCTGCTGGGAGATATTGCCTGATCTGGGGGAAATTGAACTCGCATGATGTAACCCTAGCTAACTACTACGGCCCCAACACCGACGACACACATGCCCTGCTCCTAGTATGGAGTAAAATTCAAGAATTAGGCACTACATATGTCATCTGGGGGGGGGGATTTCAATACAGTAGTGAACCCGCAACTAGATCGTTCCCGAGCCTCACCCGCACACTACACAACTATGCAACGGACACTGAAAGACATGATAGACTCTAACTACCTACTAGACGCATGGAGGTATAAACACCCTATGATGCAGGAGGGGACACACTACTCAGCAGTACACTCGTCATGGGCCCGATTAGACTATATGTTAGTCTCTATAGGGATGGCACACTGGCTGGAAAAAGTGACCCACCTTGCCCGTACGTACTCTGACCACTCGCCTATTGTGGTGACCCTTCAGACCCCGGCTACCCGATCGCCCTATGTGAACTGGCGACTTAACCCCCTGCAGCTACAAGACCCAGTTTTTAAAGCCGAAGTAGAGCAGGAAATCCAAGAGTTTTTTGAGCGAAATGTAAACTCTGTATCGAGCTTAACAACAGTGTGGGAGGCATTCAAGGTTACTGCCAGGGGCTGGTGCATCTCTAAGGGGGGAGGCATTCTTAAAGAACTGCGCAGGGACCTACAGACACTAGAAGGGGACATGAAGGCCCTTGAGAGACACCTCTCATCCGGCACAGATGATGGGGCAATAAGAGCTGAACTACGCAACAAAATGACAGAATATGAGATCACAGCGGACCGAGAATGTAGATTCCGGGGAAGCCCCATATGGCGCGAATATATGGAGAAGGAGACAGACCAGGGAAGGCCTTGGCGAATGCAGTACGCTCTCCTAAATTTGCTAATTATATTGCAGAAATACAGGATGAACAGGGAAAAACGCATAGGAATTTACCTGACCAAATACATACGTTTGTAGAATACTACAAAAAGTTATACACCTCCCAAAGGGGTCCCCCTCTGGACTTGCAGCAATACTTCGAGGATACGGCCCTGGCGTGGTTAGGGGATAACCAACGTGAATTCTTGAGTCTGGACCTGGAGGTGGACGAGATTACAGATGCAATAATGCACATGCGATCAGGACGGGCGCTGGGATCAGATGGGCTGCCGATGGAATTTTATAAAACATACGTGCAGATACTGGCTCCCATGTTAAAAGCAGTATTCTATGAGGCTTTAGAGGAGGGTAGGCTACCCACAACCATGAGAGAAGCCCAGATAACCTCCTTACTCAAACCTGGCAAATCCCCGACAAGCTGCGAGTCCTACCGACCCCTATCTTTACTCAATTGTGATACCAAAATCCTGGCAAAAGTTCTAGCTACCCGCCTTAACCTCCTGATGGAGCGCCTAGTATTGCCGGATCAGGCGGGTTTTGTCCCCAACCGGGCGACATCCCATAATCTCCGAACATTGATGGCGGTACTGCAAGACATAGATCCTAGCTGTTCGGCGGTGGCTGTCTTCCTAGACGCCACCAAGGCGTTTGATTCAGTGGAGTGGGACTATCTGATAGGAACCCTGGGTCACATGGGAATGCCACCTACCTTCTTGAATTGGGTAAAGCTGCTATATGGGCAACCACGCGCCACAGTATTGTTAAATGGGGACAGATCTGCCAAATTCTCCATCTCTAGAGGAACCAGGCAAGGCTGCCCACTGTCTCCAATCTTATTTGCCTTAGCAATCAAACCTTTAGCAGCGAAACTGCGACAACACCATAAAAACAGCGCCCTGGTTTACCCGTCTAGACAACTACTCATCTCCCTATACGCGGATGATATGACATTATATATAAAAAAACCTCAGGACAACCTCAACCCTGCCCTGCGCGAGATCACTAAATTCGGTGTCATCTCCGGAATACAAATAAATTGGAATAAGTCTGCAGTGTTCCCATTAACGAGTGCAACCACCCAGCACCAACTAGATTACCCACTGGCCTGGGAAGCAGATGATTTTAAATATTTAGGGATACATATTACTAGGGACAAAGAGGTATTAATGCGCACAAATTATGGAAAGGCCATTGATAAAATGACGGATAACGTTTCCAAGTGGATAAGATTACCTCTGTCAATGGCGGGACGAATATCACTAATCAAGATGACAATATTGCCAAAATTTTTATACTTATTCACTAATATACCGTATCACCCAGGCAGATTCTTCTTCAATACACTTAGGACGCAGCTAGTACGACTCATCTGGGGGGAAACAGGCACGACTCAACCTAGCCACGCTGATGTTACCATATCATCAGGGAGGATATGATGTGCCTAATTTCGAGCAATACTACTATTGTGCACAGGCGCACTTTGCTGTTTACTGGTTCCATCCACCTCCCTATATGCCGCATCTGGCAGTGGAGGATGGGTATATGACTCCGACAGATCCGGAGGGATACATATTTACGCCAGTGAAAGAGCGGGGACGGGATCCAACTACAGTGGACTGTACCGTTGCTGCATGGAGATGGATGGCGCGTAGTATGAAAACACCACTAATGTATTCACCCAATATGACATTAAAGAATACCCCATTGCTACAGATTACATATGAGGGACTATGGCGTAGACTGATGGGCAAGCTCCACTATAACAAATGGGGGACCTCTTTGTCGAAGGACAATTTCGAACTCAGGAACAATTTTTCGGAGACTGCACACCCACGCATATGGATGTATTCATGTATATCCGACTCCGGCAGAGCATGAAGGCCATAAACCCAGCATTTCCATGTGAACCAGACACATTTGCGCCCATACATACATTACTACAGGCTGAGGCACCTAGACATGTTATATCCCAGCTATATAAACAGGTGCGGGGGGTGCCCCCTCCCAACCCCTAAGGGCCAGAGTGGAATGGGATAAGGACTTAGGAATCGCTCTAACGGACGAACAGTGGGAAAAATGCTGCATGCAGACAGAGGCAGTGACAGGCAGCAATAGATTACGACTAATCCACTTCAAGTTCCTACATAGACTGTACCATACACCGGCCAAGCTACTTAAATTTCGCTTGAGAGATAATGACAGGTGTGAACGATGCGGAGGGGGGGGCGGACTTTATGCATCTGGCATGGCAATGCCCACAGGTGGCGCAATATTGGGAGGACATATTCACCGGTATGTCCGCCATGATAGGACTACAGATCACTCCATCCCCATTAATAGCTCTCCTGGGCTTAACTACACCTATAGTAACAGTACACAAAAAGTATTTAGCAATGGGCATACTACTAGCAAAGCGCCAGGTGGCATGCAGGTGGGGAAGGGGCCGTGCGCCCAAATTCAAGGATTGGATGAGGGACCTCACCACATGGCAGGAACAGCTTCACAATTATGCAGACCTTCTGCCCATAAGGTCCAGACCTAAAGATATATGGGGGCCATTGACCACCTACTTGTTAGCGCAGACGGCAGACACTGAGGGAGATCGGGGGGAACAGGAGGACACAAGGGAGGGAGGAACGACTTAAAGATCGGAAGAATACGTCGACAATGATGCAACACCTTAAAGCAGGGCGGATAGAGCTAAGGAACCTGAGCGACATAATAGAGGGACCATAGAATGTGGCAGTGGACAACCCAATGAGAGCAGAAAGTAACATTAGCAATGTATGACTGACTCAGGCGATTAATATGATTCTGATTTCTTGCTTTAAGACACTGGAAGATGCTTAAAAAGTACCATATGCTGAATATGCTGGGATACCTGGGCGGGAGCGGGAGCTGGGTGGGAGGAGGGCAGCAGAGGGAGGGATTGTTAGATATATATGTTCCGATTGTCATGCCTTGGAAGCAACACCAGAGACAATAACAAATGCAATATAATGTACATACACTTTGTGACGCTGTACTATGCCAAATGCCAATAAAGGTTTTTGAAAATAAAAAAAATAAAAAAATAAAAAAGTAACATCCACCTAAAGAGACATTACGCCGCTATTTGTAAACTAAAAAGGTCGGAACGGGATACAACCTAAATAGACATTACAAGGAAGAGCATATCGGCGCATTTGAAAACTCACCAAAAAGAGGAGAGTACTCCCGCCGTCATCATCGGTTCTAGCGTCAATGAAACCCGAACATACCGACTCTCCCATTTTTATACCGGAAACTGTCTAACGACGTCCGCTTCCCCGATAACATGCAAAGACGGACTACCCAAAACCTCGGTTCTTAAAAAACGGCCGCCATCTTGAAGTGATATCCGGAAACCAAAATGATAATCGTATCCAGATATCCAAAGATGTTATTGTCCAAGTATCGCATCACAGCATGAAAAAATATATAATAAAATGTTCCAATATCAACACTTACTGCGGCAATAACGGACCGTCAAATGCAGATGTGTAAGTTAATAGTAGTCATATCTTCTTCATCTCAAAATAATCAAGCGTTATTAAACGCACATAGCAGATTTTCAAAACTATAGTATACAAAACCACATGAGTAAAATATTTCTCATGTAGTTAGTAGAGAGGTAAAAACAAAGAAAGGAATTAGAAGGTACTAAAGATGCCCATAACCATAAAAGAGAGGTAGCTATAGAATAAAAACAATGTACCATTACAAGTACCCTAGACATATTAAATGTGATAGATGAAAAGGGATATATTATAATAACAGTAAATATCCAACAGATTATTTAGTATATAATTTACACATATATTTCAGTGCACATATCCAAGAGTCCTAACAAATACTATTGCACACGGTATAGCAATATACAGATAATTACACCAAGTCCATGTAAGATATTGGTAACAGGAAAGAGGCATCATATTCATATTAGTATCTGCACACCACACATACACCAATAGGGAAGGCACATAATATACATATTGTTTCAGCATCAGTCCTCAAAACAATAAGTACATATTACAAAGAGCAAACCAGTCATATATATGGAAAAAGAAGCCTGCACAAAAATGTAGTATAAATAACCTTGGTAACAATTCATTTATCCAAAAGATAATGTAATTCATGATCTACATTAATTCCACACTCGACTGCTCGAAGCTTTAAAATCCAACGTGCTTCACACTGTCTCAATTTGAGTTCTCTGTCCCCATCTCTAGGGCCAATATGGACAACTTCTATGCCATGAAATAGGAACCCAAGTGATGTTCTTTGTTCCGGGCATATCTTAGCATGGCTTCCTATTGGATATCTCTCATCTAGATTCTTTAAAGCACGAAAATGTTCAGCCATTCGCTCCTTCAATGGACGAATAGTACTGCCCACATAGATTTTCTTACATTTACACTGGACCACATAAACCACATACTTAGTCAGGCAGTCTATATGTTCATGAATCTGAAATTTACGTGAGCCATTGTACTCAAACTCCCTCACCCCTTTCTTGGCCAGTCTGCACATACTGCAGCAGCCACATACATAGGATCCAATATTGAGTTGTTTAAGCCAAGTAGTTCTCATTAGAGGCTGTGCTGGATAGCTAGGACTAATAATACTTTGAATCGTTTTGCCCTTCCTGTACGTAATGCAAGGCGATTTGGAGATGTATTTTTCCAAAGATTTATCCGCTGTGAGCAAAGGCCAGTTCTGTTTAAATATTGCAAATAATTTCTGAGACCAGGGATGATAATTAGTCACCAATCGTACATTTGCATTTTTGTTCTTAGATGCTTTAGAGATATTTTTTAAAGTATCAGGACGATGTAATCTCATAGTTCTAGCTTTGGCTTTACGAATTATTTCTCCTGAATATCCCCTTGCATGAAACCTTGTTTCAATGTCTCTTAAATTCTCAAGAAAATCTTCATCTCTACTGCAATTCCTACGAGCCCTCAACATTTCTCCGTAGGGAATAGCATTAATCTGACTCCTCGGATGCGCACTGTTGGCGTGCAATAAAGAATTGCATGCTGTAGTCTTTCTGTACATCCTACTATGTACTTCCCCATCACAGTGGAACAATTCCAAATCAAGGAAAACAATCTTCTCTAGGTCCGATGTCATAGTAAATGTCATATTATGGATGTTATTATTCATATATTCAAAAAATTCCGCAAGTGCCTCTTCACTTCCCGTCCATACCAGTAAGCAGTCATCTATATATCGTCCATAATATAAGATGTATTCCTGCCACTTAGCTCCTGATGGGCTCCAGATATGCCCCGCCTCAAACCATCCCATAAAAAGGCAGGCAAAAGACGGGGCAAATCTGGAACCCATCGCGGTCCCGCAGATCTGCAGGTACCACTCATTATTAACAAGGAAAGCGTTATTCTTGAGGATTAACCTTGACATTTCAATAAGCATCTCTGAGTGTTCTAACAATTCCACAGGACGTCGAAAAAGGTAATGTTTCAGTGCTTGGATCCCATGTTCATGTAATATATTTGTATACAATGACGTAACATCCATTGTAACAAATCTCATACCCTGATCCCAGGCTAGGTCATTCAAGATGTTAAGTACATGTTTACTATCCTTTATATAGGACGGTAAATTGATTACATATGTCTGTTGGAACTTATCCACAAATTCTGCAATCCTCTGTTGGGCTCCCAATCCCAGATATTATTGGTCTACCCGGGGGGTTAGTCACACTCTTGTGGATTTTAGGGAGGCTGTACATACAGGGGTATCTCGGCTTGTCTGTCTTGAGATAAAGAAACTCCTTACTGGAGAGGAGACCTTGTTCACGCCATCTAAGGAGCTCAGAATTAATTAACCTCACAATGGCAAACATAGGATTATTATCAAGTTTTTTGTAACAAGTCTGGTTATTCAATTGCGACATAATCTCCATATCATATATTGATTTATCCATTACGACCATGTTGCCTCCTTTGTCGGCTTCCCTCACTATGAGGTCCTGGTCTTCAGATAAGATACTGAGGGCCTGTCGTTCTTTGTAGGTCAAGTTTCGGGATCTAGGTGTATAATTACTTTTAATCATGTGTTTTTCCCATTTGTCTATTTCTATATTCACCATTTTGTGAAAGAGGTCAATATTGTTACCACTACTGAGTTGTGGAGTCCACCGTGATTTGTTACTAAGGCCACTGTCTACACTCAAATTGGTACAGTGTTCTAAGTCAGAAGCCACCTCAAAAACATTCACAGGTGCACTAGCGTCTTCATTCAATGATAACAAAGTTGTAACATTATATACATCCTGAATAGACAAATCCCCAGTTATTACCTCACATGATATGGGTGCAGACGAATTAGGATTGTTCTCAAAATACTTTTTAATTTCAGATGTCTTATAAATTTGTATACATCAATTTTAACATTAGTTACATCATACATCCATGTCAAACAGTAATTCATCCCCTTTTGGAGTGCCGTAATCAAATCTTTCGATAATGTCTTACTAGACAGATTAACCACCTGTACTTCACCCACCTCTACAGTATTATTTATCTGTTCTTGTTCCATGATCGTGTATGTACCCTCTCTCTGTCTTTTGTTTCTCCTTCCTCCCCTTTTTCCTCTCTTTGTTTTCCTTTGAAATCCTGTTTCAGTCTCATCTCGTTCCCTTTGTTGCCCATTCTGATACGTTGTACTTCCCTTAAAAAAGAATTATCAGGTAATACTGATAATGGGCTTCCATTGGGGCCCTCATCTCCACTACTGGATAGGTTACCGGACGAACTGGCACTAGTGCAACTAGTTGTTGGTATCTTATCTTCTATTCTAGGTTGATCTCTCCCAATGATATCATCAAATCTTTTCGCAAAAGTAAATATTCTGCCATTAGCATAATCAATTTCATCCCGCCTCAACTTGCGGGCTTTACGTTGTTTAATATCATCTTCAAATCTCACTAGTATTTCTTCTAGAATGACATAGTTCTTCTTCGTGGGCTCAACCATATTGAGATCAGCAATCTCTTTCTCTAGTGTGTCTACTTCCATAGCTGTTTTTGTGACTTTGCGATCCGCATTCTCAATCAAAATATTCATAAGTCTAAGACTATTATCATTAAGCTCCTTTTCCCAGGCTAGAAGTAAATCTGCTTCTAAGTCATCGTACGTGGGGAATATTTGAGCCCGCAACCCTCGCGGAACCCTGTTTAATTTGATATATTGTTTGAGGGTTGCGCCATCCCACCATTTGGAGATTTCAGATTTCCTAAGCCTCTCCAATCGTACAAATTTAGCCTTGAGACCCTCATTAATTCTAGGGGCTCCTTGAGTCACTGCTCTATTGACAGGTAATCCAGCATGAAGGTTTTTGAACAGATCCTCTGCGACCTTCTCACGATCTAATCTAGAACTCATTGTATATAAGGTGTAAATAAACAATATGATTGGCATGCAGCAAAACCCAAAATGACAATAAGCTTAGAAACGTGGCTAGGTTACACCTTGCGCAAAACCAATATTTGAGTATCACTGTAGCAAAAAGATTTTTGTCTCAAGATTGCTCTAGGGAACAAAAGAAAGCGGCCACCCGCGTCCCAAAATACCCCTATGACTAAAAGAACACAGAGGTCCAGATGAGTATGTATGTAAATTCTAAAATCAGAAGTAAAGCACAACACGAGTTAGTCATGGAAATTATATCAGCTCATATCAGAGCTCCTAAATATCTAATTCTTGGGTGAAATCACAAATGCTTAGAACAATCTAATATGTGCATATCTATTAAAATACACATCAAATATCAGAAGAGACAAGAGGGCAAAGAAGTACAACTAAATTATACTTATATTGCAATGAGATTATTTAGCCAAACACCACCATAAACTAACGGCAATACGTAGGGCAAATTTTAGACAAGGCCAGGCAAAAAGCCACCTATCACCTTGGATCAAACATAAGTGACGCACGAACAAATCAAGTAACATCCACCTAAAGAGACATTACGCCGCTATTTGTAAACTAAATAGTTCGGAACGGGATACAACCTAAATAGACATCACAAGGAAGAGCATATCGGCGCATTTGAAAACTCACCAAAAAGAGGAGAGTACTCCCGCCGTCATCATCGGTTCTAGTGTCAATGAAACCCGAACATACCGACTCTCCCATTTTTATACCGGAAACTGTCTAACGATGTCCGCTTCCCCGATAACATGCAAAGACGGACTACCCAAAACCTCGGTTCTTAAAAACGGCCGCCATCTTGAAGTGATATCCGGAAACCAAAATGATAATCGTATCCAGATATCCAAAGATGTTATTGTCTATTGAAACATGTGTTGGCTATTGGCTACATTTGGTGATGTTATCTACACCAATTTATCTACTGCGAATCTGTGTATAATTTAACGATGTTTGTGACAAGGATTAAGAAAACAAGAAAATAAAATGAAGAATAACTATTTGAGAAGATCTTGAATTTGGACATTTTATTGGACTGATGATTTGTTAGGGTTCAATTTTGAATGTTAATTTGCTCTTTGCTCGGGAGCAATATTTTGTTTACTGTTTATCCTCTGTGTTCTTTTAGTCACAGGGGTATTTTGGGACGCGGGTGGCCGCTTTCTTTTTGTTCCCTAGAGCAATCTTGAGACAAAAATCTTTTTGCTACAGTGATACTCAAATATTGGTTTTGCGCAAGGTGTAACCTAGCCACGTTTCTAAGCTTATTAATACTGGACTTTGGCAGGCTTTCTCATTCCTTCTTACCTTTTTTATGTCTTTAAGGTGTTGCTTGTCAAGATGTGAGGAGAAAAGGGGGCTGTGACCCTCATCTAGGGACACTTGTTACTGTAAGGAGTGACAGATCTTCTAATTATCACTCCCTAGTATGAACCCGTCAGGGAAATGAGAAAGAAAACTCCTATGCTCTCTGTCACAGTCCCTAATTTGCAGAAAAATGGTGGCCAAGCAAGAGAGCTTTGAATCCCCATGCTCACAACTTATCGACATCTCTTCCCCTTGTATTGATCATGGGTTATAGAATCCCTTTCAATAACTGTGTGCATGTCTGTTTTAATAGGGTGGACCCCATCCTTCTATGTTATACATTGACCTCCTAGAATAGCTTTTCAACTCTGGTGCTCTGTGGCAGGCTCAGGCAACATCAATAGCTTTCAAAAGGGGTACTTTGGGGTGCTGGTTTGCCCATCACCAGTGGGCCGTATTATACATGCAGCACATTATCCTTCATTGCGCTGGGCGCACCTTTTAAAAGGTGCACCCGGCGCAATGAAGGAATATGCACCGTATTATGATGAATGTGCTGCCCCCAGAGCAGCGCATTCATGTGAAAAATGGAGCGGCTGCTTTGAAGCCGCTCCGTGTTTTGACAGTGCAGAAGGCAACCCGCCTGCACTTTGAAGGGGGAATAGAGATCCCGTTGCAGACGGGTGCAGTGAGTGACTGCACCCACCTACAAGGGGATGTCTGGGGGGGGTCCATGAGACCCCCTTTCTCTTCTCCATAGGGCTGTCATGAGGGGGCACACAGACAGTGCACCACCTTCTGAGAACCTCTTTGCCTCTGAGCCCGTGTCTGTAATATGGCGTGGGCGCAGAGGCAAAGGGATTCCCTCATTTGCATGGGGAACGCCCCCATGCAAATGAGGGGACGCTCTCTGAAGAAAGCGCTGGCGCTTTATTTGCACCAGCGCTATCGGTATTACAGAAGGGGTATTACAGGTTCTCCCTTTCATCCATGGTGACAGTTGCAGCTCCTCCAGCTCATACTCAAAGGTCTGTCCTAGGTGAATCCCTCCATCTCTACTGGGTAGCCCGACCTGCTTCTAAATCCTTTCCTGTTGCTCCTCTGTCTCTAGTTCCAGGGGCTTCCTATTCCATGCTGGACCTAGAGCAGCAGGGATCATTTGTCAGTGCTCATCCCCACTCAATCTGGTCGCTTTTCCACTGGGGGTTGGTGTCCTACTTTCAGATTGCCTATTCTCTGTCTCCTGAGACCATGACCGTAGGAATGGAAGCAAGGATACCATTTGCATTGCTCCAAGGAAATTAGGTAGGAAAGGAAACCTGGTCATCCAAAGGATTATCCTTTCTGGATACGAGGTCCTATCCATCACCTGAATTATTGCTAGTTTTCTTTATGGCTTTGAAGGCATGATCATTAAGTAAGAGCTGGGAAGTGGAAATTGTTACACAGTGGTGTTTAGCAAAGGAAAGTTTGGGCAGTTTTGTATCACTTTGGTCTAATGGTCTAAATTGGAGGGTGACATTTTCCATTTAAGATAGTCTTGCTCATTGTGATAAATTGAGTGGTGAAATTGAAGTGTGATTAGTAAATAACAATCAGGATAGTTTTTCTCTTGCTATGTCTGTGATTCATGGAGAGGTCTAATCTTCTGCCATTCAGGGCTAAAATAGATTTGCAAAACAGGGTAAGCTATGTTGCTGTACTGAAGAGACAATTAATGATGTGTTGGGAATGTCTTTGTGTTTCATGTTTATAGCTGTTGCGAGTGACAGACTAAGTGTGGTGAGTAATGCACAAGATGGTGTGAGTAAGAAGAGTGGAGTAAGCTGAATGAGAGATAGAAAGTTTGGTGTGCGGGGTGACACCATTCACCTGTGTCACCCAGCACACCACACTTACCCTTTCGCTCTCTTACATTACGTGGGAAGAGATTCCAGTGCTGCTAGAGTGTGCAGGGTTAGTGGTGGAGTGAACAGGCTAAGAGGTTGGTTGGGAAGAGCAGAATGAGTGGTGCAGTATGTGAAGGTAGTGGTGGCGTGGATTGAGTGATGGTTAAGCAGGGTAAAACTACAGAGTGAGTCTAGTGGAGTGGAGTGGGTGATGGAGATATTGGCTGTGTAGAGTAAGTTCAGTGAACAAGCATTGTAAAGTGAGGTGTTTGGGTGGGTAGAAGAGCAGAAAGTGTATGCCATGAAATATATGACTTGCTCTATGTATGTTGCAAACCTGGAGGATTTTAAGGTGAGTGCAGCATGGTAGACTTACTGGGCAGAGATATCCCATGGCTCTCCGGATAATCCAGCAAGATACCTGAAAATAAAAAAGGACAACAGCGTGGCCATTTCAGATCTACTACGTGTCTCCTACTTCAAAGTAGTTTTAGTTTTGTGACGAACGTGGTTGGTGTAATAACGCTGTGCACGGTATATTGGGGGCTAGTCGATCACCTCAAATAGGTTTGTTTAATCTCTTGGTCCCCTTTGTTGTAGATGTGTACCATTTGTTTGGGCTTTCTTTAATCTTCGACAATGCGCACGCTGCCACCTCATGTACGACCAGTTAATTTGGCACGAGTGCGGTAGTCATTTATTCATTGAATTCCTTATGTTTTGTACGCACCGAGGGTCATTAAGCGCTAACTCACTTTCGCTTCAATAGGGTGTCAACGTGCCATCATGCCTATGATCCTAGCGCAGTCACCGAATGTCGGTCTCCTTAATCATACAGAGCTGTATTGATTCCAACCCGTTTTTCCCCTCTGTATGTTATGCCTTCAGAAACCCGTTTTTCCCTCTGTTTGTTATGCCTTCAGAAACCAGCCCTTTGAACAGGTTGCCATAACACCAGATGTACTCTTGTATTTCTGGAACCACCCTATTATTTCAGAGTTATTTTTTCTCCATTTGATAAATTTATCCTGTCACTGCGAGGGATCCCTTGACCCACAGTTTCAATACAGATGCTCGTGCGCGCACGTTTGGCCGTACCGATCCCATAATTCAGTAAGTGATATGTTAGTACCGGGACAGACAGTTATTGTCCCCACATGACGGAACAGCTCGCATTTTGATTCTGTGTCTTCTCTGCACTTAGGAGTTCTGTTGAGCCCACTCTCTTTGACTGCCCAGCCGGAATGAACGTGCTGATGGCCTGATTAGGTAATTCCTACCTTTTAGTATGATCATTCACTACCAAACTTTTTAAAACCATACACCCCCCTAACACGGAGTATCCAATTGCTTTTAGGTGCTCTCTTTTCACACAGTCCTGATGAAGACCCCACTTTAAGGCTTGAATCACCTCGAACATCCCAGGGGTTGAAATGTTGATTACTACTACTGCACAAGCCCCGACGACTGAAATTCATTATCAGTGTCTTCTAATGCTATGTGTTCTAACTGGAACAATTGACCTGTGATAGGCTGGATTGGTCTCACTATGTGAATTTGATGTATATATGTCACATCACCTTTCCCCTGTCCGCCACCCTCACTCACTCACTTGGATCCTAAATACCTTGACCCTTCCTTTCCCAACACTAAAGCACCTTTTTTCAAAAATACTTTCATTCATTCGAGATGTATGAGCAACTGCGTTGCCGAAACTAAAGTGAATATTGCTTTGAAAATAAATTGCATTCACTGCAGACTATGCAAGATTGGTATTGTGAATGCTGCTATTTCATTAGTTTTGAAAAATTGTTGCTACTGTGACCAATTGTTTATTGTACAACAGCATGAGTACAGCATACCCAGAGAAAAAAAGACATAGAAAGGAAAAGGGAGACAAGGACACATAAAAGAAAAGAAGGCCTAAACGAGGGTGCTCTCACTGAGCAGGCTGGAAAGGTACAGATGATGGCGAGGATGTGGCAGCAAGAAGAGGTGAATGGAAGCACTTTGGAATCATGGAACAGAACTAGGACACCAGAACCAGACAAGGAGAGTTGAAAAGTTTGGAGGCTTGATGCCAAGGAGGAGGATATTGACGAGGAGCGGTGGCTGCCTCGCAGGCCAAGTGAAAATTGCTATCCTGCCACAGTCTAGGAGGGCTATGGTCAAGCAAGGTGGCTGATGGGTTGGGAAAGGAATCAAATTATTTTAAGAGATTCTAACCTGTTATTTTGCTGACACTACAGAGATGTGGATATTTTAATCCAGGTGGAGAGGAGGCTAATAGAGACAAAATAGAGGAAAGAGATCCATAGTGAGATAACAGATTACCGTAAATTTCTAGACACTGGAATTCTTAGGCTGTAACATAGTTATTTCTGGTGGCAAATTTAAACAGCGTATAGTCCTGTGAAGACAAACCGGGCTAAAAAATAATGAAATCTAGCAAGAGAAAAAGGCACTATGATCACTGAAGAGGGATAAGGCCGATGGACACACAGATTATTTTTTAGATTTTGCTAGCTATATCTTTCTGGGTTTTTTGTTTTTTTTGGTTCCTGCACTCATTCATTATCTAAAGGATGAGAAAAGGAAGGAAGTCAAATAGACGGTCAAAGAAAGAAGTCAAAGAAAGAACGCTAGTCTACTTATTAACATTCGTTTATTTCGTCATGCTGACTGGGGTGTTAATCTTTTTTTTTAAGAATGCCCCTCTGAGAAGAGGGTGTATGCCCGTTGCCTACAAGAAAAAAAATAAGAGACAATTAAGGGAAGAACTGATTTGTTTATGAACGAATATGTACAAAGCCTGTACAAATCTGAAAATAAAGCAATAATTAGACTATCAGAAAAAAAAACAACTAAGTAATTATTTACTCACCTTCCACAGTGAGTAAAATGCATTTTAATTTAAACAAACTTAAGGTCAATAAAATGTGATTAATCACTCCCAGTTACATGCATGTGGAGTTAAGACTGAAGGCGCTCATTATAAGTTTAGGACAGATTTTGTTCACTGATGCTTGGTTTACAATCACCCTCTCAATGCCATCTTTTATACATACTACCAGAAAGAAACTTTTTCCAGACATTAAAAAATAAGTTTAATCTGCTTGGCAGCCATAGGGGATCACTATTCACGAAAACTTTCTTCCTTCCGAATTCCCTTTCTTTTATTGAAAAGCCTGATTTGGAGTTTGTCTAGAAACATACGCCAGCACTGGAAGAATTGAAGAGGACAAAAACATCTTTTAAAGTAGCTCAGTCAAAACATTAGATAAAAAAGCATTGGACTTGATCAAAGATTTGGAGGAATGAAGCTGGACAACACAACACCTGCTATAGAAAATTGAAATTGTTGTGAATTTCATACCCTCAAGATTGATGTCACCTGGCACAAGCAGCAAGAAACTCCTTTTCGATGGAGGAGCGCAGCAAATCTCGATTTTTGACCAAGTTTCTCCTTCCAATTGCCTCAACAGAAGAGAAAGACGATGAGAGGGGTATTTGACCATGCTCTGTGTTGAGACATTATGTAGAATGATAATCCCACCCCCCTGATGAGGATTACCATACTTTGATACAAAACTAACGTGAAGAATTACCATTGTTCTCAAGTTTCCCAGGTCCATATTTGAGCATTTCAATTAGCCCAGGTTTTTCCTTTGCCCCCTGGGATTTGTAGTCTTGGTGTAATATATATGAACTAAAATACTATCTCCAAGTGTACGTGTCGTGAATAATGGAAGTTAAAAAGGAGTGCCATGACAATATAGAGGTATGACGCAGAAAACCAAGTGTCTTTGCAAAGGTTGTGTTACTCTGATGTGCCTTGCAATACACTTTTCAGTTATACTATGGGTTATTTTGTTTCTAATAACCAATGCCACTGTAATTATGCGACAAAAGAGGGCCAAAATATATGGCAGGGTTGACTAAATTATGCATCAAGAAAAGGCAAATTATGAGGTGTAATGAGGCACATTTGTCATTGTCTTACTTCATGATTTCGTACTTTTTACACTCTGAGTAAAAAGTTCATCTCATTAGCATTTGTTTAACAACCAAATATATCAATGAGCAACTGAAAGATGACCAGCCAACCTTTGTGAAGGGCCTTCAACAGAGTGGAAATACATGTCCCCACGTTTTTAGTAACTTTTGATCTGTTTGAGTTAGAAACAATTTTTTGATAAAATCTGCAGCTTATACAGCAGATGTTGGATTATGGGGAAGGTGAGGCAAACCATAATTATTCGAAAAACGCTACAGCCTCAGAAATACATATTTCCAGTGGCCCTGCTTATAACACATGGTATTGTACGAGAAAAGGAAAATTTAAAATGTTTGAACACTTTCCTGTGAAAAATGGTCAGCAATACTGTTGGAACACAAGAACCAATTAGATCACTTGTTGGGATACCTTACTTGGCTACTGCTCATATGACTACAAAAGTCATTTCCAATCATTTCATTTTTCATTTTGAATCTTTATTCGATCCATTAATAAACAGATCATAAAAGTACAATCTCATCACAAGTTTTATCATAAAACCATTTACATAAATACCAAAACATTTAAAATGGTTTTTTTTTTTTTAAACAATTAAAATCAGATTAAAACCATAATTGATCCATCCTTAGAAATTCATTGCGACAAGCTTCTTACCCTTCTACTTCTCAAACAAGTCCATAAAAAGGATGCTACCACAAAACAAACGTAAGGATTAGGCAAGGCTTTTAAAAATACAGTGCAACTTTACATTGAGAGAAATTTTGGCGCCTTAAAATTGGGAGAAGGAACTTTTCCCTTTCAATACAATAAAATGGGCAAAAGAACAACAAGTGTAAATCCGACTGGGGGAATGATTGTCGCACGGGCACCGGCCTAGTTCTGAATGCTTGAACCTTTTTCTGGAAACCCCAGCATCAGTGGGATTAGGTTCAAGCGAAATCGTAACAAGATGAACCTATGCTGAGCCACTGTGACATGGTTAAGATAAAAATATCCTTCCCCGGTCTGGGCGAAAGTCCATTGTAAACTATAAACGACTGTGAACACCTGTTCTTTTCCCAACGTTCGGCAGAGGCCTTTTGTATAAATAGGTCAGTTATTACTCGTCTAGATACCTTGGCACATAATAAGGGGTTCCTAAATAATTCTCCCTGCCCAATTGCTTTTAGTTCGGCCTGAACATAACTAAGCCAACCAATTCTGCTGTAAGCCTCAAGCCTCACACAGTCCCTGATTATACGTTGCGTTAAATCAACAGTATCCCTACACCAGATTGAGATCCACAAAAGGATAGGTGCTAACCTGATAGAATCACATAGGTAAGGGAGTCCCAGTTCCAAATGTAAAATGTAATTAGAGGTAGAGGGAGGTTACGAGACCCTAGACTTAAAAAAGGCATCTTCCGCTTTCTGAAGCTGATCTATTTTAGCCATTCCCCAAACTCCCGCCCCATAGGTAGCAGCTGCCTTTGGCTTAGCTTGATAAATGGTCTTAATCGTTTCCAGTGGACTGGCTCCTAATTTTTGGGCAAAGCCTTTTTAAAGCTTGAAGACCCCTTTCCATGCCCAGGGCTCTGGTTGCAACCAAGTTCTTCCATGACTGTTTACTATCAAACAGAATCCCCAGATAAAGAAAAGAGTCAACCACCTCGATTTTCTTGGAGGCCAGATGGAAATAAGGAGCCTTTGTGCTTCTCGAAGCTCCTGCTATAATAATGAACGATTTTGACTCATTCACACGGAGATCCAGTGAAGCCATAAATAATGCGTAGGAAGAAAGCAGTTTTTGGAGGGCTACCGCAGTCCTCGCCATCAAAACCGCATCGTCTGCGTATGCCAATATGGGGAGTGAGTTATTTCCAAATTTGGGAACATCTAAAGACAGACCAGACAGGGCCGCCTCCACCCCATTAGTATAGATGGAGAAAAGAAACGGGGCGAGGACGCATCCCTGTCTGACGCCCTTTTCTATTTTAAATGAGCGTGTACATTCCCCATTTCTGCCATATCTCACCGAAGCAGAGGCATTGGAATACAGCTGACGAATAAAGCGGATGATCAGGGGATCAATTCCCATTCCTTCCATCATGGACCACAGTTTTGAATGGGACACACAGTCAAAAGCGGCTGAGAGGTCCATAAATGCCATATAGATTTTTCAATTTTTCGCCTTTGTATATTTATTTATACAAAGAGAAAGATTCAGACCTTGGTCCACTGTCCCCTTGCCCTTTCGGAAGCCATATTGCGCCAACATTAAAATATTGCGTTCCTGGGCTCACTCCTCCAGTCTAGCTAACAACAACCGGCCCATAAGTTTGGCAGTTGAATCCAAAAGGGAGATTGGTCTATAGTTTTTAGGACTACCCCTATCTCCCTTTTTAAAAATAGGCACTATTACACTATGGTTCCATGATGGCGGGGGGCCCTCTACCACTATACTATTAAAAACATTTGTTAAAAGGGGTGCCCACAGGTCGTAATTGTCCTGGAAAAGGTCTATTGGGACCCCGTCAGGCCCCGGGGCCTTCCCTTGAGCACACATTTCCAATGCTTCCCTCACTTCTCCAATAGTAAAAGTCAAGATACCTTGGGGAAACTGCAAAAAATCTATATAAGGAGGCTCATTTGGTTCACGTGCAAAAATACTTTCAAAATGTCCTACCCATACTTCTTCCTCTACATGGGTATCTAGAGACGGGTCAGTCACATTTTTAAAATACGGCGCATTTATGACCTTCCAAAACTCCTTACTACTCTTAGAACTAGCTGCATGTTCGAGGTCATCCCACGCCTTTTCCTTTAACTCCTTTTCGCGAGTATTCCTTGCCTGCTTATAATCTTTCCGGAGGGTTCTTATCAATACAGGATATCTTGGCTGTGATTTTAATGCACAATCAAGTGCTCTCTTTGCTACTGAGCAAACTGAGTTAAACCAACGACCAGATGGTACGTCAGTTGTTGGTTTCTGACGAGTAAGTGCAACTTTTAAATTTGCTACAAGGGTTGTGAAATAGAAAACTAAAAGAGAAGGAGGGCCACCTTCTATCAAGCAGTGTATGATATCTCCTGTCACTTGGGCTATTGTATCCACAACTAAGTTCTTTTTCACGACCTGGGCCCACCTCATTTGATATCCATTTTTCCTTACAAGAGTAATATTATTAATCTTTAAATGGGGTCTCTAAACTTTTTGGGGGGCACTTATATGAATAAGTAGGAGGGCATGGTCGCTATAAGGAGTGAATGTATTACTGACATGTTCCACTCTATTCTGTATTGTAGATGAAACTATGATAAAATCAATTATGGACTCAGAATTGTTCCTCCTAAAAGTTGGCTCTATCTGGCCTGTTTTCCCACTATTAATTACAGTCAGGTCCCTTGTAAAAAGCAGCCTATTGAGCGTGTCTCCGTAAGTATTATGTACAAAGTGTAGAAGGGGTTACCCTCCAGATCATTTATTCCACACACAATGTCATTTTCATACTTACACGGGTGGGTATTAAAATCTCCCACCCAAATTAGGCTAGGTTTCTCCTTCTGCTTGGCCAGATAAATTAAATGTAGCTCCTCATTCAGGACCTCCAATACACTTTTCATATTTGCTCCAAATTCATTATTATAAAAATTAATTAGTAACCACTCTCCAACAGGGAAAAAGTCTAATTGGAGAATTTGAAAGCAGTTATTCCTGGAGCCCACCTGTTTTACTTTTGCTGCTAGTGTATTGGGGACTAAGGTTAAAAGACCCCTTTAGCTCTTCCGGACATTGAAGGGACTGCAGGCGTGTGGATGGTACGGTAGCCCGGGAAAAAACTGGTTCCTTACACCACGTCTCTTGGAAACAAACAATATCATACATTTGCCAATAGTTATACCATTCTTCATTACCAATTTTTGAGGTAATTCCTGCCACATTCCAGGTTGCTAGCGATAACATATTTGTTTTCCCTTTTGTGGGGTAGTATCACTAGCGGCCACTATTGGAGGGCGAATAGGAATACAGTTTAATAGTCAATCACACGCTTCCAAATCAGAGAGAGGGGCGAATCTGTTGTAAAGGCCAACTACTGGTGCTGTAATTAAATGCTCTGAGTGTCGCAGAATGGAGTCACCTGCCCTTGACCAGCCCCTGTGATCACTCTCTAGTGTGGGGACCTGCTTGTAGAAATAATCTAATGATAATGGTATTATCTGGGTATTCCTTGTCTTAAAACGATCAAAATTGGTCAAAAGTAACCCAGCTATGTATGAATTGTTAAAATTTATCACTACACAATCCCCTGTAAATGAATTCAGTGTGTTTCCCACCCGTTTCACCCTCCTGGCCATTATGATTTTATTAGCTAAATAAATCTTTCCCGTGCCCCAATCCATTGACTGGTTCATTAACCAGTGGAGGCATTTGTCCATTAGCTGGATAGTTAATTCCTGTTGGTTGTCCTGCAGGGGCGGAACGTTGGCAAGTACCAGCACTAAGGGAGAAGCATCCAGAGGAAGATGAAGTCGGTGATGAAAACTCATTTCCGCCCTAACCGCAGGATTAGATTCCACGCTGGCGGGTCGCATAGCCTCTCCCAATTCCCCAGGCCCTCGAGGCATCCGTTGAGGTTTAGGGGCCATATTTCTATTACCATTCAATGCTGGTCTTTGAGCCATCAATTGGTTGGCAGTTTGGTGTTGAACTAAAACCGCCGAGTCTTCCCTTCCTTGGGATCCCAAAGGGAGGGAAGAAAAAGATGGTATGGACTTGCCCCCATCAACACCAATAACAGTCTGGTTATTGGCCACGGTTGAGTTAGTCAGGGGCAACGATGATACAGATGGTGCAACATTATGACGCTCCAAGCCTAATAATCTCTCTTCAATATTCGACAATTTAAGAAGACAATTGGATCCAGGAGCACAGTCATTACTTTAGTAACTTGGGCCCAGAAAACATCATCCAAAACTAAGTCTCGAGTCTGGGTGCCTATACATAGTGGCGCAGGTGCAATCAAAATATCGGGGGCAGGTGTCTTGGCTCGGGATACCCTCTGTTTGTTCCCTCTCACCGTTTTTGGTTGTTTGGGTTTAACAGGGCCACGAGCCCTCCGCAGCTTTGGTGGCGAGTCACTTGCCACACTAGTGCTAAGCACATCTCCCATGTCCCCCAACAAAGAAGTGGTGTGGCAACATATATTAGGTGACTTGGCCTGTTGTCCAGGAGGGATGTCATCACCTGATAAAACAGTGAGCCTCGGGGAACTGGGGGCAGGGTCGTTGATAGTTCCAATGGGGGATCTGTTGGCAAGGAGGAGTGGCTCCATCGACAAGTGCCTCTCAGTCAGTTCTATCTCATGTGAGAGGACGCTCGCCGCTCTGACTAAAAAAGCATCGAGAGTTGCAACATTCCCTCCTCCCGATTTCTCCACAAGCAGCCTTCGCTTCCCCAGAGGCATATACAGATATCACAAAGTAGAAAAGAGTACCTGCTGGACAAAAGTCACGAGGGTGGCCCAGCCCGGCCTCCTTCGGGCTCCGACGGGTGTGGACGGGCCCGCCCTTGGCCCGGGCTTAGCCCGCGCGCGTCCCGCGCCACGGGCCGACAACGTCCTTTTTAGCTCGTTCTCCAAGCGCTAGGGACTCTGGGGGATGTAGGCCCACAATGAGGGTCCGGGTCCCAGGCTGCAAGCGCCCCTCCGACCTCGTATGCACCTTCGGTGAAGTTCTGCCCAGCACCGCAGTAGAAGGAAATGGCTACAGGTGCCGCGGGCCGACAACGTCCTTTTCAGCGCGTTCTCCAAGCGCTAGGGACTCTGGGGGATGTAGGCCCACAATGAGGATCCGGGTCCCAGGCTGCAAGCGCCCCTCCGACCTCGTATGCACCTTCGGTGAAGTCCTGCCCAGCACCGCAGTAGAAGGAAACGGCTACAGGTGCCGCGGGCCGACAACGTCCTTTTCAGCGCATTCTCCAAGCGCTAGGGACTCTGGGGGATGTAGGCCCACAATGAGGGTCCGGGTCCCAGGCTGCAAGCGCCCCTCCGACCTCGTATGCACCTTCGGTGAAGTCCTGCCCAGCACCGCAGTAGAAGGAAACGGCTACCAATCATTTAGGAAAGACATACGTGTAATGGGATGCATCCTGCAGGACCTTTTTACTGCATACATGCTTATTGGCTACAATACAGACAGGGTTACAACTTTCTGTTGAATTAAAACTATCAGGGTATACTAGGTAGCCATGTCATCTACTAGTTGTTGTACAAAACAGTATGTTTGCTGCAAATCAATGTCATGTAACTAGATCCTTGCAGGAAGGTTTGACAAACTCAGTACGGCTCTTAATGCCCAAATAAGATTGAAAATATGGTGAAACGGCCATGCATGTGTAGAGTATAGGACCAACAAATCCTCAGTTGTGTAAACTTATTGTAGAGGATGTGCTTTCACCTAAATTAATCTAATCAGCAATCAACAACTCAAATGAATTCTTTCATTTAATACTAGTGTATTCCATATTAAATCCCCGAGTTTGTATATAGACTCACCCACAATTTGTAATTTCTTGAATAACATTCAGAATATTTCTCCTATAGAATATTCAAAGAAAAATCAAATGCTGGCTTGCAGATAGACTTCACGGATGGGTTTATTGAAGAAAATACACTTGTCTATAAATGTACAGCCAAAACATGTTTCGCCTTCTATGGCCAGCAGGCCTTGGGCTTTTTCAAGGCTGATAGAAAGTGCACATATCATTCATAGACACATATAGGCATTTTGCTTAGTGAGGCGAGTCACACTTTGTGTACCCACTGCACGTGATATCTAATCTTATCATATTTCTGTGACTGGTTTCGTAAACAAAAAAAGTTTGTGATATACACGTATACAAAAAGAAAAGAAAACAAGAATCCTGTCCAGTGTATTCCGATCTTATCACAAATTCCTGTGTAGCTCAAGATTATTATGGGCCAGCCTAATAATGGCTTGTAAGCACAGGGACAATTCTCTATGGACAGAGAACAACATGGTCTAATCAGCGTCCAGTAAAGCTATTGTGGTAATCCAGAATGTACATTCAGAATGCACAATCTCTGCCCCTCTCTGGAAAACGATCAAGTAGCTCTATGTAGGAGTAGAAGCCGGGAGACCAATGCTTCTTCAATTGTACTATAGTGTGATTAGTGCAATTTGTGAATACAAATGTACCTCTTATTCATTTATATCTCCTTTTGTGGATTAGCTTATTTAGTGCTGTCCCAGGATAGAGAGTGTGGTCTGTTGGGAGACAATGGTGAAACCATACTAATTTAGAATGTATGGTGTATGAGATAAAAGGTAATGGGAGCCAAGTAACCTATTTTAGAACCATGCGCAACCTGTGTGTGGGTAAAGCAGTTATGGCGGTGGTCACCTTAGCTTAATTCTAATGGAAAAATTATATTTTTCTCAGATAATGCATATACAGGGACTATACTATGGCTACAAGTTTATATGCAAAATTATTATACCTGTGATGTAAAACTCCCACATTTGAACCTAAAGGGAAGGGCAAAAATAGGTGGAGGTAATCAGCAGTCATGTATATGAAAATAAAACCTAAAGTAAAAATAAAAAGTGATAGTTCCCTGGTACACATTGGCGTTCCCTTTGGGTCAGGATGAGATGGTGAAGGTCAAATTTGACAAACTATGTTCATTAATGCTGGTCAGAATCATTAAAATGTAAGAACTTCAAATACTTATCTGCACTTTTAGTGTAGCACCTATATATAATCGTAATCAGATCACTGTGAGCCCTCTTTGCGAATTGTGGGCCTATGGACGGACCCAGTAGGGTCTTCTTGGCAATGCTCTGGTAGAATGTTAGAGGTTGTCGGCCAAATTGATTTGTGAGTTAACTGGACCCTCATTAAATTATCATAGGCTAGCACTGGTCTATGTCAGGTTCTGGACAGACCTGGTGAGGTCTCCATACCAGGTGAGGTGGTGGAGACACCGATGCTACACAGGAAAACTAGTATTAAGGAAAGCAAATCATTTTTTTAAAGTGAAACAAATTTAATTGGAGGAGAGAGCCATTATCATCTGAGTGGGATGGCAATCTTTCTTCTACCCTTTTTCCGTGCCGGTCATGGGGAACTTGGACTCTGCAGGTGTGGATAAGTCTGCTGTCTGCCTCTGGGGATGCCGATCCTGAGTCGGCATTTTTAAGGTTACAAGTAGCTTTGCTATCATGTGAGTTTGGGAGTTGTTTATGACGAACAACCACGTTGCCATCTTGGAATTGGTCTTGACTCATTCTCAGACAAGGTCATGTCGGTCTAAGCCATTAGGGGCTGTAGTAGGTTAGCTGGGTCTGGTGGCTCAGTGTACTAATGTGTCCACTGCAGAGGCCTGTGTTCGTTCTCATGGTGACAGGTTCAAATCCTGATGGGTCCACTCAGCCTTTCATCCATCTGAGGTCGATAAAATGAGTACCATTGAGTTGGGTAACAATAAACATCTGTTATTCAGTGCCAAGATGCCTACGAGTGAACATGCGCTTTACAAATAAACATATTATGAAGTGTATGTAAGCTATACTGCTCTAACTTTTATTGTTGAGAGGGGTAAATTCCCTAGCACCTATGAGGAGTCGGAGTACCGTAGCCACCATTTCTTAGTTTAGCGCAGCCTCGTGAACGTTCACAAGTGGGATTCGGTGTGTGTAACCATTCTCATTGCCTACTTGGATAGGGCAAAGCAAAATTTGTATCCAAATTTTTCAATACACGGGGACACTGTGTATTGAAAAATTTGGATACAAATTTTGATAAAATGTTTGTTCTAAATTGATGAATAATATATTTTTTTAAAGGTTTCTTTTTTGAAAAATTAAAAAAGGTTAACATGAATAAATATTGATATGGTCATGACAATTGAGGTGTGTGACCATGGTGTGTGACTGAAATGAAGAATTGATATCAGTACTGGCATTTTCTAAAAGTGGCTTTTTCAAACACGCAATTTGAAAACCAACGTCACCAAAAGATGTATTTTTAAATTATGAGTTCAGAGACCCCAAACTCTAAATTTCTATCTGCTCCCAATGGGAAGTTACACTGAAAAGATATTTCAAGGCAATCCCCATGTTACTACTATGGGAGAGATAGCCCTTGCAATAGTGAAAAACGAAATGAGCAGTATTTCACTATTAGGACATGTAAAACACACCAGTACATGTCCTACCTTTTAAATACACTGCACCCTACCAATGGGGCTGCTTGGGCCTACCTTAGGGGTGACTTACATGTAGTACAAGGGAAGGTTTGGGCCTCGCAAGCGGGCGCACTTGCCTAGTCAAAATGGCAGTTTAAAACTGCTCACACAGACACTGCAATGACAGGTCTGAGACGTTAGCACGGCTACTCATGTGGGTAGCACAATCAGGGTTGCAGGCCCACTAGTATCATTTGATTTACAGGCCCTGGGCTCACCTCGTGCACTTTACTAAGAACTTACTAGTAAATCAAATATGCCAATCATGGATAAACCAATCACCAATACATTTTACAAAGGGAGCACTTGCTCTTTAGCACTGGTCAGCAGTGGTGAAGTGCCCAGAGCCCTAAAACCAACAAAAAGGTCAGAAAAATAGGAGGAAGAAAGCAAAACGTTTGGGGATAACCCTGCAAGAAGGGAAACAGCGGTTTCAACGTGGGTAATACCACGCGGGTAGGTTACAACGCGGACGTTACATCGTCTGCGTTGTTACCACGCATGGCATTACATCGCAAGTCGTTTCAACGACTTGCGCTAGATGGCGCGCAACACCAGGGAATGTGTTGGATTTTAAATCCAACACATTCCCTGCTGTTGCGCTAACTGGAGTAGGAATAGTAATTTATACTATTCCTAAGTCCAGCGCGCCATGTAGTGCAAGTCGTAGAAACGACTTGCGATGTAAAGCCATGCGTGGTAACAACGCGGACGATGTAACGTCCACGTTGTAACCTACTGCGTGGTATTTGCTCACGGTGTAAAGAGACATATTCCTGCAAGAAGGGTCAGGTCCAACAGTCCTTGACAATTCGATAATGTTAGTTGACAATATAGCTAGTAAGTAGGAGTGTATGGTTACACATATTATTAGGAGAAGCAGCTGTGTAATAATATTAGATAAGTGTTTACTCAACAATTAATTACTCTCCTAAAGCTTCAATCGTTTGGATTGGAAAAGTGAATATATGTTACACTGGATTATTGTATTACAATTTCTTGGTTGACTGAGGGAATTGGTGGCCCATCTTGCCTGGAGTTATGTCCTCAGTTCAGCAGACTACATTAATATTTGGGTGGCCTATAGGGATGGAGTGCCATAGTTCCACAATGTGGTCATTTCCAAAGTGTGGTGTTGAGCAAGGAAAACGGCTATGGAGCCAGTCTTACATGCCTTTATTGTTCTTAGAGTCTTTACTCGTTGAGGAAGAGGAGGCTTGATTATAATATCATATTCTGGTTCATAGTGAGGACGTTCTGTTGCATCTACCAAGTCGAAGATAGTTCTCGGAGAATTTAGTAGTAATGCATTTCCGCTCCCTTATTCAGACCTGTATGTCCTGTGTCAAATCTCAGGATAAGTTCACTTTCCCATTTTCTTAATGCTAGTTCACAGTTCCCTCCTCTAGGGTTTTTCTGAATTTTCTCTAAGACCATGAACTTGAAATCTCTCTGTTACTGGTGGGGTTCTAACCAGCTGTACTTTTTGTGTAAGCTATGAATATTTCTGTAGTGTTCTTGAATATGTAGTTTCAAAGGTCTTATTATGCTGCCAATATAGTTTTTATTGCAGGGAAATCTGATGGTATAGATCACATAAATGCTGTTACAGTTTATCCAATACAGTATTCAATGTCTGTGAAACATGCCCTGCAACTATTTAGCTTTGTAGATGCATAAAAGACTTTTGATGTCATTGCCACTCTCTACATATTTCCATTGTGTCCTTGCTTCTTCCTGTTATTCACACTTTTACTGCAACATCTTCTGAATGTTCCCTGATGTGGGCCCAGTGAGAAGAGGAGGGAAATGCCCTCTCTGCCCAGGGATGTTAGGATATTGCAAGGCTGCAACAGGTTAGCTCCATGCATGCAGCTGATTTATGGAAAATGTGTTAACATCTAATGTGTGGAGCATGCACAGTGGGAAATTCATATTTCACCTGCGCAGCAAGGGATAGTCATGTAGAGAGTTTTTGCTACGGACCACTGATGGTAGTAGTAATTGAGGCAAGCAGGCTTCTGAACTAGAGGCGGCAAGGACTGGGCGAGACTATCAACAGCACGAGTGACACCAGGTAGACGCAGAAGGTCAGCATCTGAAGTGGTACCAGCCACAATCTTGAGGTGTGTTTCCCTACTTCTGGAGAGGAAGGTCTGTAAAATGACTCTAGGGGCAAAGTGATATGGTCCCTCATTTGCTTGTGGGTCTACAGCCTACTCCAGTGGTTGGAAGACAGGTCCAACATATTAAAAGGGGACAATGGGTAATCCCAAAAACCAAAGGCAGGAAGGATGAGCACCAAACGGAGGAGCAGTGACGTTATACAAGCTGAAGGCAGTCAATCCCATTGCAGGGCCATGTGCTTCTTGGCTGTTGATCAACAGAACAGGGCTCAATCTGAGAGCCAGGAGAGCTGGCTCCACACCACAAAGCAACAAAACACAAGAGAAAGATCAAAATGGTGGCTCAAGTGGGTCAGACAGTAGAACAAGATGAAGCAAGAGAGCAGATTGGGAGCAATCTTTGTGCCAAAACAGTTAAAATGAGGCGAGATTGTAATGCCACAAATGCAGCGAGAAGGAAGGAGTTAGCAAGCTGGACACAAAGGGTGCACCTCAATAAGGGGTGTTCCCCTTCCTTCAAGATGGAACTTGCAAGGTCATCTGTCCTTATTGCTGCATTCCTGCTGCCTTGTTTGCTGAACAGCATCAGAGAATGGATTGATTTCATTCTCTGGCCTCTTAACATGAGTCTCATAAAACTTTACAATCACACACACACTGTTTTCCATCACAAAAAGTCATCAAGCTTGCTACATCGCATATCGAGCACACAAACTCGACTCTTTCTCGAACGGAAGGATAATAATCTGGACCATCCACGCGACATTAGTCTCTCATGACTTAGGGACTGTCAGATTAATACTTGAGCCCTGAAGAATTCCGAGTAGGACGAAACGTGTTGGCTACTTTGATCACTACTTAATGGGCGTGCTTTTAAGAAGAAAATGAATAAAGAATATATTAATACAGAAATCATCTTTTCATGTGTTAATTACATGCTGTGTCCTGTTGACAATCGTTGGACCAAGTTACATGATATATGTGCCGAACTCATATGAGATACATTTAATCCAATTAACAGTGTGGGTGCTGAACCACTATCAACACACACACTGTATTTGAATGGTTTCTTGTTAGTAAAGAGTAGATCTGTTTTCTAGGCCATGTCCTTTCATCATGCACATCAAATAATTCAATACACAAACAGTAGCTATGTTAAGATACATCAATGCCTTTGAGGTGTATATAACATTTAAAAACACTAAGAAATCCATGCCACAAACATCAACCCCCTCCCACAGGAAGATTAGGAGTGAACCTGAAGATAGTTACTGTTGAGGGGAATGTCAGGGCCCTGACACTTACACAGGGGTAGAATTTAACCTCATTCTACCCTAACATTGGAGCTGCAGCCACAGGCAGGGCCTTCATGTCAAGCCACTACAAGATATGGGGGAAGGGAGCCCCGGGGAGAAGAAACTGTTGACAGGGAATATCATCAGAATGAAGCTCCAATCCTATGCCTGACTCAGTTACAGATAAATATAGTTGAACTTGGCTCCTATCGGAATTCTCTGTGTTATGGAGCCCAAAGAAGAAGAAAAGGTCTGCAGAAACTTCCTCCTTGACCTTTGTGGAAAGTGGGTTAGATGACAAAGAGGTAGAGCTAAGACCCCATATTGGACCTGGCCCTCTCTGCAGGGTCACCCTCAAACTTTTTGCCTTTCTCCTCCTATTTTTAACTGAATTTGTTTTTGATGGCCTTAGGACTCTCTGCACTTTACCACTGATAATCAGTGCTAAAGTGCTTCTGCTCTCTCATCTAAATATGGTAAAATTGGCTTACACCCAATTGGCATAACTAATTTACTTATAAGTCCCTCATAAAGTGGCACTACATGTGCCCAGGGCCTATAAATTAAATGCTACTAGTGGGCCTGTAGCACTGATTGTGCCACCTACTTAGGTAGCCCCTTAAACATGCCTTAGGCCTGCCATTGCAGTGCCTGTGTGCGCAGTTTTAAACTGCCATTTCGACCCGACAAGATAAACCTTTTGCCAGGCTCAAACCTTCATTTTTAATACATATAATTCACCCCTAGGGTAGGCCCCAGACAGCAGGGTGCAATGTTCTTACAATGTAGGACATGTACTTTTACGTATTGAATGCCCAGGTAGTGCAAAACTCTTACATTTGTTTCTCACTACTGCAAATCCCATCTCTCCAATAGGTTAACATTGGATTTGCCCTATTACATTTTATAAGTGTAATTTACAAACTGGAAGAGATAACCAGTTCAAGTTTGGTGTCTCCGGAATCACAATTTAAAATCTTCACTTATTGTGAAGTTGGATTTTAAATTGCCATTCTGAAAATGACACTTTTAGAAAGTTAAAAGAACAAATGATGGACGGAATGCTGAACAATGTAAACATTCACCCCGGTCACAGATCCTTGGTTTAATCCATCGTTTTTTTGCTCACCACGCCACCCCAGTTTGGACCCATCAGTCTTGACCCTACTCCTCATGGGAACAGTCCTGCCCAAACTGCCAGGTCAGGTCCTCCTTGGACTGGAAACAAGCATCCTGGGTCCGGTTTCAGGGTATCACCCCTCATCAGCCAGGCTAGCTTGAATCCAGTGGCACAGTGAGCATGGGACCCACATCTGGCAAACCCTTCCCACTTAGGTTGATAAAAGCACAAAGAACTGATGATGGACTGAATGCTGAACAATGCACACATTCACCCCCAGTCACAGATCTGAGTTTAATCCATCATTTTTTTGCTCACCACGCCACCCCAGTTTGGACCCAGCCATGTGCAAATAAGTCTTGACCCTGCTCCTCATGGGAACAGTCCAGCCTGAACTGCCAGGTCAGGTCCTCCCTGGACCGGAACTAAGCATCCTGGGACCGGTTTCGGGTTATCACCCCTCATCAGCCAGCCTAGCTTGAATCAAGTGGCACAGTGAGCACGGGACCCACGTCTAGCATACCCTTCCCACTTAGGACGACAAGAGCAAAAAGAACAGATGATGGACGGAATGCTGAACAATGCAAAAATTCACCCACATTCATATGCATATGGCTGAGTCCAAACTGGGGTGGCGTGGTGAGCAAAAGAATAATGGATTATACCCAGATCTCAGACTGGGGGTGAACGTTTGCATTGTTCAGCATTCCGTCTATCATCTGTTCTTTTTACTTTTAGAAAGTTGGCATTTTTCTGCCTTATCCATTTAGTGCCTGTCTCTGGTCACATGACTGGGTGTAGCTGGCAGTTGGGCTTTCTGTATTCCTTCTAGACAGCCACACACAATAGGGAGCTTAGGTGTACCTGGATGGGCCATCGCTGGCAAGTTGGAAGGAAGGCGCTTGACACAGCTCCACTTACACATGAATATGATGTACCCTGCCACCACACAAAGGGCTGCATACCCCCATGTAGTTAGTCTGGAGAAAGGGCAGGGAAAGCAGGGGGCCTGGGGACTTCAAAGGGAAAACTCCAGATGCCCCCCCCCTACTTCAAAGGCACAACTGGGTATAAATACTGGACCTCAGACTTAAACTCTTCAGTACACTTCTGGACCTGTGCATACTCTGCCAGGAGGAAGGACTGCTGTGCTGCTGAAGGACTGCCACTCTGCTGAACTGCACTCTGTTGGACTCCTGCTTTGCTGTGCTGACCTGCTGCCCTCCTGCCTGGGTGTAAAGGACTGGGCCTGCATCTCTTGAACCCAGATCCCAGAGTGACTCCAATGGCTAGTTGACTGGCCCCCTGATCTGAAGCCTCAAGGACATAACAGGCTTGGAACAACCATGCATCTGCACCTGGACTCTGCCATCTGTGAGTCTACCCTGCTAAGTGGTGCCACCCCAGTCCTGGACCCTTGGAAGTGGGCTTAAGCTGCTTTGCCAGACTCTGTGGATCTCCTCTGCTGTGCGGCGCAACACCTAACAGAACTGACGCATCTCCATTACTTCGCGGTTGGACCTGTCGCAATGACTCGCATTGCTGCCACGGCTCACATCACCTTTGGAACTGCCACATCGCAAAGCATCCTCAGCCAGGCCCTCGCATCTCTTTTCAACGGCAGCCACGATGATGATGCCAGACTCTGCATCACAGCCTCGCAGCTCTTCAGATCCGACACATCATCCCGACTGAGCACCACATCCTCGACGCCGGATTTCTCATCACAAGCCCCCTCAATGGGACCCTCGACTTCGATGCAACAGGACCTCACACTGCAGCCTCGTCGCATCTCGGAACCGACACATTGCTTCGGCTGCGCAATGCCTCTTCGACGCGGGTCCACGCAATGTAAACCAGGATTTAAAGTACTCTGTTCAGAGGGCCTAACTTGATCCCTGTAGCAGGTCCGCACTTCATCGCAGTCACCCTGAACTTGTGACTTTATCCCAGTCCATCGCGACCAGATATCCACAGTTGACGCATTACGCCTTTTGGCTCTATTTTCTCTCAAATCTTTAAAATTCTGTGTCTCTGGTTTTACTGATTGGATTTTTGTCATTTTGGTCTTGTTTTATTTATTAAAAATTACTCTGTTTTTTTAATACTGTTGTGGGCTCCTTTTGTGGTGTGTATTCACTGTGTTACTGTTTGAAGAATGCAAACATTACCTTACACATCGCCTCTAAGTTAACCCGGACTGCTCTGTACCAAGCTACCAGGGGGTTGAGCACAGATTATTACATTGAGTAATACATAAGCAAAGGTTAAGGATTGTGGTTGCTGCTTGACCAGGGCTCACACCCCAGTCAGCTAACAACCCAGTTTCTTACACCCCATAATAATATGACAAACTTATTGACAGTTCTTTGATTACAAGAATCTTTCACCTTCTCATCACAGGCCAGTCCCTACCCACGCACATGAGATCAGGCTCTTTAGCCCAATGAATGGTTCAATGGGTAATCTCACAATTTGGCAGGTTGGTTCTTGGATTGGAATTGTTTCTTCCCCAAGTCTACAACATTTTCAAGAATGTTCCTTGTGGTTGCCCCAAGATAAGTCATACACTTTTCTAGATTTCACCTCACTAGTTACACAGTGACTCAATTTTCCTTACTTTATGCCCCCTTTGGATTCTCTCTCCACTCACGGCCACTGCCTTAGAAGCTTCCTAGTTTTTTTAACTCACTGGAAATAATCTCTGGTCTAGTATCTTACTTACATGTGATTCTTGAGAGAACAAACAACAATACCGCAAATATTTCAGAACAGCTGTGATTCCAGTCTCAGACTTTTCCTGAAGAAAGAACAGGACTTTATGATCCAGAGACTCCACCTCCCAGTGAGTAGTCACTTTTGGCGCAAGAAGATTTCTGGAACTGCGTCCTAGGCTTGGATGACTCCTGGATTTTCAATGCATGTTCTGTGCTGCTACCACTGTATCTGAACAACAATAACTGGTGGCTAGCAATTGGCAGAGCTCCCTTAAATAACAGAGCTCCACAAGATGGCTGCCAAATCTTGTGTGATTTCACCCACAAGAATATTGCCTTATTGAATGGGCTATGAGTCACCAAGGCAATATTGCAGGGGATTTTTCGATCCTTCCCCAAAAACATCCATGATGTTTAAGGCCACAATGATGCCTTATACACAAGGTGGACCTAAAAATGTACCATCTAGGTCATGCAGCATGAAGGCCCCTGCCACGTATATACTGGGACCAACCTGGAGACACTTGATAAGGTAAGGGGCATAAGTCTGCACGAAGAGGCTGAGGATATCTAGGAGATAACGGGTGCAGACACCTGGGTTGTTGACTCCTGAAAGGGGCCCATCATGAGCAGGGATGTCAGGAAGAAGATGGCAGGGGTGTTGGTAGACATAGACCAGACAAGTCACAGGCCTGGGATCAGGGAAAGTGACCCACAATAGTGAGACAGTCTATGGGCATCAGTCCTGTGCTAAGGAAATTTGGGAAGACAGCAGCACTGAGGAATGTGATGAAAATACCTTTAGAAGAGAGAGATTGGAAGAATTGGAAAGTGAGAAAATAGAGAGCCTCACAACCGGGAGGGGGCAGGCAGAGAAGGCTAGCCAGATCAGTTATAAGGAGCACAGTAGTGCCTATGAGGTTGCCTAACAAGGAAAGTGAATTGACCTTGAATGAAGGATAGGGATCCATGGAACAGAGCACCTTGAGCAGCAGCTCACAACAGAACAATAGAGTGGTGTGAAGGACAAGTGGCAGTGTTAAGCAGGAAGAGCATGAGAGAGGGAAGAATTGGGTGACAAGAGGCTGATGTGGGCTGGGAAGCATAAGGACGGACAACCTCTGAAAGAAATATGTGTACAAGGGCAATTGGTGGAGGCATGAAACTGTGAAAGTGGGGATGAAGAAAGGAGAGAGGGATGTAGAAGTGCAGCAAAAGATACTGAAGATAGGGAGTGGGGATGTGGGATGGAGGACTTCTAGGGAACATGATGTGAGTTGTGGACAAGTTTGGGAAAAGGAGAGTACAGAATGAGACAGGGACAATGGAAAGGAGGGATATGAAGGGGATGAGAGCTGGAATTGTGTTGATAGGCGGTACAAAGATGGTGTACAAGCACATGAATGCAGGACAGAAGGCAGCAGAGACAGAAATGGAAGATGCTCCAAATGTGGAGAAAAACACTTCACTCACTCTGTGATGTTTTGGTGTCCAAAGTGCAAGGACAGGAATGGGGGAGGAGGAACAGCAAGGGGAAGGTCCAGTACTCCACTTAGATTGGAGGCAACCAAAAAGTGGGTGAAGAAATATCCAGAGAGGCCATCTGTGAAGCCACTTAAGACAGATTGTTGTCTGGGCTTTGGGATTTCTTACAATGGACCTTGTGTTGCTTGCTGGACTGAAAATCTTCACTGTCAGAGACAAGACAGACATTGTTCTAAACAAATTGATGAAGTTAGTCAGAGAGAACCGAATGGTGTGTCCATTTCATTATATCCTTCGAGATCCTATCATTTTTCATTTGTGCACTGTACACAACAAAGTGCCAAAACTGGAGAGATTATTACAATGAGTGATACACGAGCTAGGTGGAGCTAAGTGACTAGAGACACTAGAACAGGTGCTAGGTCACCTAAACATTGCATTTAAACTGTTAGCACCAGGCAGAGCCTTTGTGGGTAGATGGTGTTTGCTATCCATGGGGTGTCTAAACTCCACCACAGCATATGGATTACATGAAGGAATACCAAGGATTTACTGTTGTGGCTTTGATTTTTGAAAGAATTAAACATTGTGACGATCTGGCTTTAGAATGCTCAAGTGATATGGTCAGAAGAGATTTTTGCAGACACATCGGAATCAGGTTATTTTGACCTGTACCGGAAAGGACTTTGGTGCAATGAGAGTTGGCTGGAGGAGTGGAAAGAGAAGGCTCACAGCATTGCATCCCTGCCTGCT
Source organism: Calotriton arnoldi (assembly GCA_963921515.1). Classification (NCBI taxonomy): domain Eukaryota; kingdom Metazoa; phylum Chordata; class Amphibia; order Caudata; family Salamandridae; genus Calotriton; species Calotriton arnoldi. The sequence goes on from CAWUFW010002950.1 coordinate 945,519, forward strand.
AGTGGTTTGATTGTGGGAACGCAAGCTCCAGAACAGTAATATGACTTTTGTAATCAACAATGTGACGAAAGCATAGATGATTAAAAGAATGACAGCATGTACTTTAAAGGTACTTCAACTATTGAGTGAAATAATACTGCTTCATCTAGAGAGGAATATTTTGTTATAAGCATGTCATATTGCAGATTGAACAACGAAGTGGCAGATGCCTTATAGGGTTCACAGTGGTTGAGTTTCCATGGGTTTGCACCCTACGCATAGTGACGTGAGTCCATGATTCCAGATAACCTGTGGATTCTGGGTTTGTGAGAGGCTTAGGACTGGCAGACGGCTCCCTGGCTGTCTCCACAAGAATGGCAAATATTGGCAGGCATAGAAGAAATTGATGATGAGTATCATGCCAGCCAGAAGGGAGGGTATGGTTAACTTTGCAATGAAATTCATTGAAAGGAATTTGGGGGCAGTGATATAATCACAAAAAAATAGCAGAAATAGCATTTACTGAGAAATTTTTTGGGAGTATGAGCTGAATGGAGGTGAAATTGGGAGGCACATCTTGTCTGGATGGGCAAAATAACAGGGGAGGAGACAAAGTTGATGACATCCAAATAAAAACAGTGCTACTGAGAGGGAATATTTCACAGGTGAGATACACGTGTGTTTACGCCTGGGAGTTCAGATTTCTCAGATCACTATTTACTTTGAAGTATTTTGGGTCATTCAGGATCTCATGGGTAGTGGGGGCAAAGAATTATGGGAGGTTGCATTGATGAGGCATGGTAGTTGAGATTGAGAGAATGCACATTGGGATCAGGAAAAATAATACAAACCAGAGGGTTGTGGGGGTCATGTGTGACATTGCGGAGCATAGGTGATAAGGGGATATGTCCAATTAGGGTATTTAAGTGATATATATGGCTAAGGGGTCATGGGTGCACAAATATTTCGTCATAAGGACTTGAAAAATGTTATAGACAAGCAGATGTTGAAAGTTCTGCAAAAAATTGCTGAGATGTGGGTAGGGGGAAGAGGGACAGTTTGGCACACATTCCTTCTGATTGGTTGCATTCACATCTTGAGTTTATGTAAGGGATGAGTGAGGATAGGTTGAAAGATATTAGTCTGTGGAATTGAAGAGTATCTGTTACTATGTGTCCACTGATGGTTAGGATACCGAGGAGCAATTTTAGAAATTTTAGCATTTTAGTAAATAGTGCTCCGAGGCAGTAATTAAAACATACCGAGTAACAGCAATGTAACAGGGGGAGTCCACATGAGAGGTTACAAGAAGAGAAAAGGTGGTACTAAGGAGGGACTACTAAGCCTATTGACCAATGAAAAGCCACCATTTACAAAGGACAATGACAGGAGCCAATTAAAAAGATGGGCGGAAAGTGCTCGGAGCTTCATGCTCATATCTTGGGGGGAAAAATGATGGATTTAGGCCCAGAACTCTGTCCTGGAGTGAATGTCTGGGTATGCCCAGACTTGGGTCCCGCGCTCTCCATGCCACTGGAGTCAAGCTAGCCTGGCTGATAAGGGGAGATGTCCCGAAACCGGACTCAGGATGCTTGTTTCCAGTCCAGGGAGGACATGGCCTGGCAGTTCGGGCTGGACTGTTCCCATGGGGAAGAGGGTCAAGACTGATTTGCATATGGCTGCGTCTGAACTGGAAAGGCATGGGAAGCAAAAAAACGATGGATTTAGGCCCAGATCTCTGTACTGGGGTGAATGCTTGACATTGTGCAGTATTCTGTCCATCAATTGTTCTTTTTGCATATCTTGAATTCAGCATGTCTTGAAGAGACAGCGCAAGCGCTGCCTAGATGATACCTAAAAAGGGCAGCTTTTCCATGAAGCTTGGAGATACCTACCATTCCTAAGTGTTTCAAATACTCTGTGTTACTAGTGACAAATTTATTGGTACTCAATTTACCGACCTGGGAAGGAAAGAAGGCTGCAGATTAGATCACAGGACAGTTGCAAATGTTATACCCACAGAGTCATATTTTAGGAGCGCCTTTCCAAGTTTTGGATTGGGGTACTTCATGTTTGTGTTTCGTCAAAGATCAATAATTCCTTTTCATTTGTTTTCAGCATAGATTTAGCAACCCCTGCTCCATTCTAGATTTTTGGATTGTTTTTGTAAATGAGTCCATTTATATTATGTGCATGTAAAAATATATCTTATGTGGATCTCCTTAAAATCTGCCATAAATTCGTTCATCTGGATATACCCCTGTTTTCCGTCCTTTTGCGTTATTGAAATTCGTCTGGACCACAAACGGAACAAGCTTGCCTTATGCTTTCCTACCCTTCCCCAAAAACAACTCTTCTCCTGGTCTGAGCAGCTCATGTACCCCCTCCCCACCCTGCCCCAGGGAAATTTTCGCGGCTTCCCCGCTCGCCGTACATTTCAGCCGTGCCTGTCGAGGCCAGAGCGTAACAAGGGTGCCACGGGCCCTGGTGCAAGGCAACCAAATGGTCCCTTTTACTGCTGATGGGTAGAAACAATACAGCACTGTCTTGGGTCAATTTGCCCCTAAGGGCTCCGGTGCCACTACACCTTCTGCACAATGGCCGCTTCTCCTCTGGTCGACCACTGTCCTTGGCATCGCTGCCTCGGCGCAGACAGGTTTGGTTCTGCTTCTGCGATCCCAGCCCATGGAATGGCGTAAAGCACAAAAAGAGCAGGTCTTCCAGTAGGGGGAACTAGAGCCTTGTAATCCACGCGCCGCTCTCGGCCGCGTGCCAGTGTGTGCCTCCCCCCCTCCCGCTGTGAATCATCGGCGCCCCCGGGAGCAGAGCGCCTGTGATCACACGTGGCTCGACATCCACACTATTTACATAAACTGCACGGCAGATGCCGAACCCCTTTGGTCTTAATGCTGCTGCTTTACCTGCCCGGGGTTGGCTCCATTGTTCTCGCTTTTGACGCCTATTGTCATCCCTTGGCGGCTGCTGTGTGTGTCGCCGTGTGTTCGGCGCTCACAGCGGTGACAACAGTTCACATGGCGCTCCGTGTAAAACACAAAGGGCTCGTTTCCCCTGCAGTTCGAGACCCACCGCCTTACACACGAAAGGCTCAGCCTCTGGCGTGAGAGCCTTTAAAATAACAAGAGGTGAGGTGGCGGGGACACATCAGACCAACAGTGGCTTCACACCTCTCTCGTACTTGTGTGCACTCTCTGTAAAGTACCTCTAAAGGCTTGAAAACAGCCAGAAAATGGCCTGTCTGTCACGAAGGAACTAATATGCAGCCATGCATGTGGTATAGGAGGGGGTAACGGGGGCAAGGGAAGAGGACCAGGAGAGGACCGTTTCCCTCTTCCATGCACATCATCCGCTCTCACTGAGGGCTGTGTGTGGTTATTTATCCCCGGACGGCTCAGCTCTCTGATCTGCGGTGTGCAGCGCTCAGAGGATGCTTTCGACGCCTCGCTCCCCCGCCTTCCTCTTGCCTCTGCCACTTGGCTGATCCGACATCTCCTCCCCTTCGCAAGTTCCTCTCGGGATGCGACGCGGGATCATCGAGAGAGGGAGCACCACGTGACCTGCGGGAGGGAGGCGGGGGAGGAGGGCTGGAGGCTGCCGCCGCTACCACTGCTTGGCTCAGGGGGAGCAGCAGTGCGAGCGGAGGGACGGGAAGCCGGGCTGAGCGGGGCTGTTCCACACTCTTCCTACCGTCCTTGCCCCAGAGCAGCGCCCGCCCCTCTGCCGGCACCTGCCTCCATTCAACAAACTGTTGGGTAGCCGGCACACCACACATACACCCTCCCCTGACCCTCCTGGGTGCAAGTTAGTGAGAAACTCGCTGCGCCGGCTGCTCGTGGACGTACAGGGCAAAACCAGAATTGTTTCATGCAGCCTGCTGAGAAGTTCGCAGTGCACTTTTTAAGGAACCGGCCTCTATTTATTGGCCTTGGAGGAAACACCAGGCTCTGGATTACCAAGGATTTTAGGGGGACCAGTTTAGAAATTGCGTTGGCTGGGCTGGATCTGTGGGGATTTGGGAATCGGAGTGGATGGAGGCATCCTGTGTAGTGCTATGGATCTAGCGCTGTCCTGCCCTGACCGCTTCCCTCAAGGCGCTGTGGAGGTGTTGCGATCACTTACCTGCTGCTTGATCGGCTCCTAGCGAAGCCCCCTTGGTACTTGTTGGCACTTGACGCTCTGGGATTGTGCTACCTCAGATTCTGGATTGTGTGTAATATGACAACATGGATCTGCTAACTCACCTCCTGCTCTGTGGTTGTGTGTGCTTGCAGGTGTTTGGTAAGTTTCCCTTTTTTTTGTCTGAAAATGTACGTTTCCACTTATTGTAAAGCGTCTGCTGTGAAACAGCACGTGTGCTGGAGAACTAACCTGAAACTGGTAACTTTTAATAACATATAACAAGTAAACAGAATATTTCCTGTGCACTGCTAATGGCAACACCAAACATGTCACACAACGTGATACAACAGAAAGATGGACACCTCGTTTATTGGTTGCATAGTATCCTTTCGGTAGTATATACTGTTCAAGGCTAGAATGCTGAACTTTAATGTAGGATACAGACTGAAAATGCAGTCTCTCTTTCCTTGGGTTTGAGATTAGACATATCTGGGACACTGAGCTAGGGAGAATATTTCCTTCTAATGCTTGTCTCAGCAGTTGGGTGTGGGGACAACAGTGAAAGAGTAATTTGCAGCCAGAATTTAAGAGTGAATTAGTCAATGGTTTGGTGATAATACTCCAGAGGATGTAGGGTCGAAGTCCCCATTACTACAGTTTCAGCGTAGAGCAAAACCCCCACAAAACTAGGTGGCCTGATTCATTTAGTGGAGCAGCCCCTCAAAATGTCTCTTATCTGCACGCGCACACGCTAGACTTGTTGGATTTCTGGGTCCTAGTGTTCCGCCAAGGGCAGCTACTGTTAACTTGGCCGTGTTAGCAGGGTTTGTGAGAATTTCACACCGGGGAGCAGGCTTTGAAGAACTTTTTATGGCAAGCGCATTGTTCTCACAGTGGAGTCAACGCGGCGCTATACGAGTCAAGTTTCCTTTACGCTTAGATCACAATCTTTAAGAGGATGTGACGTTGGGTGAAACTTTCAATGAGAGAGCGCTTTATGTATTGAGCATGTTGGCATTATAGACATCAGCCATGTCCCGTCTCTTTTGGGGTGACTGCAGAGAGGGCGATCGGTACACTTCTCCACTGAGATATACATCTAGTGTACAGACCCTGATGTACATAGATTGAAATGCGCCGCGAGGGAATGCTCGTTTCCCGGTTTTCATTGTGTGCCTAGACACACCTAAAACTGTGCGAAACAGCGCACTCAAGATCACACAGCTTAGTCGTGGGAAAGCTGGGATCTAAAGTTGGATATTTGCGGCTCAGTCAATTGTGTCACTCCAAGACGAATCTCTTTCATAAATCAAGCTTTCTCTCGCTTTGTCTATTCACCACTCTCTGTCAGTTTGTGGCCCTGTCTGTCTTGTAGGAAATCAACAGAATTATCTCAGAAATACTTTTCTATGTCAGCGGTGTACACAGTCAGTAAATGTCTACTATACTAGGCCAATCTGCATACAGGTATTACAGTTAGGCAGAACAAACAAGTGTTATGAGAAGTCCATGTGCCAATTAACCATTTAAAAAGTACCAAACACCAGTATTTGTCCAATTTGGAGGTTCTCTCAATTTTACAAATGGGCAAGTGAGGGCACAAACTAGGCACATAGTGATTTGCTCAGGGTCACACAAAGTGATCAATGGGTGAGGTTAGGGACTGGAGCATACAATCGATTCCACAGACAATCACTGTGATGCTTCTATGTCTGAAGCGTCGTCTTTCTGTACTGTTTGCTTTGATATGAGTGTATGGATTTGTCGTTGCGTACTCTTCTGTGGCTGAATATGTTGTTTGCAGTTTTGCTTGTTCCTCAAGCCCAGTGCATTTCAGTTGGAATGATTCAGTTATGCATGTGGTACCCGCTTTGGAAGGTCACCCTGGCAGATTTATTCTTGCTGTGGTGGTGGTTGTAAGCTGCGAAAGGGTAAATGACTATAAGTGAAGCCTTTCATCTTGTGGGTGGGCAGACAAGCAGAAGTATCAGTTTAGCATTCTGTGGGACTGCACGCACACACACGCGCGCACACACACACCACCGTTGCCATCACCACCACCACACCCCCAAGTGCTACAACAGCAGTGTCCTGACTCCTGATCAGTGATCACTGGAGAAGCCCTCAGTGCTGTCAGCAAGAAACCATTTCCCACTATTGGTGCCAATATACAGCTCTCTCTAGAATAGAAATCTAATAACCTGTGCTGTCCTGCATCCCTTGTCACCTTAGTTATCCATTGCTTAATGACATGTGTCATCATAACCCAACTCAACATTACTTATTTTGTCCTTCCCCAGAATGCTAAAAGGCTGAGTTGGCCCTGCCATAATTCATACTTTTTGGATTTGTTTGAACTTGTATCTGTGCAGGAGCTGCTTTATATTTTCTCCTGTATTTCCCACATTACCACATTTTGATTGTTATGCATACACCACGTGATACTTGTATGTAGAAATCCCATGGCTAAAGGCAAGCTCCAATTAAAAGCAAATAAAGTGACCTAGAGGTGTCTTAGGTTCAAAATGACTCCTATAAAAAGGCCTATATAGCTATATTCTAGGTAATTGAGAGGAAAACGTTTTCTACTTGCATTTTGCACATTTCCCTCGTGTGTATGCTTACAGTTGTAGTGCACATTTTGACCTGACACCTCTCTAGGGAGAATTTCGGGTGTAAATTGTTTGCCTGGTAAAGATATTGGACTTGGAGAGCTTGAGCCTCAAGTATTTCAGACTTGCTGCTTGTCCCATTACTGTACACCTAGCTGTTCAGGCTGGAGGTGCTATTCTGCTTTGTACCACAGCTTTGCCTTTGCTTGATCCGTCTGTACACATGTTTGCTCTGCAGCCTACTTATTTGAATATTGTTAGATGTCAGTGGTACCATGATGCTTTTTAGAGACACAGATTGATGTTGCTAATTCCTGATTTCAGCTCTTTCTACTTTATTTTTTCCAAGGGTGTGACAAGAGCCCTTGTGCAGAAAGGGGCCCTCTATGGGAATGCACCACCCTACCAAGACATTTTGCGTATCTTTGAGGTGCCTGACTGCATGTTTAGTACTGTCAGATGGGCAGTTACACTGAGGGTGGTAGAGTTTCAGTACTCCCAATCTCCATTTTCCTGCACCTTGTTCTTTGTTGTTTTGTTTTACACGGCCTGTTTGGTATAACTTGAACAGTTTGTCGTTGGGGCTGGTGTCTTTTGATCCGAAGGCATCACTTACCTTAAATCAACCTATTCTTTGTTCAGGATTGAATTAATTTTCACGTCACTTAAGGTTTGGGTCTCTTGTGCACATGTAACACAGCATTGTTCTGCCCTGGATTTAACAAAAAGTGGCACATTTCATGCACTGCTGTTGAATGCGGTTAGTTGCTTTCCCTGACTCTTTCTCAGTAATGGCAGCTACTTTGTGGTTAAGACATCCACACAAGGTTCTTGTTGTTGTGTTCTTGATGTTTTTCTCTGACTGAATCATTATGTGGAGTGTGGGTGTATTTATTACAAGTAGAGCATATTGGTCTCTGTTGACAGCCATGGACAATCTGTGACAACAGAGTGTTGAGAAGGCTTACAGTAAGCCCGGCTCATCTAAAAGGGGCTGTTTATCCACCAACATGTAAATCGGCGTTCAATCGCCAGGTTCACCTTTGTTTGTGGTCTTCAAGTGCAGTGTAAACCTACATAACAAATTGAATTCATGCAAGATCTTTCGAATCCAAGGAAAATTGGCCACGCTTGTGAGTTCTGCGCTAATCCATGCATTGCTGCTGCTGGTGTTCCCTACTGCAATTAGAGCCGGGTCAAAGGCAGCTGGCCCCACCCCCAGCTCTGCATCAAACATTCATGGAGGGTAGCTCATGAGGCTTCTAGCGAAACACATTCAGACAGGCACGGTCGGTGCACCAACCCCCTTCCACAGGCAAAGACAAACAGATCACATCTCACAATACCATAACCATGCACAGAGAAGTGTTCAGCATTAGATGGTACAAATGTAATTATGAATAAGTGCCGAAAAATGGCGTGTAGCTCAGAGGGATACAATTAAAGTGCTCAGTAGAAGTGACAGAGTGTAGCAGAGGAGCTGGGTGCTACAGAATGTAATTAATGTAGCAGGCTGTTTGGAGATATATGAAACAAATGCAATTAACCAGCTTGCAGGAACGACAGAGGAAGACATAATTTATTCTGCGTCGTTTTTTTAAAACTTGGGAATAAATCAAGAACCCTGGTCCTGATATATCTCTCTGAAAGAAGAGTTATGTTTGAAAGAGGTCAGTTTGTAGGCACTGGCCAGAAATGTTTTCACCTATAGTTGCTTATTACTAGGGTTGCCACTTCACTCCTAGTCACCCATTCACCAATTCTCAAGTCTGAGGTTTTCATTCCTCAGGAGACTATAGTCTGGGGGTTGTAGTTTTCATTACCTCTTCAGAAATAATTGGGCTATATATGTAATCTGATATTGATATGTAATGTCTAGAGCAGTGGTGTCGTTTAGCTTTGATGTCACACAAATTGATCACATATCAATATTTCCTCCTTTCAGAGCTTTTATACTTATTCATTGAGAATTCATTGTCTAAGTGTTGTCATAGTAGTTTAAGAATGTATGTCAGTACAAGGATTTCTACAGTCAGACTTCACATTTGAATGCCACTTTTTTTTAATTCTAAGCTTCTAGTGGCTTTGGTATAATACACTATTGCGGCACCTAACACAAGGAGTTGTTTTGAGTATACCTTCCTGGCTAGGTTTTATCTCGACACCTCCACACAAAGTAGACCTAAAGAAATGGCAGAGTACATGAAGATAGTTATATAATGCACCAAGTAAACTTTTAAAAAGTGACAATTCTGCCAACCCATAATCACCTACAGTAACTGGTGCAACAAAACCATATGGTTTGGCATCCAGATTTTGCATCTTGGGTTGGTCCCAATCCACTGAATACCTTGAATTTGTCTGGCTCAAACCCCAAACCATCAACATGGTAGCCCTTGCAAGCAAGCTTTCTCAAAAGCCCTCTACGGGTAGGTTAGAAGGTGCTCTATCACTTGGGCCCCGAAAACTCTCTTTCACAAAATGTAAGAGTAATGAATTATTCCCAACTGCAGTGGGCGATATAGTGGCATGTTTTTATCCTGCAGTGGCAGAGAATTGAAGTACATTTTCATTCTAGTGAGCTCACGTTCCAAGATGTATGGAGTAGCACGCTAAAAGCCCACCTCAGGGATATGGCGTGATATAGATATACAGTTGCTAAACAATCCTATCATGGAGTTTCCATCTTAGTTATTTTTTATTGCACCATCAATAAACTGCACCACTAGAATATTTGGAGCAGGTTTCATTTTTCTGCCTCCTTTCCCAATCCCCCCCCATGCCGTCTTGCATGTATAGTGCTAAGATAATTATTGTGTACTGTGCATTAATCTTCCAATACTCCAGAAAGAGCTGCCCTTGGCTCTTTTATGACTCCAATCCCATTAACATTTGTTTTGGAAGAACCTGAAAGCTTAATGTTACATAAAGCTCTTTAGGGGCAATCCTGAAGGTCTAGAGAAAGATCGAGGTGGTCTCCTCCACACCAGCCATCTCTGGGAGTCGTTTTGTAACAACAAGCCTCTTAGTCTGAGCTCACTATTGGGAATATTAACAACAGCACTCAAGTACCTCTAGAACTTCTTAATAGAAAGAAGTCATGTTGTGCTACACCAGATATGCCTACTAGATAAATCAATTGGATGTTTTTAAGGCCAGGTGAGCAGTAAATAAGAGAAAGTGTTCTATACATTATGAGGAACCACACAACTGATTGGTGTTAGCACTATTCCCTCAATGGAATACTACCTTTGAATACTATGCAGTTTTGCCTGTTTGACTTCAAGTAGCATTTTGGGAGCGGCATATACAATTTTTGAGTTTTTCTGTAATTTTTCTCTTGGAGTCAGATTGCAATTTTGCACATTTGAAGCAGAAAGACAATATCCTAACCTGCACTAAATTTCACATGCTGTTAACCCTTCTGGTAGACTTAAATCGTGCAAGGTCTTTAAATCCAATCAGGTAATATTTGCCATAGGTACTACCTTCCTATCGCTATGGTCACACCTTCCTCGTATTCTCTTGCTATAATCTGACTCCTTTGCATCCCATATTTGAACTCAGCTGCTTTTTTTTGTTTCTCAATGCAATCCTCATTCTTCTCATTCACAATGTAACTCTCTTTCACACGTTCTCCTAACTTATAGGTCATTTGGCCCTTAAATGTCTTTGGTAGCGAGCCATTATGATTTTAGTGCATCCTTATAACCAACTCTCCCATGATCCAAAGTCTCGATGTTGGAGTAAAGATGCGCCACTTGGCTTAAAGACTCAAAGTTACTAGGGGTAGCGCTGCCTACTCCTTTTCTAAGGTTGTGCAGTGAGAGACACCTCCACACAGCCTCATAGAAACTCCACACCCATTGTTTGTGTTCTGACGTCACATGAGCAAGGCCTCCCCCTACCCTTCTGAAGCTAGTATTGAGAAAAGTTAACCAAATTGTATCCCACCCTGTATGTTATTGTAGCCTTTTTTTATTCCATGGCAACCGTATAGCTTGCCCTCCCTTTTCAATCCAAACCTTTCTGCACATTTCATATCTGCTCACCTCTATTCACGCCTGTCTCCCTCTTTATCTAACAGCCATGATTTCTACCTGTAAAGCCCACAAACACACGTGCACACAGACACCAACTCCTATTGTCTTATTGCCATATAACAAAAGGATCAAGTATTTCCCTGTTAAGTTCATTTGTTTATTTTGATCACAAGAGTTTTTATTACTCCATGTATTTCTCTTTGTTTACCATCTCGGCTCACCTGTTGCTGCATCTTTGCAATCCTGGCAAACATGTTGTTGCATGTGCGCTCCCCTTGCATCAGGTGTTGCTAAGGGAGTAAACAAAGAGTTCCCAAGGGACCGGCCTCCTGCCTTGAAATACCTTAATCAAGAGCAGCATGTCCCACAGGCACTTTGCTTCAGCTGTAAAATATAAACACCACATACCGAAATAACATCATCGGAGCGCCCGCTCCAAAAGTCACGTTTTATCCTCCGCAAATAACATATTTTATGTGTGTGCACTTTTTACTACTGTTCTTCAGAGTCCCGTTTCAAAGTTATGATGTGATAATTCAAAACAGAGTAAGCAGTCATTTTAAAACACCTTTCTCTACAGGAGAATTGCCAAGATTTATTTTTTTCACTAGCCATTGTACCATCAATGAGAGCATCTGTACCGATGAACAAAAAGGGCCCTTGTTGTGTCTTTAGTTCACTTTGTGAAAATGCATATTTCTTACATATTGTAACTTGTGTAGGAGCGCCCTAGAGTTGGTGTCAACATGTCTCTGATGTTTACCATTGATCCTGGAAGCCTCTATTCCAGAGTAGTAAATGGGATGATGGGATGTGTGTCCTGGTGTACATTTTGTGTAATGGAAGGTCAGTGCACAAGTGTAGCTATATATCTGGTTACAATGTTGCTATCCTTCTCCCATCCACCCACTTATGGTTCATCGACTTTCCCAACTATCTCTCAGAAAAGTATAGTTTCTGTAGCTGTCCCCTGAGTGACACAGTCTGCTTAAGAATCTAACATTCTCAGCTGTTAGAAGCAGGGCCAGACTGACCGTAGCGGGCACCGGGCGTTTCCCCGGTGGGCCGCCAGGGTGGGGGCCTGTTTTGGTCCCTTGGGGGGCCGTTTTTGTTATCGGAGGCTGGTTTTGCAGCATAGCTGCAATATCGGCCCCCTGTAAGCGGCATCGGTGAGACGGGAGTGATGCTTCCAACTAGCACCCCCTACCCCCGGGGGGCCGGCCGAGCTGTTTGCCAGGCCCGGTTTTGGTTCCCAGTCCGGCCGCGGTTAGAAGCTTAGTGAAACCCTGTTTTTTATTCAGGCATGTTCTTAGTTTGTGACAAAAAATAGAATGGACTCAATCAGGTATAGAGTGAGCAACAGTATAGTTCTTTGAAGTTCTTCAGGATATTGTTGTTGAGTTTTGTCACTTTTACAGTGAAAGTAAAAGACCCATAGTGGTTTGGGTTACACAAATGTCACCAGGTTAAACCTTGCAATGGGTCAACTATGCAGTTTTCCCAATGTGGAAAAAACAGCATCCACATGTTATTCGCCATTCGAATATGCAAAACTCAAAGTGAGGTGATCATTTCCCTGTAGGCAAATTCTGGATTCTGCATCACCAGTTATTATCCTGACTGAAATGATTGGCTACAAATACCCATGTGCTCTGAATGCCACTTGTATTTTTTTTATTCTATCTCATTGCACATCCAAGCACCCTTAAGCAGGTAGATTTCATCGTTCGTCAGCCACTGGGTGGTCAAACAAATGTTGTACGGCTGCTATTGCTTAGGTATTGCATTTAGCAAACTTTGCTAATCCCTGCTTCAAGACAAGCACAGCAGTAATCACACCAGTGAAAACAGATTTCAGAAAATAATGTAGGTGATTTCTGCTTGAGAGCATGTTTTTATGGCTCCAGTTCCAGTGTGGTGATTGCCTTATAAAAGCAAGTTAGGCTAATTGCTACAATGGCACTCAAGACCTGCAATCATAAGTACTCGACCAAACTTCGAAGAAGGTTTTCAAGGGTCATTGGGCTTGAAAACTATACACTGTAGCATCCCGCCTCAACCGGAGTCATTAGGAAACCATTCTGTTATGCCATGGATTAAATGTACGAATCACACGCTTTGTGGGGATGGAGGAGGTGTGATACAGAGTGGAGCCATCAGTAAGGGCCAAAACCAGAAAGCTTTTTTTTCCCTTCAGAAATTCTCTTTTACCCTTGGAAATCCAGGAGAAAGTCAAACCTAAATCGGGAGTTAGAGACAAAGACACACAGACAAGACTCTGAGGGGCATATTCACAAGGAGCTATCGCCAAATTAACGGCACTTTATCGCAGCCAAAGTCGTGATAAATTTACCCCCCCATTCACAAGCCGGTGTTAACAGCCCACAGCACCAGTTTACCCGCGATAGCAGCCGCAAAAAACATCGCCACAGAGGACCCTCGCAAATATCGCTAATGAGATGCAGAGTAGGCGTTCCCGTGGCTAAAGCCGAGACAACAGCACACCTCAACATTCACAACAACCAGCCACATCCGCGATAAAAACACAAAACAGGCGATAAGGCGCGTTAGCACCAGGAAATCTACACCTGCTCTGACCTGGTGAAAACTCGGACGGCAGCCAGCACCACAAAAGGGAGCACAGCCCAGGGCCACATCCGAAGGGCAACAGATGCCATGGAGCCACACATCATGAGGCCCGGACACCCAAGAGGGCCACAACACCCACCGCCACCACCCCAGGACCACCCCTCCCTGGCAAACCCCCCCGACCAAAGACATGCCACATCAGCCACACCTAAACATGTACAAAATATTCCGCCTGATGCCGCACAATCACAACTGGTGACATGGATGTGTCGTCACAGAAATGACCAGCACACATTCACTTTCGAAGCAACAAATGAAATTTTATTAAAATGAACAACGAAATGAAATGAAGACACATGGCCGCTCCCCTCCGGGCAATACGTAGGTCACAGCCTGTAAGACAAAAAACATGATGAGAAGGTTTGTCCTGCGGACATCAGAGGACAGAGAGAGAGCGAAGGAGAGAGAGAGGAAGAGAGAGAGAGAGAGAGGAAGAGAGGGAGAGAGAGAGGAAGAGAGGGAGAGAGAGGGAGAGAGAAGAGGAGAGAGAGAGGAACAGAGGGAGGGAGAGAGAGGAAGAGAGGGAGAGAGGGAGAGAGAGAGAGAGAGAAGAGGAGAGCGAGAGGAAGAGAGGGAGGGAGAGAGAGAGAGAAGAGGAGGAAGAGAGGGAGAGAGAGAGAGAGTGCCGCCCCTGCGCACCCAGGCCACACTGCTCACCTGCTGCCACCGGTGTGTCTCCAACCACGTGCCGGTATGTAGGGCAGTTCACCAGGTCACACATCTGATTCAGAGCCGTCAGCTGAAACAGAGCCCAGATACAAGACTGGCACAGTACACACACTTGCACAAGACAACATCGCCTGCCCACCCATGCACACCCAGGCAGAGGCACCCCAACCTCTCCCGCCGCCCATCGGAGCATGCCCGCCCATGCACACCCAGGCCTCAATGCTCACCTTCCGCCACCGGCGCGGAGACAGGAGGTCCCACCACGTGCCGCTGCAAGCCACAAGCCCGGGGCCCGCGGACATGGCACCCTCCACATCATGCAGCCCCGTTCCGCAGGCCACCAGGTCTCACATTTGGTGCTGGGTTTTCTTTACTCCATGGCAGAGGACATACCAGTGCACCCGGCACCATCGCAGGCTGCACACCCGCTCAGCCCAATGGGTGCCACCAACTCTGGCATCCCGGAAGCGACGCCACGGGGCGGTAGGCCCGCGCTGCCCGCTGGCTCTGGCCTACACTGCGGTCCAGCAGGGCACACAAAACCTGAGCTGTCCGGACCGCCGGGACGGGGCATCATCGCAGGCTGCACACCCGCTCAGCAGCTCAAGGTGCCACTGACTCAGTGCACCCAAAGTCACCGTCCAGTGGCGCGGTGCCTGTGCCGTCCGCAAGGCCTCTGTTGCCACTAACCCTGTGCAACCCCAGTCTGCGCCACGTGGTGGTAGGCCCGTGCCGTACTCACAGGCCTCGGATGCCACTAACCCTGTGCAACCCGAGTCTTCGCCACGTGGTGGTAAGCCTGTGCCGTACTCAAGGCCTCGAATGCCACTAACCCTGTGCGCAGCAACTCATGGGCCCTATATGAGTGCGAACCGTGGGGCGTCCGTCATCCAGTGACCACCGGAAGAGGGGAATGTGACGTCGTCGGACCCTTATGTCGGCGGAGTCACATGGCCTGTGACACCTGTGCCGGATGGGTGTGGTGTGTGTGAAAACCTGCCCTCAGGGAGTGGCTGTGACATGCTGACGACTAGACCAGTGACCTGCACACCACCAGCGAGTACGGCTGTGACGGGTAGCAATGAGGGCCCCCCCTCGTGGCGTAAGCGGAGTGGACTCGACCAGCGCAGGGCTTGCAACAATGACTCGTGGGCTCTGGGCGTGGTCCAGTCCATGTCCGGACAAGGAAGTGACTGATGCGTGTGTCCCTGCTGCAGTGTTCACGGAACCCGCTACACAAGATGAAATGTTGCACCCCCTTACTGGCATCCCACAGGATTAACATCATTGACGCAAGGGAAGGCACTGTCCCCACATTCATCCACACAGGAATGACGTAAAACATTACACAGCAGTGCGTCACTGGATGTTTATTTGCACATCCAGTGCAGTCATGCAGCAGGTGCGGTACAGGGCAATGCCGAGCACACCACACGATATGGGCCCGTGGAGGGCCAGCCAGTGTCCATCCCGGGCTGACCTGTACTGCGGAAGAGGAAGGGTACAGTCCGCAGTCTGTCCGCCGTGTCATTGGTCGTCAAACAGCATGTGGCAGTCCATGTCGCTGTCCAAGGTGAGTGCCTCGGAGTGTATCGGGGGTCAGTGGTAGGTCCTGAGGCCATGTGTGGCACCAAGCAGAAACAGGCAAGGTGGCGGTAATGGATGCTAGTGCCTGGTTCTCCTGACCACAGTCCCATCCACGTCCTCGTCCCCGGATGTGTGCTCTACCCCACCTGTGGGTGTTGCAGTACCGGCTGCAGCACTGTGTGCCACTGACACATCAGGGGCCGGAGGAGGATTGTCGGCCGCACTGTGTGGCAGTGACACATCAGGTGCCGGAGTGGATACGCCTGCCGCACTGGGAGGCACTGACACACCAGGGGGCAGAGATGTGGATGGTGTGGGGGCAGCAGCATTCATCATCGCCACGCCTTGTGGCAGCAATGCCATGATGAGGACATGCAGGGCACGGTAGATCCCAGCTACATTTCGCTGATGTGCAGCAGCGGCTGCCATCCTTTCCGCCTCCATCCGCACCATGTCCTCCATGAGCCTCCGCATGTGTGCCAGCTCAAGGCTGGCATCGCTGGGGCCACTGTGAGCGGACAGGTATTCTTCCCTCCGCGTCATGACTCCAGAGATGCCGGTCAGGGCTCGCTGGAGACCATGGGGCGGACATAGACACCCAAGGATGGTGTCCAGTTTGTTAGCCATGAGCTCGAACCCCACCCGCACCTCCTTGGCCGTCTCCCTCTGGCCCTCCAGCACACGGCGTTGGAAGGTCATTTGTTGCTCCTGGGGGTCTTGGGAGGGTGCCGGGGCTGTGGGTGCCTCCTGCTGGGTGGTTTGGCTGGTGGGTGGGGTCTCATGGATGGAGGTGGGCTGCCCTGATCCTGGAGGTGAGTTGCGGAGGTGGTCAATGAGGTCTTGGATGGTTTGGATGTCGATGCTGGTGTTGTCCTCCTCGTCATCAGTGAAAAGTGGCTGTGACTGCTCTGCAGGAGGTGTTGAAGATGCCCCTGCGATGTGAAGGGGAGATGGTGTATTACAATGTGTCCACATGTATGTAGCCGCATGGTACAGGTTGACATTCAGACAGCATGGCATTGTACATTGTGACAGTGTGTGGGTCTGGGCAAGGACCCAGAGCGATTGTGGGTGTGCACTGTGCCCTGCTTGCTTGTGCATGTGTGCCATTGTGGCCATCTCCCCCTGTCCCCCCAGTACCTGGTGGTCACTCACCCTGTTGCGGTTGTGTTGTGTCCTGTCGAGCAGTGTCCGGTCCCCCGACTCCGACCACAGTCTCCACACTGATGACTGTCGACACCAGCTCCTCCATATCATCCAGCTCCAGCTGTGGCGCTGGGCCCCCACCTCCGGTCTGCGTTGCTGCCTTCAGGTTGGCGGAGAGTTTATCCTTGGTCTTCCGCTTGATGTCATTCCATCGCCTCTTGACCTCGTCCATTGTCCGCTTGTGCTCTCCGACGGCATTCACCTTGTCGACGATGTCCCGCCATATTCCATTTTTGGTGCCCAATGACACGTTGCAGGTGACGAAGAGTTGTTGATGGTGTTCCATCACCTCTGTGACTATGATCCTGTTCGCCTGCGGACTGAACTTGGTCTTCCTGGTCTTCTTGTCCTTTCCCTTCCCTGTCCCCGAGGTCCCAGGCTGGTCGTCCGGGGTGCTTGTGGGGTTGCGCTGGTCCTCTGCGCCTGCTCCGGCTGCCTCCATGGTGCTTGTGTGTTGGTCAGTTTGTGTGTGGGTGTTTTTTTCTACTTTTATGGAGGTTTCTGACGCCTGCCAGGTGTGAGTTGCAGGCCTGGCGCTGCTTGTCCCTGGTTTCCTCATCGCGCTTTGGCCCATCGCGTGTTTTTTGGTGTTGTGGTTTGTGTTTTTATCTCCATCGTGGTGGTTGTATTGCGGACTTTGTCCGCGGTTTCGGCAGGCTATCGCATGGTACCACCTTGTTGTGAATTCCACGTTCACACGGGGTTATTTTCCCGTGATAGGCTGCGTTATTGAAAGTTGCGTTACGCTACTGTTGCGGTAGTTATCACACGTTCTTGTGAATATACCCCTGAATTTGGCCCATTGTGAATCAAAATTACTGACATTTTGATCAGTTACTAATTGTAACAACGCCAAGTCCAGCACTGTACAGTTACAAAGTGATTGCAATTAATTGCCCTATTGGTAAACATGACTCCTTGTGTTTTTTAAGAAACTGGCCATTTGTTGTAAAGGTTTTTTGTGTATTTTATGGTGGCTTCGTTGTTTGAAGCAGATTTATTTTGCACTTTTGAATTCAATGGCAGTTGTACATTATAAGAATACAAAATTTAGTTTTTGGTGACCATGGTCATTGTGTATTATCTGGTCATTATAAAATTGCTAGGACTCCAGTCATAAGTACGTGCTGGGAGTGTAATAGTGTAATTTGTTGTTTCCCCTTTAAGATAGAAATAAAGTTTATGATGTTTGAAACCAATTTGCTAATGTGTTATTTGAGGCACGGCACGAGGTAGGCATGGGTCACAAAAATGACCATTTATCCAAAAACAATGTGTAAAGTATCAGTCATCTTTGAACTCGGACAATAGTGACCTATCAGATGGGGTTTACTTGACATATAAATCCTATTCTGAGAATGGGTGTAGCAATGGATGCAAATTAGTGTAGAGTTGAACGTCACATCATTTTTAAATATTGCCGTTTGTTTCAGTTTATCAATCAATATTAAAATAATAGGATCTATTGTGGGTCCAAAGGGGGGTCTAGAGAAGTTCTAATTGTGCCAAAGAAAACACTACTTTGGACCCCGGGGGCACTACTGAATGAATATATCATATATGTTAATCGCACATGTGGTAAGTCTGTCTCATATAAAAATCTTTACCATTAAACTCAAAACAATTTTCTGGTTTATGAACATATAGACCACTACTGTGGTTTATTCATCTTTAAACCTAATTGAATACATCAACTTCTTGATCCAAATCAATGATGCATGAATATATGCGAATGCAGTTTTAACAAAATTCAACATGATCACAATCTTCTGTTGTAGCCCATGCAATTCGGGATACTCTCCCTTCTTCAGGGGCTAATATTTGCAGCTATAATAGAAACAAACATAAACAATAATAAACAAGAAGGTCCAAATTTCTTACGCAACAGTCTAAATAACTTCGCTTTGAATACTAGTACCCCATCAGTAACCTCCTTGATGTGAAAGGGAAAATGTACTGCTTTATCGACAAGAGCAAAAATTCTTGCTCTTTTTCTCACTTTTGTGGACAACTCATGTTCTCTTGTCGATAAAGCAGGGGGGCACCATAGATGCCTCCTCGACCCCCAACCGGAGGCTGCGCACCCAAGGGGGCCCTGCTGGGGGCACCCAAACACGCTTTCTGGCATGGTGTCCATGTCGGACAGGCCGGCATGGAAACCATGCCAGAAACCGTGCATTGTAATCTCAAGGGTGGAAAGGCCCACCCTTTGGGATTACGAGCTGGTTCCGACTGGCTGACAGGCTCCTTGAGCCCGTCGGAAGCAAGCCGGAATGACCGGGCAGTTTAGTTTCTGACCGCCTGCATTGTAATGCAGCAGTCGGAAAGTAAACCGAGGGATGATACGATGTGGCTCAAAGTCTCCGACCGACCCGTCGTTCGGAGCCTTTGAGGGCCGCATCGTAATCGGCCCAATAGTTTTTAGAATGAATATTCATTGTATTAGAAAAAAACATATATTGTTATATTTTTTTTTTTTAAGTCAGAAGGGGGGACATTGATTAAAAGACACAGGTTCTATTATTATAACGCAATCTTTGCAAAGATCCAAAAATGATTCAAGATAAATTAATGCTGTGGCAATGTAAATATGTGACTTTTGTTATGAAATAAACCTTACAAGTAGATTTTTTCTAGTAAAAGGCAATGCCATGAAATAGCATCGATTAGAAAATAGGTATTTGGTAGTACAGGTTTTTCAGGTTCTTAAGTATCTCTAAACCTTGTTTCTTTGATGCGGGTCTCTGACTGGTTGGCGGAGTCTCCAAGGGATTAAAAGATAGACACCAAATCCCTCTTCTCGTACCTAAAAGCACATTTAGACGCCTGCTCCTAAAGGAAACTTTCCATTTAAATCACTTGAAACAAAAAAAGAAACGTGTCATCAAATGCCTAATGAGGAGCATGTCTGCGCACTCAGAAACCATTTCAAAGGCACTTTACACTACACAGGCCTATAAGAGGGCTGTGGGCTCTGTTGCCTGCATAATACAGGAATTAATTGCTTTGGGCTTCTCAAATTCCCCCCTTTTTAAAAAAAAGCAAACAAACAAAAAAGAAAAAAAAATCTAACCACTTGAGCATTAAGTGCTAAGAAACATGTGCATGGTTTTGTGTGCCCCAAACATTCATGTGTTGCCCCCCACCGAGCACAAAACATGGCTTTTTGCTGAGGTGCAACCGTTGCTATGGGAAGAGCACAGATTGGCTTCCACACGCCCACCAGGGTGAGTGAAGGGTGCATCGAGGCAGAGAGAGGAGGTGACACAGTGTGGCGTGATCAATGAATCACTAGTTCACTCTAACATGCCCACTTTTGCTTCAAAATGGACGTTGTTTTGGCTTTCGTAGCCTCTTCCAGCAATTCTCTTCCAGGCTTTGAGCAATGCCGCTAAGAGTCTACTCCAAGCCACAAAGGCGGGGTTGAGAGTTATTCATAGCACGCCTTAGTCACAATGGCCAACCCAATGAATAGCAACCGTCAGGGGCTTTTAAAATGGAGTGATTAATACTGCCTGCTTTTAATAGAGGTAAAAGAGGCCGTCCAGGACCCGCCCTCCGGTTCTGCCAATTTGCAACTTAGAGATGCTTCCCACATTCTTTCAAACAGCACACAAGCAGGTCATTAAAACGTAAGCAAATGTACGTTTCTGGGCATCCTGCAGCCCTAGAAGTTGTAAAATGTTGTCGTCCTCGAAAAGAGCAGAAATCAACCTGTTTTTGTTTTCCTTTTCTGATGATGTATTTATATACCGAAGCAGTCGTTTTAAAGGCATGCACCGTGAATAATGGAGTCTGCAATGTTGATATGAGTTTTGGGAATGCTACATGAAAATAATCCGAGCAGTTAAAACATTTTATGTAAATAGCCTCTAGTAAAAGGTCAACAAGTGCCCTCTGTGAGTCTTGCGTTCAAAGATCACAGAGGGTCACATGAGGCAGCATGCAAAGCATTCTGGGCTGCAGCCATTGGATAAGAGCAATTTGATCTTCAATTCTCTTAAGTCCCAATAGTAAAAATAAAATCTGTTTCGAACCTAGTGTTTCCAATAAAGGCCCTGTGTGTGAGCCATAAACCATGTTATGATTATATGTTTCAATGTAAAATGATTTTTAATTGTGAGGAACGGAATTAAGTAACCTGTGAAAGAATTCTAATGTTAACTATTTTCTTTTTATAGGACTTTCAAGGGCCACCATATAAGAGCTGCCATGGCCATCCAGACTGCTCATGGCTCTCCTTACTTGTACACACAAAATATATATGGTGTGGAGCTTATGTATGACGAAAGCCTTCATTTACCCATTCGAGATCTTTCTGTCATTGCTGCATGAATGTTGCTCTATTCACTACATTTCCTGTCATTCTTCTGTCCTGCCGCTTTTGAGGCATTATTTTCCTATTTCTTGTAAGCTGTGTTTTGTCCAAGAAAGCCATTTGGTTCCTTAAAACATGGCATCTTTGTGACAAATACAGTAATCCAGGACAACATAACTATCACTTTTCTCATTATTATCAATTTGGGCAGAGCTTGTACAAATAACACATGATTTGTAGCAGGCCAAAGGCTAAGTGAAACTATTTCAGCCCTCATGACTCCTCTCTTCCTGACTGCACCCCTTTCTACTCCCACTCACAAATCTACAATTTGTGGTTTCCCACGGTCAGTTGTTTCCACTTCCAGTGTTGAGTAGCGTATGCACTCCATTTAGCCCTCATGTGTAGAGTTAGTAAACTTGAAAGCATTTGAAAGTTTTTTTTTAGCTTTTTCACCCATAAATATTTTCCTTAACATGTCACCCTTTCTTCCTACACACTTCTTGTGACTTGTGGGAACATTGGGAAGCTTCCTAAAGTTTTAGGGCAAACAGACATGGTGCTTTCAGTTGTATCTTAGATGTGATTGAAAAGTGTAAGAATTACATTTAGTGACCACTCTGATGCTCCAAAGCTCTAAACTATGTCTGTAAAATCTATTAAATAACAGATCTATCACTTACTTGCATGTCTCAAGCATTTACACCTTTTCAATTAATTGATAATTGGGCATAAATATATCGAAAAAAGTCCTTTGGAATTGTAGTTCCAGCGTCCTCCTTAAATTGTGATTAAAATACTTTTTCAGGATTTGCTCCCTCCAGAATCCTTCCCAACCACTTGTACATTTTTCTCCGACTTTGAGGTTAAGATTGTGCTTCTATTGCTGAAGAATCATAACATGAGATATTGTTGCTTTTTCCACATTTCTAAAAGGTTGTTCAAAGATTATACCATGTCTAAGCAGAGCATGTATCGTCAACATTGTGGCTCAGAGAGGTTAGGGTGTAAATAAACAAGGTTGAACGTTTATTTCAATACAAATTATTTTATTAGCACAATATGATAAAGGCAGAGGAGGTTTACAGGACACATCACCCATGGTCTAATATTGTCATTGATGGATTCTGGGAACATTATAAATCACTAGGCCGAGGGCCAGGTGGTTTGTAATTGTCACCAGAACCCCGAGATGGCCATATTGGGCCATATTTCACAAATCACCCGTTATGTATTCACATATCACTTGTTTATTCTTGGGTAGTCAGCTTGAAAAAACTGTTTTCTTATATGTGCGACCAACAATTGGCCCCAAGTGAAATTAAAATGTTTTGGTTTAACTTTCATGAACAGATGTTTGATAAAACAATAGACAATGGTGCGGGTCGGTGACTTGATAAGTTTCTGTGGTTACATCCTTTACCTCACACTTCTGGATTCACCACATTTGCCACAGAATTTGCAGTTGTCACAAAAATGATGTTTCTAGCTCAAATAATGAAACTAATAGCGCCAGAAAATGTACTGCATAATTTGCCTTTTGTGCCGCATAGTTTTGATAACCTTGCCACATAATTTAGATAATTTTACTACATAATCCTTCCAGCCCTGAGAAAGGTTAAAATCTATAGAGTGGTTTTGGAGGGTGTCATTATGAAGAAGAAACATGTATTTCACTGGGAACCAGAAAATAGTTCCCATATTTCACAATTCACTGTGATCTATGGGTTTTTATAGCACTGCATTTTGTGCAATAAAACACCAAACTTGTAATTAATACTTGTGATATGTAACGTTAAATAAGTGACAAGGTCACAAGCGTGAGTTGGGAGACAGGGAGACTCCTCCGCACCCTCCAGGTTTCAGCCCTCATTTGAGATGTCAGACAGTCCATTAACGCCATGCTCGTAACTTGTCACCCAAGGCTAAATTGTGATCCTTTACCCTCATTCCCCATACCCACAAAATTAAAATTTCTTGAACCACTGAAAAATGTTTCTAATGTCTAGGGAGAAAATATTAATTGATTTAATTTTCTCCTTTAACATAAACAGATCTGTGGTTGTGTCCAATGTCATTTAAAACCACAATACAACATTTATATTACAAAGAATGTAACGACTTCATCTGCTTTTACTGCTGATTTCCTACTAACAAGGATTACTATGCCAAAATCACTAACATACAACCACCAATCCAATTATGCATCTTGCTGCTAATTAGCATGTCATATTACAGGGAGTTAACTCCAGATTCTGTCATGTTTTTGGCATAACTGCCTTATTCTATCCTATGCGGTCTACTAATTTGACTTTCAGTCTTATGTCTTTTGTGTTGCACTGTTAAGTAAACATGCACTTAACACAGCGGCATAAATTCTAATAAACACATTAGCTCAGGGATGTCTATTCTTATAGGCAGTGGCAATTGGAGAAATGCTGAAAAATTTATTAATCTAACCCTTTTAAGAGAATCATTGATATATAGAGATGCATGCGCGAGTGTATGCACAGAGCCCCCCCTACACTTGATGGAATTGGAGTGCCTACGTTTTTAAAGCTTTTTTTTTAATCCAGATTATGCAAGATTTACACAACAGAAAATGTATTGCACTTGGGCATGTACTTACTTTTATGCTTTGAACTGTGTTCCTGAATCAAATATGTATGTGATAAAATGTATCGAATCCATATGTGCCTGACATTTCAGAAAAAAGAATATATTCCTATCCTTCAGGAAAGAACAAAAACCTCCCTCCTCTCAAACACCTAAAATGATATTCTAATTCTAGCTGTTTTAGTAAAATATTTAATTTCTGGTCCTCTCTCAGCCCCTTTCTTATATGCAAATTGTTATGCATCTTCCACCTATATTGTTATGTTACTGAAAGGCGTGGTATGAATTTTATCTGGGTGTCTGTAGTTTGCATGTTCTGGAATGTAAAAACCGTCCTGTGAAAAGTAAATACAGTGCCCCAGGGGTATAGGTTCATGCTAAATAATTTCCCACAATTAAATTTATAAAATGATTCAGTACATAAATATCACGTGACCACAGTATCTTATGACTGAATGCTTTCATTGTACGAATATTCCTAGCTGTTATAGCACCAGTCAGTCTTCCTTTGTCTCTGTTTTTAACATTGGGCTGTTGTGGCACCTTTCTCCTCTTCTGTGTGCCATGTTAGGCATACTTGCTTTAGGTGCAATTTAAAGCAAGCACCCCCTGAATACTTCAAAATCCATATGCCCTACATTGTACACACTCTCTCACCATGTTTCTGTAGGACCAGGGGCGTAGCTTGGCCAGTGAGATTGGGGAGGGTGAGCTTCAAATTTAAGGTATATGAGAGGGACTTAAGGGGCAGTGGAAAGAGAGAGGAATGCAGATTGGTAAGGTTACTAAGTAAGAGAATATTTTTTAAGGCTTTCAAAACAGGGAGAGAGTGTGTGTGCATTTATGTCTTTGTATATGTAAAAATCTCTAATGAAATCCTACAGACACCTCACTATACCCGATTGAAAGCACTTGTACCCAATTATGGGCCCTATCACGAGGTCGGGCGGAGTTTGCTCCGCCCGACATCATCTCTGTCATGGGCCAGACCGACTAATTAGGATGCGACCGAACACTATTCGATTGCATGCCTATACTTTATAATGGGAGCATGTATTCCGGCCAGAATACATGATCCCATTGTAAAATAGGAAGTGCAGGGATCAACAGGGGGGCACCATAGGTGCCCACTTGGCCTACAACTGGAGACTGTGCACTGTGCACCCATGGGGGCCCTGCTGGGGGCCCCCAAAGTCGGGTTCTGACAGCCTTTCTGTGTCAGAAAGGCCGGCACAGAAAGGTTGTTGAAATCCGACATCGTAATCCCTAGTGCGGAAAGAGCCCCCCTTGGGATTACTGACAACATTCCAACTGGTGGACGGGCTATCCGAGCCCTTCGGAATCCAGTCGGAATGACCGGTCGGATTCCTTTCCAACCGCCTCTATTGTAATGAGGCGGGCGGAAAGGAATCCGACTGGCACATTACGATGCTGTCGGAACTTTCCGACAGCATCGTAATTGGCCCCTATGTATCAGAAAATGTATTTACTAGGGGGTGTAACACTCCCCTGAAGCTATTTCCTTGTGTGCAACATATCTACTCAAGTGCCATTCTGCTGATTGAGATTAAGGCTAGGACTCGGTAATAACCGCCTTTAAACTAGTACAACAAGACTAGACTTGTTTAGATCAGCCCAGGGCTTCAAACATCTTCCCCCTACACCATTAACGTTGTTTTGTATGTAGATTCCCAGATAAATCCCTTATGGAGATAAGATGGAAAAGCCAGAATGCAGTCCTGCCTTCTACCTGTATGCGAGGTCTGGATAGCTTTTGTGTGAGCCAATCTTCAATCTATATTTCATTTTTGTGACTTTGCTTGCCGTACGTTTTATGCTCCTTGTCGGTGAGTGAGTACTATGTTGAATATTTTTTTTAAAGACAGCCGCATAAAAAATGTTGTTATTAAACCAACAATTTTGTGTGATGAGATGGATTAAAACGTGAAACAAATGAAATACTACAGGATACTGGAGCCATGTAAACTTACAATATGATAATATCAAGTTCCGTGCCCACAGATGAAATTGATTTTCTCAATGATAACCAATGTAGGTCCTTTTTTTGAACTTTCAACTCTCAAGAGTTTGAATGACATCTAGTTCACCTTTGTTAATATTGAGTCTTCTTGTCATTTGAGAGATGATCTGGAGATCCTTAGACTAGCAATGCATTGCCAGTTATCTAGTAGGGTATATCATAAATGTTGAATGATGTGGACGTTCATTTGAACCCTGGCAAAAGGTGCAGGTGGCCAGCTCTCGGGCCCAATGCTAAAACCACTTCCTTGTGAGGTGTGGAGAACTGTGAAGGATTTAAACTAGATTCTGGATACTTATTAGTTTTATGTCACTCTGTGATGCCAGAAAGCACACGGAATGATAATTAATGGTTGCTAGTGTTAAACAACACCCCCATGTCCGGTAAAGCAAAGAGGGGAACGACTGCTTTTGTGAAGTTAAGCAGCTTTATTGAGATGGGGAGGATACCTCTTATCTCATTGTGTTTGGCATGCTGGAAGCTTGACTACCGTAGCTCTTAGATGTGTCTGAAAGCGTGTGATGTTGGCTTTGGAAGTACAAGGAATAACGTGCAATAAATCAGCCTCTATTTACCAGTAAAACGTTTGTGGAAGGCTGAATTTATGACGACTTGGTGCACCATCACCATGATATTTTTAACCAGCGGGGAACAATTCTCATGAGGGATGAGATATCAATGCTTGTGATTAATGGTTCGATAAGATGCACCCATTAGTCCAGGAGGGTATTTGAAAGTTGTTGACTGGTTAGTGGTAGAAGCAGAGATTCAGTTTGATGTTTATGCCACCATTTTCTGTTGGTGGACCAAATTAAATATGTTATATTTGAGGGTGTTCTTTTTTAGGTCTGGCCTAGAGGTGGCTTTAACTTCTTGCCAGCCTCTAATATGCATTGGATCACCCCTCTTCGCCCCTTGGTCTGTTCAATTGTCAATCACATTTTGTGCACAGGCACTGGATTGGCTCTTATGACAGTGAGTGGCAGGAGTTTACTCTTGCACACGTGCTCATCGGCCTACAAAGTAGTCCTCTTCAGTGCCAGGGCTGCTCGGCCAGTCTTTACTTTCATTTTTATGTTCATTTTTTATATTTATTTTTGAGATGGGTCTTTATTTTTTTATTTTTTTTGTGAACAACTGCATTCCACCTTTAACTAACAGCATTTGTCATTATTATAACTTTTACTATCTATTGCATACGTTTGCAAAACAAAAAAGAAGTAAAAAAACTACAAGGCTGCCAAGTCCAGGCCTATTTACTTTGAAATTGCGTGTTTTAAATTGCTTGACATTTTTTTTCACATTAACATGTGAACTACTTCACAGAAAATAATACTGATTGAAATCAGTCAACGATAATCACACACCGAGCTGTTGTTTCTTTAGGCCAATTATTCTTTATTTTTTGCAGTTTTTTTTAGTTGTCAAATTGCCTTATTTACTTCAACACATAGTGATAAGAAATTGTTCGTGTCGAGGTAACCAGGCTTGTCTGTTCTCCATATTTCTCTACATATTAACGATTACTTGGTTGTACTTTGAAGAGAGCTGGATTTTGCTTGGATTTCAACAAACATGTATTTTATATCCAGCCAGTCCTGTGTCACATTGAATACATATCTTCCAAGGGGTTTTGCTGTCATGTCAATTAGTTGTTCGGCTCTATATGCCTTGGGACTAATCATGTACCTCTGCCTAAAATAGGCCATATTATGCATCCGTTGGTACTTGCTGGCATCGGCTTCATATTTGTAATTGTGCTAAACAGTGTTGACAGTGTTGGGCATTCTATAGTGTGCCTAGAGTAGGCAGGCCTGTAGGACAGCAATCTCTGGGGCTTCATTATAATTTTTTCTGTTTGTCAAGGTCTCGACAACTGACATTGTTCACCTCCTGCTGTGATTTGGCCACTTTGGGCTTTTTTTGTATTGAAAGGCCTAATTTTTCCACTTAAGTCTAGAAAATGAAATACAGAATTAGGAACTAGGTAAGCCAAACAAAATAACAAACAAAATACTTTTCTTATGGTTTTTCAAACAATTTAATGCACGACAGCGTGTAAAATTGTCTACTTGATTATCTTTTCTGTTGCTGCCACGTAAACTGATTTGTATTACACTTTCTATCTTGTGTCGTCCATCCCTCGCGTAGAAATATGGCTTGGAAGTGTTCGATGTTTACGTTATTTGATTTTACACATAGTGTTCTTTAATATCTCGACAATATCGTTTTTTTTTGTAGCACTTAATGCAAGCCTTTAGCATTTTTTAAGTGCTGACAATTTTTTAAAGAAAAGCACATTTAAAATAGATGAACTCTATTTGGTTTAGTGGTATAGGAAGGATTAGCACTATCTTTGTCAGCATATATCATTATGGGGAAGAGATCCTTAAATCCTAACTTCTATTCAACTATAACGCCTTAACAAATTGTTGTCGTTTGAGTCATACAGTTTACCGACCCCTCCACAGCAGAAAGAGTACATTTGTTATGTTTCCAAATTTGTTGAACTAAGGACGTGGGAGTGCTCTCACTGTCTGCAAACATCATTCCGTCTATTGTGCTCAGCCTCTAGCATGACTTATGTTTTAGATTTCCTGGGATGGGGTATCTCAAAGTTCATCTTTTTCCGCCCACATCTGCGGGTATGCAAATCAGCGTTTATCCAGGTGGTCTATAGACAGAATGAATGCGTTTTTTACACACCACATGTGACCCTGAGGGACACAGTGAACTGTGCTTCACTTGGACAAAACTGTGCAGAAGAAACCTGTTAAAACCAAATGCATGTGCTGCATGACCAGATATAAGTTGTGCCTCATGTCTAATACCTTCAAAATTAGTTGTTTTTTATGTTTACACATGTTGCACAATTTGAACTTCTGACTGTATGTTGAAACAGAAAAGTTCCCTGCATGGTAAACTGGTTTGTACTCCAGCCCTGAGTGCCCAACTGCATGTGAAACTGATATCCTGACTATGTTTGGCCCTTGCAGCACGGTAATCTTATGTGTTCATTGATGACTAGTACTTTCTATAGCAATCTGAGGACCAGAACCTGCTTTGAGGCCTGGGAGGGCGTACAAAGCTTACCTTCATAGCATGCATGGGACTACTGTCCGTGTCCTGGGTAAGTCACATTAAGCAGTGCTGGCTGTGCACTGAGTTTTATGAATCTTTAGTATGACCAGACCTATTTCTCTTTGTCAAGGAGATTGCTACCTACAAGTGGCGTCGTGACCCCCCCCCCCCTTTAGCAGCTACAGTGGGTGTGTGGTTCTTTATGGGCCTCTTGTGTCTGCAACGGGGCAGACAAAAGCGTGTCATTAATGCTGGAATACAGGGTCAATAGAGAGCAAGCAGGAGTAAGGACGAACGGAGCTAGGTAAATAGAACAGGGAAAAAAGAAAGAATATTTGAAGAATGGATAACAAAAAGGAAGTATGGATGAATGAGTATGCAGATGAATGAGTGTATGATGTGTGGTTGGACAGGTGAAAGGATGGTAAAAGTAAAGGGATGGATGGATGATGAGTGAATGGATAGGTGGATGAACAGGTGAAAGGATGGCAGAGTAGATGGATGGATGGATAGGTGGATGGATGGACAGGTGAAAGGATGGCAGAACAAAGGCATGGGTGGATAGGTGAATAGACAGGTGAATGGCAGAGTAAAGGGATGGGTGAAAAGATGAGTGAATATATGGCAGAGTGGATGGATGGGTGGCAGGGTAGATGGATGGCAGTGGCAGAGTAGATGGATGGAAGGGAGGATGGAGGGTAGGGAGGATGGATAGTAGGGTGGAAGGATGGATGGATAGATGGCAGAGTGGATGGATGGACGGACGGACTGATGGACAGATGGATGGATGGACGGACAGCTGGCAGAGTGGATACATTGGATGAATGGCAGAGTGGATGGGTGGATGGATGGCAGAGTAGATGAGTGGATGGATGTCAGAGCGCACAAATTGATGGCTGGATGGTTGGCAGAGTGGGTGGGTAGAGGGATGGCAGAGTGGGTGGATGGATGGGTGGCAGATTGGATGGATGGATAAATGGATGGGTGGACAGAATAGGGAAAGATTGAATGATGGATGAAAAATGAATGGATTACAGAATGTAAAGTTGAAATAGTGGAAACCAGCAGGTGGATCGAAGGCTGAAAGAATGAATGGATAGATGCATGGTTGGAAGAGGCAAGGAGGACAAGGTTCTAGGGAGGGGTTGACTCGCTTGCTTGGTGGCATCAGCGCATTATTTCAAAGTAGGGGTTATTTTAATTTTCAGGCTACTCCCTCTTGTCTAAACTTCTGCTGACAGTTGAACCCTAGATCGTAGGGGATGTGGGGGGGAGGGGAGGGTTGGGGAGGGAAGGGGAGGAGAGAGAGAGAGAGAGAGAATACACACACATCGGACTGGTTTCATAGTAGGACTCTGTGTGTATTGAGAACCTGAGTATGGGGGCGAGTGGGATCCATTATGAATAGCACCTGGTTCAGTATGACAGAAGGTGGAGGGTAGATACAGCCTCTCTGAACAGCAGAAGTCTATTGACTGGATGTCTGTCGCTGTAGGGGTGAGAATGTTGTTCAGAGAGGGGAAGTTTCTAGGCAGGCCCTGTCCCTGGTTACTGCTTCAGGAAAGCTGATGACAGCCAAGTGGAGAGCTCTCACACTCCATTGTGCCCTTGTTTTGGATACGCCTGCATGGAGCCACTATCATTGCTACCTGATGTGAGAGCCATCACTATACACAAAAACTGTGTCTGAGGAATAGCCAGAAAATGGAATTTGAATGGTAACAAACCAAAACCGGTTCTGAAACGTTCGACAGTGGATCCACTTCCTTTGCCTCGAAAATGTGTATAAAAGTGCAATCCAAACCACTCGCTTTGTTCCAGTTCTAAGTTCTTTATGACCAAGTAAGGGACTCCTCCGCAGAGTACACGAAGGACTACTGTGTGAACGGGGTTGGAGCCTTCTTGATAGCCATTCTCTAACTGGTGAGAGATATCACCTGAAGTCTGCACTGTCTGCTCGAGGAGCTGAAGTTCTGTCTTGAGCCTAGAGGACTGAGTTCCTGCTAAAAGAGGAATGGAGTGTGCCAGGACCTGCAAGTAGAAAGACTGTCCAGGATGTGAAGCCCAGCCTATTCTCGGCATGGAGAACTGCCAGACAAAATGAGTGACTATGAGGGAGTGAAGTCTGGAGTGGCTCGTGTGCTAGGATCCCCTTGGTCTCCCTGTGCAATTCTTGCAGTAAACTCCAAGTCGTCTACCAAGTGCTAAGCAACTTGTAAGATTAGCAGTCTGCTGTGTGACTGAGAGATTGGTGCTGCTGCCGACATCAGACTCAAAACACTTCACTGCTGAGGTGAAACCTCTGATAGGCCCAGAGGCCTCAACCGCCAATGACACCCGTACTATCAAGATCCTCCTGGATGCCACACTTGCCAAAACAGAGTCCTGTCTTGAGCTGGCCTAGCAAAGCCGCGGCTGCCAAAGAGAAGGGCCACTGTGCTGAAATCTCACAGCCGTCTAGGTATGAACGAGACCACATCTGTGGCCCATACATTGCAAGAGTCACTGCTGACAGACTAGGGCCACGATGTCTGTAAAACAAACAAGATTATTACCAGATGAACACAAAGTGGTGGGAGTAACGCTAACTGAGCTTGCAAGAGTTACATCCGTGCCTAATCAGTGTCTTTTCACAAGTTATCGTCTATGGATAATGGGCACTGGGGAGCTCTGTTAGTGGGGAGGAGGGTACCGAAGTGTGCAGCGCTTCACAAAAGATCGCAAGCAAGCTTACAACACTCTATCTGAATACACTGATTGTGCTGTGTAGTATTATCTTTTGTTGTGAGATAAAACTTCTTTCTTTTAATCCCAAAAACAAGTTCTGGACTGAAAAATATGTTACTGTATCTGCTGATTGGCTGCTGACTGACACAGTATATTTAAAAAGGGCACTGCTTTGCTTCTAACAAACATGCCTATGTCTGTAGCTGGATACATACCATTCCAGAATTAAGTAGGATAGCATCGAGTTCGGTTTTCTACAGAATAAAATAAACCTGAACACATATTCTAGTTACCTGGGTTAATTTCAAATTCTGCGATTGCGTGCTTTCTGTACCGTGTAGGAACGTTTGGCATGGTGGGGGTACCTTTGTCTAATTCTTTTTGCACACCCAAGGCCCTTTAGACTTTCAGCCATCAGACGTGGCTTGAAAAAAAACCTTCTAGGGGTAGTGATAGCATCGCGGCCTTCCAACAGGAGCTAAACAGAGGCCGAGAAAAAATGCTTGGCATGTAAACTTATAGCCCGTAAATGTTTCTTTAAGAATCATCGGGAGAGGGGGGGGGGCAATGTTGTCTGTGTCAAAGCAAATCATAACCTCCTTTTGTATATGTTGGATATGCGTTTACAAACCTTCAAGAGTGACTTTATAATTCCTTTCCTGTAAAGGTGCTGCTGTACTGTTCAAATATATTTTAAATCCAGGGACGTAGCCAAAATAGTTCTCCTTTAGGTCTGTGTTTTTCTGTAAAGGTCCGGGTTGATTTAGACCGGCCATTCTGCCGTACTCCTACCCCGGGGGCCTGGTTCATATCTAAAAATGCAAGGACTTCACTTCTGACTGCTGAAACAAGTGTTTTCACAGCAGCCACTGTGCTGGGGAGGCGCGCGCCGGCGTTCGGCAGTAAGGAGTGAACGGAGCCATTAATCAAGTCATTTTCATATCTGAACTGCTTACTGCAAATATCCGAGCGGAGCCGCGGCAGGCCCAATTTAGCTGACTTCAAGAGAATGGGGGGAACTCCAGGGAACGCTCTTCAGAATCGGGGCGATTTCACTCCTTCGCTGAATTCCTGGCTCGTGGGGCAGCGCCGGGGCTGTCATTGCCGAACTGTGCCCATAATGCGCTTTTTAAGCGACTGCTTAACAACACTTTTTTTTTGCGTCGGGCGCATACAAAATACCCCACACGATCATGAGCAGTTGAAGTGAAAGACGTAATTTTGAAGAATATGTCTGTACGGATAGTAGCGAAGATGTACATTTCTGGGTTGATGTCATGTAACTGTAGGATACTGATTCAGAGGAGACCATGTGAACAAACAACCCATCTCGTGCACCAGGTATTACCCATTAGTTTTATGCGGAAATCCGAACTCCTTAATTTTTAAAGGGCCAAAGGGCCAGAATACACCGCGAGTCACAAAAGGGATTTTTTATTTTATCTTTTTTAATTCACACCTTGATAGAGGAACATAGATGTAAAATGTTTGCCTGTTAGTGAAAAATATATTGGAATTTTGGCTGTTCTCTGCAATTGGTCAATGACATAAACATATAAACTTTTGAAGTCATTTTTCCTAAAAACAAACTTGTCTTTAGAATCCTGTCTTCAAGTCCTTTGTCTTAATCTCAAACCCAACTTTTCACACTATTGTGGTGGTACCTAGATGCGCTAATTGAAACTGGTTCATAATCTTCTCTGGGCAACATACAGAAACAATTCAATGTGTATTTTCCCAGATGAGCGGAGTCCATAATCTGGTGAATTAAGCAAAGACTAGAAATATTTAGACACTATACACATGAGGAAAGATGCCTCATCTTATTACCTACAGGGACCTAGGCAGGGCTTTAAGTGGGATGAAAAAACTGGGGGGGTCTGTCAAAGGGGCGTGGCCAATGTAATTAAGAGCGTGGCTTAAAACACGTAAACTAAAAATCTGTGCTTAGCACAGTGTGCCACACGACTGGTATTTTGCTGCTTTTGTCATTGCATCCACATATATAATACAACAAGTAACATTACACGTACAAGCCAGGACTACTGGCTTTGTCAATGGTTGTTAGTTGCATAAGCAACAACTTTGGCTTTGTTGTATATAATATGAAAATCCTTCTGTTCTAAAATAGTGAGACTGTGAAAGAACTATAACGAGTCTCTTTGAAGTTACATCAAAAGCAGTGAAGGGCGGTACTGCTGCAGAGTTAAGATTATTATTTTTTTTCATCCTGAGGGTGAGGGCAAAAATGTAGAGCCCGATAGGGACCCGTCTCAACACCTGCTTTGTAGAACTACCGGCGCTGAGCACCGACAGGACCTGGCCCACTTAAAGCCCTGGTCCTAGGAACATCTACGCAGCCATTATAGTGGCACAATATTGACCTAAGGTGTAGATATATGGCACTGAGACATCGCTCATGTGGTCCCCAAGAATTGACTTCCTTTGGCAAATAAATACACAAAAAACTTACACAATGGTGAACATCCACTCCAGCAGTGGAAGGGTTAAACAACACAGTGAATATTAAACTCCAGTGTCTTGTAGACTCCAAAGAGAGACACAGAGGTGCACAGGAGGGCAGGCTACTGGACTTTAAGACAGGGAAAGTAACACTCGGGACAGGATTACATGAAGATCGATAGGGAATGACTGTGGTTCATTTTACGCTGAATGGTATCCCTTATAGATGTAGAGCAGCTGTGTTTACGCAACTTTGGCAGTGATAATTGTTTGTTTGGCATTGGAACTGTTATGAAAATGCAACTTTTGGATGGAAATAAAGCTGCATTTGATGACGCATCTGATGGAAGATTCATAACACAGCAGTGAAAATATATTATCAATACAGCAGAGTGGGACAGCAACACAGCAGAACAACTGCAGTGCTAAATAATAAGACATTACAACTAAATGTGAACAAAACTAATAAAACGCAACAGGAATTAACTCAAAACACAAAAAACAATGGTGGCACGAGGGTTAGACAAAATCACAATAAAACACAAACTAAATAATATCAAAATATAATGCAGAAACAGTGCAATAAGACAACATACCTAAAACAAAATGCTCATAAGAATACCACAATAAAATACATTAAAGCAAACACAGTAAGCTCACAAAACAATGCATGATCACAACAAGACAACACATTGCAAATGTATAGCAGAATCGAGTTGTACTGTGCTCTTCTGTATTGTGTTGGTGTATTTTAATATATTGTATTATTACATTATTGAATTGTGCTAGTGTTTTGTTATTTAGGGATATTATTTTGTGAGCATGGGATCCACATCTTGGCATGCCCTTGGCCACTTAGGGTGTTACATAAAACACACAAAAGGTGTTGGGAGGTAGCTTAGAATTTGTCCAACCACTAGCAATAGCTTGGGTTGCTTGTGTTCTGGTTCAGAGAGGACCTAGTTTAGCAATCCGGGCTGAACTGTTCCTTTTGGAGAGAGACCAATACTAATTTGCTTATACGTGTGGGCGAAAGAACGATGGGTTGGAAGGCTACCCCGGTCGATTGCCAATGGTTAGATTTATTGCAAGCATTACTCCCATTTTGTTTTGGGGGGGTTATATAGCTCAAACTCAACCCAGAGGTATCAGAGCGCTTTACATGAGCACCAGTTACATTACAGACGGACACATTCATTGTTGTTAGGCACGGGGAAATTAAGTGATTTGCTCAGAATCACAGGATGTTGAGCATCCCTGCCGATACTCTAATCCAGTTCCCCAGCTTCGAGGTCACCCACTCTAGCCGTTAGGCCTCATCCTCACCTTTTTGTGTTTGATGTAACACCCTAAGTGGCCAAGGGCATGCCCAGACGCGAGTCTCATGCTCACTGTGCCACTGGACCCAAACTGCACCCGATGATGAGCTCTAATGAGGGTAAATCTGGTCTTGGGTTGCTTGTGTTCCAGTTTAGACAGGACCTGGCTTGGCAATTTGAGTTGGACTGATCCTATTGGGGCAGGACCAAGACTTATTTACGTATGGCTAGGTCCAATCTGTGGTAGCATGATGGGCAAAAGAACAATGGGTTGAAATGATACCCCAAGCAATTGCTAGTGGTTAGACTTATTGCAAGTATTCCACCCATCACCTTTTGTATGTTCATGTGTAATGGAAAATACACCTCAAACATGACTACACAGTGGCTTTTGCCACTGAATTATTTATATATATATATATATATCTATCAAATAAGAACATCCTAGTCTATGGTGAGGAAGGCAACATTTCACTTTCAATGCAATGTTTGTGACATGACATATTGTCACAAGTCATAAACAATCATTGCCTTCAGTCATAATTAAATGCAGGCCAGGACAAAGGAGTCAGTCTATGTTTTTATAGGACTTTGCATAATAAAAACAAATAGAAATAATAAAGGAAAAGAATGCGCAATGCATTGTGTGCTCAGCTGAACTTGCTTTGGTTGGTTCAGCTTTGTTTACAATTTTGTTATACTTCTCCAGTAACCTAAACATTTGTTCACACACACAAATCCCTTACCAGAAGGGTGCAAAATCTTGTAATGGTTTTCCCTGTGTTGTACCTAATCTGTGAAATATTATTAACTTCATTTAACTGTACTCCAGTCTTGATATTTTCCTGACTCTAAAAAAAATACAGTTCTGGAGCTGTTGTGTTTAATATCAACTTTGGCAGTGATGATTGTTTGTTTGGCACTGTTATGAAAGTGTAGCGTTTGGTTGGAAACAAAGCTGCTATTGATGACGCATCTGACGTAAGGTTCATAACATTGTTGTTCACACACATAGATCGCATACCAAAGGTGTACAAAATATTTAATGGTTTCCCCTGTGTGTTGTACTTAATCTGTGAATTAGTATTAACTTCACTTAACTGTACTCCACTATTGGTATTTTCCTGACTCGTAAAAAATACATTTCATTACAAACATATACATTGAACAGAATAACAGCCTTCATTTTATTACGTTTTGCATTCGGGATACTCGGAACTCGGAATCAACCAGAACTGCTGTCACCTTTTTCTCTCTCTTTTTTTTAAATTTTTTTTTTTTACTAACAGATATTTCAAAATAATTAAAAGTTAATTGTTTTATCCTCTTATAAGGCAAGCACAATGGTTAGACAACAGATTTCAGCAAGGAAGAACCAAGGGCGCATCATGATTAATCTGAAAGTGAGGTGGTCTTTCATTATTCATCACTTAATGACAGTTTGGAAAAAGCTGCAATGTTTCGATAAATGAGAGCTGTAAAATGCCACTGTGAAGGAGCCGCCTTGCTTCTGAACTGAAACACAGGGCTCAATTGAGCTCCTCAATGAAAATGGTAATTCCACGAGATTAATCCCTTGTTCTTTTCTGTCAGCATGAATATTAAGTAACTTGCTTCACAGGGGACCTGTTAACTTGTGTTACTTCGATTTGGGACAATTTTCCAATGGAACACCTCAACCTTGACTCTGTTGTCCTGGTAGTGCAGTGGGCCTTAATTGTATTCAACTGCAAGTCTACTCAAAGCCTTATATATGTAGATGGCAATTGTTTTATATATTTATGTTTTGCTTATATTTGTTACCTGGAAACGAATGTTCAGTGTGTAACAGGCCAACAGAGTCTGTATATTTTTTTCTGACACTCTGAAACAAAGATCATGTTGGAATACTAAGTTGAATGGAGCTTATTTTCTTAGTACTCTTTCTTGTACAGTTTGCAATAGTATCTTAGTTAACCAATGTATTCGTTTTTTATCACCACTGTCGATGTGGAAATGACGTTCCATATGTTTTTCCTCTCTATTTGTTAACCCTTGTTTCATCTTGTAATATACACTTTTACTGTTTTCTTGCACTGACTAATTACTGTCTTTTTACTGTCCGTCTTCATTTACTGCCTCCTTTTTAAAATAATATCTATCCAGTTATTCTTCTGTACAGATGTTACAACACTTACTCCACTGGTCATAAAGCATTTACTTTAATATTAAGTTTCGTGATTTGATCTCTGGAATGATTCCAAGCTGTCTAGAGACGTGTCCTCCACAGTGTGTCTTAAGTCAAATTATGAAGCTTCTCAGTGATAAATGCATGAAAATAACTATCCGTTTGTCCTCCTTTACATTCGATCTACAATGCTTCTTGCTCCTCCTATGGCATTAACAACTAATTTCCTACTACGATGATATACAATAGGATAACTTTATATTCATTACTCCGTCTGGCAGTAATTGCATATGTTCAAGTATGGTTAAAGGATATCCAGTGCTTCACACAAAACACAAGTTTGTTGATAGTGCACTCTCCTTTGCTAAGTCAAAAGCCATTTTTGGGCCTCTCTTTTTAATTTGCTATCAAGGAGTTGAGGTAGCTTGAGGTTGCTCTCTAATCTTACATTGCCGTTCAGAAGCTTGGCCACGTAGATGTTGGGAAGACTTACATTTGTTTACTTTAGTACATGCTAATTTATCTGGCACTGGGATTTGGTAGAGACATCTACACTTATATTCTCATTTAAACATTCTATATGTTTAAATAATATTCTTCTGTAAATCTATTAACTTGTAGTTGATTTGAATGTTCCATGTGCTTGGCGGTAATAGTAGTATCATTGAATCTTGTTGCCCGAATTAATTTCCTAGTGTCCATTGCCGAGAATTGTAGTTTATTCTGTATATGTTAATGCCTTGGCTTAATTTGAGTTGATGAAAACGACACAACATTTTGTAATTTGTACTTCTTTGTTGCCTGTTTGGTTCACTGTTTCTTTCTTGGTTGTTAAGACCCATCACAATACATTGATTCAATGAAGTATGGAATCTTAATGTATTTCCATAAGAACCTTAAGACTGGGCTCTTCAATATAAAATGGCAGTCCGTAATAAGCAATGACTATGATATGCATTACTTCACAGCAGAATGAGTTAAATGTGATAAATGTGTGTTTTAAGATATTCAGTTTACAAAAGCTTTAAAGAAAGGAATGTTTACACTTTACATGTCTTTAAACTTTGAAACATGGGCTGAAGATTTCAGTAGAGTGTACATTTTCATGTGTGTACTCCAACTATTAGCCCTATGAATTTTCTTTCATTCATTTTGGTTAATATGTACTGTCCCATAGGTAGTGTCATCCAGAGGCCCAACTAGAGCCAAATTTCGGGGGGGAGGGGATCTAAATTTTTTTTTGGGTGGTGGCTAATTCTTCCAGCAATAGGCAGAGTGGAGATGCAGGGGCTCTAAGAAGGGGTATTAACAAGTAAATGGTCTTTTAAAGACCTGTGAAGTACTCAGGTGCGGCTGCAATAAGACGGATACCAGACCGGCCAGCCCACAACAGCTCAAAAACTGTCTGTGTGTGTGTGTCCGGGAAGCTGTCTCAGCCCAGGCTGACACACACGACGGGGTTGAGGGGGCTGAAGCCCTTTGAGCCCTATGGGCGTTGCACGCCTGGTGTCATCTAACTTTTGCAAAAACATCCTCAATTTCATTGCAGTGCCAACTCAGTACAAATACATTTTGATTCTACCAAATTTTAATATTATGGGTATGTTGAAGGCAATCTCCGCTGACATGCATTTAACCCCAAAATGGAACAACTCACTATTACCTAGCTTGTTACTTGCTTCGTTCATACTAACGATTACACATGTCCTTGGTATTAACTATTTGAAACTTGAATGTTTTATGAAAAGCATTTTATTTGCTTCCTACTTGAATGTCCTGTATGTTGTCTTGGTAAGACATGGGCAGTTACAAACAAAGATGTTAGATTATTACACAAATTACATCTTGCTTGTTCATTCCCCTATTACATTTACAATGACTAGCTTAATGCAGCTGTAAACCAATTGTTCGACCTATTAAATGAGCTTGCACCTAATTCTAATAGCATGGCATCTTCACAGCAAACTGAGATCCATGCTTTTGCTTTTATTCTAAAAGAATTAGCAAAACATAATGCAAACTCAAAAAGGAGGAAACAATTGGTTGTACCAGATAAAAGGTACACCAATGGGGTTTAAAAGGCCAACAAAAGAGTAAGAACGTGTTCCTACACATCTACATGAAATAATGGTGGCTTATAGCACTACTTCAAAGCTTTTCTGACATTTTAAAAGGGTTGCCCTCCTAGAGTGCTTCTTTTTTATTTTAAATTATCTTTAGAGTTTCTCCTAAGTTTTCCACCTTTTTAGTGTTTGAAATATTGCAATTCTTTTTTAATTCATTGGGTTTGGATAATGCACAAAATTATGAAGATGCCAAGCCCTTTTGGATTCCCACTTGATCAGGCAAGCCTGTTTTAAATTTAGGACCAACAGTGTAAACAACTGTAACATCAAACATTCTTACTAGATCCTGAAAGGAATTGCTAAAAATAAGTTGAAGGAAACTATTGTTTAACTACTATAAAAAAAACAATAGTTTTTTTAGCCATGCTGTTAAAATTACATGTCATGCCTCCACATCTCTGACATCCTGTTCTTAATCACACTTCAATCCATTTTCAGTCACACACAATACCTTATGTAAACTGTGTAATTCCTATTAACAAAATATAATTTATTTCCATCAGAGAGGCGGATCATATGCCATGCACAAAGCTAAATAGTGGTAAAAACTGATAAAGGAAATACTTAACGTATCTTAAAATCAAATGGTATTTGATCATCAACCTCATTCTGCCAACAGAGTAGATAAATATGCTAATAGTTTATTTTCATTATGGAGGCTTATTTTTCTAACCTATAATATGCTCTGACAGTTCAAGTCAGTTGTACTCCTTTTCTCAACTGCAGATTAATGAAAGGCTGTGTCATACATGTAGGAGCCTTTAACCTGTAAACTGCAGCTTACATGCAGATTTATTCAGCTGACACTGAAATTACGGATATGTTACAATGAAAGTGTGTGAATGATCTTATTACACATTGTCTGTCATGGAATTCAAGCTAAACAATACATACACTCAAATCTTAATTTCCAAAATGACATTGCTTCAAAACTCACTATGAAATAGGAAGTGTGTAGCACCATCAAATAGAATTTTGGGAAGAATGTATCACAAATATTCTATGACCCCCCACCATATAAACTGGATGTAGGTTTGACAATGCATGGTATGCTTTTCATTGTCAATGTAAAATATAGAACTGAAAAGGACCCTGCTTTTGTGCTATCAAACTTCTGTCTGCTGCTTTATTTGGGTACAGGGCTGCTTCAAATTCGATTTTACTATTAGATGTGGGAGGACACTACTTATTTTCCTATGACAATGCCACACACACACGCCCAACCTCGAAACTCAAGTTTAATGTGACAAATGACTTTCACCATCTTAAATGACCCTGCACATGACATTGTGGGCCTGTTTGCAGTAAGGCAACATGAGTTACTGAAAACTGGGTAGGATTGCCCCCGGGAACTTTTACCCTACTGGTTAGCAAGTGCTCAGGAGTCACCCTTCGCACTACCTGGTGCCAAGCATAAATGGGCAACTTCATCAGAACACTGCTGGACTTGCAAAAGGATACCAGGTGGACTGAGCCTGCTGCTCTTGGCATCTGTGACCTAAGAGGAGGACCTTAGGAGGTTGGACCCCCTTACAATTGCAATCCAAGGACCGAAACATCTCCAAGGGTCATAAGGCACAGTGCTTAATGAACAAAAAAAATCTGAAAAGGACATTCCGAAGAATAATCCCAGCTGACCAGTGGCGACTGGACCTGACTTTGCTGTTAAATTCTGTCTCACACTGTGAGCGTCTCGAAGTGCTCCTTAAGACTTGGGGCATTGGAAGTGAACTTCTATGGTTGTTTGAGCACCAAAATAAGTTTGGGAAGTTTTTCATAACTTTTGCTTCAGAGCTTCGATGGGACTGACTGCAAAAAGTATCTGACCGGCGTCAGATTATGCCTCGGTCCTGGTCTGAAGTGACCATTAACTTGGAGAGGTGTGGTGCAGCGGCCAGGGCAGCTGACTTCGGAGCACAGGGTTCACAGTTCGATCACCGGCTCCGGCGGCAGCTTAGCTCAGCACCATGTGACTCTGGGCAATAGCTCACTTAATTTCCACGAAGGCCCCTAGCGCCTTGAGACCCGTAAGGGTGAGTAGCTGCGCTATATAAAAACGGACTTACATTTACATTAACTACAATTGGCGTTTTGCAGTTCTTGCCACTATTTTCTCTTAAATCATTAAAATATTCACAGTTCTGGTTCCCCTTGTTGGATTTTTGTCATCTTTTGTGTCATTTTGTTAATTAAATTAAACTCTATTTGTATAGATTAGAGTTGGATTTTATTGTGTTTTAGACTTATTAATTATTTTGGTACTTCTAAATTGTTTACACATTTTCCTTTAAACTATTCTAGTCTGCTCTGTGTCATAGCTTTCAGGGATTGAGCTCAGATTTAAATTAAAGAAACCCTTGACTGGACCCAACAGACCGTGACTTTATTGCTTGTGGTGGGCACCAATCCATCCCAATTAATATTTCACCTTCTCACTGTATGTCAATGAATAGGGAATTGAATAGTACAAAAATGACTAAAGGCATAGAAAGTAATTTATATACACCAATACACAAAAATTTGTGCATTTGAGAGAGGTTTTCATTAACACAAAATGCAAACCTATTCTGCTAAGGTGAACCCTAGGCTAGGCAATGACCTTTATATCCCACAAACACACTGTAGTTTGA
The DNA here is from genome assembly GCA_963921515.1 of Calotriton arnoldi. Classification (NCBI taxonomy): domain Eukaryota; kingdom Metazoa; phylum Chordata; class Amphibia; order Caudata; family Salamandridae; genus Calotriton; species Calotriton arnoldi. The sequence goes on from CAWUFW010002950.1 coordinate 987,889, forward strand.
TTTTATTCACTCACATAATCCTGATAATTGATTAATATATATTTTAGCATCAAAGTAATAGACCATTTTAAATAGACACTTTTTGTGTAAGTTTGTATTGCACTGTATGGACATATCAAAGTAAACTGTTAAGAAAAGGCTTTTGTTAGGAGAATATACCATGTATTGCCTTCTTGATCAGTTCTGAGACCGATTCTTGAAACATATTTCTCTCCATTTTATCAGATGATATTTATTTGCAAACAGTGTTGTCATTGCTCTGATTTGGGAGTAGTAAAATCCAATTATTTGCATCTTTGGCCTGGATTAAATTGAAGGAACAAACAAGAAATAAAGATGTGCAAGGTATATGAATGTGCTAGTCAATGTCCTCGACCTCTGTGTTCTAGCTCAGATTTTAGTCAGGCAATACACAAATAATTAAAGAATGATTTTTGTTCCATGTATTTCCACAGACATATTGAAGAAATATCTTCAACTGTGATGAATTGAAATTTGGAAATTGCTGGCACATCTCATATAAAATATGCAGCAGATGTAAACAAAGAAATGGTACTATACAAGATTATGGCCCTGATTTAGAATTTGGCAGATGTCCTGTCTGGCCTATTTAGAGAGTAGAGATGACTATATACTCTAGTAAATAAGGTGGAGAGGACAGTCACCTGTTGTTGGCAGCTGTCCACCAAACTCTAACTCTGGCCCTATGTGCCTAAAACTTGTTAAATATAGTCCCAATCTTTGCTAAATGTTATGGTTTATTCATGTGGTAAACAATAATATCAAAGACAATGATCACTTATTATGCAGTCGTTAGTCTCTCATAAACGTTCTCTGTTATTATTGTAATTAGTGTTTGGTTAGCACACATTCTGACTTTCATTTGTATTGGATTGTAGCATTTTCAGTAGTCTTGGGATGACCTTCCAAACAGTTCAGAGAGTATCAGGAATGTATTTAGGTTTGAATGTTTCAACGTTTTTTGTTTTTTTATTGAAAACCATATAAAATACATAGAATTAAATCCAGATATACATCCTTTAGAATCCATCAATGACATCCGAGGGGGTAATAAATAGCACCAATTAATCAAGAAACAACACATCTAGTAATTAATAAGCAGGGGGATCTTAAAAAAAAAACCATTATTGAGCCGAAGAATAAAAAGAACGCCAAAAATCTCGAGACTCATATCCACTGCCTCAAAAAGACTAAAAAAAAAAATGACATGAAGTATACTGTCCATATTAAAGTGCCTAGTTCTGAGATTCATAAAAAAAGGACAGATTGGAGGAATACAACAGATTATATACAACTTTAGAAATCACAGTCAAATTTCTTAAGTCCCCCAATTCGTGAAGCATAGATTCGTTCACTTCTTTTAACCTGACCCATTTTTCGAACCCATTCAATTTTGGATGGAATTAAATCCGTTCGCCATCTTTGAAGTAAAAGTGATCTGGCGACAGCCATTCCAATATATAAAAGCTTAGTCAACTTCTCGGGTAGCCGAAGATCTGGGTCATAGCCCCACACTATCAGTCGAGCGTTAAACCCAATCGATATCAAACATTCTGTTGCCAGATAATCAAAAATATCGTTCCAAAATTTCTGGATCAAGGGGCACTGTAATATTATATGAGTCCAATTGGCTAAAGGGTGAATATAGCACCGGAAACACTGCCCCGATTGATTGGGATAAACCTTGGCTACAAAGCAAGGGGTTCTATACAGTAACCACTTGCTGAAATATAACATCCTTCTCCAGTTAGCCCCTCTGACTGAACTAAAATTTAAGTTATTAATTGTAGACCACATATTTGCTGTAATTTCCAGGTCCTCATATTTGCCCCATTTTGTTATGGCCTTGGCTTCCAGATCAACCCCTTTAATTGTGGCTAAACATTTTTTCCTAATCCCCCAGCTTTTTCACTACCCTATCTTCAAATAAGTCGAAAACTAACTGTTTCTGGCCATTAATCTGAAGCAAATCAAGTTTGCTAAGGAACTTACTGAGAATATTATATGACCCAAGGAGGAGGAAATCGCCGGGAGTAATTGAGACATTTCATTAATATTCAGCCATCTATCGTTCCGGAGAAAATCGGAGAGTTTATGAAAGCCGGCCTTATTCCAATTCTGTATAAATAAAAACAAATCTCTAATACCTGCTGACACAAAAAGATCAGCTATTGGGGTTGTGACATTAATAACTGGAATAGAATACCGTCTAAAAAAGCCTGACATTTATGAAAAAACCAATGTAAACACTTATATCTTACTAATTTAGGAGATCTAAATATTGATAATAGGCAGTGGATCTGATTTTCTTTACACATTAAATTCATAAAGTAGTTAATAAAAAGACCCGGATGTGGACCCTGCTTAAATCTAGACATTTACTGTGCAAAATATGCAAAGTAGTATTCCCTCAAATTGGGGAGGGCTAAGCCGCCATTTTCGAGTTTCTCATATAAAGTGCTAAGTGCAATTCGGGAACTTTCTTGCCCCACAGGAACGATGTAAACATTGACTCTAATTTCGTAAAAAGGAGTTTACTAAAACACAGGGAATTGCTGAAAAAAGGAAATTAAACAGTGGAAGCACCGACATTTTGATCTAAGCGACCCTACCGAGAATGGTTAAAGGAGAGAGTTCCATCGTGAGAATAAGTCCTGGACTTTTCGTAACAATGGGCCGAAATTCAGATCATATAATTCCAAAATTAATGGCGAAAAATAGACCCCTAGGTACCTCTTGGGATTAGAATTTAGGCACGGAAGAATATCGGGGTGTAAAACCCTAGATGAACACCCACACAAGATTATTTCTGTTTTCCTTTTATTAATTTTATAGCCACCGAACGACTCATAAAGGTAAAAAATCTGGAAGGCTTTTGCCTGCACTTCCTCCTCCGGCTTTATAATAAGCATAATGTCATGGGCGTATAATTTAACTTTACCCATGGTTGGAAGCGGAGGGCAGATATCCATTATTCCTGATTGCTATCGCGAGAGGCTCAATAAAAAAGGCGAATAGCACCGGGGATAACGGACATCCTTGTCTGGTTCCCCTTTTAACTTTTACTTGGCCGACCTCAGTGGCATTGATGATAATATTGGCCTCTGCATTCATATATAATTTCTCAACCAACCCTGTAATTTTAGAGGGTATGCCAAATTTCGTTAAAATACAAAATAAAGTCTCCCAAATAACCAAATCAAATGCCTTCTCGGCGTCTAAAAAAGTACTAATGCTGGAATCTTCCGGGTCTCAAAATAGTCCAGTGCCTCCACTAAAAATGCGTATTGGTTCCGAGCTGCCTCCGGCTATAAAACCATTCTGATCAGGATGGATTAAATGCGAGGCGATCCCGTTAAATCGATTGGCTAAAAGTTTAGTAATTAATTTGTAGTCAGAATTTAAAAGCGTTATCGGGCGATATGAGTTGGGATCTTCACTGTTTTTACCTTTTTTAAAAAACTGACTACATTCCCTTTTCTAAAAGACAGAGGTATGGACCCTCCTTCAAGAATTGAATTTACCAATAAAAGGAGATAATCCACAATTACACTAGCGAATGTTTTAAAAACTCGGCAGGGAGGCCGTCCGGCCCGCAGGCTTTACCATTCGGGAGATTTTTAATAACTCCCCTAGCTCTCCTTTTGTGACTGGTCTCGCCATGTTCCTTTTTTCTAAGGCTGATAAGACAGGTAATTCATTTTCCTGGAGAAAATCCCCCAAAGATGACATATCGATGGATTGATGTTGGCCATATATCCTCTCATAATGTTGTACCATTATGTCTCCTACTGCTCCCAAGTCCTCCAAACGAGAACCTGAAGTGGGGCATCTCAGTGCGACTATTTGATTACTTGCAGCCCGTTCCCTTGCCTGCCATGCCAGAAATCTGCCTGTATAATTGCTTTCCTCATAAATCTTTTCCGTATCATGCTGAAATAGGGATTCACTTTTAGCATAATATTTATCGGCCAGGTTCCGCTTAGCCTGGTCTAGCTGTCGACGGTTCGCCACCGAGGGGCTAGAAAGGAATATGTCGAGAGACCTTTGCACTTTTTGCTCAAGTGTTTGCTTCTCCTCCTTCCTATTCCTTGAGTTCTCCGCATCTTTACCAATAGCAAGCCCTCGAAAAAAGGCTTTAAACGAATCCCAGACCACATGCAATGGAGCTGAGCCATGATTTCGCTCAAAGAACTCTCTGATTTCTGTTTTAATATAAGAGACCCAATTTTCCTCAAATAAGTATTGTCGATTTAACTGCCATCTTTTGGAGGTTTTACTGCATTCACCCAGTTCCAATTCTAAAATGATCAGTGCATGGTCCGAGAACCCACTCTGAAGGATTTTCTGTGAATTAAAAACCAAACGCCTGGAAATAAGGAAAAAATCAATATGCGAATAAGTATGGAATCTCCCTGAAAAGCAGGTATAAGCGATTTCAGTGGGAAATGCAGCCCGCCAAGGGTCAGCTATATCAAGCATCGAGCTATAACTTTGTACAATTTTAAAAGATTTTCGCTTTAACTGTTTTTTGCGTTACATGAGGAATCAATTTTCGGATTCATTAACAAATTGAAGTCCCCACCCACAATTAGATCGCCTGATACTTGGATTAATGATTAAAAGAATTCCTCATATGGGGTGGGATTATCCTCTACTGGGGCATATAAACTAGCGAGCGTCAAAGATCTGTGTCATAAATTACAGGTGACCCAACACCATCTTCCACTTTGATCACTCGCCGAATTAACTACCTCAGCCTGAAATTTCTTACTAAGAAAAATCGCTGTCCCCCTGTGGGCCGCAGAAGATGAAGAGAAACCCCTATACACTGCCCAGGATTTAAACATTGAGAAGTCTGCTATTTTACCCGCTGGTATATGGGTCTCTTGTAAAAGGATAGCAGAGGGATTCTCTGTCTTAATCCAGGCCTCAATGGCCCTCATTTTCTTCTTATTATTGAGGCCATTTACATTAAAAGAAACCACCTTCAGTTTCCAATTTGCCATTTACGGAAAATGAGACAAGCTTCTAGATACCCCAATAGTCTGATAAAGAAAATAAATATCCCACTTTGGCCAACAGTTTGCAACAAAATGCCAGCAAAATAAATTGTTCCCCCTGCTTCCTTTCTAAATAGCGATGGACAGATGTATTGGAACCTAAAATATGGTTTTCGTTTTTTCTCACATGCTCCCTTTCCACCGCCCGTGTTCCCACCCTTGGCCCATTGTCGTCCCGAGCAGATGGCCGCCACTGCTCAGAACCAGACAACCTATCCCACCCACCCTTCTACTGGCACAATGACTTGGTGCCTAGTGCTGCCGGATAGCCCACTCCCCCCTCTACCCTCCCCTCCCCTTCTTAACCGAAAAAAGCAACATTTTAACAGCATTAGACATCAATAGACATCTTTAAAGAAGAAAGCAAAAAGAAGGAGAAAAAAATGGGGGCAATAACAGTCCTCTGTGAACTAGTAGCTCTTTGCTTTTTCAAGAAAGAAACCCCCGAACAGCTAACTGAAAACTAACATAATGCCATTAGGGTTTATCCATAGAAATCTGTTGCAATAATTCCTGTGCATCTGGAACACTGCAAAAGATGTGGAATCTACCCTTAACTAGCACCTTCAGCTTACTCTGCTGGGCTATCATAGCTTGCGCCCCTTTGTGCCTTAAACAGATGTAGCATTTTGACAAATTCTTTCCGCCTTTTCGCTGCGGAAGCTGACATGTCCGAACAAATGCGACATACTGGAACTTCTGCAGAGGAAAACTGTCTTTGTTTAATGGCTTTTGATAAAATCTGTTCCTTGACCCTAAAGTCCCCGAAGTTGACCAAGATAGTCCGTGGGAATTTAGCATTAGGAGGGAGGTGTGCTGGAACACGATGGGCTCTCATTATCGTCAGATCACCATTGAATTCTGGGAGAACATTTTTCTTTATAAATGAGTCAACCCATTGTAGAGTCTGCTGACCCTCGATGCCCTCCGGGATGCCCAAAATTAACAGATTTGAGCGCCTGGAATGGTTCTCTAACTCCTCCAACTTAAATTCCAACGTGGTTCTCTGGGACTGAAAGGTGGCGACTTTAAGATTCATAGATGACACTTGATCCTCCAATTGGGAAATCCTGGTTTCGGCCTCCGAGAGCCGTACCGGGATCTGAGCCATGTTTTTTCCTCAATCTTTGTCAGGCGAACATGGATTGCTGCAATTTCAGCAGATTGGGAGGTTTTTAACTCACAAATTTCTTCCAGAATCAAATTAAGAAGACTCTTAGCATCCCATTGCATGGAAAAAGAGCTACTGTCTAGAGAAGGATTAATCTGATTTACATTAGGCCTGTCCTCCGCCTACAAACCTTCTGGATCAACCAGCACAGGCTCCACTGGTAAAGTCAAAATAGAGGCCTCTGGGACCACCGGAATAGAATGATACATGGACCCTCCTCCAGCTGATGGATCTAGCACACCTGAGGAAGGAAGGGAGGGATGACTATCAGTCTCGGAATTTAGAGTCTCCGGACTGGAGTCCAATGAATTATCTGCGAATAGGAGGTCATTCCCTACCATCTCCTGCTCAGCTTCACCCAAGAGCCCGCCCTGTTTGGTTTTAAAAAATATAGGGTACTTTCTAAACTCTGTAGTTCCCCCAACTGCTCCATCCGGTGTCGTGTTTACTTTAGTCGAAACTGAAGAGATTGGTGAATCCGCCCTTAAGGAAGCCAACCCACTAGGGCTAATGGTAGAGTCCGAATCCGCCGAGGCTGCTTCGTGATGGTCTTGTTTAGTGGTCTCAGCACATGCCATCTCAGCAAATTCAGTAAGGAGGGGAGGATCTTTTCTGAATGCAGCTGCGTGATTCGACTGCGCTGCGGCCTGGCCAACTCGCTTTTTAGCCTTTTGGCCGAAATTCGGAGGCTCAGACTGGGCAATCCCTTTAGCTCCTTTGGTTAGCTTTCGCATAGTGTACTGATCGTAAAGCCCCTCTGCCAGTCCCTGACCTGAATTGCTGCCAAATTTACTTATGGGACCTCCCCAGCGACTCCTCAACCAAGGTGAGTAAGGACAATATCTTCACTTACCCCCTCTTGGAGAGAAACCTGGAGTCCCAGAGACGATCCAAAGACGATCCCCAATCCTCAAGTCCGGGGCGACAGCAGTCCCAGCGTCCGTGGAGGCAGACCGAGACCAAAAGTGACTTGGCTCTAAAGCCCAGCAGAGAGTATATTGCCTTGCGTTTTAACTAACACCAGCTCCAGAGTCTTCAGATCCAGCTTCACTTCCGGCTCCTCGCACTAAGTGGAACTGGCAGAATAAAACATCCAGAATGGGAAAAGATAGAAACCCCTTTCCTCCTCGGAGAAATCAAAACCGCCCGTTGCTGGGACACAGCCTGCCCGCTAATGCATCAGAAACCGGCCTCTGAAACTCCGCGGCTCCGGAGCATCGAGTTCGTCGGCGGCAGCTTCGCGGCTCCTCACAGCTGTTTCTGGTGTCTGACGTCAAGGGGGAAGTGAGGGGGAGTGGTTGCGGCCTCTCTCAGCCGATCAGCATCCCGCCAAACGGTCACTCCTTCGCCGGCAAACACCCGAATGTTTCAACATTAATGATTTGTGTGTGTAAATTCTAGGATTTTGGTTTGGTACAGCCTTCTGGTCTCGCTCACTATTTATGTATTTCCTATACTACTATATGTGCCAATTGCCCAGCAAATGTTTATATGTGTAAGGCAGTCAGTGGGAACATGTGCTGTTGGTTTTTCCGGTATCCACTTAATTTCACATTTGGACTTTGTTGGATGTATGTCCATCGTTCTGTCTTCATGAGTTCTGTTGTTAGGTAGTATGTGGTACGTTTTATTGGCCTTCGCTGCTGTAAGCACAGTGGTTCTGAACTATGTGGCATATCTGTGCTGTGTTGACACATTGTGTTGGTGCAATGTTATGGCTATTATATACTGTAAAATGTTATGCACATGATATTATTATAGATGTGTATCGGATAGTAGCATTAAAAACAAGCTTACACCTTTCATGCAAACCGACCGATTTACATTTTAGGACTAGTGCTTACTAAATACATTTTATTAGAAGTAACAAACAATTCTGCAAGTAGAGTAACTCTCAGAAGTGCTGAGAAGTCAGGGCCATTTCCTGTCTCCGATGTCCCTAAGCATAATTTTAGCTCAAAGTCCTGTCTAAATGTCCCCATGGCCCATCTGGGCACCCAGATATCAAGCAAACAGAAGCTCGCTGAATCAAAACACTAGAAATAAACGGCTGAACACACAACAAGCCCACTGGTACTCGCCCTCCCTCGAGATTTGTTGCACCAACAAAGCACAAATACACTAATTACACATAGTAGATTTTCAAAAGTCAATATAAGACAACGCCAAAAAGTTGAAGTATTTTAATGTTCTCCATCAGTTACACACACAATGTTTATTTAAATTTGTATAAATGAGCTGACCTATCTTCTTCTGTACAAAATATGCACGGATTTAAAACTTTTGCAGTTTTTTTGTATCATAACAGTGAGTTACAGCACCCACTGTGAGTTATGACAGGGCTTCCACAGTAGAGTGCAACCTTTCGAACCCGGCAATAACCATAGGGTGTTGGGTTTATTGCTTGTCATACACAATAATATACAACTATGAAAATGAGTGTTTTATTGTTTTTTTTCCGCACGGAGAGAATTCAATTTAGTTTGACAGGTGATATATTAAATGCGAGGGTAGTAGTAAAGCCGGGGTTGTTCCTTTACTTGAGAAAAAGAACTGTAGTGTGTAGCTCTCCTTTATGTCACATAAAAGTATTCGAAAGGTGTTCAGTCTGCAGATACTGAATAAGAAAGCCGTGTGTGCAACGTTTATAATCAATTTGCTTCACTTGCAAGCCACCTCAATGGCTTTGTTATGCAAATTAACCAAGTACCGGTAGACAAAATGGCCCTCCTGCGCCGTAATGTCTGTATCGAAAGGGCCAATTTTGGAAAGTCACGTACATATTCAAAGCATTGTATCGGCTACTGTAAGAGCCTAATTAGCCTGGCTGTGGAAAACAATTGCAAAGGCATCTGCTTGCCTAATTTTGAGAGAGAATCTACCAGATGGAGGCTGGAGATTTAAGTGATTAGACGGTGGTAGATTGGAATACAAATTGGATTAAGAGAAATTAGATTGATATAAATCGAATTGAGTCACAAGAGTTTGTGCTGCTCCTACCAAGGGGCAGTGGCTTATGGGAGAAGCAGATGCTCCAATGAGATCGGAATTAATGTGACTTTGACAGTCCATCTGGGAGGACCTGAATATCGAGTGTATCTCTAATCTCTCTGTCCATTTATCAATGCCATAATGTTAATTAGTACTTCATTTATTTAGTTATTTGGGAGGAAAAAAACACAAACTCACCTCAGCCCTTCTCACTTTGCAAATCTGTTGTTTTTGCAAGAAATTAATAGGCAGTTTTTGAGTGTTATAGGGTTGTGTTATACGTCTTTAGTTGGCAACATATTTACTATGACAGATATGTCATGGTTGTATAATTAAAAAAAAATAGTTAACCCAAAATCACTTCAATAACTCATGTAGCGGTTTTTTATGATTACCTCAGTTTGACATTATAAATAAAGCATGGTTTTGTAAGTTACTTGTTGTGAAAAGTAATACCAAATATTTTTTTTTAAATGTTTAGGGTCCGTACAGCCAATCCCTAGAGTCTTTGTGGAAAAATTAATAATTTATTTTAAGCCCAACATGAAGTGTTATTAGTTTTCAGACATGTGGGTGGAGACTGGCATTTAGAGCTAGTCGCCCACCTTCGTTTTTTTCTAAAATAATTCCCACATATGTTCACCGTATAATCCTCTTGTAGATATGTGATATAAATATGCCAGTGCCACACATTCATATCACGCGTCTGAAAAATGCGACATGTAGTTATCAATAGTTTTCCTGATCTCAACACTTCCTGTACCAATCAGTTCTGGAGTTTACTGGGCACAGGGCCTGTGATTTAAGCTTCCAGTTAGAAGGCAATGCAAATGTAAATGTAAATCCGTATTTGTAAAGCGCGAACTACTCACCCTTACGGGTCTCAAGGCGCTGGGGGCCGTCGTGGAAATTAAGTGAGCTATTGCCCAGAGTCACATAGTGCTGAGCTGCTGAGCTGCGCTGCCGCCGGAGCCGGGGATCGAACCGTGAGCTCTGTGCTCCGAAGTCAGCTGCCCTGGCCGCTGCACCACAGTGGGTGGGTGAGCTAGGACGGCAATATGCTGCAGTGCTCCTATGGCATGGCCGCCAACTAATGTACTACTCAAAAGAGCGTAACATGAGAGATTTGCCAATCCTTTTAGAATGTAATCCAGACTAATCTGTTGAGTGGAGGACGATGGTGCCCTTATGTATGGCTTGTTAACATTGCACCTTTTTTTCTCTGTGGGATTAGTTATTTGAAAGCGCTCAAAAGGTGGCTTCTATGAGAACACATGCCTCCCCTTCATCTTTGGTGTGGAAATTTACTTGTTAAAGAATTAAAAAAGGCAAGAAATTGGAAAGGTAAAGAGACAAAGCAAAGGAATGAATATAAACATATAGGGCTTAAATTCGAGCTAGGTAGTAACAGGAAGGGTTGCAACATAAAAAAAATGTCGTATACAGAAGAGAATTAGCCTGTGGAATTTCCTCAGTCAGACCCATGTGATAAAGAAATTTGATTGGTGTATTGTTTTGGATTTAACCCTTCCATACGATACTAGATGGATTTTGTATTACCTTACAGCTTTAACTAACGCCCATAATGTAACGTACATATGATTTAACTATGTTTGTCCAGTGCATGAGAAAAGTTTGCTGTGAAAGTTCAGGCATGCTATGCCATTGCAGCAGTGACATCGGTGCTCCTGATGTAAAGGCCACCGGATGGGGTCTGACCTGTGTTTCCATCATCTGGCTTTCCCCATCACAATAATGAGTGGTTTCCTATGTCGGAACTCGGTAGAGAGACAGAGTGAAAGAGTGTTTACTTTGGCAGAACTTTTCGAATGGTCATAATTTAGCACTTCCACTATGATTCATATTATAGTACTTTATAACACACACCCATGCACAGGCATGCAGTGTGTTGCACATACCATACCCCCACCCTAAAAGACCAACCCTGCTCTCCACATTTCAGGTCCCATTTTTTGCATCCTCAGCTATGATTAACACTCATTAGGTCATATGTTGCACACCATTAGCTATGCTCTGTACACCCCACCTGTCCTTTTCATCCCCTTAACTATGCCCTGTTCCCTCTCAACTGTGGTGTGTGAACACCTCCAGTTATGTTCCTTTTTTCAGTTTGGTAAGGATTTGTGACACCCAGTCACATGCTGTTCAGTCTCAGCCTTGCTTTTAGAACCACCATCCATGCTACTGCACTGTTCCCCTTGCTCGGGGACTCATCAGCCGCACTCTGAGTAATGGAAGGAACAATGTGAATACCCCCAGAAATACTATGGGCAGTACATATCTACAGTTAGACTCTGTATATCACAAACTCTTCTACAAACCCTCAGTTATGCCTTGCACACTTGGGGCCACGTTATGCTTATTAAATACTAGGTCTTAAACACTTCCATCAAGGTTGAGCACACCCTAAGTAGTACTCTGCACACCTGTTTCCTGTAATCTCAAAGCCCTGAAAACCCTATGCTTTGATTTACTACCCCCGCTAAAAACTTCACGCCCTCAGTTATACATATTATCCTTGATCAAGATGACAGCAGCAGGGTGGTAGCACCTCCACAAAGCATGTGAATACGATTGACTGCCTCCACCACTATCTTACTGCCAGCTTACTGAGATATTGTTGAGGCTCTGAGGTGGACGTCATCCAACATGGGCTGCTGAGCATGCTGCCCCACAGTTCTGGCAAGGCTAGACTGCTTTCTTGCTGCTGCTGGGATGCTTTCATCCTGTCCTCTTTCATCCAGTGACCGAACAGCTACTGTGTGTGAGGGCGCAAGCTTTAACTCTTGACCGGTGTTTAGTTTGGAGTGCTGGGGAGCAGGGGCACTGACAAAGATCAGACCTGAACTCTGGAAAGGAGAGAAGTCAGCTGGTTTAGGTGGCCCATGGTTGAGCTGGCCAGATTTGGCAGTTACCGTCCGTATTGGCTGTTGATGCACATCCACTATGTCGCCAAGTTGTGTCGTCCTGTCCGCCTTGACAGTAGTGCTGCCTTTTGGGCTGCCTCGGTTCCCTGGATTAGCGGTGACCCCCGGGATGGATGAATGTCAACATCATATTCGCCCACACATTCAGTTTGTAACACACATGGAGGCTACCATGAGATGCCCAATCTCTCTGACAACTGGATCTTAGCGTGACTATGACCGCCATATTGGAAATGAAAACAGCTGTCCCTCCATCTTTATCTTTAGTTTTATTTTATAGTCATGGCAAATTTTCATGTTAGAGACAATAACAAAATGTAAGTATTTATATTTGGGTGGGATGACTGTTTGAATTGTTATAACTGTGTAAAATGTGGCTATTCAGTAAAACCCATGTCATTTTCTTTTGTGAACTTATCATGCTCTCAGGCTTGTTCAACCTCAGCACTGCTCTCCAAAATCTCAACCAAGCACTGTATACTGTCAGTTTCCCTGCGAAACCTCAGCCAGATTCTGCATATATTCTGCTACACTCCAAATATCCTCAGCCACACTCTGAATACCCACATCAATGTGCAGAAAGCCTTTACCCATGCTCTGCACACCCTCAGTGACTTCTGCAGACCCTCAAATATTCTAGGCAAACCTCCAGGTGTATTCAGTACAACTTCAACCATACTATACACACCCCTGGCCTCACATTACCTACATTAAATCATGCTCTGCACTCCAAATACACAATACCAACCTCCTATGCCATGCTCTGCTAACACTCAGACATGCTGTTTGCATTCATAACAATTTTCATTCTCAGCTATGCTTGTGCACACTGTCTTTCCCAGTACAGCATTACCACTATGCTCTGTAATTCTCAGCCACGGTCTGTGCATTTTCATCCAAACTCTGAGCATGCTCAGCAATGATCAGTGCATACCCAATAACTCATTGGCATGCACCCTTGAAAAACGAATGTATCTTTGCTCTGCATTCTCTCAGGCGCGCTGAACCCACCAATAGCAATAATCTGACCACTATGCCACAATGTATATCTGCTGACACATTCTGCATACTCAGTTACTCTGTAAAGATATAGGACCTGATTATGAGTTTGGCTGTCCAATGGACTGCCAAATCCACGGTGGCAGTCCATCGCACCATTGGCCCTACCGTAGTGTTATGAGTTTGGCGGTCAGATCGCCGTAACTGCCCAAGATCCGTGATCCCTCAGTGGTGGCGCAGTGGTCTGAGGCCTGCAATATGCTGGCAGTGCCACTGCAGCACTGCCAAGCATATTACGAGTTTCCTCACTGCCACAGTTTTCATGGCGGTGAGCTCGTCATGAAAAGTATCTCGGTGAGGAAACTATTGCATCTGGGCCAGGGGATGCATGCAGGGGGCACACCCGTCTGCATGCACCCCCAGTTCCTGCACGGCATGGACTACACAGTTCATGCCGTGCAGGAACGTGCTTTGGCTCTCCCATTGGGTTGCCTTTCTAAGAGGCACCGCCAGAGCACCACCTGCCAGATCACAAATTAACTTGTATTCTAGCAGGCGGGGTGCAGACGAGTTTGATGGTGATGTGGGGGCCCGCTCCCACACCACCAAACTCATAATCAGGCCCCAAGTCACATTATAAATATCCACAATCACTCTCTGAATGCCTTAGCCATGGTCTGCATGCTCATAATTAAGATTTGCTCATGATCATTGACCACTCTGTGTATCTCTATCTTCACTCTTGCCACACTTAAACAGTCCTTTAACCACACTCACCTGAATTTATCAATACTCCATGTTCTCCGCTTTCGCAAACTTACTCTGCATATCCTGATGGAATTCCTATCAGGGCTTGAATAAATTGTCCTTCAACTCCCAGGTGCACAGTGTGGTTGGAGCGTGTTTTGGCCTTTTTAGATCCTTGAGAAAGTTTCTGTTCCTACTTCCCTCTCACTGCCAGAAGATGGTAATTGATGCCCTCATAACCTCTCGACTGGATAATGCCAATGCCCTGCACTGGGGTCTCCCACTGCACCAACTTAGGAGACTCCAGTTGGTGCAGAATGCTGCATCCTGGCTCCTAAATATTCCGAAAAATAACTCCATTCATACACACCTTAAGGAATTGCATTGGCTGCCAGTTCGAGAGAGAGAGTTCAGTTCAAGGGACTTGGGTTGGCCCATAGAGCTTTTTAGGGGTCAGGTCCCGCCTACCTGGCCCTAAGACTCACACATTATCATCTGGCAAGAACTCTGTGCTCTCTAAATGCGCTGCTTACTGTGGGGCCAAAAATCAAGAAGAAGAAATGGGAGGAACCTCTTTCTCTGTTCTGGCCGCTTCCTCTATACCTGTGTGCTACTAAAGATGAATGTTCTTTTAAATGGAGCCTAAAAACCTGGTTGTTTAACTATGCCTTCTAATTTATTTTTTGGAGCAGTGGTCGATGAGCCTTCAGCGCCGGGACACTCTGTAGAGTAGCCGTGTGCTCTACAAATATTATCTCATTGATTGATTCATTCATGGGACTTGAGGTATGAACATGGTTGCATATTCATGGTAGAGTCAAGCGAGTTTAGATTGAATCTGGGTGCGTACCACTTGTCATATGTGAGGTATGACAGACCTGCACAGGTTGCACAGAGATGGAAAGTTACTCTGAGGAGGAGGGACCTCTGCAACGCAACACAATGCAAAAGATCGTTTCTATTTACTTACCACTATAAAGGCCCGCATGTGTATCTCTGAGTAGACAACCACACAAACTTGAGTAAATGTGGTATTCTACTAGATACTGTATTTTTTAAAATTGGAGGGTACGGGCTGTCTGACACAATTTGTTTTTCCATCTGCTAACACAAATTATCTTGGGACCGCTGCATAGTTTTATCAGTAATAAACAGCCACAACTGCTGTGGATGGATCTTATATTGGCTTTATACTCGGTTATCTTTAACAAATGATGAATGCGAGAATCATGCAACACTATCTGCAGAAACACAAAGAGAAGTTTGCTGTTAAATTAAGGAGTTTGCGGCTTCAAGATTACTTGTAATATATAAACCAGGCTCGCTAATGAGGCCACTAGCATCTTTAAGGTCATTTGGCAGGCATTGAAAGCTATGCTTGTAGGCCATTTGTTTTACTTGATGACCAAGTGCATGCACACACTTAGATGAGCGTTATGGAAATCAAGGGAGTCAAAAATGTAAGCATGAAACTCCCATAAAGTATGTTAAATTGCTGAAAATCTGTCACTCATGAAAATCTAGACCTATCTATAATTTGCTCTTCTCGTAGTTCTATGTAGATGTGTCCACTGACCTTATCATTTATTCTGTGCTATTTAAATATGGTACAAATTAAAATCATGAAGTTGTTCTTAAGGGAAACATCAGGAGATGAGAGGTTACATTCTCTTATCAAACCCAATATTTGGGAGAGCTCCACTACATTAAAAAGTATGCTCTTATTAATTAGCATTATCACATTTATAACCTCCCTTGCAAATCCTCCAATCCTCGAAGACACTATTTCTCAAATAATATCCCTATCAAAAACTTTGCCACTATAAACACTGTACATGATTGAGAAATACATAGGGGGAGGGAAGCGTGTTATTAATTTCAGAAGGAGCCATGAAATGACACTTGGGTATGGACCTCAGTGCATTGCCCTTTGGTCTCCATGGATTTAATTTAGCCTTTGCAGTTTCAGCTATTGTCTACAAATTCGTTTTGCAAACTGATGTGATTTAGCACAAAACCGAGGAGGGCTTGAGCTGGCCAAAGAAGTATTCTATTCTTTGGAAAACGAAATTAGTCGATTTTTCCCATGGTTTGAGCTAAGATTTGGGGACTGTTGGATTTTGTGACCAGCTGTTTGCTAACTACAAATGATGAGCCAAAAGCACAATTTCATGATATGCTGGATTATATTTTCACTATCTATAAACTATCATATTTTATTGATAAAGTCAGGAATTAAGTATTAGTGCACTACTCACTGTCTATTAGGTTAGTAAATGTATGTGCTAACAAAATGTAAATCGCATATGCAAGCAAAAAAATATTCAGTGCTATGATGGCCTTCATTTTTTTTAACTTAAATTGCAAAATAGTGAAACTTTATAAAGGCAAACCTCTCCCACCATAGTGTCAGCCATACTCATTCATAAAAATAAGTGTTAAACAATAATACATAGTCCTGTATGAATATGCTCCTTCTCCAAGATATTCTGCCCTTCGGATAGAGGGGTCAGTAACAAAAATCAGAGTTGCCTCTCACATTTGTTGGAGAATGCTTGCACATGTGCAAGCACACGTTAACACACCCACTCTTTCTCTCTGACAGACTAATAAAAAAGTAATGATGTTACCACTCGCTCCTCATCCTCCTCAAAGCATTCCTCACTGTTCATTCACTTTTCCCCAGCTTCCTGCCCAACAGAGTGTCATGCATGTTCTTGTTCCAACTAGTGTCTCTATTCTGTCTGTAACCATTTCTATCGTTGTGGTCTGAGTGCACATGATCATGGCAACTCTATTCCTATGTTTCTAGTGTGAGACTGACCTTGGACTTTACCTCCCATGTGGTAATCTGCAGAGATTCTATCAGGTCCTCAGTGAAATGCCTGCCTCTTTCAATGGTCCGTGGATTTTATCTCAACTCACTATTGGAATTTCCTTTAGACTATCATAGTTTGATAATCTCCTGTTCATCCAAAAGTTCAGACATTGCTGAAATGTATAGATTATTCTCTTTGCTAAAGCAAAGCACTGTTTCTTGGCCCACTCCGAAACTAACACCAGTAAATTTAATTTACGCTTGTGCTAAATAGTGAAGAAGTTGGTTCAGTCACTAAGGGCCCCATGCATCAAACTGAAAACCGGTCGCAAACGGGCATATTGCCCCTTTGCGACCGGTATTTTTGCATTTGGGATGCATTATCCCAAATGCAAAAATCGGAAATTGCGATTGCATTTAAGGAATCGCAAATTGCGATTCCTTAAATGCAATGCTGGAAGCAATTTAAAATAGCGAATTCGCTATTAGGGGTTGCAATTTACCGAAAAATAAAACAGGTCGGTAATTTGCAAAAACTTTGAAAAATCCACTAAAGTGCATTTTCAAAGTTACATGTACACACACACATGCCCTTGGGGCATGTGTGTGCTAACATGGGTGCACATTTCAACTTCAGGGGTGCAACAGGGTGTCCTTTGACACCCTTGCACCTTGAAATTGTATGTACTATTTGCGAGTACCTAATGGGTACTGCGAAATTGCGCATGTAATTCCCATTCATTCCTATGGGCCTGTGGGCCCATAGGAATGAATGGGAAGCCATTCCTTAATTGCGACTCGCAATTTGCGAGTCGCAATTAAGGAATCTTTAGGAATCTCTATTTTTATAGCGATTCCTACATGCATAGGCTTTTGCGATTCTTTAATTGCGATTCCTTAATATTCGCATTTAAGGAATCGCAAAAGCCTTCCTTGATGCATGTGCCAGTAAGCTTTTCAGTCTTGGCTCAACATTGGTTGATCGATCACCTTGCTCAAGGCACCCTTGTCATCCAGCAGTGTATTACTTACATTATGCTAAACTCCTTCCTCAATGGTTTGCTGTGCAATGACAACATTCAAACAGTGCATTTAAATTTGACGTTATACATGGGGAGAGGATGTGGCCTAACGGCCAGGGTGGCCGATCTCAAATTTGGGGAACGTGGTTCGAGTCTCAACAATGACGCTCAACATCCTGTGATTCTGGCCAGATCAGTTAATCTTCCAGTGCCTCCAAAAATGAATGTGTCCTTATGTAACGCAACTGGTGCTCATGTAAAGCACTCTGATACCTTCGGGTCAAGTTCGCGCTATATAAAACTCTGAAAGAAAAAAAAAAACAAGAAGCAAAATGGTCGAATTGGAAAAGATCTAAAGACTAGCCCACAATTTAAGTCCAAAAATCGAGGTTTTTACTTCTGATTAGGGATTCAACCCCTTGGGATGGTTTCCTTTAGTTGGAAAGAAACCTAGCTGGAGCTATATTTCCCTATGTATGTGAATGTACCTTTTTAAGAGTTATTTGAGAATCAATTAAAAACAGACCAATAGAGGAAATGAGATTCCAGACTTTGTCAATAGGAAAGAGATTAATTATCAATTTAATGAAATGATTCTTTTATTGTGAATGAATGGGAACATGTTTTGAAGATATATATGTTTATCTGATAGAATGGAATTCCACTGTCCATCTATGGTACCAGAAATTCATTTTGGGCCTTATTTAGAGTTTAGCAGACAAGATACTCCATCATAAACATGCCGCATACACTGTCTGCTGTATTGCAAGTGCATTTGAGCCAATGGCACTGGTACTAGGGCGGATGGAATAGCCATCAAGCTACGTTCTCAGCCCCTGACTGAAGAAGCATTAGACGCGTGTAAAATTTTGGTTTCTTTTGTGACACAGCTACGAAGATCCTTTTTTTCTAAATATCCATCTTTAAGCAGAAGTCAACTTGGTACATGAAGTAAATCTGTGGATATAAGGGAGGAGATGTGATTGAATTCATTACCTAATGTTATGATTATTAGTTTAACTTCTGAATTTTGGGCTACCTGTAAGAAGACCACCAATCAGCTAGAAATCAACACTGCCGTACTAGTCACTTCTGCAATTGACCATCAGTGTGACGAGATGCTTCATCATTCTCATATTCAGAACTGTTTTTAGTGGCCGGCTTTTGGTTTTATGTCATTATCCATGATGAAGACGAGATAGTTAATTTTCGTAGCTTTGAACCCGTTCATGAAGGAATATGTAAACTACGTTTACTCTTCCTCTGCCAAAAGCCTACATCCATGGTTTTAACTCATAATGAATGGATAGTTACACTTTCATGGTAATATTTGGTACCATAATTTTACTAGGACTAGTTTCCCTTATCAATATGGGCACAACACTTGTCTTTCTTTTGTCAAAAAGCATTGTCAAAGGATCTAGATTAATTTTTTTTAAAAATCTTTAACTTACCTATACATGATGGCGCAGATGCAAGTAAATTAATTAAACTGAATTAAACTTTACCTCAATTTCCTTCAACTAATCCTATATTTTTGGTGCAAAAATAACCGTGAGAGAGAGAATCCTGGGTTCCAAAAACAGTTTGTTAGCATTTCCACTTTAGGACTCATTCTTGCAATACCATGGTGTCTGCGTGATTTATTTAGTAGGACGTCTGTCTACACATATTGACCCGAAGTACTAAGCCGAAAACAACAGACAAATGCTTAAGGTATTTTATTGATATACATATGAAAGCTTGCATATGCCTCTGTGAAATAAAGAAAAATATGGAAACATATCGAAGGTCTTGCAGATAGGATAATCTTCCATTTGCAGCAAAATATGGATAGTGGCTCGCCCATTATCTTGTTTACAGCTGAGAAAGCGGATTTCGCGACTTCTATCAGCCTTCGCAGTCGCGCAAAAAACACATTACCCTGCATTTTCATAGTTGGATCCATTTCATTGCTTAGTCGTGCTGCTCAGCCGCAGCGTGACAATTGTGGAATGGGAATTTAAAGTGATAGTCAATTATTTTAAGCAGGGAATGGTGCAAACTAGTCCCGTCGAATCATTATCATTTAAATAGATATGAGATGGGGAACGTGGTGTACGTAGGAAAATACTGTATCCATAAAGTTGTTGAACTGGTAAATACCCCAGTTCTTTGTATTACAGATCACCGGGGGGCATTTAGTCTGTTCAGTTGCTTCATCAGTTCCACGCTACCCTGCCTCGTGCTCTGTGCTGTGTGCTTTCATGCAGTGCAGTGGCAATGTGCCATTCCCTGTGCCTTTTGGGAATATACTGAAGCCATTCCTTTGTTTGACAATCAGGCTGAAAAATACATTGTTTCAAATCCTGCTAGTGAAGTGCATTAAATAAACACAGATGACATGTATGGACATGTGCACCCACACACGTGTGCACACATCCACACACACCGCAAATGCAGTTTTTCTTTTTTTTATATTTCTGAGGGCAAAACATAGAGGAAATGCAAATGCATTTTTTTTTTTTACGGAAACTCTCATAAATGTCCTCACATTTATTATTTTGTCAATCACCATTTGAATCGATGAACATTGTTAATATTTGCCTTAACTCTGCTTTTGAAAACCTACTAAGGGCAGTACGGTGGACTAAAAGCTAACAAGCTTGCCCTACCCATTTTATTTAATGCTTTGATAGGCAGACACCCTATGTGAAAGTTTCCACATTCAGTGATGAGAGTTTGTGTTTCTTAGCGTAGTGGATGCCCCTTGTCGCTTTTCTTTTCTTGAAACATAGTATGGTCCTCTACTGCAAAGAAAAGAATTCAAAGGTGCATGTGGGAGCATTTTTAGTTTATCCCATCAAGCGAAAAAGTCTATATTCATCCTTTGAGCTATTGCCAGGGCCACTGGACTTATGCGATTGTGAGGCAGCGACAATGTTTGCATAATTTGGGATTTTCCGCATTTGCCACATAATCCATCATGTGCAGCATAATTTGCAGATGTTTTTTTTTTTTTTTTTTAACTTTATTTATTGATCATTTTTTGCACAACAGAACCTTGTAATCATAGATGTACATTGTATTACATTGCATGTCATAATTAAATACCAAAATCGACCATGGTGCGTAATTTTTTCTAGCAAATCTTCGAGTAACAGCAGTTGACAATTACAGCCCGATATGCAGACAGGTGTATTAGAATATTATTACCAGCAGATCCCGGTGTGGTGACAACAGGACCGGTCTTTGGAGTATAGCTGGGCAGCTCGTGCCCATCTAGGTCGTAGCCCTGCGTGGGCGGTATTAAGGGCGCATTAGTAGGACCCGCAATGTGCGGGTCAGGCGAGAAGTGTAATGTGAATGAACTCTTAACCATCTAGCCCACCCCAGTAGGGACTATTCCCGACCCTAGCTGTGCGCCCGAGGTGTTGTGTAGGGAGTCAACGTAGGTTCTGTAAGGGCCCCAGATGTCCTTGGGGCGGGAGGAGCAAGGCATTGTGCTTGAATATAATTCACTGTTGGTACTGCAGTAAGCTAAACTGTTCAACCAGCTTTGTAAGGTGGGGGTAGCCTTGCGTCCCCAGTGAAGGGCGATTTCTCGTTTGGCCAACATAAGCTAAGGGATGCGAATTTTCGCATTGGTTTAGGGAAATTCACTGTGTAGCCTAGGAGTGCCACCTCAGGAGTGGGGATTAGGGACAGTTTAGTCATTTTGCCTAACGTTTTATGAACAATTTCCCAATACTGGTGTAACTGGGGACACGTCCAGGTAAGATGTGCATAATCGGCATGTGGAGCACCACATTTCCTACAAGTATGGGGTCTGGTAGGGTCAAGCCTATGAGCTTTGGCTGGCGTAATGTAGATCCGGCGCAGGAATTTAAAATGCAGCAGTTTATGCCGGCTGTTTAAAGAGATGTCCCTCGTGACCTCACAGCACCTGGCCCATTGGTCGTCCGTGATTGGGCGGCCCAGGTCTCCCTCCCATGCACTACGGACTTTGTCATCGTTAACCGGGATCATCGTGGAGCAAGCCTTATAGAGTTTGGATATGAGATGCACTCCTTTCTCGCTTTCGATGATCAATGAGAGTGGTCTGAAGGAGTCTGGTTCTAAAGGGAACCCGGGGAGCGAGGCCCGCAGCGCGGAGAACAATCGTGTAAGTACAAACCTGTCCATGAACGTGGCGTCCTGGAAGCGGTTATCCTCTGAAGCAGAGAAGATGTGCCCTCCGGGGTACAGTCCTCCAAGCGTAGAAATATCGAACTTGGAGAGCGTGCGTTGCACTAGTTTCTCCCCTGTTATAGGAAGCAAGCGGGTGTTCGGAAGTGGTATAGCCGAAGTATAGTACCTGCGTGCCCGTGTATCGTTTAAGCTTTTCCCATGCCCAGCTGGTAGTCGAGACCGTTTGGATCTCGAAAGGGTCTCTGGGCATTCCCTTAGATAGGACAGCATTTAGTGTGTCTGGAAGAACGAGATCCGCCTCTGGGCGAAGGAACGGGATCCTGGCATCAGGATGATACCACGCATAGGCGTAGCTACATTGGGCCACTAAGTAATATAAGTGAAAGTTCGGTACCCCGTATCCGCCCCTCTCATATGGTAGAGTGAGAACCTGCCAGCGGACACGTGCCTGCTTACCCCCCATACAAGTCTTGTGAGATGTGTTTGTAATTTCAAGAAAAAACTGTTCGGGAGGGGAATGGGGATATTATTAAAAAGATACAAAAATCTGGGGAGAACAATCATTTTTATAATGGCCACTCTGCCTGCAATAGATAGCGGGAATCGCAGCCATTTCTCCACTTGGGTCTCGAGTGTCCCTATCGCCTGTCCATAGTTAAGACGAATAATCTGGTCCGTGTCTAGGTGGATATGGATGCCCAAATATTTGACTGAGTCGGAACCCCACTCGAGGGGGAATTCACAGTTCCACTGGGCTGTACTACGGGTCAGGGGAAAAATTACCGATTTGTGCCAGTTAATGCCTAGCCCTGAATGTTGACCGAAGCGGAGGATCTCCCGGATGAGTGGTTCTAGGTTCATCTGGGGTTCGCGGACATATAATATTGTGTCGTCAGCATATAATGAAACCAGGAGGGGGCCAGTGTTAAATTGAAGCCCTCGGTGTAGGTGTTTTTCTTGGAAATGTCGGATTAAAGGGTCCATCGCGAGAATAAATAAGAGCGGGGATAGCGGACAGCCCTGGCGAGTGCCACGGGAAAGAGGGAAAGGTTTGGACAGCGTGCCGTTGAAACGAAGTCTCGCCGTGGGCCGGTTGTAAAGCAATGCAGTGGTGGCTATAAAGCCGAACGGCATACCCATGCGGCGCATGACGGATACGAAGAAAGGCCATTCCAATGTGTCAAAGGCCTTTTCCGTATCAAGAAGGATAGCCGCGGCTGGGACCTCGGGGTTAATCCTATGCAGTACTGAGAACAATGTCCTGAGATTCAGAGAAGTAGAGCGATGAGGGATGAAGCCGGATTGTGCAGGAGATATGATGAATTCCATCAACTGCGATAAGCGATTTGCTATAATTTTGGCAAGAATTTTGTAATCTAGATTAAGGAGTGATAAAGGTCTATAGGACCTGCAGAGGGCCGGGTCTTTGCCAGGTTTGGGGAGTAGAATTATTACCGCTTCGCGAAGTGTGGGAGGGAGTATCCCCTTCTCTAGGGCCTCAGCGTACATTTCAATCAGCTGCGGTGGCAATAAATCTTTAAAAGTCTTATAGAACTCTCCAGTGAAACCATCTAGCCCGGGGGCGGAGGAACCGCGGATGGCATCAATCGCCCCTAGTATTTCAGTCTCGGTGATTGGTTCCGCAAGAAAGTCCTGCATGTCCTTTCCAAGATATACCAGAGCGATTTCGGAAAGATAGGCTTCCTGTTCAGAGTGGTCCTGCCCTAGCTTGGAAGAATATAAAGAGGTGAAAAATGTCAGAAATTTGTCGCGTATATCCGTGATGGAGGTCAGAACCGTGCCAGTGGAAGTGTGTATTTCAGTGATATATGCCTTGCTGTAAGGGGGTCTAAGTATCTGCGCCAGAGTTCTGCCTGGTCGTTCACCCTCACCATACCGGCGCGCGGTTTGGTATTTGCCCAGAAAGAGGATCTTGCGATCCGCGGTATCTCTGTAGGCAGTGAGTAGGGCCAGGCGCCGTCCTGCCAGGCTAGTGTCGTGCAAGTGACGCGCCTCGTTGTCAAGGTCTATGAGGTCCTGTTCTAACCGCGTCAACGTGGCGCGAAGGGCCTTAAGCACTCCTGCATGCTTGGAAATACATACTCCTCTGATGTATGCTTTAAAACCCTCCCATAAGACCGCGTAGGAGTCAACAGATCCAGTGTTAATAGCAAAATAATCTTCAATTGCCTCGCGAATCTCGTGAAGAAAAAGGTCATCCTGTAGGGCACGGCTGGGGAAGCGCCACTGCCTCTCATACCCATCCGGTCGCGGGACCCGAAGAAATAACTGGACTGGGGAGTGGTCGGAGTAGGTCCTAGGTAGCGTTTTCAAGGAATGATAACAGGAGGAAACTCCGGGGGTGACTAACCAATAATCAAGTCTGGTCCATGTGCTGTACCGTCCCGAGTAATGTGTAAAGTCAATGCCTGATGGATTGCGTCTACGCCCAATATCAAAAAGGGAGAAGTGATCGCATATGTCGAGTAGTGTTCGGCGCGCACGTGGTTTAGGGTCTGGGGTGCTAGCAGAGCTATCCAGGTCGGGATTTAGAAGTAAATTGAAGTCACCTCCTACTAGAAGCAGAGTGGTCTCAAGTTTGGAAAGCTGGGCATGCAGTGCGTGGAAAAATTCCGGGGAGTCAGTGTTCGGGGCATATATACATAGTAAATTGACAGTGTCCCATCAGTGACCCAGTTATTATGATGTATCTACCCTCAGTGTCGAGTATTTCTGACTGGGGGCTGAAGGGAACTCGTTTATGGATAAGGATAGCTGCCCTTCTGGCGTAATTATTGAAATTAGCGAAATATCTATGTGCGCCCCAACTGGAAGCAAAACGCGCCGGGTCTGATTTGGGTAAATGGGTCTCTTGCAGGAAGGCGATGTCAACTTTGTGACGTAGAAGGTAGTGCACCACCTGGCGCCTCTTACGAGTATCATTAAGGCCCCGAACATTCCAGGACATCAGGGAGAGGCTGGACGGGCCATCAAACCTACCCGGCTGGGCCATCTAACAATAGAGATGTGCATAAGGGACTCGAACACCATGGTATAAATAGATTTTGTGAGTGTGTGCAAAATACAATGAGATCAACAATTGCAATAGAATAACATTCCCCCCCCCCCTCCACCCCCCACCCAACCTTACTGCAAAAAAGGTAAGGCATACCCCTAGTTGAAAGCGATAACTATAGTACCAATTAACTTTACATTGAAATGATACAACCCTGCAACGGTACTTTAGAAAAACCATAAACAAACCCAAGGTGTACACCATGGGGGGTGGCAACGCCACGCCAATCGACCCATTGTATGCAACGTATGAAACTGGACTATAGTAAATTCCCCATGCTTGTTAGTGTAAGCAGCGAAAGAGTCGTACAGTACAGTCACCCAACTCCGGAGCCAGAAAAAAGTTCCATGCTTGCGTCTGATCCACTATGCGGAGGGGAGGGCACCGCCCTGCCGGTAGCCGCACGGTCGTCGTTATGTTTATAGGTGCGGCAGAATTCTTGCACATCGTTGGGAGTGTCAAAAATGCGTGCCCGGCCCCTTACCTCTACCCTCAGTCTAGCTGGATATAGCATGCCGTACTTCAATCCCAGATTTCTAAGGGTGGCCTTCACCCCATTGTACTTGCGTCGGGCCTCCTGCACCATGATGGTAAAGTCCGGGAAAAAAGCGAGTTTGGAGCCTTGCCAGGTAGTTTCACCACGTTCACGGGCGAGGCGAAGCGCGGTATCATGATCTTGGAAGTTCCTAATGCGTGCAATGAGGGGGCGCGTGGGACAGCCAGGGTTAGGCCGGGGACCCAGGCGGGCACGCTCCACCACAAAGCCGGAGGTAAAGGACTCCCTACCAAACAGTTCTGATAACAGTGTCTCAACAAAGAGGTCCAGCCGGCCTGTGGCGGTGGATTCCGGAACGCCCAAAATGCGGATATTATTACGCCGACTGTGCGCTTCAAGGTCCTCATTTTTGATAGCCACGTCTTTAATATACGTTCTATCCTTTCTAGCCGTTTGGCAGACTGTGCAGTGCCATCTTCAATATCAGATATTCGCGCTTCCGCCACGTCTAAGCGTCTGTCGTGGGCTTGAATCTTGGCCCCTAACGCCTCCATGTTTTTGTCGAGTGCGTCAAAGCGCCCATCCAGCGCCCGGAAGCCCGCTCTCATCTCCTGCAGGAGTGAATTGGATGTTGAAGACGGGGCCCCCTCTGGATTCGCCCCCTGCCCACCCTCAGCCATGTTAGGAGTCTCTTCAATGACTCTCTCAGTGAGTTTCTCAAAGGGAAGCGTTTTTTGTTTAGGATCCCTGCGGCCCATGCCGCAGTGCGGAGTGCTTAAAACTGGTGTGGTGAACTGTTCGCAGAGAGGGGAGCGGGCGAAGATAGGGCAGGAGCTCGGAGACGCAGGCTCCAGCAGTCCCCAGTAGACAGGTGTAGGCCCCGGAGTAGAGTGCAACAAGAGAATCCTCCCCTGTTATGTTCACAGGAGGTCATCAGGCAGAGAGAGACGGAAACTTCGCTGCACCAACCGAAATGCCGAAGTGTAACCGGTGAATGGCAGTGATCTCATGCAACCGATGTGGAGGGTTAGTGTAATTCAGGTGTGCGCCCCCTATAGAGCTCCAATAGGGCAACCGCTGCCGATCGTCCACAAAGGTGTGGCAGAGAGGAGGTAGGCTGATTGTGTACTCTAGTGCAACCGGCTCATTCCGAAGAGGAGGGGGTCAGCGGGACATCAGGAGCCCAGTACCATCCACAGCTTGGGGGCTCTGCACGTTGGTGATGCGTAGGCCGCAGCAGCAGGGATCCCAATGAGCACCGGGACCCCCAAGGAGGCACTGAAGGGTTAATGCTGCTGATGGAGCGCATTTACAGCTGCACGGCCGGTCGGGATTCAGCGCCGCAGATAGGCTCCGGGGTATCTGCGCAGGAAGTTGAGGCTTTGCTGTGCGGCGTAGGCGATGGCAGTGTAGTGCAGGCCTCAAAGAGGCAGGGACGTGCCAGGAGCTGAGCCGGGCGCGGGGAGCAACGGACCGCCTCCAGCCTCCCTCCCACAGTCTGCCCTGCTCCAGGGATCGCCAAAAAATCCGCCACCCGGGCTCACCCGCGGGCCCTGTCCCCGCGGGGCCGGGAGGCGGAGGGAGCGCGAGCGTCGTCACTGGGGTGCTATGGAGCAGCAACCCCCGTCTCCGGCAGACCGCTGATGGAACGAGGGGGGGGGGAAGCCCGGAGGAAGGCCCAACCCGCACCCGGGGCACTCACCGCCAATAAGGGTCCCTCCTCACAGTAGGCCGCGATCCGGGGATCCCAGCCCTCCTTCTCTCCGCCGCAGTTGGACAGGCAGGCCGCCAGACTCCTTCCCTCATCCGCGGCCGCCGGCGCTTCGACGCGGCCGCATTCCGCCGTGCCGGGATCGGCTCAGCGCAGGCAGCGGGCTCTCAGCAGCACAGCGACGATGTATATGGGGACATTAACGTGCAGGATGCGGGGAATATATCCGGATTTGTAGGCCGATCGGCGGAGCTTCAGTGACGCGCGGCCATTTTTGCCGGCGTCTTGGCCACGCCCCTAATTTGCAGATGTTAACAAAAAAAAATTATTTCTAGCTCAAACGGTTCAAAAGTTAGTAAAAAGGCAGTAAAACATGTTGCCGCACAGTGGAAGGCCCTTTGGAAAGGTTGACTGGTCACCTTTCTGCAGTTTATTGCTATATTTGGGTGCTAAACCGGTACTAATGTGGTGCAACTAATGCCCAGATAGTGCTAACAAATGTAAAAATGACAAAACAAAGAAGTAATACAATCACGAAATGTGCTGCATAATTTGCTTTTCTTGCTGCATAATTTTCTCAATCATGCCGCATAAGTTGTCCCTCCCCTGCTGCATAATTCCAGTGGCCCTGGCTATTGCTCATGATTCTATCTCGCTTGTCAAACAAATGTTCTTAAGCACCTTGTCGAGTATATAAGCCCTACATAGAAGTCATTTCAAAACAAGGCAAAAAGGATTCTGTTTTCAAGATGTATCAGTTCAGTTATATTAATTGACAGTCCAGTTGAGACCATTTCAAAATAAATTGTATGTGATGATGTTTCGGGTTCAACATAAATACGTTTCAATTAGTGATTGCAACTCTGTTCCCTACATTTGTCATCATTCACTGTTACAATTGTAGCCTTATTGTTATGTTTTTATTTCGAGCTTTTTTGGGGGGGTGCTCATATAGATTTCACCTAGCTCTTAGAAACGGGTGTTATTTAGACAGAAACAAGTACTTATAATAAATGATTATTTATATAGCAGTACTACAGTCTTGTATAAACACTGTAAATAACAGTTATTGTTATGTTCTCGATCTTGGTAGCAGTGAATTTACAAACCTTGAAATGGTGTATGGCTGAACTGGCCTTGTCAGGATTCAAACATTTTACCTGCAGCTCACAGCAGATGTTAGCAGCAACTTGGTGACTGCTCTCAGTGGTTATTGCTACTTTCCCACACTTGGGATCTTGTTTGCCTGGGTCATTCACATTACCACAGGCAACAGGATGGTAGTATTGGGGATCTCACATAGGCAATTTAAAATGGGATAGTGATGGGGAAAATATCTTTTAAGTGCATGGCGTACATAGGCAGACTTTTCAATGTGAGACTTTGGTGGAATAAATGAGTATGTAGTATTGTGTAAAGTGAGTGGGCTTTTTTCACTATCTTAGTTTGCCTGTGTGACTGTTTTTGGAAATTGATGATTAACAATCAAGTAGAATGTCTAGTTTTTCACTTTCCTCTGGCTGTTGTCCTATTGGAGCTCTGGCTAGTTGATGGGAACAGGTGTCTCCATGTTATGCATGATCCTGCATACTTGCCGCCAGAAGTGGTAGTGCCATTGCCAGATCAACTACATCAATCCTATTTACTCTGCCTCTTAAATGTCTGCCCCAGGTCATTTGAAGCAGCACATGTGACTTTGAAGATGACTAACGTGCCTCAATGCACATCTCTTCATATTCTCCAAATGTGTTATTTTAGCTTAGAGAATCAGGAATCTTTTGTCTCTTTTGTCTGTCTATATTTAAGAAACTGTAGATTTCCAACTTTCAGCACCATTTGTATTTCTTTTAAATGTCAATTGTTGTTGGGGTGGTACCTAAAAATAAATACAAAAAGATGCTAGTGTTTAATGTATCTGAGGGAGAATGAAAGGAGGGGAAGGTTTGATATGTAACCCAGTCAACTTAAGGCACAAAAGCCTACACTCACCCTTAGGTGTCCTTCTTCATCATACCTCCCACGCTACCCCGAGAGCTAGTGGTGTGGGCTACAACCCTCCACAGAGGGGAGCTCTTGAAGTGTTAGACAGACATGGGGAGGTCATTCGTAGTAGTAGGTGTGGGTGTGTGTGCAACAATGATCTGAAAGCAGAGGAAAAAGACAGTTTAAAAACTACATCCTGGGGGGATCCTATAATATTTTATTCTTATACCCACTTATTTTTTGTGTGTAAACTTTTATCAGTGTGATCTTGCAATGTACATCCAGTTCTATCTTGTCGTTATTTCTTCAGAGGTGGTTTACCTTTTCCATAGTCAAATAATGCCACAGCACTTGAAGCTCAAAGGAAGGACACTAAATAGGTCTGTCATCTGTAAGGGGTAATAAACAGAAGAGAGCATTTCACTATTTTCACGGACACTTTATTCAATATGGGTATTCTATATTAGAAACTATGTCAAATATTTTATGTTATTTATAGTAAAAGTGGTATATTTCTATACTATATAATGTGAAATTATTGTCCTTGGAATTTTTCCATATGGAGAATAGTGAGGGGTGTGGCACATTGGACCCTTTGAACACCGCAAAGTTTTGTTGCTCTTGGTGCAATTGGTGCAATTGGGTCTTGGAGAACCAGAGGAGGAAAGTAGAGTTGATGTCTAATGGAGGGGGAGTCGAGGGGACGTTCTCTCTCTGCTGCACTTTGGTCGATGCCCGCTCTGTGATAAAACTTAGCACTGAAATCTGTGAATTGCTAGTTGATACTAAGCTGGACTGTCTGTCCATAACAGAGACTTGGGCAAGGGAAGATCCGGTGCCTGATATGTTAGCAGCCACTCCTCCTGGCTACAATATGGTGAGATTAGATCGGGTTGCACGGAGAAGGGGGTGGCCTTGCCATTATTGTAGGAGATCGGTGGAGTTGCTCATTTGAACCAGTTAAAACCACGTCTGTGGAGGGATGTGAGGCGTGTTTTTTTTTTTTTAGAATTAGGAGCAGCCTCACATGTTTTTGCGGCGTTACTGGTATACCGCCCTCCTGGGCCAAGAATACAGTTCATTTAAAATTAGAATCGGGTGCTGGAACACTTCATTTCCTGCGCTAAATTCACCATTTTGGGGATTTTCATTTTTATCTGGAAGAAAGTTGTAGTGACACTAGAGCTCTTTTGGATTTGATGAATAGTTGGTTTTTTCCAACGGGTGGCCTCTTCAACCCATACAGCTGGTCACATGCTGGGTGGTATTTTTACCAACTTTATGGACCTGTCAGTTAAAGATTGCCTGTCTCTCAGCTGGACGGATCACTATGTGGTAGGGTTGTTGTGCAGGGCGAAAAGGAGGAAAAGACTAGATAGGTGTGCCGCTTATAGACGGTGGAATAAAATCTCCAGTGGGGAATTGAAGAAAGCTCTTGAGTCTTCGCAGGCAAAAGGAGTTCACGGACAGACAGAGGATATTAACAAATGGGTGTCATCACTGATCGATGAGGTAGCCCTTACTACTAAAATAAAGGGAAGGAGGAAGGTCTCCGCGGTTTTCATAGAGTTTGAAAGATCTTCAACGGCAATGCCGTAGACAAGAACAGAGGTAGTTCAGAAGAAAGGGACAAACACAAAGAGGCAATTAAAAAATATAAGAGTGCTATTAAAGAAGCAAAATGCTCATACTTTTTTCTTAAAAAAAGATATGCGATCAATGTATCTAAGGCGCTGTTTAAAAGGTGGTACGAGATTTGACTTCACCGCCAGCTCAACAGGAGCTGGAAAACTCTTGAGAGTTCACCACTAGGGTGGGCTTGTTCTTTGAGGATAAGATTTTGAAGATTCTCTGTGAATTTCAAGTTGTGGAGGATGGCCTAGTGCCCACATCTATGGAGGATGTTTTTTGGGGACAGCCCCCCATTAATGGTGAACTGTCCTCCTTCACGACTCTGCTGGCAGCTAAAATTAAAACTCCCCTGGGACAAATTACTTCAGGTTCTCCTGATGATCCCTGTCCGCCTACGGTGGTTCACCTCGCAACAGATATTATTGTTGCTTTTCTTGAGAAAGTGTATGCCCAGGTGCTGGAGTCGGGAGTTTACCCCCAGTGATGGAAAGGAGCTATTGTTATTCCCCTGAAAAAGAAACCTAACGGGGGTCCAGGAAATTAAAAAAAATCTCCGACCTATCTCCTTGTTACCCATACCAGCTTAAATTCTTGAAAGGCATATAAATCAGGAAATAGCTCAGTTTTGTATAGATTCTGAGCTTTTATATTCCTCACAGAACCGCTTTAGGAGGAACCACAGCACTGAATCTGCTCTAATCTCAGCAGCAAATTCAATTTGCTGCCAAGTAGATCAAGGAGGTGCAGCTATTATTGTTATGCTAGATTTATCCTCAGCCTTTGACACCATCTCTCCCCTGCGATTGGTGCAAAGACTGCATCAGGGTGGGCTGAGGGGTTCTGCTCTCAATCTTCTAGCATCCTTCAAGGCAAATAGGGCCCAAATAGTGATCTGCAGAGACTTCAGATCTAAACCTTTCCAGCTTCCCCTTGGTGTCCCGCATAGGTCCTTCCTCAGTCCCACATTGTTCAACCTTTACATGGCCCTTTTGGCTAAACTAGCACGTACCATCGGCTTTCAGCTGTTGTCCTATGTGGACGATACCCAAATCAGCGTCCCAATATCAGGTGATTGGACAGGAGTAGCCGACACGTTTAGGTTGTGCATGGGGAAGTCAACACCTGGATGCTAGAGAACTGGCTCAAGATGAATGCCGATAAGACGGAGATTCTGGTCTTCGGGGCAGAGAATTCTGTTTGGTCTGACCGCTGGTGGCTGGAGACTTGCGGCTTACAACCTGTTCCTGGAATCTCTGCTAAAAACTTGGGGGGGATTTTCGATAATTGACCCCCAGGTTAGTAGGACAATGAGTTCATGTTTTTGGAGCATGAGGAGGCTGAAGAAGATTTCCGCTTCCTTCCAGATGAGCTAAGAGTATCGATGGTCATTGCATTCATAACATCTCACCTTGACTACTGTAATGCTCTGTATTTGAACGTCAACCAGTATTCCCTTAATTAACTTCAAGTTTTCCAGAATGCGGTTGCATGGCTGGTATTGGGCGTTCCTAAACATCTATCGGTGAGGGAGGCGCTGAAGACTCCCCACGGGCTCCCAGTGAGGAAAAGGCTGATGTTCAAATCCCTGTGTCTGGTTTTTAAGGCCCTTAACCAGCAGGAATCCTACTTTTTGAGAACCGCTTTCAATTTGTATCTTCCCAGCAGACAGTTGAGATCGGCTGGTCATAGGAAAGTCACTGTTCCTCATTATAGGAAGGCAAGATGGAGTGAGTGTGCATTTTCAGCGCCAGCTGCTAGGTTATGGAACACCCTCCATGTACACATCACTAGTATTACCTCGTACTCTGTATTCCACAAGACTGTGAAGACTTGGATTTTCTCACAACTGATATTGCCTTGGTTGCTCCTCCTCATATGCTCCTGCCAATGTAGCACTTTGATGCCTTGGTTTAATGCGCTTTATACATTTAAAATACAATTAGAATTCCTTCAAAACTGTAGTGGCTTTAACAATATGCGATTGCTTATTGTTCCAGATCTCCAAAGTTATGTAGCTGCTTAAGTCAGATTTGTTTGTAGCAATCAGTGCGGTTGCCATGCACACAAATAGCCATTACCTAACACCTAGAGGGTGCTGGGCCATATTGTCAATGCAGGTTCTTTAAAAGGTATCTGTTTTGCTAGGAGATCGGATTGCAAATATAAATAGTAAATCATCTTTGGAGTAACAGTCCATTGGTGCAAAAATGTCTGGAACTGCTTACAGGAGAGAGAACTGAAGGCCACCAGCAATGAGTAAGTTTATACATCTGTTTTCCTGTCGTAGAGAGTGTTGCCACTTCTTTAGTATTTAGTAGCACTTTTTATGCATGGATCATGTGTTCCAGAGGGCGATATGAAAGCTAGTGTTGTTCACAAATGCGAAGCATCCATGACTGAGTAACGAAGACCTAATCCTACTCAAATACTGACCACAGATAAGTGTTAGAAACAGACTTAACTTCAGAAGGAGTAAAGCTGGGAACAGGCCTGGTGGGATACAACTTTCTGACCATTATGTTACTCATGTGTTACTTAGCAGTTAGAGTAAACACACTGAAGAGTCTTACCGGTATTGACATGTAACTGCACTGAACCTTCTCACAAAATGATTTGTGTTCATGTCCCTCTAAATAATAATCCTCTCTACATGGATATCCACTAACTTCCCAGCTGTAGGGGAGCACAACTTATGCCAAAAATCACAATGATTCACTGTACGGTCACAAAATCACTGTAAATTGTCCTACAAAACCTGATCACTAAATATGTTCCCAAAAGAAACCATTTAGCTTAGAGTGAATGCTTCTTGCCAACCACATATTTTAAGAGATACAAGTCTGGTGTACAGCCACCCCACTCCAACTGACCAACAAGTGAACCATCGTGCATTATGGAAAGCTCAAAGATCATAACTGTTAATCTAGGTCTCACAAAGCTAAGGCACTTCACCACCACCACTGACGATGCATCTTGAAAGAACCTTATGCTGCACACAAACTCCTTGAATGTAATAATCATATTTATAATAATGTTCCTTGAGTCCAACATTAAACCTTTGCTTTCTTGTAGATATTGTCTCAAATGATCCATAATCGTTTTGATTGTCAATTGCCTTTTCCTTTTTTTGAGTTGAAGGAAAAACCTCTGTTAAGTGTAGTCTATTGAACTGAAATTGATAGAATGGGTTAGTGTGCTTAAATATATTTGCAGTAACGTTTTAGGTCCATGTTAACCTCTATGGACACTTACAAACCCTCTAGAAAAATGCTACTGTTAAAAATGGGTTGAATTACTGTAACATGCCCAAAAGGTGTGTGCATCTGTCTTTATATATTGTGTATACATACAAAAAGCACTCACATGCACACAGACACACAAATGTACGTTATGAAGGACATACATTTTATGACGTTTAATGTGAAGATTAAACACTTGAATATCAGTTTTTTGGTAACGCCCCCTCCCCTAAAAGAATCAAGTACCAAGTCTGTTTAGTAATCTAATGGAAGGTGTCTAATATGCATAGACAAAATTTGCATGTATGTAGAATTATGATCCTTATTGTTAATATTACAGATATTAAACTCTATTAATAGCTATCTCATGCCATTTTTTCACAATTTAAATAAAAAAATAAACATGATACTGATGTAAAATTTTATAGTGTTAAATAAAATACACAGAGCACACTACAGAAGTCGCTCAATTACTTGACATTTTTTTTACCAGTATGATTTTAATTAGATATGTTGAAGGTGATTGATTCTTGTTGGAAAAATTGAATTGACATTGATACATGCATCCCTAGAAGGAATGACAGCTTCCAATAGTTCATCATCCATAAACTCATATTTGCACAGTTCATTTTAGAAGCCACAAACTGAACAATGCCAGTTCTAGGAGAAAACACATTTTCAGGGTCGGACTGGGACAGAATGACGGCCTGGGACCCAAAATAAATGTGTTTCCATAGTTTATCAGATAGCTAAAAAAGTGGCCGGATTTTACAATTCGGGGCAGTTTTGAACTTGCAAAGGCACGCTGTTTAGGAATTTAACAAGGTATAGGAGACTGTATACATCTATGTTTCCTGCAGGCAAGGTTTGTGGGAGTATCAGGGAAATCAACAGTAAAAACTGTCCCAACTGGCAATAAAACAGGCCAACAAACTGCCATAAAACCGGCCCACACACTGACCTGTCAGACCAGCCCTCCGGGTGCTGCCAGATATCCCTATAGGCCAGTCCGACAATGCACATTTTTACATAAAATAACTTATGTCTTGTACATTTTCTAGAGAGCTTTCTTCAACAAATATAAAATGATGATAATCTGGACGGATTTGTAGAGACATCATTTGCAATGCATGAGTTATTTATTGAGGTTCTGGGTACAGTACATCACATCCTCAATGAATAACCCATGACTTCCAGTTCTCGTCACTGCAAATGCTTCCTGCTCCTAAAGAATCATGTTCTGCTGCTAAAAGCATCTATGTGTTGCTGAAGGGCAATACAATGTTGCCATTATTGTTATGTCTGGCAAAAAGAAATTATTTGTAGATTTTCTTACTTCTAATATGATGCATAGAAAATCATATCAAGTTTTTGGAAAAAAAAGCCTAAGTTATACATTAGTTCTACGTCATGGGTAGCCCTCTCTTCACTACTAAAAACTCTTTCTCTGTTTACACACTGTAGGTGCCTTTGAGTTCTCTAACAACAAATTCGGAAGCAGACATTGTTAGTTGCTGTTTACATTACCCTTTGCAGCGTAGCCTCACTTTCAACAGGTATAGCATTACCACCCAGTGGCGTACAGAACGTAAGCAGCTATAGTGTGGGGGGTGGGAGGGAGGCCATCACGAAAGCATAATTACTGCTTTTTGAGGATCCCTCTGTTTGTTCTTTACGAGGAAGCTCATAATTAACATGTTACCAAAATGCCATGAATGAGGTAAGAGGTGGAGCCAAGATCTAGCACTGGGGCAACAGTCTTGGGGAAAGAGAAAGTTTGAAAATATGGAAAGAAGGTAGAGAGAGGTGGGGGATCAAAAATATGGCAGTGAGAAAAAGTAGGAATGAGAGTAAAAAGAAAGGTACAAAAGAGAAGAAAAATAGTTCTTTGGAGCAGAACAGTCCCTCAGCACTAACGCTACCCTCCTGAAAAGTAGCAGTGGTGAACTTCCTTGCTTTGTTTACTGTGTGCTTTTGAGATATGGTCAACTTGTAGGGTATTTTAATTTTCTTGCTACTCCCTTGTTACCACCCCTTGTTACCATCCCTAATGGCCCCTACAAAAGGTTTTCTGTCCGGCTTCACCCACAAGTATGTCTCCTTGCTCTGCCCTCATATAAGGCTGCCTTTAGCTTTATCACCTCATGCTCCCAAAATATGTTTTCTGTCTGCTTTCACCCACAGGCACATATTTTCTTGCAGTTCCACAGAAAGTCTCCTTTGTACTCGGGGAAACTCAGCTCATAGGCCACCATTTTCACCCATGGGTGATGCAGCAAGGAGCTGTCCCCATGTATATTGCTGGCTTTACTACCCACAGTAGAGATGATATCAAAACACTACAACTCAAGAGGCAATTTTTCAGGCCTGTCGCTAGACAGATCACCTCCTAGGGCTCACATGGAGAATTGAGAGGGGAACAAATGCTGCTAGATTCTGCAGCAAGTTGGCCCAGCCACACCTCGGTCACCTCTGTTGACTTCTGCCCCTAATAGAAAAGGTTCTTCATGACACATTTTCTGATTGAATTATTGTGGTTCATCTAATTGTAGGAATCTAATGACAAAATACCTAATTGCTTAAAAAGTTATGAGCTCCCTGTGGAGCAGTATCTAACAGCATGCCATCGAGCAATATCGGATGCATTTAAAAGCATAATACTTTATTGATAAGCCATGGTAGTGCACTTGATGAATTTGTCAGCCTGGTTTTTCCCTTGGTTCATGCAACCACTGCATACTCTCATACTTTATAGGTTGACCCCATTGGCATCCATGCCAAGAAGCTTCTTCAGCAGTGAGGTACAAGAGCTTTACGCCATGAATTGGCTATTTCATAACAGTATCTGGTGGTCTTTGATGACTCCATATTACATATGCATTTCAAGAGGTAGTACCGGGTGCCAGTTTCTTGGCACAGAATCTGAACAGCACAGCAATTCTGAGGTCAAAGGTTTCGCTCATCTATTTTCCGATGGCTGCTATTGTCTCTGCCGTTTATTTCTGAGAGCGATTTTACTCTAACAAAGCAGCAATTTAAGGATAAGCATTCCACATGTATTTACCTTGGGTATGGTTTCTACAAAACAATATTGTGGAGGGGCTGTGAATTGAATCTATATGTCCAAAGAAAGGAGAGGACAGGCTTCCTTCCAACAGTGAATTTTAGGAGAATATCCTGCTAATTAGAGTGAATGTAGAAGTTACAATTTACTGTTTTGAGGCAAGAAAACAAGTAGCCGCTTTCGTTCAAAGAAACACTCTCACATACATGTGACTGACTACCTGTGATGTACAAAAGTCGGCTACGTTATATACTGATTCTCTTACTCTCTTTCTTTATGTAGGATCTCGTCTACGGCAAGAAGACTTTCCTCCTCGCATTGTTGAACATCCATCAGATGTGATTGTTTCCAAAGGTGAGCCAACAACCCTCAACTGCAAAGCAGAAGGTAGGCCAACGCCCACCATTGAATGGTATAAAGATGCTGAGAGAGTGGAGACAGACAAAGATGACCCTCGTTCGCACCGGATGCTGTTGCCCAGCGGATCCCTGTTTTTCTTGCGCATTGTGCATGGACGCAGAAGCAAACCTGACGAAGGAAGTTATGTTTGCGTAGCCAGGAACTATCTCGGTGAAGCTGTGAGCCGCAATGCATCTCTGGAAGTAGCATGTAAGTCACTTCATTGTTAATAAGGGAAGTCTTAATAGCATCTCTTGCACTGATAAGTTAGTAGCTTTAGATTTACGATGCTTGCGTCTGAAATTAGTTTTAACTTTACTAAATACATGGGTCCATAATTTTGCACACAAATGTTTAGTACGCCAATGTTTAGTCGCATAATTAAGACGGCACTAAAAACATGATCTATAGCATATCATGCCGCTATTTGCATCTTAAATAAATGTTTGCAGACGCCAATTAAATGCAGATAGGATACATTTGCACATGTTGTGAAGATGAAAGATTTGAAGACAAAAAAGAGCAGTGCATTTCAGGTTAATATTTGATCTATTTCTTTCATTAGCCATGTATTACTAGTTTGTTTGGTTTCATGCAATAGATGACTTGATCAGATGAATCGAGAATGTCTTAAGTGGACTCAGTTACTGTAAATCTTGATTCCAGACTCAAACATTCTGGACAAATAGATAACCAATCATATGTTTACTATCAAGCTTAGTGGGCTTTCTGTATTTCTTCCGTTTGATTTTGCTTTTGACAGAGGAACATAATCTCTTTTTTCACCCCTAGAATGCCATTCATTTGGATTAGAAGTGTATTTTTTCATTACCGAACTATTTAGCAATATTCTAAAATATCTGATTTGACATATCTAATTAAAGATGATAGGGATTCTGTTGAATAGTCAAATGAGCTAACTACAATTGTACTTGATAATCCAAAGACATTATTGGTAAACAAAGGACTGGAATGTTCAAATTGAATAAGGGCTTGTGCAGCATTCCAAAACATTAAAATGCCATTGAACAAATGACGTCAGACTACATCCAGAATCCCAACCGTACACGATTAAAGTAAGGGATGTTCTGGAATTCGGAATGTTGAAGATAGTTGGTGGTGCTAGGTTAGGAAAGATTATCCACTGGACAAAGTACTTCCCATATGATCATTTGCCTCCGTAGAGCTACATTGACCTACATCAACAAGCCATAGTATTTGGGTATGCAGCAAAAGTTCCAGTAGAGCTGTTATTGAAGGCAGAAATGCATTTTAATCCATTTATACACTAGGAATTTCAGAGACATGAACAGAAGAAAGGCAACGTGCATCAGTTGTGTATGGCCCTGCAACTGCCATAATGCAATACAATACTCTCTGACAATCCAGACACAGCAATTTCAACACTGACACTAATTCTTTCTCAGAAGTCGAGATCTCCAGTTTACGCCAGAGGATGACGCAATCCAGCGTCTCCAAAGCTGCACAGTTTCCCACGAAGTAGCAGAATAATTGCTTACAGTCACTGTTTCTGTGCATCCAGCCAAAACTGTTCAGTGTAATACGCTAATCGGTAACAGACCCCAATCCAGACTCAATAAGAATTGGATACCGACTATCTACCCCAATTTCAGAACGTTAGGGGTGGAAAATGATTGCCGTATGGATTCCCAAAAATGTATTTATGATACAAGACTCATGGTATGATATATGTACTCTCCCATTCATCGCTTCCTTCATTGGGTTGGCCCATGCTTCAGAAATGGTATTTGTTTAGACAATAGCTCTTAAGAAGGGGATGATATTCCAGTTCAAGGATTGTTTATCTTTTTTTCTTTTTTTTTTTTTTAATTGAGCAGAAATATCTGTTGGGCTGGATGCTGTAAGAGGGTCAATCCCTGTTTGATCCTTTCAGTATTTTTTGAAGTAATAGATTCCAGAGGCCTGGTATTATCCATATACTCGCTGAAGGAAGCCTGGTTTCTCTCCGTCTCCCTTACAAGTCTGAATTCCAAAATAGTTCCCTTATAAATGCTCCTCAAATCTCTTCATGCAAATATGTTTCAACACTGTTTTTTTACTCGCAATGTCCCTTTTCACACCACCATTAAAACAATTGGTGTCACATTATGCAGCAGTCTTTATTGTGTTTCTGGAATGTACTGTCCCATTTATAATAACACTCCTTATCATTTTGTTCATCTGGGATATTGACCCTTTGATATCCCCCCATAAAAGTGTCACCACTTCCTATAGCTATTGTCTTTGGCATTTTGTCCCTTACAGTTGACGTTACTTTACAATACGGTTCCCAGTTTCCCTCAACACCTTAATAATATTCCTCTAAACTCATATGTGCACCCTGAACAAGTTTTAGAAGCTGCTGGCACACTTTAGGTTATCATATTTCGAGAGTACCCTGTTTAACTATTTCCCACTCCTCTTTGTTTTCCTTCATCAATGGCTAGCAAAACGCTAATCTTCTATTAAAAAATGTTACTATCAACTGGAGCCCCAATATCATAACATGTATCTAACGAACAGTAGCGTTTTTTTTTATAGCTCTGCATATCTTACTTCTGACATTGCCAGGCACAGCAAATAACATAAGTTGTTATTGCCCAGTTTTAATACACAATTTACTGATTTCAGAAGGAAAGAAGGCTGAGCCTGCCTTGCTGGGATTCTAATTTGTGACCTTCAGAATGTATTCACCTCACTGAGCCACCTTGCTAGCTGTAACCAGTTTAAAAGACTCCATTGAAATATAAACTAGTCTGTAGGCCATTTTGCACTGCCAGACAAGCTTGACCCCATTTGAGTCACCTGTTTTCAAAAAAAGCCACCTGATGGGACAGCCGATGCTAGTCATCCAATAAAACTGGTGATCACATAACACTGTGAGCGTGCCACTCTTTTTATACAGAGTTTAAAGGTCAAACTATTTCTAAAGTCGTGAAATGCTCAATGAATAAATTAGATGTAGTATATTGAGATGGCGGAACCAATGAAACTGAAGACGTTTTATGAACATCTGGCCACAGGAACATGGCCATTTGGAGAATTCACACATGGAGTCCAGACAGCAGCTAACATTACTTAAATAAATATTTATCTTGTGGGTTGTAGGAAGCGGAGCCAAAATTTAGTGCCTGACATTAAACTACAGTTGTGCTCTGGCCACACTCGAGTTAAAGTGTCAAACACCACAGCTGGTGAGTGGTCACGCATGATCTAAAGGCCTCAGCGCAGATAGTTACAAAGCAAATAAAAGAGGGCTTAGGGTTGGTGTATTTTAAGGAAAGACCATAGAATGGGGTTTGTGAGAGTAGGAACACGGCCAGAACGTGTGGCTCTCAATCGAGCACCTGACACCAGATTGTATTACTGTTTTTGTAGCTTTGAAATTTAGCTGACCGAATTCTTTCAGTAAGCTCTGTAGGGATTAAAGGGAAACCCTTGTAGTGACAGAATTAGGCTCTGCTTTGTGTCTGGCTATCGTGAAGCCCTGTTCTGTTTATCTTTGACTAGAAGCATCCAGTGTGTTACAGGAGACCTCTTAGTGACACACACTATTCACCTCCTTACAGAAAAAAACATTCATTCATCATAAG
This sequence comes from Calotriton arnoldi, assembly GCA_963921515.1. Classification (NCBI taxonomy): domain Eukaryota; kingdom Metazoa; phylum Chordata; class Amphibia; order Caudata; family Salamandridae; genus Calotriton; species Calotriton arnoldi. The sequence continues at coordinate 1,029,053 of CAWUFW010002950.1, forward strand.
GGCAACCCATTAGAATCACATTTTTATATATAGGTTGGGCAGGACACCAAACTGCACACATTAACATGTGCACAACAATGTTTAGAAGCCAAATGACGTGAGAACACGATGCCATATTGTTTGCCTAGTATGTTGGAGAATAAAATGTTTCATCTCTTCAATAGACACTGTAAAAAAGCCTTTTAATCTTCCAAAACAATGTTTTCATTGTTTTCCATGGAGTTATGTTTAGGTGTTAGGAGTGCTGTGATTGCAGGTGATTAGGTACTGGCCAAGACTCACTGGGAGAAATGCAGTGACTCTGCTACACATCATAGTGACCAACATGGCTTCGTCTCATCCATGCAAGAAGCCTTTCCTTATCACAAGCTTGACCTACGTTTCAGACCTCACTGGCGTGATTTGGAGTGGACCCTCAGTCTGGCTATTGTTTTGTTCCCAAAGTAGCTTTCTGGTAACAGAGATTATGTGAGTGTATAAAGAAGCTATGCATGTTAATGTTGGCCTTCCATTAATTTCTTAAGAATTACTTGCTAACTTTGTTAGATTGGACTTGCTTAATTGGCAAGCCCACTGCCTGCAGCTGATGCGGAACATACAGGCTCACAGGGCCAGAGTTACAAGATACGGACACACCCTTTCTTTGGAAACAAATGTCTTACAAATGAGCCGCCATATTCTCTGGCCTAGTAGGACTTGTCACACAATTTGGAAATACGAGTTAGGGAGGAGCAGGTTTCAAGCACGGCTCTTATAGGTACTATGTATCGGCATACACACACTGCACATATGTGCATCAATTTCTGAGTGCATTAGTGTTCAGTAGAGGGGTCTGTTGATATCAGGAGGCTCCCCGTCCTTTATCCAAATTTATCTTGGGACCAGTATTAATGTGACCGCATTAAATGTCCTGTGTATATTGAACGAAATGTCTATCATTAGGCTAGGGGCATAAATAAATATTGCACTCTACTGCTCGGGGCTTACATATGCAGTAGAGTACAGAGGCTACAAATCTGTAACGTATTAGACTTGTGCATTACTTTGTGGCAGTCCTGGGTTATGTAGTTACTTTTGTACCTGAATGAGATCTGTACATACCATATCAATCAGTGTATGAAGGATGCAGTCAGAAACCTTCCTTTGTGCAACCAGTCCTATTATCTAGTCAGATATGTTGCCCATGCTCTGGACACTTTCGCACCAAATGTCGTCAACTGGATGAACTTTCATTTCATAGAGCTGCCAAGCTGCTGATCATTGTTTTGCTGAACATATACATTTTCCATGCAATACTATATATATATATATATATATATATATATATATATATATATATATATATATATATATATATATATATATATATATATATATATATATATATATATATATATATATATATATTATCTACTGGCGGTCGCCAGTAGATAGTTATAGTTAGGACCTATTTTCCATAGGAAATCCGCAACATTCTATTTGAAAAACTCTTGCGTCAGTTGACGAATCTTGCGAAATTTTCAAACTTTATGGCCCGCTCCGGTCCTCTCCTATCCTGAAAGTCTCGGGGTGATTCGTCAAGCGAGGGCCGAGAAAAAGGGGGTCCCAAAACGTGTTTTCCCCATTCATTTTCCCATAGGAAACTTTAGCCACGGCTACAGCCCGAACTGCTGAACGGAATTACACCAAATTTGGCAAAGAGGTAGTTCTTGGTTCAGAAAGAACCCTTTTTGTTAAATGGTGTAAATCCGTTCAGTAGTTGCTGAGAAAATCAAAAGTAAAATCACATATATATCTATGGCCGCTTAGGGTCCGCGTACCCTCCCGATCACGAGCTGCATGCTAATTGTCTGTCAACACTCCAAATCAGGAAGTGTTGGCAGCCATTTTGTCCCTCGGTAGAACCGAGGCAGAGAAACAAGTGCGTAAACGCACAAAGGGGGCAGGGTAGAAACACCCTGACCCCTAGGTCTGCTCAGGGGTCCCACAAGGACCCCTGGGCAGAAAAGCATTTTTTTTTTTTTAAATCGGCGGGATGCGCTTAGGGTGCGCGGATCCCGCCGATAAAAAAAAAAATCACAAGTGCGCAAACGCACAAAGGGGCAGGGTAAAACACCCTGACCCCTAGGTCTGCTCAGGGGTCCCACAAGGACCCCTGGGCAGAAAAAGCATTTCTTTAAAAAAATCGGCGGGATGCGCTTAGGGTGTGCGAATCCCGCCGTAAGAAAATCGAAGCGCGGTCTCCCGCGCTCGATGTGTATTTGCCCGGGTGGGCCAAGTCCCGGAGGCATGCGGGGGCTGGGTTTATAGTTAATGGGGGGCCTCTAAGGCCTCCAAGCCCGGGACCGCCACCCCCGGGGCTTTCTAATAAAAATGGTGCGGGAGGGCACTGTGCCCTCCCGCAGCCCCGGGACCGCCACCCCCGGGGCTTCGATTTTAAAATTTTAATCGCCTGTGTGGGGGCTCCAGCCCCTCACACGCCCAGCGACTGCCACCTCCCGGGGCACTAAAGATTTAAATATGGGGTCCGTTACGGACCCCAGAGCCCGGGCCACCACCTCCCCGGGGCTTTGAATAAGTTAGGAGGGGGCCGCACGGCTTCGATTTTAAAATTGTAATCGCCTGTGTGGGGGGCTCCAGCCCCCCCACACGCCCCGGCGACTGCCACCTCCCCGGGGCACTAAAGATTTAAATATGGGGGTCAGTTACAGACCCCCAGAGCCCCGGCGACTGCCACCTCCCCGGGGCACTAAAGCCCTGGGGACCACCACCCCCCAGGGCCGGCTCCTGCAGTGTCCCGGGGTGCCTACCCCCGGGACACTGTAGTTTGCTATGACAGGACGGGAGCCTCGCGGCTCCCGTCCTGTCATAGCAAACTGCTTTGGATATTGGAAGAGAGAGCAGGAAACCTGCTCTCTCTTCCAAAATTAAAAGCAGATTGCTTTTCCACATGGGGAGCTGCATGTTAGCAGCTCCCCATGTGGAAAAGCAATGCCGGCTCCCGCAGGACGCGGGGAGCCGGCGGGACCGTGGGGGAGTTGGAGTCCCCCCACGGACCCCAAAGGATAGGGCCAGCACCGGGGGATGGGGTCCCTGGGGCAAGTAGTGGCCCGGGAGGGGGGCCACGCAGCCCCCCTCCGCAAAAATAATTTAAAAAAAAAAAATATTTAAAAAAAAGGCCGGCCCCGGGGGATGGGGTCCCCGGGGCCAATAGAGGCCTTAGGAGGGGGGCCACGTAGCCCCCCTCCTCCAAAATTATTTTTTAAAAAGTGGCCTTGCCCCGGGAGATGGGGTCCCCGGGGCCGGAATAGGCCACGGGAGGGGGGCCACGCGGCCCCCTTACCCTACAGTATTTTTATTTTTATTTTTTAAAAGGGAAAAGGCATTAGGCCCTGGGGGATGGGGTCCCCAGGGCCCCAAAAACTAAAAAAGAATGGGGGCCACACAGCCCCCCTTCAAAAAAAGAAAAAGACGCCATCGAGCGTCAGGCCCCGCCCCCTCCCTTAACCACTCTGCAAACGCGCGCTGTGGCGCGTTTTAAATTGGGGAAATAATTCCCATTCAATACTGGGGGTCCCTGGGGGCCAACTAGCCCACCAGGTACCTCCAGTAAGCGCCACAGGGCTGGGTTGCAGAGAGGTGGTCCAGGCCACGCCCCTTTTTACACCACTCTGCAACGCAGCTCTGTGGCGCTTACTGGAGGTACTTGGTGGGCTAGTTGGTCCCCAGGGACCCTCAGGATTCAAGGGGACTTAATCCCCCAACTTAAAAGGCGCCACGGGGCGCGTTTGCACAGTGGTGAAGGGAGGAGGCGGGGCTTCAGGTGACATGTGTGCAAACAGGCCCCGTGGCGCGTTTTAAGATGGGGATTTAAATCCCCTTCAATCCTGAGGGTCCCTGGGGCCAACTAGCCCACCAGGTACCTCCAGTAAGCGCCATGGAGCTGCGTTGCAGAGTGTTGTAAAAAGGGGCGTGGCCTCTGAACACCTCTCTGCAACGCAGCTCTCTGGCGCATACTCGAGGTACCTGGTGGGCTAGTTGGCCCCTAGGGACCCTCGGGATTGAGGAGGAATTAATTCTCCAACTTAAAACGCGCCACAGGGCGTGTTTGCAGACATGTCACCTCAGGCCCCACCCCCTTCCTTCACCATTGTGCAAATATTCCTCTAAAATCAGCCGAAATACGAATTCCGATTTACTCACCTGTTATCAGGAGAGACCTCAGTGCTGCATCTTTGAGCCCAGTACTGATCCTGAAAAGTAATTCTAACCGTACTTACCAGTAACTTGAATTTCCTTCCATAGGCTAACATTGACTGGTTTCACTTGGAAATTCTTCTAAGTGTGGAGTTTTGGAACTTTATAATATTCCTCTAAAATCAGCCGAACTACGAATTCCGATTTACTCACCTGTTATCAGGAGAGACCTCAGTGCTGCATCTTTGAGCCCAGTACAGATCCTGAAAAGTAATTCTAACCGTACTTACCAGTAACTTGAATTTCCTTCCATAGGCTAACATTGACTGGTTTCACTTGGAAATTCTTCTAAGTGTGGAGTTTTGGAACTTTATAATATTCCTCTAAAATCAGCCGAACTACGAATTCCAATTTACTCACCTGTTATCAGGAGAGACCTCAGTGCTGCATCTTTGAGCCCAGTACAGATCCTGAAAAGTAAAACTAACCGTACTTACCAGTAACTTGAATTTCCTTCCATAGGAATCCATTGTCTGGTTTTCAGCAGAAAAGTTTGTGTCGATTTTCACAAACTACAAATATTCCTTAAAAATCGACTGTATGACTTAAACGCATTCTTTCAACTGTTTACAGGAGATGCACCAGTGCTGGATCCAGGATCCACCACTGAGTAAGAAAAAGTAACGATAACACTACTTACCTGCTAAGTGAATTTCATCCCATAGGATAACATTGGTGATTCTATTTGAAAAAGTTTCTAAGTGTCAACTTTTAAAATACAATAATATTCCATAAAAATCACTACTGTAACCAAAACGCTTTTACTCAACTGTTTACAGGAGATGTCCCAGGACTGAATCTAGGATCCAGGCCTGTGGTTAGAAAAAGTAATCCATAAAGTAACTAATTGCATTTAACTAGAAATTCACATTGAGCTCAATGTTGCATTGTGTTTGAAATTGTGTTACCCATTGCAACAACTGTAACTACTGTACTTAAAAGTCTATTGCCTATTTGCAAAGTATTTAAACTAAAGTAATTCATTCTGAGAAAGTATATTTTGTAATGTAATGTATAATGTAATTATAATGTAATTTAAAAATAAAATATCTAAAAATAAATAGTTTAAAAAATTGTAGTAAATCAGTATCAAAAAAATAAATATAACAATTAATACATTTTAAAATTGGCATTTACAAAACCTTTGAAATTCACTGAAAAAAACCATAGGTTTCAGGCACGTTATAGTTAGAAATTAGCATTTAAAAAACCATTGAAATTCACTGAAAAAACCATAGGTTTCAGGCACGTTATAGTTAGAAATTAGCATTTAAAAAACCTTAGAAATTCACTGAAAAAACCATAGGTTTTAGGGACAGTTATAGTTAGTTGGACATTGCACTCGTACAAAACCCGTGAAATTCCCCCGTTATAGTTAGTTCAGCTAACTATAACTCGCGCACCCGCAATGCATTGCTGATGACGTCACCCCCCGGGCTTTGAATTAAAAATGGTGCGGGAGGGCACTCGGCCCTCCCGCAGCCCCGGGTACCGCCACCCCCCGGGGCTTCTTTTAAAAAAAAAAAAAATTACCTGTGTGGGGGGGCTCGAGCCCCCACACGCCCCGGGGACCGCCACCTCCCCGGGGCACTAAGAATTTTAATGTGGGGGTCCGTTCCGGACCCCCGAGCCCCGGGGACTACCACCTCCCCGGGGTTTTGCACATGTTGGGAGGGGGGCCGCGCAGCCCCCCTCCTGGAGCCCTTGATGGCCCAGGGGACCACCACCCCCCAGGGCCGGCTCCTGCAGTGTCCCAGGGTGCCCACCCCCGGGACACTGCTGTTTGCTATGACAGGGCGGGAGCCTCGCAGCTCCCGTCCTGTCATAGCAAACTTGCTTTGAATTTTGGAAAAGAGAGCAGGAAACCTGCTCTCTCTTCCAAAATTCAAAGCAAACTGCTTTCCACATGGGGAGCTGCATCTAAGCAGCTCCCCATGTGGAAAAGCAATGCCGGCTCCCGAGGGACGCGGGGAGCCGGCGGGACCGTGGGGGATTGGGGACCCCCCACGGTCCCCAACGGAGAGGGCCAGCCCCGGGGATGGGGTCCCCGGGGCTACAAGTGGCCCGGGAGGGGAGCCACGCGGCCCTCTTCTCCAAAACATTTAAAAAAAAAAAAAAAAAAAGGCCATGCCCCGGGGGATGGGGTCCCCGGGGCCGATTAAGGCCTCGGGAAGGGGGCCACGCGGCCACCTTCCAAATTAAAAAAAATATATATATATATTAGGGGGCAGGCCCTGGGGGTTGGGGTCCCCAGGGCCAATAAATTAGAAAAAGAAGGGGGGTCACACAGCCCCCCTTCTTAAAAAATAAATAAAATAAAAGACCGGCATCGCGCCGAGATGCGCTCCCTCCTTGCAGCACTCTGCAAACGCGCCCCTGGCGCATTTGCAGATGGGGAACGAATTCCCCTTTAATACTGGGGGTCCCTGGGGGCCAACTAGCCCTCCAGGAACCTCCAGTATGCGCCAGGGGGCTGCGTTGCAGAGAGGTGTTCTGAGGCCACCCCCCTTTTTACACCTCTCTGCAACGCAGCTCTGTGGCGCTTAATGGAGGTAGCTGGTGGGCTAGTTGCACCCCAGGGACCCTCAGGATTCAAGGGGAGTTAAACCCTCAACTTAAAACGCGCCACAGGGCGCGTTTGCACAGTGGTGAAGGGAGGGGGCGGGGCCTGAGGTGACATGTGTGCAAACATGCCCTGTGGCATGTTTTAAGTTGGGGGATTAAGTCCCCTTGAATCCTGAGGGTCCCTGGGGTCCAACTAGCCCACCAGGTACCTCCAGTAAGCGCCACAGAGCTGCGTTGCAGAGAGGTGTAAAAAGGGGCGTGGCCTCTGACCACCTCTCTGCAACGTAATCCTGTGGTGCTTACTGGAAGTACCTGGTGGGCTAGTCGGGCCCCAGGGACCCTCCGGATTCAAGATGACCTAATACCCCAACTTAAATCGCGCCACAGGGCGCGTTTGCACAGTGGTGAAGGGAGGGGGCGGACCTGAGGTGACATGTGTGCAAACACACCCGGTGGCGCGTTTTAATTTGGGGAATTAATTCCCCTTCAATCCTGAGGGCCCCTGGGGGCCAACTAGCCCACCAGGTACCTCCAGTAAGCGCCACTACGCTGCGTTGCAGAGAGGTGGCCCAGCCCACGCCCCTTTTTACACCTCTCTGCAATGCAGCTCTGTGGCGCTTACTGGAGGTACCTGGTGGGCTAGTTGGACCCCAGGGACCCTCAGGATTCAAGGGGACTTAATCTCCCAACTTAAAACGGCCACAGGGCGCGTTTACACAGTGGTGAAGGGAGGGGACGGGGCCTGAGGTGACGTGTGCAAACACGCCCTGTGGTCCGTTTTAAGTTGGGGAAATAATTCCCCTTCAATCCTGAGGGACCCTGGGGGCCATCTAGCCCACCAGGTGCTTCCAGTAAGCGCCACTGCGCTGCGTTGCAGAGAGGTGGTCTAGGCCGTGCCCTTTTTTACATCTCTCTGCAACGCAGCTCTGTGGCGCTTACTGGAGGTACCTAGTGGGCTACTTGGACCCTAGGGACCCTCAGGATTCAAGGGGACTTAATCTCCCAACTTAAAACGGCTACAGGGCGCGTTCACACAGTGGTGAAGGGATGGAACGAGGCCTGAGGTGAGGTGTGCAAACACGCTCGGTGGCGCATTTTAAGTTGGGGAAATAATTCCACTTCAATCCTGAGGGACCCTGGGGGCCAACTAGTCCACCAGGTGCTTCCAGTAAGCGCCACTGCGCTGTGTTGCAGAGAGGTGGTCTAGGCCGTGCCCCTTTTTACACCTCTCTGCAATGCAGCTCTGTGGCGCTTACTGGAGGTACCTAGTGGGCTAGTTGGACCCCAGGGACCATCAGGATTCAAGGGGACTTTATCCCCCAACTTAAAACGCCCACAGGGCGTGTTTGCACACGTCACCTCAGGCTCTCCCCCTCCCTTCATCAGTGTGCAAACGCACACCGTGGCGCGTTTTAAGAGGTAGTTTTAATCCCCCTGCCCTAATATGTACTAGGGGCTTACAGAGGAGGTCATGCTAATCACAGGGGTACCCCAACGCATAGTGTTCCCTAGTGTATGTAGGTGTTTTCACTGTATTCTAAGTGTCTTTTAGCATACCACTGGCTCTAGGCCTGGTTAGTCAGTCAGTTAACACCAGTACCCGTCTGAAAAAGTTGTGGGCACAGGATGATTTTGTAACAAAGCCTCTTTCTGCTCCTCTGTTAGTTCTTTGTGCACATGTCTTGATTCTTCCTGCACTTTTCTTCGTCTTTGAGGACTTCTGTTGCTTCTTTCTGCATTTCTTTTTTTTTCTTTCTGTGCGTTTTTTCTTCTTTCTTCACATGTCCTACCTCTGTAGGCATAGTTAGAAACTAGCATTTAAAAAACCTTTGAAATTCACTAAAAAAAACATAGGTTTGAGTTACGTTAAAGTTAGAAATTAGCATTTAAAAAACCTTTGAAATTCACTGAAAAAACCATAGGTTTCAGGCACGTTATAGTTAGGAATTAGCATTTAACAAACCTTTGAAATTCACTGAAAAAACCATAGGTTTTAGGGACAGTTATAGTTAGTTGGACATTTCACTCGTACAAAACCATAGAAATTCCCCCGTTATAGTTAGTTCAGCTAACTATAACTCGCGCCCCCGCAATGCACTGCTGATGACGTCACATATTACATCACTCATGACATGGTCAGTGACATCACTGATGACATCACTGATGACATCTTAAACTCTTTTTTCTTTCTCTTTGAGGAAAATAATATTTCCTGTGGGCAATCAACGATCCTTTTTGGATATAGTTTCCCGCCATGAAAACGTTGCTGGGTTCAATCCTGTCAAGGGCCCAGTGGCGTAGGAAGGGGGTGCGGTGGGTGCGGGCCGCCCGGGTTTCATCACTGAGAGGGGTGACAAAATGGCAAAAATATGTGTGGCAAAAATATGTGTTTTAAACACATATTTTTGCATTTTTGTCAAGCAGGGGGGACAAGAAATCACTGAGGGGGTGACAAAATGGCAAAAATATGTGTTTTAAACACATATGGTTGCCATTTTGTTAAGCCGGGGGTGACAAGAAGAAATTTTCAGCACCGGGTAACACCTGACCTTGCTACGCCACTGCAAGGGCCAGGGTGGGAATGAAGACTATATAACTCTAAATCATTGGCCTGTATAGACGGTTGCTTTGGGAGAAGGAGGCATCAACCCATGTACATTTTGTAAAAACAGTGCACTATGTGGCCACGATCACATTGTTATGCATCATGGCCCGTGCTGGAATGCCAAAACGTGTCATTTTGCAACTAGTTTGCAACTGGTCCACTTTAAGCGATTGGTGTTATGATGTTCAGAGGTGTTTTTGTGCATGTGCCTGCAAGCACCTCGTATGTGAAAAATTGTATAATACATATTTGTCTTATTCATTTTTTAAGTTATTAATTGATATGAAATTCCTTTGGGTAAAGCGATCAATTGACCTCCTAAATTTTTCTGAATTTAAACTCTTCCCTGAATATCACTGAAGCACAAACCTTCCTAAACCATCTTCTTTCATGAAAAAGCATCAATTGCGAAGCTGATATTAGTCAATAAGGCTGGGCCCTCTTTCCAAAACGCGTTGGTGCCCTGTAAAAGTGGCATAAAGGGCAGGGGTGACTCTTCCTGCATACTGAGACAGCCACTCATCTAGAGCCGCCACAGTCCCTGGACGTCCCTTGAGATGGCAGCTCCAGCCCCAGGTGTTAAATATGTGACAGCAGCTTGATCTATCGACCGGTGTAAGAGGGGGCTCTGGCCTAAATGAAAATTCATGAAAAATTGATGAAGTGCCCAGATTATTTTTTCCTTTTTTTCAGAGCTGTCCCTGTGCAGCGATGGGCGATTAAATAAGGTGCTGAATGCCTTCCAACCAAAGAGCCGATGGTTCAACCGTCTTGGGTCACCGATGAAACCTTTACGCTCTTTTTTTTTTTCTCCTGATTTTCTACTTTCAAAAGCCAAACACGAGGTCTTTAAGGATTAACTGGGATTTACCTTGTTTTGTGCAGTGTAAACGCGCAGAAGTAGATTCTGACTAGGCTTATAAAGAGGTAACTACATCAGATTCGTAATTAAATTCCAGATCTTGAAATCCAGATTGAATTCTGTGACTGTACAGCACAGTCTGCCCTCAAATTTAAAGGCAGGGGCCTGATCTGAAATAATCGGATGAAAGAGAAGCCTATTCATTATTTATAGGTCATAAATTGCTGGATTACAAAAGTAGGTACCATGTCCAAATATATTGATCATGGTTAGTCAAAAAAAATAAAAATTGATCCTATATCATTCTAAGTACAAGTGGTTACAAAAGAAGATATGGCTACTGAGAAGGGTCATAGATATTTTACACACAAGCCACTTTTTTTTGCCAAAATATATTTTCGACAGTGCTCTTTCTGTTTATTTTGAGTAAGGGATGATGTGAATAAAAGTAAGATACACAATCCTGGGATACTTCACTGTTTCCCCTGAGGACTGCTGGGTTCATGTTCAGCAACTGCTAATGTGCAATGTCTACAGATCCCTTTCTTTCAGTTCCAATGAAAATGTCGTGTAAACATCCTTCTGAATAAAGATACTGGTTACCTGTCGTTTTTAGCATCCTCCCCTTATTGTGACTTTGTGGACTTAAATGATCAGATTTCTGTTTTCTCAAACGTTATTAAACTATTTATTTTCGTAGTTCAACATTTTTCCGACAGCCAAATTTCCAGATGTATGACGCATTTTTATCTTAAGCATTACATATTGTTTTTTATTAAGACAATTTCATTTATGACTACTGGTATGTTTGATGCTGAAGGGGAAGAGATAAATATGCTGTCCACATCATTTTGTTCCTGCATGCTGTCACTTCTGTGGCTTCCAGTAAAAATGTGTTGAGACATCACACCAGCCTCCCTCGGGGTGTATATTTATAAACATGAAACCTGGCATAGTGCTGTTCCCTCCTCTCTTACAGATAACCTGAGAAAATGCCCCTTTTTCACAGATTTACAGCATCAGTTCGGGATGGGGATGGAAATTGCTGTAAATAACCCGACTTTCTCGCACCAGTCATTTTGGAAAAAAATAACCAAGGGCCTGATTACGAGTTTGGCTGTTGGGATACTCTGTCACAAATGTGATGGATATCCCATCTACTGTATTACAAGTTCCATAGGATATAACGGAGTTGTAATTTGGCGAAGGGGATAGGATGACGGAGTAACCCTGTCTGCCAAACTCGTAATCAGGCCGTTAGTCTATCAATGTGAATAGCATGTGCATAGCTCAGTTGTTTGAAACAAAATGGGTCAATCGTGTCATCTCTGAAATGTGTATTATAGTATCATACTTGTGTTTTATAGTACCAGAGTCTGGGGGTAGATCCAAACAGGGAGATGTTTGCTGGGTATAAGTATTATTAGAGTACTTGTTTCGAACTATATTGTTACATTCCCTAGAATAAAGCGTGCTACTTGTGCCAAATACTATTTTTCATTTGAATAAGTTGCTCCTTGATAATACATGTAATTACTATAATTTAATTTGGAATGTATACACAGCAAGGACCATTAGAGATGTCTGCTAGTAATAATTATCATGGTGTTAAACTCTGTGTAGCCTGAATGCCACTACCTAGAATTTCAGCAGGGTAATCTCTGCTTTGCACCATTCCAAAGTCAACAAATTGAGTACTATTCAGTTGGGAAATACTAGTCTGCTATCTACAGCACTACAAAAGTCCAAAATGTAATGTTTCAGGTGCTGTAGAAACACTTATTCTTATTATGATTAATGAATGTCAGAGTCGGGCACAGCTATAACTAGTGGGTCAGGTGCAGTGACACCCACTTCTGTTTGGGAGTCCTCTGCATTCTATTTCTAGCCGACTTTTAGTAGGAATCCTGGAGGTAAAGTTTAGTTTTCTTGCTTGTATTAGGCCCCCGCCAACCTCCTCCCTCTATCACTGGCCAGAGTAGCTATTGTCCCCACTTTGCACCATGACCTCCTATTTAGATGTGCTACTCCATACCTTTGTGCATGGTGGAGATGGCCTTCCCAGCATGGGTGCCTCCATCTATCATTTTGAGGAAGAAGTTTCATGATATTAAATGGAAAGACCATCAATAAGCACAGAGGCAGGCATGCTAAAATATAAGTAACTGTGAACTCCTCTAAAGGATGGACAGAGACTTGTACATTCAACAGAATCTCAAGGCTGTAACCATGTAAGTATTTTGAACTGGCTAATCATCTACCTCTTATTCATTGTCTATAAATATTATAGATTTAAAAAAAAATATTATTGGATATTTATCAGAGTAGGGAAAATGAATATATCCCTGCCTCCCATCTACAGATAATGCATGCTGTTTATTCATGTTATTTCTCAGATCCTGAACAGCTCTAGTCTCTTCTTCAAGTGGCAACTAAGCCATAAATCAATGTTGAATTGCAAAAACAAAGTTCAGAAATCTCAGTGTTATTCAGTTCTTGCTAGTGGGGTTTAGGTCATTAGTTAGTCTCTTCTTATATTAACGAAATACTTGACACCCTCATGCGGTATCCACTACCACAAAATATACTAAACTGCTATTGCTGCATCTACCCGCTCTTAAACACCTTACACCCACTACAACCAAGATACCTCACAAACATTGAAATGTAAACTCATGAAATATAAGTTGAATACCAAGCAAAATGTTCCCGTTTTTATTAAACAATCTCAGTGGAGACCTACAATTGCGAGGGAATATCCCCTCCTAATTTCATGTTCCCTAATTTTATCCTTCATGTAAATTTCTGCTACAATCAAGTACCAAAGAGTTTTCTATAACCTTTTGCTTAAAAAAACATTGTTAATATTGAGATTCATTTACGAAACTGCTACAAAATGTGGACCTCTTATTTTTATCACCTTTGTGTTGAGTTGGTGTTGCTTTTCCACCCTTTTACCGGGGATGTTGATGCTATGATATTGATGCGTGACTAAGTGGCTCAATTTTGAAATAGTGATTTGTTTATGCCTTCTTTGAATCCTTTAAACTTCCATACCTTTGTAAATATTAAATTATATAACTTGCTGTTGCAAAGCATATTTACTGGGATTAAACCACATACACAAAATCAAACATGAATATAACACCCTTAGAACATATAGTAACTTATAGAAAAATATAGTAGTGAGTTGTCGATGTGAGCTTCATTTTCGCTATTGATAAAAGTCAGCTATTGATTGTGTGACAGAATTTTGAGCCATGTAGTGCTGGCATCATACCTCTGACACAGTGACAACATCTGTCAAGTGTGAACTGTTCAGGGAAGGATTGGAAAAAATAGACCGACAGGGTTGCTGCATTTCTGTAGCTCAGCAATAGTTTGTAATTAATAAGAGGAACTGCTTCAATTTCTAGGTAAGATTTCACCTTAAACCGCAATTAGATTTCATGCTGACAGTCTTATAAATCAGCATGGCACAATCTGTGATTTATTTGATCACTCATCCCATTAAATTATTGTGAAGCAAATGGATTAGAAGGTTTTGCTGATGCCCAGTCATTCAATAACATCGTAATCATGTGTTTTGCAATAGTATCATATTTGGCCCCACACTATGTACTATTGCATACCTGCCTGCTAATTGGATGATTTGGAAAATCCACTAATGCAACATAAGACAAACTTGAAACACTGAAAAGCAGGTTTTCCCCAATATGCTGAGGTGACTAATCTCATAGAAATGTGTTCTATGATGTATATGAGAGTGTTGCCCCTTGTATTTGGAATCTGCTGTGGGTGTTTTGATCACCACTATACTCGCCATCAAGCCGCAAATGTGGGTGGCAATTATTGTGGCACAGAGTTAATAGGAGATTCTCTTTAGGCAGTACAGTGTAGAGCTCCACTTCATTTGTATGTATGTATGTATCTTTCATAAAGGAGGTAACCATTGAATTGGCCACCACCTTTTGCATCATGCCAACAGGAAATCATTCACTACAAGTAATGCATGATTTTTTAAAAAACATATGTCTGACTCCCTGTTCTATCATTTTGTAAACCCGAATATCCTCACCAAATATGGGCTTTTGTGACCAACGATTCAGGCGAAAGTTATATTTTTCATAAAGCTAGAGGAGGCATTTGAACACATAATGTTTTCTATTTCTAACCTGGATATAGAATGAAGAATGGCCCAGTTTGCAAGGGTTATGCCTCACGCAACATAGCCATGTGACAGTATTGGGTCACAGATGTACACCTGGCACTGTAATGCCATTTGTTTTAATGGGAACTGAATACAATCCGTAGTAACTAGTCATTGCTGACTTGCTTTTTAGGTCGAGCCTAGCGTTGCAGCGCATTCGCTGCTCGCTTTGCGAGGCATGCTGTAGTAGGGTTAGATGTGGAAGTGCTGTGGAAGCCTCGCCCACTCTCCTCCCATATTTGTAATTGGAAGGTGGCATTGTCCTTGGTAAACGCTGGCTTCCGATTCATTATGAGGCTTGTTAGTCCCGCCTCGGTAACGCCCTGTCTCCTTTTGTTACCGCCCTGTCTCCTTTTGTTGCCTCCCATAAGGATGCACACACAAAGCGCACAAGCCTGAGTCTTAAAGGGGCGGCAGTGCTTCCAGAGTGGGAGTGTGCCGGGTGCTGATGTCATTCTATTTCACCCATAATTGTAGTTGAAATTTAAAACCACTCCGCTGCTCATTAACAATGAACGTTGTTGCTTTCGTGTCTCTGTGTTTGTGTATGTGTCCGCTGCGTTTGTGTGTGTGTGTGCGTGTGTGTGTAAGTAAGGTATCTCTGCAGGAGTCCTGTCATTGTGTGTGTCTTTATGTGTGGGGTAGGTACTTATGGGAGTTTGTGTGTGGCTGTTTTGTGATATTTTAGACCTCAAAAACTACGAACCACCGCTCTTACACGTTCATTACACTCTTTAATCTAGGATGCGCAGGGTAGCGGAGCCGAAAATAGCGTGCAGCAGCATCTCCATCAGGATCCCGCTAAAGCGCTGCATCGCGATAATACTTAGCTTTATTCTTGCTGGCAGTCTCAGCAAAGTGGCCAAGTATTGAATGGGCATGCAATCCGAACTCCATTCTCCTGAACATCTCTAATGCAAACTAGCGAATAGTGCTACAAACTTGTGCAGAGATTAATAGGCTATCAAGCCTCAGTGCTCTGAAGCAGGCACCTTCCACCTGGGCAATCAATTCTGAAATATCTTAGTTCCGTAAAACGCCAATAGGAGTAAGCATTTAACAATATTAAAAGACCTAGCTACAGTTATTTACGAATTGCGTTCAAATGTCCTTCAGTGGCTTTTTGGTGCTCTCGAGGGGTTTGAGTTGTAGTGTATATGTTCACTGATTATGTTATGCGTGCACTTTAGAACATCTACGCACCTGTTTGAATGACTAATGACAAAACACTTGCGGGTCTGTTGGTTGTCCAGTACAGAATTTTGTATGTTCTAGGTTCTGATGAATATCATCATACTAGAGTTACACAATAACTTTGAAAGCTGCAACATACTTGACTCCGAGGTATGTTATTTAAATGTGCATCTATAATATAGTATATAATATTTATAGGTTTAGTAAGCAATGGCGAATGCTAGCATTTGACAGGATTTGAATGAATGAAGTATTTCTAGAGCGCAAAACGTAAGCACTTCGATCATTGCTGTGATTTTACTTCGACCATGGCCGTTAAAAAGAATATGGCCCCCATCTTGTTGTGCCAGGGGCTGAAATTTTACGATGCTGTCTCCAGTGCTAGCAGTGCAGGAGCTAGAGTCAAGTCAAGGTCAGACTAATTTCCTGGATGAAGTAATGTGCAATGCTAATTGGGCTTGTGTCTTGATAATTGTGCCAGTACATATATGTGTTTTCACTGGTAATTATGTGAGAATATGTTTGTATTGTAAATTTGTGAGCTTAGGTGGCTGCATCGCCAATTGTGTGAGAGTATGTGTCTGTATATCTGTAATGGTTTAATTTCTGATCTAATGTTGGGCATTGGTAATTCTATGAGTGCACCGGTGCATGTGTGTACTGATAAACATGTACATGCATCAGTGGATAGGAAATTCCATAGGCGTACTTAGACGAATCAGAAGTTGTCAGTGTATGTGTGTGTGGGTGTGTATCCATAATTGTGTGAATGTCGGTCTTATTTTGGGTACTGGTAATTCTGTTTGTGTGTGTAGTGTGTCTGTCTACTGATAAGTATGGTTATTGGTGTGTGGGATAATTCCATGAGTATACATGTGAATATTAGTAATTGACTTTATGTGTGAGTATTGTTTTTTGATGAGAGTTTTTATCTGTATATGTATCTTGTGTGAGTATTCATGGGTTTATTCGTAATTGTGAGGCTATTGGTATGCATTGGTGATTGAGTGTAAGTATGTGCACACTGAAGGAAGTGACCCAATTAGGGCCACCCGGGTCACTCGCGACCACCTCTCTGCCTTCCATACAAATGAAGAGTCGATCAGACAGTAGAGAATACAAACCAAGTATATGTTTATTCAGATACACTCGAGCGGAGTCCCGTCTGCCCAGTCTCTTGGGGTGCTGCAGAGAGGACTGCCATCAGAACACATGGTGATACATTATGTACAATTCAGGACCAATAAAACACGCCCAGACTGGAAATTTCCAGTTGGAGCCAGTTACACAAAGAAGGTACAGAGGGATAAGTTTCGATCCTGAGACTGGGCACACACTATCTATATTCCAAGGTCATTCTGCCTGCGCCCATCGCTGGGCTTCTATCGAGTGGGAAAGGTATGCGCTAATAAGAACAGTGTATTCATTAGTACAGCAAGGCCCAACCTTGAGGGAAACGAAAATCGCCAAGGCTGCTTCTTCCAGAGGCAAACAGAAGTTAGTTTTGATCATGACTAAAAATGGCGGCTAAACATACAAGCATTTGCAATGCAATAGGTCTCGCAATTACAAGACTTTGATCTATTGGCATTGTAAATGACAATGCCTCTTATTTATGTTTTGTTTTTAAAGCAAATAAATAAAAGGCATTGTCATTTACAATTCCAATAGCTTAGACTCTCGCAAATGCGAGACCTATTGCATTCAAAATGCTTGTTTAACAATTGAGTTGAGTCTGTATGAGCATGAGTAACTAAAGAGAAAGATCCTCAAATTCTAAATGTTTTATTCCTCCTAAATTGATGTTAACCCTGATGCGGTGATTTCCTCATTTTGATATATTTTTAAGGATATGGAGGCACATTGCTTACTAATAATCTTTACAGCCAAATAACCCAAGTTAAGGCAATATTTTGTACTTACTACTACTGATACTTTGCTTACGAAACAATATTTATAAAGCTATTTTCAGATTTTGACATTATTATTGAAAATAGATAGCTGGATAAAGGTTAGTGAAAGAACGCAAAAATGACCCTAAAATACTTTGCTTGCTGAAACAGTTGCAGTTTAACAATAATCACTCCATTGATTTTTGAGAAAGTACATAATAAATTACTATGCATGCAAAGTAAATACGTTTACGTGGTGGCAGTGCCCAAGCTCTATGGATAATGTGTATTACAGTTAGCAAATTCAACAGTACTCAATGTAGTGATCTCAGGAGTATGAAAGGCTGTAATGGTAATCTGCATGCCACGACAGATGTAAGCAGTCTCTAAGTCATTTTGCCTTCTTTTGGCACGGAGAAGCTCTGTGGCTGTGAGAACTCTAGTTAAAATTTCGTAGGTTTCTCCGCATCGCAACCTAGGTTGAAGAAAGAGTAGTTGTGATCAAAGCTGATCTGGGGTAATTGGTTTATTCCTTGCAGGCAGCTGTTTAATTAAAACCCTGGCCATTACTTATATTTGTGTTAGTGTATAATTAGCTTTTACTCAGCCCCCCAACTCTTCTTTGAGAATATGTGACATGCCTGTCCTAGCACACAATGGACAACCTGGCATCATATGGCAGAATTTATGCAAGCATATATACAGACAAATACATTTTGTAGATTGATACAATGGCCTAACATTGATTATGTATGTATGTATGTATGCATGTATGTCTGTGGTATTTGTTTAGGGTGAACCTAGCCAATAGGCAGCAGAATGCTTTAAAGGTTCAAAGGCAAGCACAGCGTCAACAAGTGATAGGCAGAGTAGCGAGTTATTGGACTGTTACTGCATGTTGTGTCGTCAACAATTTCCTACAATCAATAAAAGGAATTCTCTCTTGGTTGAGTTGAGCATCAGGTAGGCACTGGACATTCAGGTCTGGGTGATGTGCAAGCAGTGTCTGAGGCATTGGATGTCTGAAGCAGTGGAGACATTCAGGATGTGTTGTGTATAGTTGTTATATTGGTGAATCTTGCTGCTGTTATCTGTAAGTAAAGCCCCAAGGGGCTCCGTGCAGAGGTTCATGGTAACAGGAGACTGTGAGGAACCCTGTGGTACTCTGGAGATCATAAGAATCTTTTGAGACCTGTAAGTGCCCATGTGAACACACTGGTGTTGATTGGAAAAGTTGGAGAAGAACCAATGAAGGTTATTGCCAGGTAATTACATTTCAGACTCTGTGGTGCAGATGAGGGTTGAATGGTCAACTATGTTGATTGATTGAGCAACATTTGGAGTCAGGGTAATTTTGCATTGATGTGATCTTGGAGCTTAACAGGGACTGCTTTTCAATGATCTGGCCTTTCAAGCATCTTGAGATCATCTGTGAAGGTGCCTTAAGTGAAGGAGGCATTGACAATGGTAAAGTAGGAGTGAGAGTGCTTCTCTAGAGAGCTTTGATAAAGACGAGGGTAAGACATCATCTTCACAATAAGTATCTTTGAGGGAGTTGAGTATGTTAGAGAGATCTGTGAGGGATAGGGCTTTGAAGGATGAACATTGTGGTATTTTGTGAGAAGGGGTGGGCATTAGAGGAGAAGCATGCTTGGTGTTATTGATGTGTTCTTGGCTCTTCAGTGAAAAAAGTAAGAAGAATAGGTTGGTAGTGTTGCTCTTGTCTGTCAAGTGAGGGGTAGGTGTTTCAGACAGGAATGATGCAATGTTTGATTGCCTTCAAAAGTGTTCTGCTTCTGTTGATGGCTTCATTGGTGATGGTGTGATAGTACTTTCTTTGATGTGATCAGCTGTTTCATATTGCACAGAGAGACTTCAGTATCATGAGGCCATAAGGAGTTCTGTTTTTCTTCCATTTTCTTTCCTGTCTGTCAATGAGCGTTAATTGTCAGTGAAGTTTTTGAAATACCAGTGTGCTGAAGGTTATAACTTACACTTGAGCATTATGATTGGAGCATGTATGTTCACATAGTTTCTTAAAAAACAGCAGTTGGTTAGAACATGCAGTTGGCAAAGTGAGAGATGAGTACATGCCTCAGGTTATCAATGGTGAATTGTTTGAAGGATTTGAAGATTTGGTCTTCTTCTTTGGGTTGACATTGATTTGTTGGCAGGATGCTGAGAAGGGAAATAGGGATGGTGACTTGGTTTGGCCCAGTCCAGAAGCATGGTGATTGCAGTACATTGCTGGTGATGTTAAATGGATGAAATCGAGGTAGTGGGCTTCGAAGTTTGCTTTTTTGGTGGTGAGCTGTACCATGTGGATTGTGTTGACAAGGCTGTGGAGGATGGCTCTTTTTTTTTTTGACCATGTGTTGTCTGGGAGGTTAAAGACACACTATAATCTATTTGTGAAGTCCTTGTTCTGCCCGGGGGGTCTGTAGATTTAGATGGGATGTGGCAGTCTGAGATGCAGACAGTGGGAAGTGGAATATCAATAGTTCCTTTGAGCAGAGCGTCAGTTACTTGCCGAGGCTGCAAGACTAAGAGAATGTATGGCTGACAGTTAGGTCTTCTTCCTTATGTGCTCAGTCCCCAAGATGAATGCAGTAGCCTATGGGGAAAAAGGACATCTAGGATGTGTGAGGATGTAGGAGCGAACCATATTTTTGTGATGAAGAGGGCAATAAACTTGTGGTAGGTGATGAGGTGTGTGATATTTGGTGCATGGAGTACTGAGAGAACGTTAATGTGCATGAGCTGGAAAGTGTATTCTGTAGTTTAAGGTGTGTAGTTGTGGGATATTTACAAGTTGGGCGAAAGTGTGTAAGATCTTGGTGTTGATATGATTGAGGGTATTAACAGTATATGTGCTGAGGAGGCACTTTATCATATCTTACTTTGTAGATTTCAGTGAAATAAGGGTTCTGGCCCAAGACCCTTCCTGGCCATAACAGACAATGCCCTTGTCTGTGTCCAGCCTTTGCTAGGAATGCTTTGGCGGTGGGATACACTAAGGAGTTGACTGAAATGAGGAGAAAGCAGGAAGTGATAGCACGTCTCCTGCAGATGGATGATAGTAAATGTGTGTATCTACACACACACATATATACATAAACACACACAATAGCCATATTTGATATAACTATAATTTATGCAAAGAAAGCAAAAATTAACTGATGTGTTAATTAGGTGAATAAAATCCTTTATTTACAAGATTTTGAAACTTATCTTAGATGGTAAGCACACATGAAATCCATTTAGTTTCTCATACTCTAATTGCCACTGTTTTGTGGGAGCTCACAATTTTCACAGTGAGACATATTTTAATGTTTATTACTACACCCATGCTGCTCATGTCAGAAAAGAATTAAGGCATTCCATGGTCCACTCTTTTTCCCATGCACCATTCTGATATTAAACATTATATTTTCAGCATCACTTTCAGACTCCCGTACAACCCAAAACACCCCTTTTGAATGCTAAGGTCTTCTACCTCATAGCTCTGCAGTGCAAACAATGGTGCTTGAGTTAGAAGATTGAGTTAAAGAAAGAGGCACTAGCTGCAACCCCGTTAAGCTCCTTCTCGAAGTTCACCAGGGCTACAGTGGAATCAATCATACCAGAACAGAGCCTCCAAAAGTAGGTAAGTCTGAAACATAATCTGCTACATGCCTCCTGCATGCTGGGCTAACGTTTGAGACCCACATGCCAAACTGATAATAAGTATTTCAGCAGCCAGCTAAAAAAGAATGAACTATGTATTACTTTATTCTTTTTTGCCGTGATCCGCTTGGCTGTAAGAGTAAATGTCAAAGCTTGTCTCAGTGAGAGGAATGCAAGTTCCTGCAAAGCAATGGTAAGCTCACAGAATGTTGAGATAAGCAAATCTCAATTTTAAATTGTTCTGCAAGCACATAAACGTTTGAAGTGATGTTGTTTATTAAATATTGGAAATAAATGCACATTAAGATATCAAATCTTATTTTTTCAGATGTCTATCTATCTATCTATCTATCTTTATTCTGCCCACAAGATGACAATTTCACACACCTACTTAAAGTTTTGATTTTAAACATTAATGTTAACACATTTTGGATTTATTTTGCAACATTTAGAACTTGACTGGCTATGGTGTTCTCCAATCTTTAACCTGTTTATAGCAAATTGGCCATCCATTTTGTTCAATTTTATGTAATTTCAAGGTATTTGGTGCATGCAACAAAAATGAATGGTTTCCAGTTCTGAAAAATGTTTTAAAATCTATTTCTATTTGATGCTGTAAAAATAATGTAACTGGTCGAGTGACTTTACTAAAGATATTCAGCAGTTATTTTAATATTCAAAGACATTGAATACAAATGCAAATACAAGTGCATAAATGAATGAACGCTTTCACATTAAATTACTTGGTGTTAAGTGGTTTTCTGTCGATGTGCTCTGTGAATTCCTGTGTTTTTTTATATAAGAAAAATATGAATTAAAGAAATACAATACCTTGCATGTGAATTTGGTGCACGAAGTGAAACGAGATTAGTTACTGCAAAACTGCGAGCCCCTCATTAAAATTAAACATGTGTCACCAGCAAATAGCTTTTCATCTCCACTACCTGTCACAAAATACAGAGAAAACTGTACACAATGCACATCTTTTAGAGAATACATTTTGAAAGAAATAGTGGTAAAATAGCATTAGAAGAAGCTACGGTTATATTAGGTGAGTTTACCTGCAGACGTTTTGATATATATATTTATTTAACATACATAGGTCCTCGCACCCAATTAAGGGGCCGATTCCGATCTCGGTTGGAAGGGCTCCGAATCGGATTTGGTTTTACCTAAACTGTTCCGGAGCCCTTGTTTCCGACCGACTTGTTCCCAATTCCAAACGACCAAGTACAATGCCTGGAAACCCTTAGCGCTGACCGAATCGTTTCTGGAAGGCATACGGAGAGATGGAGCCTTCCGGAGCCGAATAGTACAGTTCTATGGAGTAGGTTTTCCATGCGAGCAAGTATGATGAACGATTCGGACAGCCTTTACCAGTCGTTGTGCCCGGATCGAAAAGGCTGCCGGAATCAGTCTTTGGGGGCCCATAGCTAGCCCCCCCTTCACCCGGGGCCCTCCGAACCATGCCCGTGGGGGTACCCATGGGCCCCCCCTTTCAGACCATGCACAGTGTGGCAGGCACCAAGGTGCATGATTTTCCCCAGTCACCCCTTTCTTTACTGCAAGCCTGTGTATGTGCTCGGTACACAGGCTCCCATTGAAGTCAATGGGAGTCTGACCGAATCGTATCCGGATGCATTCAAACGCATCGTACTTGTTTGGTCGGACTCCCCTGATACGAGTCGTATGGAAAGCATTCCGGACACGAGTCGTTCGGTTTGCTTTCCAACCGAGATCGGAATCATGCCCTAAATCTGACACTTTAGGGTCCGAAATTTCTGAAAAATAGCACCTATTACGAGCTCCTTGGGAATAGCATGGAGATTTTGGTGCTTAAAGTGCCAAAATCCACCTGTTAAGGTAAATACTGGTTTGTTTTCCCCTGTCAAATGAATGAAGGTTTAACCTGCGGAAATTTAATGAAGGGCAAGGTATTTAATGCATCTGGTAGTGGGTGTTGTAAATACCTCCAAACTTGTAATTCCAAACTCTGTACAAATAATGAGTCTGTTTAGGGGTTGGAAAACTCCGACCCACTTATAATCAGTCTAAAGACTCATTGTGAGAAGTGATCAAATGCAAAAGAACCACATTATTAGTGTGTACTCAAAATTATGGTAGAATGTGTTTTAAAGAAGTGAAAATAAAGACAGATCTGTGTGGCGAGTGTATAAAGTTTTTGCTAGATGAAGCTTAACACAACATTTAGCAATATTATAGTCACCAGCTTGTGGCTGAAACCTGGCACTTCATAGGAAATCTATTCACACTTTAAACAAATTCATTAGGTATATAATATGGCACAGAAGTTGTGAAAAGGTGGGTGGGTACCAGTGCCTCATGCAGTGTATTGTTGGCAATCCTGGCGGAGTGCACAGCATTACTAATTGGACTTTGATCATTGTCTGGGAGACATGGGGAACACAATTCTTCAGTATATTAAGCAAATTTGGTGGAACATAATGAACGAAAAAAATGCCAGATTCTGTGTAAAAACAGTTAACATTTTTAGCACTACTTTTCAGAGAAATACTTAAATGTTTTTAACTAAAAAGGGCTTTTCGATTTTGTCAGCAATGTCTATTAAACCGTTCAGTTTGTAGGGGAGTAAATGGATTCGGGTAAGTGAAAATCCCTATTTTTTTGGAAATAGCGATAATGCTTTATTTGCAGTGGGAAGCTGCTAAATTAGTCTGTGCATTGTTTTATTGATTCCGGCTTTGAGAGTTTTCCTCCTTTACGCGGATAAGTCATTACCTGTTTATACCAATGTATATCTTCTGTTGGCATTAATTGCACATTTCCAAGGACAAAGAACTCTTATCTTGATGTCTGCCTGCCCATGAGTAAAAGTATCCTGTACCGATGTGGTTACTAATGACTAGACTTCTAACAGATTTAATTGCTTTTTGTGTATAGCAATTCATACCACACTTCTGCTATTTATAAATGCTCTAAAATAGTATACTGTGTCAGGATTCAAACTTGAGACCTTCATATTGCTGCCAATGTCCACACGTGAGTTTTAACTCTCTGAGGCTGGTATATATATCGGCGGACAGAGAAAATACTGTTGCCATTGTGGAGTACTTCACTCACGCCATGGTGAGGGTACACTGCCTGCCATATTTAAAGATGTCCGCTACCCCTGCCGACACCCCTTGCATTTTCAGGAACCGCCATCACAGCGGTTGCTGGAAATGAATTGTAAGTTTAATGGACAGCTCTGTCAACATGACGTAGCCGTCCATCAAACTTGCAACTTTTTTTTCTATTTTCAAAAAGAGAATACCAAGGCGGTATTTTCTTTTTGAAATTTAAAAAAACAATGCCCCCACCATGGGATCTGTGGGCAGATATATAGCCAAACTGCCGATGCCCTTATTTTGTTGGGCTGTTGGAGGGGTTTGACCACACTGGAGACGGAGTAATCTCCACCGTTATCAAACTTGTGGTCAGACCGACTCCTAAATCAGGTGGGCGGACTAAATGTTGGCTGGGAGGTAACTCCTTCAGTGTTGCGATGGACTTCCTCCTCTGCCAGCATATAAAACAGGCCCTCTGAGTCATGTTGTTGAATTGCATATTGAACAACAGCATGGGGAAGCCCAGGGGTCTGTTGAACACAATCCGATACTGTGAACAGATTTACATGTGGCAATGGTCTATTGTGTCAGAAATGTTAATATTTTATTGAAGCAATTTTTGCAAATTAAGAGAGGTGGGACTTTAATTGTGCCTATTCAAATATTTTGTAGACAGGTGCAGCTTGAATAACTTGTCTCTGAAATATCAGGCATAAGTTATGGTAGCTTGACATGCTGGGTCTTGTTATGCAACATAGTGTTTGATATCAAGCAACCCTGTCCTCCATGTAAGAGAAGTAGAGGTGAAGAGACTAGAGTGTTGATATCTCTGTGAGGTAAGCTTTCTCTACAGAGAACAATGTGTCACTTGTCGGTCCCAGGCTTCAGTTCCAGCAGCATTTACCCAGCCCTTGATCAGTTGTGTACTATTGAGTACATTAGTAACAAAACCTGGTCTGGACACTACTACAAAATGCAAATAGAAATTCAATAGCTAGAGGTATTGAGAAGCACATGTATTATTTCATGCTCTATTCATGTACTGATGCAGGATATGCCAAACCTGTTGAGATATTGCCATATTCTTGAATATCCATGGAGACAAGGCCCATCCAGGTTAATAAAGCACCATGCTTCAGTTTGCACAATGATTATTTCATTGATTACTTTGGGGGTGTATGGCAGGAAACGTTTCCTATGTTGTAGATTGCCAATTAAGACCATTGTGTGCCAATTGTAGACTATACCTTATGGCTCCACCTCACACATCATCTGCATAGGGACTTGCATTTGTTACCACAGCTGGTTGTAAAAATATTAATTATCCTACTGGTGTTGCTTTATCATAAATGCCAGCACTGCAGGACTATAATGCCATCACTCTCTACTGGATCATTCTGCGTCAGCATTTAAAATACCCCTTTTGCCTTGATAGATTTGCACTTTCCTTAAAGTGTGTATAATATCTTTGAACATTTCAAACTTTATCTCTGCATCTAGATTATTGATCAGTCTGAGATGTGAGAGAAAGTGTGAGGTTTAATTTATATTGTTGTCCGTGTTTTTATTTCCTTTCTCCCTTCTTCCCTTGAGTGAAAGTGGTATTATGCCATTGTCCTCTTTTCTCTGCTTTAACTGTGTCAACTATACACTTCCCACCTTTCCTTCAATACAATAATGTATTGTTACATTGCGTCTCAATTAGACTATTTTCTCTGATATCATCTTTTCTACCATTGCTTCTGACATCTTCTCTTAGTTTAGTTGTACAGCGATTTCCTAAATATCATCAAATTGTCTTGGCATCTACAAAAGTGCCAGTTTCCATTATGCTTTCAGTCTGAAATAATTTGGGAGACTAATTAGGTGAGACAACCTTTTATCTTGTGCTGATATATTTCTGTTCCTTGTGGTTTTAAGAATTTTATCAGATGTTGGTACATGTTTATACATTATTACTTTCTAAACTCTCTTTATACCTTTGACTCTAGTCGTGTTATTGAACCATTTCAAATTAACATTTTCTAGGTTTGAAACAAAAACTCTAGTCTTTATGTAAACATTATTTATCAATTCATAGGTGTGCTGCAGTGCATTGCAGCATTAACTGCAGGCAAAATTGAGTTGATATGATTAAGGCTTATGGGAGGTCCGAAAAGTCTGCTTTCATGGTAGTCAGCATGACCCACATACTGAATAACTCGGAGATGCTTCTATTTGTTTGACTGACAGCAGAGAATACATAGAAATGGAAAGCTTTGACTGCCTCTAGTCAATAGTATAGTCTACAACAAAAACATGACACTTAAAACTGTTGTTCCTCTATCTTAGAAAATTCTGTGATTCTCACTGAAAATATAAAATTAGAGCACACTGGCTTACCTATTTTAATGGAAATATATCAATTGTTTAAATATAGACTTTCTAGGTGTCATCTTGATCATAAATGTCTAACTATTAGTTGATAGCAAACAGCAAGTATTTTTGCAAACAGAATTGCCTCCTGAGTAATTACAAGTATGGGGAAAGGGATTTTTGAATGTAAGCTCTTCCACTGATTGGCATTTTCCTCCCCAGGAATGGAAGCTTTAAATTAGATGCAAATGTTAAGGAATTAATCAACCGGTAACAAGCTGGCTTTATTCAGGGATGTGGCACATCCAACAATTTGGTGGCCTTCTTGGTTTTGGTAGAATACTATCTCTGCTCAAGGGCAGCCTTGTATGTCAGATTTGTGTACTTGAGGGATGGTTTTGTCTGAGTTGACACAATTCTCGCATGACTCAGACTTGAACAGTAGGGTATCCCTAATGGTTTATTAAGGGCTATTCAAGACTATTATCACAATACAGATTAAATTGGGGAATAATAATTTCCTTTTGCAAAAATATTGCCACTTCTCAGTGATTTAAAGCAAGACTGCGTTTTTCTACCTTTAGTAGTCAATATATTTGCTGGAAAACTAGGAACATCACCAGAGAAGCTAGATGTTAAACAAAGAAATGGGTGGAAATCAAGTGCACTGTTTCAATATGCTCATGACCCTGTTCTGCTAGCCAACATATGATTAGGACTTAAGTGATCACTGATTAACATCAAAAGGTTCTGCATCTCAAATCACATTCACACAAACAAAACAAAACTTGTGGTGTTCAAGTGTAATCAGAAGAGGGAGTTTTGGGAATTTAAGACAATTCAATAGAGTTAAGTTAAAAAATGCAGATATCTGGGCATGTGGCTCATTGCAAATGGGGCTGTCATCAGCACCATTTTCTTATAAAATTAAGGCTGAATTCCTTGGCCTATGCTTTCTTCTAATTATCACTGAAGGATTGTAATCTCTCCCTTGAGCGAATCTAGCAGATTATAAAGGCAGTGTTTCTTTACACTCTTGTTTATTGAGCTCAAGCCTTTTGATGATGGATACTAAATTGGCTCGATTAGCTTAGTGTAATTGCTGCTGCTGCTGTGCTATATTCCATGCCCTTACATGACCACGAAAGCCCAATTTAGGTTTCAAATTCACACCAGTACATAAAAAACATCAACGAAGGAAAATGCCTGGGAACAATGCATTAGGTTCAGGGACTCTAGACTAGGTACCCTAAAAACACGTGTAGAGGTATTTATAAAGCAGAGAACAAGTTTATATCACTGATTTATGTTCTTTAGCAAATCAATGAATACTCTAAGGTTGTGGAGATCTGGTTCAGCGTCTTAAAACCTATATTGGTCAAAATCTGCATCAACCACCAAATAAAGGCATATCTTTATAGAAAGAAAAAGCGTATTTTGACAAAGGTAACTCAACATGTTTTGTAATTGATACTAATGTTTTTAAACAGCAACATTGTTTCAAATCAACCATGGCCTCCATTAATTAAAATTGCCTGTGCCTATTTATTTATACAAAAGCAACTTCTAACAGGATCTGCACATTTTGCCTCAATTCTTGCGGGACTTGGGACACTACTTTGCTCAGGCTGAGGAAATACGCTCTTTCAACGACACCAAATAATTGAAATTTATTACATAGATGTTCTAGATATTAAAGAGCCTTGGAGCACAGTAGAATATGAATTGATGTTTTCAAATAGGGGTTTCTTTTCTCAGAATGCTTTTTCAAGAACAAAAAATCCCACTAATGTAATGTTTTTGTTCAACAATGCCTGTTTCTGCTTGCCTTTGTATTTTCTCATTTAACCTTAAGTTGGCTTATTTAGACTTCATGAAAAGAGCTCAAAACATATACCTCTCAGTATTATTGCCCCCTTTCTTAATCTTCCCTTCAGCTATTCAATGATGACATAGTACAGATGTTGCTCGAATATTAATTTACCTTGAAAAAACAAAGGACAAGAGGTGTTTGGCAAAACAGGAACAGTTTGTTTAAATTAAACACTTCGGGCTTACAGAAAAGAGTTTGAGGACTGTCTCAAAGTACAATCAATCCGAGCGAGTTTTATACAGTTATGGGTGTCATAAAAGTACATCCAGTGATCCTTGTTTTGTAAAAGAATGAGGGCCTTGTCTGTGGAGTCGTAAATAAAAGGTCCCTGATAACAAATGCAGATGGGCCTCAACACTATGTGGGCCAGTGGGTAATGTGTCTAGATGTCCGGTATTAGGAGTGCGTGATCACTGCATGTACTTTGTGTGCTGTGCCCTGATTGGAGTGTTACTAACTCCATGTGGCATCTGACTTTATGGTGTCTTGGGAATGTGCGCACCCCTTTGGCCGTGTGTGCTTTATTGGGGCCAGTTTCCCTGAACCATTTTGGTGTCGCTGCACTTATCTGGGGAATTGACCTGAGTTTCCTGTTGGCACATTTGTCTTCTGGCTACGTGCCATCCCACCTATGACCTGTCAATCAGTTACTGCAGGCCTAGGTTGCAAAGCCTGCGTGATCACGTATTTCTGAGTTGGGGTTGATGGTGGGTTTATGGCAGGAGAATTTGATAATAGTGATGCGATTTCGTTCGTGTTTGTGAGTGTGCTATAATAAGCATTGGCATCATTTTTATCAATATCAGAATGTGAAACCAAAAACGACCTTTTTCTCTGAGAGTGATTTGGTTTTCATGCCTTAAAAGAATGAACCCTCTACACACACCTACATAGACTGAGAACTATACAAATGCACCAACTACATATAAAGTTAAGTATGAATTATCTAGTGCTGAAAATGCATGCCCAAGATGACTTGATGCCCTTGGAACTTTTCTTTGTGGTATGTTTGACATCTCTGTATAAATAAGGAACATTTTTCACTATATCACGCAGACTGTGTCACTGGATTCTCAATCTGAAGTTTCTGTCGCACTTAAAAATGTCATCTGCCCCTCACACATTTTAGGAAAAAAATAGAAATTAAAATAAAAGACAGACCAGCGAATAAGAAGCTTGATTGACATCCAAATTGCAAAACGTATCAATGAGGATGTGTCAGTGAGTATGAAAGCAAAAATAAAATGCACTTTTAAGAGAGAGCATTTTGCAGAGGTTGCTTGCTTAACAAAATAGAATAACCGCAAGATGGGTCAGTGAGTTACCTCTCCACGGTGAAATAATTTGTCAAGAATTCAAAATTCTGATGAGGCCAACTCAGCCTTTTACCATCTTGAGGTTTGTAAATTGTGTATTATTCAATTAGATAATAGTCACATCTGTTATTTACAGCACTGCAAACATGCCAGCTACACCACCCCGCCCCGCTCAAGAATCCACCCAACAGCCACACCAGCAAGAAAGCCACCTGGTTCACCGAAGACCTCCAGGCCTCCAAACGAACATGCCGAAAACTGGAGAAGATCTGGCTCCACGAACGGACAGCGGACAGCTACGCCGCCCACAAGAGCGCCACCCGCAGTCACCATCACCTCATCAGATCCGCCAAAAGGGCCTCACTCAAAGACCGCCTAGACAACAACGCACACAACAGCAAAGAGCTCTTCAACATCGTGAAGGAACTCTCCAACCCCAGCTCCAACACCAACGACATCCAGCCGTCGCGAGACCTGTGCGACTCACTGGCCACCTTCTTCCACCGCAAAATCGCCGACATCCACGACAGCTTCAACACCATGACCGCCCCGGCAACCACCGAGACCACTGCCCCCACAACCACCAACCGCCTGCTCTCCTGGACCAACATCAACGACGAGGACACCAGCGAGATCATGAACACCATCCACTCCGGTTCACCGCTAGACCCGTGCCCTCACCACATCTTCAACAAAGCCATTACAGCCATCGCGCCCCATCTCCGGAAAATAATCAACATCTCCTTCGAGACAGCAACCTTCCCGGAAAGCTGGAAGCACGCCGAGATCACCGCCTTACTCAAGAAACCCAAGGCAGACCCCAAGGACCTCAAGAACTTCCGACCCATCTCTCTGCTCCCGTTCCCCGCGAAGGTCACCGAGAAAATCGTCAACAAACAACTGACCCGCTACCTCGAGGAGAACAACATCCTGGACCCTTCCCAGTCCGGCTTCCGCAGCAACCACAGCACCGAAACCACCCTCATCGCCGCCACCGATGACATCAGGACCCTGCTAGACAACGGAGAAACAGCAGCCCTCATCCTCCTGGACCTATCAGCCGCCTTCGACACGGTCTGCCACCACACACTACGAACACGCCTTCACGACGCCGGGATCCAAGAGAAGGCCCTGGACTGGACCACATCCTTCCTTTCCGGCAGAACACAAAGCATCCGCCTCGCCCCCTTCCGATCCAAGGCCACCAAGATCATCTGCGGCGTACCCCAAGGCTCCTCCCTCAGCCCAACGCTGTTCAACATCTACATGGCACCCCTCGCCCACGTCGCCCGACAGCACAACCTCAACATCATCTCCTACGCCGACGACACCCAGCTGATCCTCTCCCAGCGCCAGACCCCCTGGTCCGGGCATCCCCCGCGCCCGCCACATCAACAGACGGCGATACGACGCCAGCACCCTCCACGCACTCAACCCCGGAAAAGATCACGCCTGCTACCAGGCCACCCCGAAGCGCACCCAAGGGCCCTTCACCTGCCGGAACTGCAGCTTCGCCAGCACCCGCCCCGCCAAACCACCGCCCAGGAAAGAACCCAACTACCTCAGATGCATCCTCCTCAACACCCGCTCCGCCCGCAAACACGCCATCGAACTCTGGGACCTTCTCGACTCAACCTCCCCAGACGTCGCATTCCTGACGGAGACCTGGCTGAATCCCGCTTCAGCCCCCGACATCGCCATTGCCATCCCGGACGGATACAAGATCACCCGCAGGGACCGCACCAACGGAGTCGGAGGAGGCATCGCCATCGTCCACAGGAACACCCTCAGAGTCTCAACCAACACCGACGACACCCTCAGCACCGCCGAACACATGCACTTCCAGATCCACACCGATCCCAACACCACCCTCAGAGGAACCCTCATCTACAGACCCCCCGGACCCCGACCACAGTTCAGCGATTCCATCGCTGACTTCGTCAGCACACACGCCAGCGCCTCCACGGACTACATCCTCCTCGGGGACCTGAACTTCCACCTCGAGAACAACAAGGACACCAACTCCACCACCCTGATCGACAACCTCGCCACCCTCGGACTCAGACAGCTCGTGACTACACCCACCCACGCCGCCGGCCACACGCTAGACTCCATCTTTTCCGCAAGCCCACACGTCTCCTTCAACCACACCTCCGAACCCCACTGGACTGACCACCACTGCATCCACTTCACCTACAGGAAGCCCACCACCGCACCGAACAAATGCCTCGCCGCTGCTGGAGCAGAGTCACGGAAGACCAGCTAACCACAACCCTCGCCCTGAGCCCACCCGCCGAACCCTCCGACCCCGACACCGCCGCCCGCAACCTCAGACAGTGGATCGACGACTGCGCCAACACCCTCGCCCCGCTCAAGAATCCGCCCAACAGCCACACCAGCAAGAAAGCCACCTGGTTCACCGAAGACCTCCAGGCCTCCAAACGAACATGCCGAAAACTGGAGAAGATCTGGCTCCACGAACGGACAGCGGACAGCTACGCCGCCCACAAGAGCGCCACCCGCAATCACCATCACCTCATCAGATCCGCCAAAAGGGCCTCACTCAAAGACCGCCTAGACAACAACGCACACAACAGCAAAGAGCTCTTCAACATCGTGAAGGAACTCTCCAACCCCAGCTCCAACACCAACGACATCCAGCCGTCGCAAGACCTGTGCGACTCACTGGCCACCTCCTTCCACCGCAAAATCGCCGACATCCACGACAGCTTCAACACCACGACCGCCCCGGCAACCACCGAGACCACTGCCCCCACAACCACCAACCGCCTGCTCTCCTGGACCAACATCAACGACGAGGACACCAGCGAGATCATGAACACCATCCACTCCGGTTCACCGCTAGACCCATGCCCTCACCACATCTTCAACAAAGCCAGTACAGCCATCGCGCCCCATCTCCGGAAAATAATCAACATCTCCTTCGAGACAGCAACCTTCCCGGAAAGCTGGAAGCACGCCGAGATCACCGCCTTACTCAAGAAACCCAAGGCAGACCCCAAGGACCTCAAGAACTTCCGACCCATCTCTCTGCTCCCGTTCCCCGCGAAGGTCACCGAGAAAATCGTCAACAAACAACTGACCCGCTACCTCGAGGAGAACAACATCCTGGACCCTTCCCAGTCCGGCTTCCGCAGCAACCACAGCACCGAAACCGCCCTCATCGCCGCCACCGATGACATCAGGACCCTGCTAGACAACGGAGAAACAGCAGCCCTCATCCTCCTGGACCTATCAGCCGCCTTCGACACGGTCTGCCACCACACACTACGAACACGCCTTCACGACGCCGGGATCCAAGAGAAGGCCCTGGACTGGACCACATCCTTCCTTTCCGGCAGAACACAAAGCGTCCGCCTCGCCCCTTCCGATCCAAGGCCACCAAGATCATCTGCGGCGTACCCCAAGGCTCCTCCCTCAGCCCAACGCTGTTCAACATCTACATGGCACCCCTCGCCCACGTCGCCCGACAGCACAACCTCAACATCATCTCCTACGCCGACGACACCCAGCTGATCCTCTCCCTCACCAAAGACCCTCACACCGCCAAAGCCCACCTCCACGAAGGAATGAAGGCTGTCGCCGAATGGATGAGGACCAGCCGCCTGAAGCTGAACTCGGACAAGACGGAGGTCCTCATCCTTGGTTCCAACCCTTCAGCCTGGGACGACTCCTGGTGGCCAACATCACTGGGAACAGCCCCGCCACCCACCGACCACGTACGCAACCTAGGGGTCATCCTCGACCCCACCCTCTCCATGACTAAGCAGGTCAACGCCGTTTCCTCATCCTGCTTCAACATCCTCCGAATGCTCCGCAGGATCTTCAAGTGGATCCCCACCGAAACAAGAAAAACAGTCACCCAGGCCCTCGTCACCAGCAGGCTGGACTACGGAAACGCCCTCTACGTAGGAACGACGGCTAAGCTCCTGAGACGGCTGCAACGCATCCAGAACGCCTCTGCACGTCTTATCCTCGACATCCCCCGACGCAGCCACATCACACCCCACCTGAGAGACCTGCACTGGCTCCCTGTCAACAAGAGGATAACCTTCAAGCTCCTCACCCACGCACACAAAGCACTCCACAACTCCGGACCAGCCTACCTCAACAGACGACTCAGCTTCTACACCCCCACCCGCCAGCTCCGCTCGACCAGCCTCGCCCTCGCCACAGTCCCCCGCATCCGGAAAACGACCGCTGGCGGCAGATCCTTCTCCCACCTCGCCGCCAAGACCTGGAACACCCTCCCCACCAACCTCCGACAGACCCAAGACCTACTGGCCTTCAGAAGACTCCTCAAGACCTGGCTCTTCGATCAGTAGCAGCACCACCCCCTCTTCCCCCAGCGCCTTGAGACCCTCGCGGGTATGTAGTGCGCTTTATAAGTGACATGATTGATTGATTGATTGATCCCTCACCAAAGACCCTCACACCGCCAAAGCCCACCTCCACGAAGGAATGAAGGCCGTCGCCGAATGGATGAGGACCAGCCGCCTGAAGCTGAACTCGGACAAGACGGAGGTCCTCATCCTTGGTTCCAACCCTTCAGCCTGGGACGACTCCTGGTGGCCAACATCACTGGGAACAGCCCCGCCACCCACCGACCACGTACGCAACCTAGGGGTCATCCTCGACCCCACCCTCTCCATGACTAAGCAGGTCAACGCCGTTTCCTCATCCTGCTTCAACATCCTCCGAATGCTCCGCAGGATCTTCAAGTGGATCCCCACCGAAACAAGAAAAACAGTCACCCAGGCCCTCGTCACCAGCAGGCTGGACTACGGAAACGCCCTCTACGCAGGAACGACGGCTAAGCTCCTGAGACGGCTGCAACGCATCCAGAACGCCTCTGCACGTCTTATCCTCGACATCCCCCGACGCAGCCACATCACACCCCACCTGAGAGACCTGCACTGGCTCCCTGTCAACAAGAGGATAACCTTCAAGCTCCTCACCCACGCACACAAAGCACTCCACAACTCCGGACCAGCCTACCTCAACAGACGACTCAGCTTCTACACCCCCACCCGCCAGCTCCGCTCGACCAGCCTCGCCCTCGCCACAGTCCCCCGCATCCTGAAAACGACCGCCGGCGGCAGATCCTTCTCCCACCTCGCCGCCAAGACCTGGAACACCCTCCCCACCAACCTCCGACAGACCCAAGACCTACTGGCCTTCAGAAGACTCCTCAAGACCTGGCTCTTCGATCAGTAGCAGCACCACCCCCCTCTTCCCCCAGCGCCTTGAGACCCTCGCGGGTATGTAGTGCGCTTTATAAGTGACATGATTGATTGATTGATTGACCCATAATTTTGAATTATGTTCTGTGAACACATACTTTAATTGAGTTCCTGTGGCAAAGCAAAGGCCTAGCTAGTTTCTTGCATTTATATTTAATCGGTGATTGGTCCTTTATTGCCTTTACACTAGTAAAACTCCTTGTAATTATGTAATTGGGGGAGATTGTTACTACAAATAGAATCATTAATGGACATTTCAACAAATCAGAATAAAGAGTATGTTGTTTGCATGATGCTAAAGTCCAATTACACCACTCCACTTTTAAGCATATTTAAAAATAAGGCAAAACTAGGAAAAGCACATACAATAACATAGTAGTTATTTTCCCTATTAGGATATTTACACTGGATGTCTCCTCAGAATTGAAAAAGTACCATGCACTTTTCATGCTAAGACTATTTTTGTGGAGAAACTATGCTGCTGTATGGCAAAGTGAATGAAACAAAACCTGGTTTCCTTGGCAACCATATTGACCTGGCAGGACCCTAATCATGAAGGTCACAAGTTCAGTCGCTGACAGCACTAGCCGGAAAAAAATGAATCTGCAGGACTCTCACATTTACAGGGACTAGCTGATAGGATCTTTGAGATAAGGCCACAGCTCACCCAGCGCTCCTCTGTTTACAAACTCCTCACAATCACTTTGTTTTCAGAGCAGTGGCTCAGCATTTCTCCTAGAAGAGAGGTAATGCAAATTATAGGACTATATTAGTTGTTTCTATCAGTGGGCTCTGATGGACAGCAAGCAAATGCAAACATAGTGTTTGCAGTGTGATAGCTGCCATTGCTAGCTCATTCATTGCACATGATGACCACAGTGCAGTGTTGTAGTGTCTCTCATACAATAGTGTGTGAACTGATTATGTTTGCCAGTGATCTGAACTAACTGGATAGAGTACGCGTGAAGCTGGCTGCTTCCTATGTGTGTCAGAGCACTGTAGAAAGAACCTTCTTCAGGCAATATTTATACCTTATTTTCACTCCTATTGACTCAAGCGAAGGATGATTCAATGGTGTGCACACTCTAACTCTACACTGTTGCTTAGGGCATGCTCCAATGCAGTGTCTCCCAAGTGAGTGAACCCCACACAATTATTCTAAAATTATATGTTTGCCCTTTATGTTTAGAGACAAAAAATGTAAAGGAAAGTGCAGAAATGTACAGCATCCCTCTCACAGGGTCCGAAAATGTGTGAGACAATGACAAAAAATTATTACCTGGCCATTGGAAATTTACATGTTCGGTAATTATTCGTGCTATAAAGTAACAGAAGATATACTGGAAGAATTTGTACTTTAAGAATACATTTTACACAAGCATATTTTTAGTACACAGTGTGATTTCTATTTAATTTTCTTATTGTACCAATAACGTGGCCTTTTTACTGGTATATTTGTAGAAAGGCAAACTAAAGAAATATGTATTCTTTTCTCCATCTAAGATTACATAGTGCACAACAAGAACATTACACGAGAATAAGCAGCATCTTGGCTAGTGTGTGATGGATCATTTGATCACATTTATGTTGCTCTTTGATTCTCATAGTGGACCTGAAATAATGACTGGAATAATGTGTAAACAGACCACCCAGAGTTGGAGAGTTCTGGTGATAGGAAGAACCACCACCTACATTTCTTTGCGTCAATTCGTATTCCTTATTCGCACAAGGATGAGCGTAAATCTTTACTATTGCCAGTGGGATGTGCTAATACAGGCATTTGACCAGAATTGTTGGAATGTCTGAATTGACAGTTCCAGGGTTAAGAGTGATAGGGACAGACACAATTGCATTTTCAGGGATAGAAGACGGAGGGAACAAACTAAAATCGATTAATTGTATGGTAAAGTTATTTTCCCCATGGCGAAACCAAAAAGAGAAATGTGCAAATGTATATTTGAGTTCAAATTACGCATCCAGAAGTGTTCACCTGTCACAATTGTATATGCATAAATATGTATGCATTGGAGTACTTAAGTAATTCTACAACTGTCATACATTTCCTTGATGTGCCCTGGAATTTTGAAGGAGTAGCACGTGGCAGTAACTTTGCATCCTTTATAAAAACTGTGAATCTAGCCCATTGTAATGAACATATGGTACTAGCGCAAAACATCTTTAGGTAGTACCTATTCTTACAAATAAGGTTAACAAAGTGAATTATTGTTCATCAGTCTCCATACATTTTATACCCAAGGATCTTCTTTTTTTTAAAGTGAGAGCTAATTCCTAGAAACGAGGCTAGCAGTGCCTTCTTTAGATCTTCTAAATGGCTAGCAGTAGTGTGAGGGCATCCAGGTGTTGTTCTAATACTCATTTTTGATCATAGCTATTACGCTTTCGCATTCCGCACATTGATTTCTCTTCAGGGCCACTGGCCTTTTTAGAAGAACAAAGTAAAAAGAAAGAACCCTATCAATTAAAGTAAAAGTAATGTAAACTGTGAGTGTTTTGTGTTAATATGAGGACTCAAGATTGTTGGATCATAAGAACAATAGCACATAACATTTCATTGTGTATGAAGCAAAGTACGAGAAACCGATTCTGCCAGCCAGCCATGTCCCTGTTGTGGCGCGCTCAGTTGAGGTGACCTCTGGAATCTATGGTGTGGTGAGTGATGTAGTTAATGAGATCTAGTGCCACTTTGACCCCCAGCTCCTCATGGCTTTGGTTCCCCTCATCCATCTTCCCAGCCCAAAGGCAGTGAGGCAGTGTGTGGAAACAGGATTAAACAAGTGTGAATAAACAAGTTCAAGAGCTTTCTGTCATGGCTGCCACTGCTGGACAGAGCCAAAGTAAGACATCAATATCCCATTGCCGAGTAGGACTTATTAGTTAATTGCAGGCATTCAGACATAAACCACCATCTTCAAGGTGCTCAATTCTCAAAATTCTGAAGCAGGTGTTTAGCTGCATACCTATTCTTAAAATTATGCGAAAGAAGGCCAGAATATCATTACATTTATAAAGTGTTCATAAAATCCCCATTTTGCATTGCAAATTATGAACCAATATGTCAATTATTGTTTCCCTGCACCCCTTCTACTATTTAGTTTACTAACTTGCATGGGAGTCAATTTATTTTTTTGATGTATATGTTGGTACTTTTTTGCGAGTTTCTAGACGCGAAACACTGTAATTTCTAGGTAAATAATATAGTTTCTTTCAAAGGATCTTTTTTTTAATTGTATACTTGAAATCAGTGGAAAACACGGGCGGTTAAGTATTTTCAATGTCACTTCTGTAGTGGGAAGATATTTTGTTTAAAAACTAAATCCCTTGATAATGGCAATTGATATGACTGAAAAAGCATTCTTCTTGACGTTGAGAGTTTGACACCCCTGTTTAAGATGCATGGAATGATTTGTGCTACAGTCCATGCAGATAACCTCCTACCCATGACATGGGTGCAGGCAGCGTGTGTCCCCTATTTGACAGTACACTATGCTTGCCCTCTGGCACTAATTGATAACCTGACCAGGCACTGATTAAACATATTTATTTAGTTCAATAGGTCACAGATTTTGAGTTGGATAGAAAATTACTGACACATTATCGGTTGCCACGTCTCTGACATCTGGCCTTAGCGTAGTCCATCACAGGAGAATTCATAACATATTTGCCTCGCCAGCATATTGTTCCACTACCTGTCTGGCTACAGTGCTGCAAATTGGAAACACTGTTCGAAATTGCCAGAAATGCATCATTAAAATGAGAAGAGTGTCTGCTATGTAAGGTGATTAGAGTGACTTTCATGTGAAACTGTCAACTGTTACAATTTTTGTTCTGGTTTTGTCGTGTACAACTAATGCCCCAGCATAACTACAAAGGATGGCATTTTCATTTAAATAGTGCTATAAGAGACAAACTCGCTCATAATGAGCACATGAAGATGGACCTTAATGTGCTGCGGCTTGGCTAATCCCAGATGTCGAGGCAATGAAACAGTCTGGAAATCTTCAATAATTGAGAAATGGTTATAAAGGAAGAACTTGATGATTAGGCTAAAGACCATGAAAGGAATGATGGAGGTTGGTCGACTGCCACACTGAGTGTGTTCTGTGTGATGGTGTCATCTTCCTCCACCTGGCAATTGTTTTTCCCCTGTTTTTTAAACCTAGTTGAGACAACAGAACAGTTTTTTGTATTTTTTTTCTCCATTTCAGTTAATTTAAGTTCTGGTCCTTCAATCTCTGTACCTTTCTGCGCTAGTAAATAACCTAAGAATGTGTGATTTTATTTTTTTGGGACATTTATTAATGTAAAAGCTTTTTTTTACAAAGGCTCATGAGCTAAGTTTATGCGTCATTTTTTAATAATGCATTTTTCGTGTTTGCTCTTTTTCATCTAATTTTGATACATGGGAGACTAGTTAGAGCAGCAAAATACGTCCAAAAACTGCGAAACTGATGTCACTCACCAGTACCTCATGTGGTTTCTGTATGCAGGGTATGACCTCGCAAACAACTTTAACATTGAAGTGTATTTTGCATACTGTGAGTATTTTTTCAAGAATTACACAGTGTGTAAGGAGAATAATTTGCCCACGTGTAGTTTAATATTGCCCTGAAGGGTGACAGGCTGAAAGTAATGACTGTTCCGGAGTGTTGAGGTGTGTGCAGAATGAGATATTCACTTCGGGTAGAGTTGCTTCAGCTGCAAGGGGCAGGAACATAACATTAGGCGTGTAGCAGCTGCACAGCAAGGGGTAATGTGAGCTTGCTGTCTTCACTTGCCTCCTTAAATATATCATCTTCTGTCAGAAACGCTGTGAAAATGATATACTTGACATTCCAAGGGGCCTTACAAAATGCTTGTTTAGGGGTTTCATTGACACAACTGAAATCTGATCTTGGGTAGCTCACAGGGCCACGTATGTATGGATTGTTGCAAACAGGAACACTAGCAGTGCTCTGGAAATTAATGTTTTCTAATGGTACCAGAATTCTGACACAGAATCGAAATGGGAACA
This sequence comes from Calotriton arnoldi, assembly GCA_963921515.1. NCBI lineage: Eukaryota > Metazoa > Chordata > Amphibia > Caudata > Salamandridae > Calotriton > Calotriton arnoldi. The sequence continues at coordinate 1,069,233 of CAWUFW010002950.1, forward strand.
AAAGCAGAGGCAATGATATGTTTGGCGATTTTTGTTACAATATGCAGGTTAATTCTCATCTTTGAGGAGCCTTGCCCCACATATCTATACAAGTATTCCTTACATAAATATATTTCTTTACTTGCATGGTACCATGTTTTATTATTTATTTATTATTCTTTATTTGCATGGTACCCTGTGCACAAAAACACCCAGGAATGTACACAAACAGAAATGGAATAAATTAATTTGTTTACATTTGTTCCATCCTAACTGTCAATATAGTCACTTGCGAATTGTTTTTGTTGTTGTTAATTGTGTACCTTTGTGCTTTCGTAGGGACTGGGTCTCTACTGGCACTTCTGTCAATTGCTTCATTTCCCCAGGTTAATATCAGCAGGCACAGTGAGGGCTTCAGAGGTGAGGGATTGGAGGAAGATCAGAGAGGGAGTAGAGCGAGAGAAGCAGAGAGTGAGAACGGATGGATAGAAAGAGAGTATGAGAAAGGTGAGGTGAGATGATAAAGGGAGTGGGCTAGTTTGAACATTTTTGCCAGGACTGCTTTTGTTTCTCTGTCCATCTCTGTGGTCTGTCTCCAATACATGAGCTGAAAAGAGTAATAGGTCCAACAATTTCAAAAGAGGCTTTGCAGACCATGATAGCTATCCCAGTGTATATGCCAATTGGTAAATATATTGTATTTTTATATCTTTCAATAATGCTTTTGATTCTTTACTTATAATCCCATTCCGCTACTGCTCTGTAACAGTGAAGTTCTTCTACATTGTCATATAGGCACCTTGCAGCATCCAAACTTTATAGCTTGTCTCTGAGACTCTGATTGATCTAGGAGGAGGACCACTAGAGTCCCCACATCATCCTTGCAATTCCTGTGTAAACTGTCCCAACTATATCTAAGTGAGACCACTACCTGCCATAGATGCAAGGATGGATTTCAAGGATGGAGACAAACACACAATGAAAGCAATTGGAGGATTTGTTAATAATCATAGCACTATAACGTCATGTGTCTCCTCAGTCCTGAATATTTAGGATTTACCTAAGCCAGTCAACAAAAGAACAGAGGGTCAGCCTTGAGGAATGACAGCCTGAGACTAGTCACATAAGCACATCTGAACATGTATTTACTTCCATCAATAGTATCCTGCACAGTCTGATCGCAAAGCCCTTCTGCTAAACTGCTAGTTCTCCAGCACCCACATGTATAGACTATCACAGGAAGTGAGAGTGAACAAGTGCAGTTCACATCGCAGCCTTGTAGATCCCCATTATCGAAACCCACCATGCTAGTGCCCAGGAAGAAGCGCTACCTCTGACGGAAGTGCATAGGATCACTACCTGATGGTTGATCCTCTCTTTATTATAAGAAAGGGAAAACACTGACTGAGCCAGAGCCCAGTTGATCCCCTATAGGACTGTAGATTCAGCTAAGTGGACATAGAATTCAAAAGGAGAGGATTTCACCAATGAATGTCAGACGTCTTAGGTATGCATAAGAGTCCTTCTCTACATATATCCTCGGCATGCAGCTGATCTTGCTCCGGTGAGTTTGAAGCAGAGAAAAAAGAAGGCAGAGCAAGCGCCTCACTCTCCTGAAACTCAAAGTCCACCATGTTGACAAATGTATGTAACAAGTTCTTTGGGAAAAATATGGAACATTGAAGCCACGGAAACAAGGGACCCTATCAAAGTAATGTGATCGACATCCGAAAAAAAGGTGTAAAAAACAAGAAATTTAAGGACACCTCCGTAAAATGTTTGCTTGGCCCATACTGTGGGGCAGACAATACTGTGGGAATAGGAGTAGGGAATAAGGAGTCAAGCTGAGAATAAAATTAAGCAGTTAAGAGGCCAAAACTTCAAAAGAGCCCAACTCCCAATGGATTGTTTGGAGGACTAATCAGCAATCATCTGGTCATAGATACTGTTATCTCCATGTCAGCCCACCACTTTATTGCAAAGTTTCAGGAGCAAACTGGGTTTACGCTCACAAAGGTGATCACCTTTTGATATGTGCCAAGCTATAAACGAGTCCCAACAAAGACTGCCAAATTAAGAGTGGAAAATGTTTTTGATTACTAAGACTGTCAAAGCCAGTTCTATAGATGAGCTAACTTGTGGATGCCTAGTATTTCAATCTCCAAGACATCTGAAGGCCAAGCAAGAATTAGCAGGGAAGGAAGTGTATATGAGAGGTATCTGGGCGATAGGAAAGATCCACTTCTCCATCATCTCCATGTTACAAAACAAAATAATAAACCAGAATAGAATTGTCAAAAAAGGAACTACTGACATCTCCCTTTGAATCTGTGCCAGGACCAAGGCAATGAGAGGAAAAGGGGAAAGACATACAACTGGGACAATGATAAGTAGAGAATAGAGCAGTCATCAATGGTTCAACCTCTTTAAAGTTAGAGCAGAATAGTTGTAGAAGAAAATTTTCTTGGAAGGCAAAAGAATTGTTGAAGGAAAAGATGAATTTATTGCAGGGTGTAGAAAAAGAGTCCCCAAATAGACAATAATTCTACAAAGATTCGAAAATCAGGCAGTTTTTTGCTGTCATCTCCCACCAGATAGTAAAGTTGAAAAACGTGAGAGGACATGGACCAATGCCCACAAATCTTCATTTATTGCCATTTGTGATAGGGCCAAATAATATGGTATACAGTCCCTTTCCACTAACCGCACCACATCTTGTCTCTGAATGGTGTGACAACCCCAGATCAGTCTTTCCAGCTCTAGGATGTATTTTCTCCTTGTCTGAGTTTAGTAACCCTGAATAGAATTTTTACCCTAGCTTGCTTCCCCAAGCAAAGTCTAATGCATCTGTTGTCGGGAAAAATGGAGATGGGTGTGCAGGTGAACACCTCTGGCTAAGTTTCCTTTGGACAGATACGTCTGGGTTTCCTATATCCAGCTGTCACTGCATGTCTGACTTCATCCAGTTAGAGTTTTGCTGCAAAGTGTTGCAAATGAGATATCCATAACATGAAGATATATCTGTTCAGCGACCATAGATGAGACTTTTACGTTGGCACCATAGACACTGGCAGTACACGTAGAGTAACAGAAGTTGCAATATCCGTATGAGTTTTTGCTACTATCCTTCCAAGGGAAATAATGGAAAGTGAGCTGACTGTACTGAACGCCTCTCCCTATACACTGAACTACAAGCATACATGGATGAACTGTTAAAACATGCTATATTCCAGGTGTCATCTGAGACTTTATGCTCATAATTCCAGAAGGGAAACTCAATCCAGGTCCACCATCAACAACCAGACAACTATGAACTTGAGATTCTAATAAGGATCCAACTGGGTTCCTTCTCATTCAACTTGACACCATGAAACACTAACATTCTTCAATCTCCTATGTTTCTGCTTCCATTCCAGAGTGATATAAGAAGTGTAGCATTTACTCATCATGGTCGGGGTGTACTGTGATTCAAATTTTGTGGAGGCAAGCCACCTTAAGGAGCACCGTGCGGATTTCTGTTGAACCTGGCCTCAACTTGAAGGGCAAGGCCTAGAACTAATTTACAGATTGTGGATTGCAGGATATATCCATTTGAGACGTACATCTTCCTTCAAGATATACAAGTGTGCTTCCTGGAGGTCCATGGACAACAGATGGTCTTGTAAACGAAGGTGTGATGCAGTGAATCAATTTTGAAATGGATGTTTGTGACATGGCAACCGATTAACATTATGTATATGTAACCCATCGTGCATAAATTTTGTACAAGAAATTGAGTTGGGCAAGCCCCTCGGCCCCCTCTAATTCATTGGAATCTGAGATGAACCTCTTGTCTGGTAGCTTTTAAATTTGATGACATGGCTAGCTTCTTGGTTGGGTGGAATGGCCACACCATGATTTTTTAATTGGGAGAGAGTAAAAATTTCAATACCTTTTCCTTATTAACGAATCCCTACTTCTAGTAGTCTGATATCAAAGCCTTTCACACAGACTTAAATTGGGCCAGTATACCACAACAAGAAAGTTGAAGTCTTAATGCAAGGCAGAGTCAGGACAGCTGTTTGTGTTTTTATAGACCAAGTCAGCCTTCATAGCTCACCTTTACAATTGATTGTAGCAAGAATATTCCTTTGACTGCTCAGGCAGTGCATTGATCTTTCCCATGAATGACAGTATATACTTGTTATCTTTAAAACCTATGTACACTATGTCACCAAGTTTATAGTCAAACAATTCACTTCAACAGAAGCTTTATTATGAAGAATCTTTGGTACATGCCTCCTTGATATTCCTCACCCTTATTTGGGAATCAATCATTTTTATTAGTTGGAAGTTATAACAAATGGACACAGCTTCCTGCCTAAATCCATAGGCCGGCAGAGCGAAATATTGGCAATAATAATACACAGCGTTGACGCCCACAACCCGGAGGCAGGCCGCGTGTCAAGCAATGTTGCGGTGTATCAGCTTGTATCTTCCAATTTTGAGAGAATGAAGAAGATAAACAACAAAAGAAATGAGAAAAGGTAAACAATACCAACACAAAGTCCTACCCAAACCCAATGTCCCTCCCCCACCCTCCTCCGCACCAGTTAGTGCCTCGCTTTGCGTATCAAGACTTCTAATCAGATGTTTGGGATAGCTTCATGTTCACGCTCTCCGAGTCTGGTTTTGGGCTAGTTTCTCTAGTGGGAGTAATTTAAGAATCTGTAGATATTTAGGACAGGTCACTTCCCTCATGTCTCTTGTTAACATTTGCAAGAAAGGCGCCCATAGCTAGGCATAGGCCTTCCCCTTGCCCTCAACGCTAAGAGACATGCGTTCCATGGCTAAGAGATGCCACAGGCGATGAATCCAAGACAGCACGTCCGGTATAGACGTCGTACCCCACTGGGCTAAGATGACCTGTCTGGCCGCCAGCAGTGCCAATGCTATTTGCCTACCATGTATGGATTTTAACTGGAAGATTTTAGGATGCGAGAGGCCAAGGAGAGTGTATTCTGGGGAGCGGGGCAAGAAAATCGCGAACGCTGCATCAATGTTATCTAGGACCTCTGTCCAGTAGCGTTCCAGCTTTGGACAATGCCATAGCAAGTGAGCCAGGGTGCCAGACATCCCACAGCCTCTCCAACAGAGGTCCGATTTGCTTTTGTCCCAACAATGGATGCGGGCTGGAGTATAGTACCACTGTGAAAAAACCTTAAAGGCGGTCTCTGCCCCAGCTGGGTTATGTGCAGTGTGGTGTGTTCTGTAAAGGATGTGTTCCCATTCTTTAGGAGTTAGCGGCCTACCTATTTCCGTTTCCCAGCGCACCTGTGCCCGTGTGCGTTGCCCGGTGGGACTTGCAGTAAGCATAGCATACAATTCCGATATGAGCCGTCGGTCATCCCGTTTGCGAAGCAACCATTTTTCGAACGTTGTAAGGGGCCTAAACATGAGAGCGTAGTTAGAAGGCCTAGTGATCCAGTGATATAGTTGACAATAGGGATATTTATCCGTTGCTAAGAGGCCATACCCCGCTTGAGCTGCTCGAAGGGGACCACCCCCTCTGTGTCGAAGAGGGACCCAACTCTCTTACAACCCTCCTCCCGCCACCTCTGGAACACCGCAGATGCCTGCCCTGGAGGAAAATCGGGGTTGTCCACAATGAGGGTCATCGGTGAGGGAAAGGAGGTCCAGCTTTTCGCAGTAGCCACCCTGCCCCAGATCTTAAGCGTCGGAGAGGTGACTGGGGATGAGTAGAGACCCCAAGCCCTATGTCTGCGGGGCAACCACAGTTCCCTCCAAATGTTGACACCTGCTACGGACTGGTCCATGAAGTTCCAGTGTTTGCTGGATAATGGTCTGTTCCATTCCACCAGGTATCTGAGGCATGCTGCTTGATAGTAGCTACCGATTAAGGGTAATCCCACCCCTCCCTGTGATTTTGAACATGCCATCTGGGTAAGTGAGAGACGTGGCTTTTTCCCCTCCCAGACAAACTTATTAACAAGAGCCTGCAATTGCTTTAACGCTCTGGGCGGGGGAGACAAAGGGAGCATTTGAAATATATAAAGAATGCGCGGAAGTATGGTCATTTTCACCGCCGCAATCCTTCCAAACCATGCGAGCCGCGACCAGGCGTCCAGCGCCTTGGCCGTTTGTTCCAGTAACGTCGTGTAGTTTAGCGTAACCGTCCGAGCAATGGTCGGGCCCAATCTGACACCCAGGTATAATATGTCCGTATGTGTCCACTGGAATGGGAACTGCTGTTGCAAGCTGTCTACCTCTTCAGAAGGGATTGTCAGATTCAGAATATTGGATTTGCCCAGGTTAACCTTAAACCCTGAGACATCCCCAAACGTAGAGAGTTCTGTGAGCAAAGCGGGCAGGGTTGACTGCGGCTGTGTAAGAGAAAGGATCACATCATCTGCTTACAAACTTATTTTATGGATGTCCGCTCCAAATTTCAAGCCTGCTATACGCTGGTCGGCTCGTATGCGCTGGGCTAATGGCTCCATATAAAGCGCAAATAAAAGCGGGGACAGGGGGCACCCCTGGCGAGTCCCCCGGGAAATTGGAAGGAACGCCGATCTGCTACCGTTGACCCTCACAAATGCCGTGGGCGCATGATAAATGCACCGAATCCAATTAATGAAATTCTCCCCGAACCCATAGCAGCGCAGCACCGCGAATAGATAGTCCCATCCCACTCTGTCGAATGCCTTTTCAGCGTCTATCGATAACAGAAATGCCTGCCTTCCCGATCGCTGTATGCTATCAATAAGGTGGAAAAGTCGCTTAGTGTTATCCCCACCCTGCCGCGTTGGTATGAACCCCGAATGATCAGGGTTGATTAAGTCGGCCATGAGAGGATTCAGTCGCACCGCTAAGATACCCGCGAAGATTTTCGCATCTATATTGAGGAGAGAAATAGGTCTATAGGACCCACACTCCCGAGGATCTTTCCCGGGTTTTAGGATGACGGATATCGCTGCCTCTGACATAGAGGGCGTTACCTCCCCCGACTCCAAAAAGGAATTGAACAGTTTGGTTAAAAAGGGAGCCAGCTCCCTGCAAAAGGTCTTGTAAAATGAAGCCGAGAACCCGTCCGGGCCCGGCGATTTGGCCAGTTTCAGTCTAGAGATGGCCGAGATCACCTCCTCTATTCGGATCTCGGAGTCGAGCGCCTCCGCTGAGGCTCTAATGAGGGGCGTGATCCCACAGGCATCCAGATATGCGCTGGGGTCATGCGCCGGGGGATCCTGTCCGGTGTAGAGACTGTTATAGAAGCTATGAAAAACATCTACAATTTTTTCATCGGCACTCTGTTCCACCCCTGCGTGGTCCCGGAGTGACTGAATCTGGGTCGCCTGCGTTCTGGCCCTCAGTCTATGGGCTAGCATTTTACCGCACTTATTGCTACTAAGGTAGAATTTGTGTCGGAGGCGGAGAAGAGCGTATTCCGCCCTGTCAATGTCTAAATGCTTCAGCAGGCGTCTGCGATTCTCCAATTCCCTCCACACCCTTGGTGCTCCGGTGCGCTTGTGGATCGATTCGAGTTCTCCCACCTCCCTCTCTAGTTCCGAGCGTTTCTCTTTACGAAGTTTATTATATGTCGCCGAAATGGCAATGAGTTCTCCCCTTGTGACAAGTTTCAGGGCCTCCCACACAGCTGACAGAGACGTAGAGCCCCCATCATTAAGCGAGAGATAGTCTACTATGGTTTGTCTAATTCGCTGCACTGTATCCTCAGAGTGTAAGAGATTCTCCCGCAGACGCCACCCAGGGGGAAACGCCCGTGATCGCTGCGCGGGGATATGTACAGAAATAAGGGCGTGATCGGAGAGAGAGCGAGGCTCTATCGTGGCTGTGTGAAGGCGGTGCTGTAGAGAGGTCGAGGCCAGGAAGTGATCTAATCGTGCATATGTTTTGTGTGAAGCAGAATAGTATGTGCAATCGCGCTCTGCAGGGTGCTGCGTTCGCCAGACATCGTGTAACCCATTGTCCCTTAACCAATCCCGTCCCGCTGGCGTGAATGCCCCGGACTGTTGTGTGCGCTGACCCGACCTATCTAGTTCTGTGTCCATTACAAGATTGAGGTCCCCCCCCTACCAGAATCGCTGCGTCTGGAGACGTAAGAACCTCTGCGAGAGCTGTGAGAATGAAGGGTTCCTGTTGCGCATTTGGGGCATAAAGCGATGCTATGGTGAAGTGAGACCCACCCCATTGCACCCTGAGAGCTAATAGCCGTCCCTTTATTTCTGCAACAGTTGATACGACTTTACCCGGGAAGTGTGCCCCAAGCAGGATTGCTACGCCATTCTTTTTAGACGGCCCTGCTGACCAGAACTGCTGGGGGAATCGCCTGTCGCGCATACGTACAGTGTTTTTGGAGAGAAGATGCGTCTCTTGAAGGAGACATATGTCGCTCCCGGCATTTTCAAGGAGGGACAGCACTGCTGCTCTTTTCACTGGGTTGTTTAGGCCTCTAACATTGAGGCTAACTACCCTAAGGTCTTTCCCCATTGAATGAGTGTGATGAAATATCAGCTGGATGCGTCTAACATTCGCCTAACAGACCCTTGTTGACCTAAGCATTCCCTGACTAACCTGCGGAAGTAGGGCTGACGTGCAGACTGGTGCGGAGACCCCCAACTAAAACCCCAAACAAACCCAACCCCAAAGGAAAAACGCATTAACAAGATAGTGAACAAAATCGGAACATGACTGAAGTCTGTCACGGTGAATGAAATCCGGGGGATTGTGGCTTGGGTAGCCGCCCAGTCCTGAGCCAGACTGATGCGTACCCACCCGCCCGCGGAAAGGCCGTCAATAAGTTTCATAGGACAACCCTTCTTGTCCCCCCCGGCACCCAGCTGGGCGCCCATCCCGGAGCCAACAGGTATAGACCTAATGGGGTAGCTGGACCGGCTGATGATTGCGACAGAGAGGAGATCACTGCCTCACGTTCTTTGTCCCTCGTGGCCTGATCAGGCTTCATGACGGCCTTTGTCTTCCCCACTCGTTGCCACCGTGCTGAGCGGCGGGCGTTTGAGTCATTCGACCGCTCCACTTGTTCCGTCGCAGATGTACCTTCTAGACCGAGGATTTCCAGAGCTTCGGACAGGGAGCGGATCTGCAAAAACTTCCCCCGGTGCTTGAAGATAATGCGGAAAGGGTGGCCCCACGAGTACGGGATGCCTTGTTCACGGAGGTGAGTGGTCACCACCTTGAATTCTTGTCGCTTGATAAGCGTGGAAGCTGCTAGGTCCTGAAATATGGCCGGAGTGTGGCCACAAAACTGAATGGGTTGGGCCTCTCTAGCTTTACGAATGATGCGCCCCTTCAGTTGAAAATCGTGGACACACACAAGGATATCTGGCGGCGGAGCTTTGTTACCACGAGGGAGGCCCACTCTATGGACTCGATCCATTCGGACGTCGACCACCTCCTCCTCACCCAACACCTGCTGAAACAGTGCTCCGACATAGGCCCTGAGGTCCTCTCCTTCCTCTTTCCACGGTACGCCTCTGATTCGCACATTGTTCCATCAGGAACGGTTCTCCAGGTCCTCAGCGTGGGCCTGAAGATCGCGGTGCTGCTCCTGGAGGCGCAGCATATCTTGTTGTAATTGGTGGAGGTCCTCTTCTCTATTGACATCATGCTCCTCGAGAGTTGCCACCCTCTCACCAATTTCGTCCACATCGCGACGCACCTCTTTTAGGTCTGCCGCGAGCTGGCCCCTGAGCTCCTGAATGTCCTCTTTTATGGCAGCGAACAGTTCTACCATAAACGCCTTAGTAGCAGGGGAATCATCGCCTTCCATCGTTCCGGAATTCTTCTCACCTGGCGTGGTGGCTGTCCCTTACTGCTTCAGGAGTAGCTCTTTCAGAGATTTCTCCCTCTTGGCGCGTGCTGCCGCCATTTCGCGCCCCTCCAGCTGCTGGCTCCCACCTCCGGCACCAACCGCAGCGGCCACTTCCAGCGACCAGCCCTAGCCTGAGGGCTGATGATCTGCCGTCTCCAGTACCTCCCCTGACTCTATGTGAATCAGCGAGCCCGTCGTTCAATCGCACTCTGATATGGGCCGCCACAAGGCCCCAGGGCAGCGAGCGCGACAAGCCTCCGTACCTCTCAGTCCCAGTATGCGTCACACCAGCCAACAGGGGCGCGCCGCCGCCGGGACCTCAGCGGCACCACGCCGGCGAGATGCCCAAAATGGCGGGTCCATCTCCTCTGCGCTCTTAAGTGCTCGCATCAGACATTAGAGAGGTCTCTACACCCACATCATTCTCCGTCTGCCAACCCATGGACCGCCAACACCCTGCGCCAGGCCCAACCGCCCGGGGCTTAGTTCCAGGCCTGGGTCGGAATGGAGGTCAGCGCTGTTCACTCACCAGGCAAGCAATCATGGCCGATCAGTGTGCCCAGGCTGCTGCTCCTCGCTGGTCAAATCCTGGGGGTACTCCGAGCTCCCCCCACTGCTCCACTCACTGCAGCCTCCGTACCAGTGCGCCCGCTGGGCCTCCGTACTACATCGGAGCTCCGTGACGGCGAGTGATGCAAAATGGCGCTTGTGTTCCACCTCGGCGCCAGTCACCGCACCTCCTCGTCTTTACTGCCACGCAGCGCGGGCCAGCATGCAGGCATTCGCGACTCCGCGCTCGCCGAATCACCCTCAAAGGCCGGGCCGCCGGCTACTTCTTCTGGGCCACGCCAATCCTGCACGGCCCCGGGCCGCCGCTCCGATCACTCGCGGCTCCGCGTAGGCCTTCACCTTACGGCGTGCATGGGTCTGCTCTCTCTGTGTTGCCAGGCAGGCAACTCGCCTCGGATGTGCTCCGATGCCACCCCGACCAGAAGCTTGGTGCGGAGGCCCCTGGAACGGGCGCTTGAACAACGCTCAAGTTTGGCGGTGCCGGAGGGACACAATCTCGCGCCCTACCGTGCCGCCATCTTGGCCACGCCCCCCCCTCACCCTTATTTTATGCGATAGGGAGAAACTTTCTAGATTAAATATTCACATTTCATTGAAAGCCACATCCAATAGAAACAAAGTGCTTGATTTCTATGTTAGCCAAAAAACATCATCCCTTTCCGGACTACAAAACACGGAGATTGAAATACCTCATCATAGGCTGTGAAGCATAGTTGAAAGTTTCCTTTGATAAGAGGGCAATGTTAAGAATAGCTGTAATATGACCCTGATGAGAGAGCTTTCTTAAGTTTAGCATAAGGCTTACAGAGAGCTGCAATACTATTTTTGTCTATGGGATCCCCTGAAAAGGATTCTGTGGGACCATGTAGGTTGTACTCATGTGACTGGCTAAAACAAAGTCTACATGGACTCTCTGTGGAACATCTTGATGGCCCGTACATTTGTCTATTCAGGAAGCAGTAAACTCTTGCCAACTGGGTAAACTGGACGTTTTGTACACGCATTGTGAGGAAGTGGGATCTGATGTGCTTAGCACCCATTCACACCCCCGCCACCTCAGATATTTTTATCTTGGAATTATGGTATTCATAATTTTCCTGTGAGTTAGTCTCACTTATCAGGTCTTACAAACTGTAAGTGTATGATGAAATAGATTTGAGTGCCTGTCTTTTTTAAGAAATTAGGCCCGCTGACGTAAGAGGCTGGTTACATGTGAAATTGTGTGTAAATGTGTTCACATTGGTTGAGACAGTTGGACTGCTGTCTAACCAAGCCTTGCATCTGCGCTCAAGTAGCCTCTCTCAGATGGCACCTTGAATACTCATATGCCATATACTGACCTTATAATTTAATAGGACATATAAAAAGAAAGCCCCCTTTCTTTGTGACTAGAGTGTGAGCCTGTAGTGCTTTAGTGTATTCACACTGTAGGTGAAAGCTTCACAGTCCCCTACAGACCAGTTGAACAGTGCACAGTTATATAACACTTCTTTAAATAGCCAAACCCTGTTAATTTTGTGGTAATCTGTTTAGCGCACGTTTAACACTACTCTTTGCACTTTCTGACCTTATTTAAAAGATTGTTGTGTTGCACAATTACTTCGCTTTGCAGACAACACGACTTTAAAAACATCTCAGCTTTTTACTGCATGTAAGGTTTGCATAGAAACACACGGAAAATGACTATGTGGAATTGGACGTCAGAACAAAAACACTCAATCAAACCCTCTCAGATGTATATCCCTTTTGAAAAACATGCTGAGAGGCGATTCTGATGTAAAATGGCAGGAGTGCCAATGGTGTGCCTTCAGGGGGTCGACCCCCGGCATCTTGAGAGAGCCTTACATTTGCTGCAGCGCTAAACATCTGAGATTGTACAACGTTTGCACGGAGGTACCATTACTTGAATCGTCATGCCACTTTTAGACACTGCATTCATTTGACCCCCAAATGACAGAGTAAATGAAAGCTCTTTTTCAATATAATGCGATCAGTTGCCTGAATATTGTGCTAATAAAGTTATGCATTCTAATTGAAAGATTTATGGCGGTCTATTCAGTTGTTACTAGGTTATTTGTGACAGGCAGATGCAAGGTAACCTTATTAGAGGCAGCCTCGTGATGACTTGTAGCTGCTGAGCAGGATAGAGCTTTAAAGCTCTGTCACGGGCTGGCTCTGAAATGAACTTTGAAGATGATTTAAAGGAAAATGCTTCTCATTTAAAACATGTTTGCATCTGGTGTTCAGAGGATCCCCCCCATCTATAAAATGCTGAATAATAGGGAAAGCCTCGCTCACTAATTGGTTTTACTTAAGCTCATAAACCGAATTTAAATATTAATTTTTGAATAGCAGCCACTCAGTAATAAAATGGGTCCTTCTGTCGCCATTTTAGCTGATGTTTTCATCTCTTGTTAAACCCAAGAATCTTCGACAGCCATATACTTGGTAAACAAATAGTTTATTTTGATGACGGTAATAAAATATTCTTTAGTTTCCAAAGTATCCACTAAAGTGTATATTTATTTAAAGAAAAAGAAAAAAACATACTTGCTTTTTGCACTTCACTGGCAAGGTCCCTGGTGTTTCTGGCAAGCGATAGGATCAGCTCTGTAAAACATTCAATAAATAAATTAATTATTTTGCGGAAGGCCAGTGATTCATTCACTCCGTGCAGGGGATTAAGCGGCACTCATATTAAAATGGAAAGAAATCAATAAAATGCGTGTTTTACTTGAACTAGTGAACATGCCTAATTGTGGCAGGGTTTGGGTTCATTTCAAGCAGGGAAATTGAGGCCCCCTTGTGTCATTGTGCTTTGTTTGCTCACCAGAGATAAGGCTACTGTGATTTATTAGAAGGATGTAATTTCAAAATCCAATAGGATTGAATGCTGATTTTTAATAACCTTGTAATGTGACTTGATGCACAATATATTGCTGCTTTAATTTCTCTGAGTCAGGAGATAAAGCCCCCGAATGCCCTGTGGAGATTATTGCCTGATAAGCAATCAAATGAGCCGAGGTTCAGTGGCAAATGCTGGTTTAACCCTTCCTGATTAATTTTGGGACTTTTGCTGTAAGGTGTCTGCTTGTATCAGATTCACATTTATCTTCAAAGTCAATGGGGTTAGTTACTACTGTCAAAAGGTGGATTGTGACGGAGTTTGTGTTGTATTAAAAATGAAAGGGTGGTTGGTGGTGGTGATGTGACTCATGAAAAAGCAGTCCCCGCTTGTCCATACTTGCCTTGACGCAAGAGTTGGAAATATTCTGTAACGTTTAGATATTCAAACAGTCCAGGTTTTGGTATACTTACTGAAAATGAAATGCAATCATGTTGCAGTGTTTTATAGTTTAGATTTTCAGCTAGCTTTATTTCCATTTCACGCTTTGAGCCCAAACCTGATTCATCGTACTATTGCTGTACTTTATTTTTATTAAAGTTATTAAAGCATGGAGCCTGAACACAAATTTTTGGGGAAATGTTATATTGATCCTGGAAGATTTTGCACCAGTTTTCAACCAACATTTTTACCAGGTGCCTAATTTCAAAATGGTGTTTTTACTCTTCTCTGCCAGCCAGAAAGTAACCACATTGGCAAACCTCTCCACACTAGGAGCCAGGACACCTCTTGGCTAGAAACCAAAAGATGCAGGAGGGAGAGTATCAGTATATCGGCCTTCTCCATCTTCATATCCAAGATCTGGACCCCTACTTATATAAATTTGCACCACCCCTCCTGTAAATTAGGATGAAACTGAAGAGACACCTCTTCATTGAGCATTATCCCCTGAAACATTTGAATTCACCTGCTGCCTTCCTCCCATTAATGATTGTTTCATTTCAGAGGCTTTTGTGTATGTTCAGTGCTCTTTTTTTTTTTACCCAGCTAGGCTTGCGCTATACAAGTATCAATGCATGCATGGATTCATACATACATGTATGTAATTTTTGCACTAGTCATTGGCCAAATGTCACTGCACAGTTTCCTGACTCTGGTAACCCTGTCCAGAACTAGAGATGTATTGCTTGGCACACATCAGTTACATGATGAGGCCAATGACATGTTTGGACATTTAAGGTCGTCTAACAGAGCACTTAAACATTATGTACATCTAAAGATTTAGAGATCTTCCATTATGCCAATTTTAGTTTTACAATTATATTTGGGCATCAGTGCTCTTTGGTCTTATTCATTGTTCCACCAATCTGATGCATGGAATTTTAAGAAGAAAAGAATGTACAATACTTTCACAGTTGTTAACATATAGGACTGAAAGTCATGACTTTCTTGCTAAAAAGCAAGAGCTTAGAAGAATTGAACAGATAAATATTTGGGACTCAAAGCACGTTTCACCATTTCTCCTATAAATACAATAAAATCGTGTAGATTTATACTGTGCTCTCTCTCTTTCTTCTCCCTTCCCCAATAAAATAATAAAGCTACTGAATACAGAGAGGCCCATTGGTACTTCCCCCGCTTGTCACTGCATATCAGACACAGATATTTTGACACAGAGTGTCTGTGAATCTCCAAGTAGGTGATCTCATAGCAGCAAAGTTTTAAAATGTGAAGGATATATCTGGATCTGTTCATTGTAGACACACTAGTAAGCCTGTAAGCAATGTTATGCTCTCCCTCTCTTTTCCCTGATTTGTAGCATGTGGTAGAGAGGAAGAGAGGTTGGTCAGAATTTTCATGGTTTCAGTGGAAGATGGGCCTCTGCCTGGAGTGCTGAAGGTTAAATTAAACCTGGACTTTTGCACTGCCACAGTTGACCCTGTACCCCCTTGTGCAGTGTAGCATCACTGATTCCTGGTGGTTACACACCATACAAGAACAGAACGTGGTTAAATAAGACACTAAACCAAGTTATGAATCTGAACCTTGATCCTTTGTTCTCACAAACGCCCAGCATTGGTTGTTTATATGGTACATGAGCATGGTGCCTCAATTTCTTGAGACTACTTCATCATTTGAATAACACTTAACAGCCTATGCGAAGTTTTGTCAAGTTCTTCCACTTTTTGCATTTCCTTCACCCTCATGGACATGTCTGATCAAATGAGGCCAGAAAAAGCAACATTCATGGTGCCGAGTGAAATATTTGATCCCAAGTACTAACGACTGCTGAAAAAACATGAAGACTGTCATTTTCAACAGACGTTTTTTCTAGTATTCTTGTAGTTCTACTTCAATATGAAGTTAGCAGAAGATTCTACCACCCATGTATCTTGAATATTTGCTGTATGTCCTTCATCATACATCCCTTAATTTGGTGGACCTAGATGTGACCTTGTATGGTTGCAATGCAACCATGTTTACATATTTATGCGTGTTTGCTTTTAGCTTTATTGCCTGCACAACACTGACTCGTTATAGTCGAAGATCACTCTACACTTGTAGGTGAAACAGAGTGGTCTATGGTTTACCACGTTTATTAGGTTAAAAAGACACAAGTTCTGAATGTGTATTTCTTCAAGTAACCCTGTGCAATTGTCTGTGTCTCGTTATTTCTCAGTTACCGTGCCAGCAAGATTGTGAATGCTTTGAAACAGGATAACCCCTTGTTTTCAACAATACATAAAATGGCCCAAAAATATTTTTGCTTTTCCAATAGGATTACTTGCTTGTGTTTGACCATTTAATTTTTGAGGTTGATTAATAATCCTTCTAGCTTTGCCCCTGATGGAACTTGGTAACATATATTCACCATTTCTGTGAAGCATTTGAGTTTGATACTTTGAGCCTTCAATGGTGAGACATGTATATAATTGCCTCTTTGTCAAGAGTCACAAACCCACTGAAATATGTCCACTTCCTCTGATGCATTTACTCACTCAAGCCACCTAAGCAACTATCAATCAATCAATCAGGATTTGTTGAGCGCGGCTGCTTCTCCCATGAGGGTCTCGAGGCGCTGTCAGATAATTCTGCCTGTTTTTCTATCTGTTGAACATCCATGTCTTGAGGTCCTTCCTGAATTGCTGGAGCGATTGTGAGGCTCTGGGGTACAGGGGAAGGTCCCTCCTCTCTTGCTAGCTATATAGAATCCTTGCACCTCTCTATATAGGATTAGTAGTACAAAACATCTTCCAAATTCTTTTGGATTATCTGTTTTGGAGATGTGCCCTCCAGATATGAAGCCTGCAGATGGGGGCTCACTGTTGATTGGAGTCTTTCGAAATATTGTTTCTAATGCTGCCTCTATCTTTTACATCTCAGAGTTTAATGTACCAAATGCACTACTTTGTTTAGGCCTTCCACTTCAGTAGATTTCCGCTCTTTTGTGACAATTACCTCTCTTGTATCTTAGTTCCACTTGCCAAGTGTCATAATTCCCATTACCGCCCTTCAGCATATGTAACTGACAAAGACACTAGTCCCGTTTGTATTGGCTGGCTTAACATGGTTGCCAGTGTGTCTGGTAATGCACCACTGTGTGTTCTGTTGGAGCCAATATATTGTCATGTTGAGTGGTATTAATGAATGGATGCGTTTCTATTGACAATTGATCCAGCAATCTTGAAACACAATCTCTGAAGATTAACTAAATGAAGGCTTCCTTTCCGGTATTGAAAGTTGTTGTATCAGTCCGAGTTTCTCCTCGTCAATCAATAGAAGTCTTGACTGGTTCAATTAAAGGTATTGCAGTAAAGGCATTGATTTTACTAGGGTTTTCGCCATCCAAAGAGTTTTACATTTTAGTTTTCCTGTAACTAGTTTGTTACTAACAACCCATCTGCAGCAATGTACGGTTAGATGTGGACACCTTGAGACCTAGACAGGTGTAAAGTGGTGTCACAGATATTATTTTTAAGAAATAAGCTTTGCTAAATATGTTTTGCAACAGATGTTTGCTGTCACAAAGTTCACATTCAGGGACCAGCTATATCCTTTGCCTACGAATTGACCAGACTGAGTCAGACTGAGTTCAAAGGTCGTAGAATGCAGGTTATCTTGAAAGCTTGACCGGATAGCCAGTTTGCCTCAGCTAATAGGGTGATGATGTTGTATAATAAAGAAATATTCTGTGCAATAATCATGTCATATGGCCGTTGGGGTCATTGTCAACATTGCTAAGTTAGCATGAGCTCTGCTGCCAGGATGCTGCTTTTGCACACATTACTGTATGACTTTATTTTGCAAGACTCTGTGCCTTTCACATGAGAACCGTCTGCTTTCTGCGTTCTCTGCCTGTTCCTGGAGTTTAGTCTGAACACGGAGTGCAAGGTCGATAAACAATGCCCCTTGCTATTCTGTTATGGTCAGTCTCTAGCACTTAGACAAAACATGCTACACAGCTGCGGCTGCTGGAAACTCATGCTTTTATATTATGGGGTTGCATGTTGGTTTAACACACACAAGGAGAGGGACCATTCCAGGGAGAAGAGCTAGGCTGTTCCTATGATGTAAAACTACCATCTAGGCACTAAGGTATGGGTCTGCTGACAAACCCAGAGATCTTCCTTTATATAATTAAACTTCTTCTGTCCAAGGGGAGGGTGGTTAGGCCTCATAGTCCTTTATCCACAGTCTATATACGATGACATCCACTTTCATAGTCTATGGACTTGCTACAATGCTAACTGTTTTAGGTTTATGCGTTTTGCTGCTGGTAGTGGCTCGTATACTGCATTATAGAGCACTATAGTTAAAATAAACATATTAAACTATAACAGTGACTCTGTCTATTCTTATTGTGGACAAGTACGAGTGAGTGAGCGAAAGGGTACATCTTGCTACCGCGATTCCTGAGAGAGTCGGGAGTGTTGTGTTCTGGGTTGTCTAATCATTTGTAGCTTCGTGATTATGTAGGAGAACGAATGAGACACTATAGCTAGTCGGTTCTGGGATTTTGGGTATTGAGGCGGTAGGAAGGCTTAGCCCCTACACACGAGGTCCTGTTTTCCTGCACATAGTTCTGTGTATGTGCAGAATCCCCACAACAATCACTCTTTGTCCTTCATGTATCTAAAATAAACACATTTGCTTCACAAATTAGTATGAAGAGTGAATTTCTGCGGTATATTCTAAATATTATGAGATAAGCATCTCAAATTAACAAGATGTGATCCACACTTTTTTAGCCAATATTGTTAGAATTTGTAACATCAATTTATAAAAAAAGTACAATCCACAGTTTTTCATGAAAAAGCCACACATATAGACTGTGCATCTATTGTCTGTGACTGCGCGACCCATGTGGATTGAGCATGCATCATCATTTCATTAAACCGTTGAATTTGGGCCTCACTGTGCCCAAGATAGCATTGGTGCGTCTCACAGACATGCAAACATTTACTATGCACTTTCAATTATCCTTCATCTACCTTCCAGTAGTCATATTGTGAAAATTTCTGCTTCCAACTGTCAACACCTATGAACCCTTTTCAGCGCTCTCCTTGCTGTACTCCCGCTGATCAAAGCCTGACCTGCTTACTAAAGCTCTCATACAGTAATAATTCAATAACAACAGAGAGCTGGGAAACAAAAGAAAATGACAGCGGAGGAGGCTGCTGCTAATTTCTCTCCCTAACATAATCAAATCAGTACAGCTACCCAGCCAGGACTCATCGCCCTTAATAAGTCACTCTACTCGATTAGGAGAAATTGATTTTCCTCTGCTATGGATCCTAGTGATTGTGATAAATATGGTATCCTGTGCTTACTTCCCTTTCTTGCTCCCAGCATCCATTTGTTTGCGGGCCAGCAGGTAAACGAGCTGGAGGGATGATGCGGCGTCATTAACTGGAGACGGTGTCAGCACTCTGACAGTTCTGGAATTGAGCGGTTCCATACATCAACAAGGAGCCAATCCGGAAAGGCTTGCACAGCAATTACGCTCTTCTGACAACTGTACTGACAGCCTTAGATGCATAGATCTCCAGTGCCATAATTTGTAATTGCAACTAAGTGGACAAACTGCATTTGGGAGGGATGCCAGGGTTTCCACAGGTTACAAACAGCAAGTCAAGGTGCAAGCTGAGCCATTTTAGCGCCATCATTGGTGAGCAGAGCGTTGCATCCATGTTAACCCAGGAATTGCTCCTCTTTTATTTCTCTTTGTTCTGCGCTCTATCCTGATTTTTTTTCTAGGTCAGCTGAGGCAGTGCATTTCCAGGCAAGTGACACTGTGACAGCAACACATGAAGGCATGGAGCTGAGGGGCGGAATGCATTCAGACAAAAGAATGAAAATACATATTTTCCTGAAGTACGTGTGTGTATTTTTTTAACAAAAGTCTGTTGCTAGCTATTTCTACTACTTTGATGTGAGTTTTACCCTACATTGAGATGCTATTCCTGTATATCTCTACATACAGCTTATTTTTCAAAATGGAAACTATATGAAAGGAGAAGCAAGTACTCATTATAATTCCTTTAAATAGAGGTTTGTGTTCTCATTGAAACTGATTTAGGAGTAAATGTGGTGCAGAAGTAGGCAAGTAAGCCGCCTTGGGTCAGTGATTATAGACAGTCGCAGCCGGCATGGCTCGTGGGGGGGATCGCATGGGGAGGGGGATCGCATGGTGTGGGGAGGGTTTAATTAAACTTACCTTGAGGCCGGGCCCCGCGTCTTCTCGGCTCCTGTTCTCATGCTCTCCTGCCTCTGACAGGAACAGGAAGCAGGCAGCCAGGCTCCCTCTCCTAAGCCAATCACAACGCTGCATGCAGCATTGTGATTGGTCGGAACGGCACCCAGCCAGAGGCTTATGAGGTGGGCATGTTCTCCATGCCGGCTGCATTGCAGCCTGCATGGAGAAGAGCAGAGTGCACATGGCTGGTTCGGGCAGTCCGAGAGGGTCGACCAAACAGTCTATGCGCACTCAGGAGTGGGTCCTGTCCTGAGAGCAGAGCAGCCCGCCCACCCGCCCGCAACACAAACATAAAATGTTAATTACTAAAAGTAATTACCATTTTATGTTTCTGCTTCTCGCACTGCGAGAAAGCAGTGGGGCGACGCTCCTCTGCCATAGCAGGGGAGCTGCCCCTGATTTTAGAAATTCCTTGTTCTTCTATATTATATCAGAAACCGGAGAGAAGAGAAATATGTTTACAATAAGTTGAGTTCTGAAACGAAATTTAAAAAGGAATATATTAACAGAAAAAAAACACATATAGCACACGTCTTCAATTATCATAGTTTGTGAGGACTGATTTGGAAAGGATTTTCAAAACTGAAATCAATGAGTTCTTTAACATCCAAGGGCCGAATAAGACTTTTTAAACTAATTAATCTAAAGTGAGTTTTGCGCATAAAGAAGAGTCTGTAGAGTTGCAAATGCTCCATAAGAGAAAGTTGAGTGAAGGAGATATTACTGGTAAACTACTGCCTTTCTTATCTTCCCATAGTTACATTATTTACTGATTTTCAGGTTGTCCTGCTTCTGTGTTCTCTCTATTGTAGTGATCAACTTAATCACAGATGGATACTTGATCAGTAAAGACCATCCACCATGCCAAGTGTGTAAATAAATGTAAACCAGAGTTACAGGTTTGCCAAGCCAGGATACCTTGGCAGAGGTGATGAGTGCCTAGCTGATATTATTATTTATTGATACATGCATTCATCAATTTCAAGTACATATGCAGATTACGACAGCACAAATGCTTGCACGGTGCAAAAGGTAAACTAAAGGAATTCTCGCAGATGATGCACATCATGTTGCTTTTATTCAACTGACTTTTTAAAACTCTCATCTACACTAAATGTGTGCCAAAAGAATTCTGGCATCAAGCCTTGTGGCCATTAAAAAGACCTAAGGAACTTATTCTTACACTCAGAAGACAGCACAAATCCCATATATTTGGCCATTTCCAAAACAAATGTGCACCAACGGTACTTAATGTGTAAAAAAACAAAAAACTGTTGTCTTTATTCCTTGCAATTATCTCGCCACTTTATTTTCTTTTGGTTCCACGTTTCCTCTGATTCTTGATTATTGTAAGGGGTAGTTAAGTTAAAATTAAAGCGCCCTAATACCTCTCACGTCAGAAGTACTAGATAAGAAAAATAAATATTTTGATATACTTGTCTGTACAAAATATAATCAAAATGTCCAAAACAATCTTTGCTACATTGTTAATCATCAAACGTGAAATCATTTTTTGTAGCCAATGCTATGGGAGTGATTGCAACTCAGTTAAATTCATCCATGCCTTTGCCGGCCTGGCAGTGTGCAGCACCAGCACACAGCAACGCCAAATGACTCCCCTGGTCAACGCACAGGTGTTTTGTCGCATTTCTTTATTTCCCCAGTTATTCATTATGGTAATGGCACTTTGTGATGTGCAATTTCTGGATTTATGGCCCGTTCTCGATAAGCCTGATCCAGGCTGCATGTGCATCTTTGATAAGGTTCTAATTGGATAGCGCTGACCTTTCTGAATGTAATTCTGGGAGGAAGATTAAAAAGCAGTCCAGGAAGTGACAGGTTTGGGACAATAACGTATGAATTCGGCTCCACTGGCAGGCAAGAGATGTAAGCCATGATAAATTAGAGGCAAGCCGAGCAGCCTCGCTGAATGATTGTTCGATGCCGCCGCATCCTTGGGCGGAATGAGTTGCACCAGCCATGCCATGTTTTTCCCCAAGCACTGCATTTATTGTTTATTGTTTGCAATTTCTAAAGAAATGCAGGGATAGTGCCGTTTCATGATACATTGATGGAGTTTACACTCTGTCTAGAAAAACCGAAGTAAGATGGGTGGAGATGGGGCCTGCTTGCCTAGAGGTGAAGCTATCAACGTTATCACTTCACTGAAATTTGTATGATTTTGGTCAGTTCACCTAATCATCCTCTGCCTAAATGTGTGACATGCCATTATAAACAGTAGCCTAATGCAAAATGATGAGCCGCCCCCGAAGGATGTGCTGAGAGGTCCTGGAACTCATGCAACTTTTAGATATTTAATTTTTTTATTTTTTTAGTTTTATATAGCGCGAACTAGACCCAAAGGTATTGGAGCGCTTTACATGAGCTCCAGTTGCGTTACAAACGGACACAGGCGCGGGGAGATTAAGTGATTTGCCCAGAATCACAGAATGTTGAGCATGCCTGCCGAGACTCGAACCCGGTTCCCCAGCACCGAGGTCGACCGCTCTAGCTGTTAGGCCACATCCTATCCCCATATTTTCATATGCCTTATGCTGACTGTGGATCACCTAAGCCACAGGGGGGTGCACTACACCCCTGAACGTAAATATGTTTAATTTAATGTAAATCAACAATGTTAATCCCCACTTGATGTACATAGTCTTACATCATGTCTCAACATCCCCCAAATTATATAGCAATCCCTTGATCCCAGCTAGGGTTCTGCTACACAAAATGGCGATCGATGAGCACATATACACATTTGAAAAAAATGTGTTGTTACAGAAGAGACCTTCCTTTTCTTGTTCTTTCAAAGGAATATATGCCTTGAACTGGCAGAATGGATTTTATGGAAACACCGGAATGTAGCACAGTAAACATTCCAAGCTGCTTTTATGATTTTTTTCAATCACTGTATCCAGCAGTTTGGGCATTGTTGTACTCTAACCCATCAAACAGGGAAGCATTGCTATTTTGACTCTATATAGAAGCGAAGCTCCTTGTCCTACATTGCTGTCTTTGCTCGCATATTTTGCAGAGATCCATTCCCAATGCGTGCATTATTTTGACTAAAACAGCGCAGCTCACAAGGGGCCAAGATTGATATACTGTGAAACCCAAGGCGGCTGCCATGTTGCAAATGGATTTGGTGTCACGCAGTATTTAGGGCTCATCCCACGAGAGTTGCATTGTCTGCTTAACATATTCTGAATTGCCCTAGAAGGTACTGCATGACAAATGCAGGAATATTAAAATTAGTTGCATTAGAAGGGCACCTCCCCTCTGAACAAAACTAGGTGTGTCGAGCGTTTCAGACACATTAAATGCAGCAAGTGCTAATCACGACCCCTTATTGTCTTGGAATAATTTGTTGACAATATGCCTTTTCACCTGTTGGCTTTATTTATGTCCATTAAAGGACAAAAAACCCTGAAATTGATCCGCAATCCATGTATTTTATAAAGATAATACTCCCAAAGGCTGGCACCTTGATTCTTAATGCTCAATATCACATATGAAATATAGAATTATCGGTGGGTAACAGTGAATTACAGAAATATTTTTCACCAAGTGGTTCTGAGTGACATCAAATAGGCAACAAGAGTTAAGTTTGAGTTGTCTATGATGTCACTCATAACCCCAAGGTGAAAAATATCCCTGTATTGAATTTTTTACCCATCTATAATGGTCCCTGTTGGACTTGGCCCTTTTTGCAAGGTTATCCCAAACTTTTTGCCTTCTTCCTCCTATTTTTTCAGACCTGTTTTTGCTGGTTTTAAGACTCGGGCACTTTACTAGTGCTGACCAGTGCTAAACTGTGAATGCTTCCTTTGTGAAATGTGTTGGTGATTGGTTTATCCATGATTGGCATATTTGATTTACTAGTAAGTCCCTAGTTAAGTGCATCAGGGGCTGTATCACAGACACAGTGCATTTTCCTTGTTTGCGCTGGGCGCACCTTTTAAAATGTGCGCCCAGCGCAAACAAGGAAAATGCGCTGTATTAGGATGAATGTGCTGCCCCCAGGGCAGTCGCAAACTTGCGCTGCCCTGGGGACATTGCATTCATGTGAAAGAACTGAGTGGCTTCAAAGCAGCCGCTCCGTTTTTCACATGAACGCGCTGTCCCCAGGGCAGCACGAGTTTGCGGCTGCCCTGGGGTCAGCACATTCATCCGAACCCTCCTGCACTTTGAAGGGGTATTAGAGATCCCCTAGCAGGCGGGTGCAGTGAGTGACTGCACCCGCTTGCAAGGGGTTGTCTGTGGGGTCCATGGGAACCCCATCCAGAGGGCTGCCATCAGGGGGTGCACGGATAGTGCGACTCTTTTAGCTGACGCACTGTCAGTGTGCCTCCTGACAGCTTCTCTGCTGCTGCAAATAATACAGCGGAGGCGCAGAGGCAAAGGAATTCACTCATTTGCATGGGGCCATGCCTCCATGCAAATGAGGGAATGCCCTCTGAGGATAGTGCGGGCACTTTATGTGCACCACCGCTTTCAGTATTACAGAAGGGGATGCACAAGAGCCTGCAGCCCCTTCTGTAGTACCACGGGGTGGGCAAAGGGGGCTCTAACGCCCGTTGCACCAATGTGGCACTTCCATAATATGGCCACAGGTGTGCCCAGGGCCTGTAAATAAAATGCTACTAGTGGGCTTGTGGCACTGATTGTGCCACCCACATGAGTAGCCCTGCAAACATGTCTCAGACCTGCCACTGCAGAGTCAGTGTGTGCAGTTTTAAACTGCCATTTCGACTTGGAAAGTGCACCCACTTGCCAGGCCAAAACCTTCCCTTTTACTACATGTAAGTCACCCCTAAGGTAGGCCCAAGGCAGCCCCATGGCCAGGGTGCAGTGTATTTAAAAGGTAGGAAATCTACTGGTGTGTTTATATGCCCTAACAGTGAAATACTGCTACTTTCATTTTTCACTATTGTACGGACTATCTCTTCCATAGGGTAACATGGGGATTGCTTTGAAATATCTTTTAAGTGTAGTTTCCTATTGGGAGCAGATAGAAATATGGAGTTTGGGGTCTCTGAACTCACAATTTAAAAATACATTCTTTGGTGAAGTTGGTTTTTAAATTGCGTGTTTGAAAATGCCACTTTTAGAAAGTGGGCATTTTCTTGCTTAACCATTCTGTGCTTCTGCTTGTCTGTAGAATACACACCTGGGTTTGCTGACAGTTGGGCTCTTGTGCTTTCACTCTAGACAGTCACACAAAGGGAACTGAGGTGTGCCTTGCATACCCTGATGGCCCATCACCAGGCTGATGGGCCTTCCTGCGCTAGAGTAGTGGGAGCAATTGTCACTGACACCTGAATAGGGCTGTGCCTGTCCTCACACAAAATGCCTCCACCCCCTGTAGTGTGTCTGGAGCCAGGTCAGGGAAAGGCATGGTCTGCTGCACTACAAAGACTTTCCTTTGAAGTATGCCAAAGGCAGAAAGGGGTATACGTATTGGACCTCTGACACTCCAAAATCAGAACACTTCTGGACTGAGGACATTCTATCAGAAAGAAGAGCTGGATGCTGTAGGAGGGACTGCCTCTCTGCCTGTTGCTTTGTTGTGCTGGCCTGCTGCTTGCTGCTTCTGTCTTGGGAGTGAAAGGACTGGACTTTGCTTTCTACATCCTGCTTTCAAGGTTCTTCAGGTGCTTGTGCATGCTTGCCTCCTGTTAAGATGTCTCAGGGCCATCAAAGACTTCACCTACAAGTGCCTGGGATCTTCTGCTGAGAGTTTTGACTTGCCTAGTAGTACCAAATCTAGTTCCTGGGATCTTGGAAGTGTAACCTGGTTATCTTAAAAGGAAAATCCACGCATCGACTCCCAGCGCCTGTTTTCTCAAAGCATCGCTGCAAAAGAGCGACACATCACCACTGCCTCCACCGAAGCTTGGTTCCCGCTGGAAGCATCAAACACTGCTTTCACCGCAGGCCCCAGCTCACCGTTGCAGAGTGTCAGAAAAATCGCCGCCACATGAGTCCTGAGCAGTGTCTCACCTCTGTCCGTTGCACCCGCTCCAATGCACCACCTGCTTGTGGCTGAAGAATTGACCCAGCACCTGCCTTGGCGGCTGTAAAATCGACGCAGCGCCTCCATCGCTGCTGCCACATCGACACTGGATTTTCGACTCTTTATCCCTTAAAGCTGACTCTTCATCGACACTGCACAGCAGTGAGGCCGTGTGTCAGAAACCGACACATCACCTTCCCTGTCAGTAAGGAAACAACACATCGCCTTCCCTGTGTAGTAAGGAACTAACACATCACTTTGCTTTTCCGGTGCCTTACCTCCCCTGCGCCTTGCACCGTCTTTGTTTTTTGACACCTCTAAGGTACTTGGTGCTAAAATGAATGCATCCATTGATTTCTATGGACTAAACTTGCTTAATCTTTTAAAGGTAATATTTTGACTTCTGTTGGTAGGATTTTTGTCATTTTGGTCTTGTTTTATTCTGATAAATATTAAATATTTGTCTAAGCTGGTGTGGATTCCTTTTGTAGTGTTTTCACTGTGTTACTGTTTGTGTGAGTACGAATGCTTTACACATTGCCTCCGAGATAAGCCTGACTGCTCGTGCCAAGCTAACCAAGGGTGTGAGCAGGGGTTATCTTAGATATGTGACTCCCTTACCTAGACTAGAGTGTGGGTCTCTACTTGGACAGGGTGCAAACCACTGCCAACTAGAGGCCCCATTTCTAACATTGGTGATCAGTGCTCGCATTAGGAATCATCTGCCTCTGTTTTCAATTACTACGCACAATAGAGAAATAATGGGTAGCCATACATAACATGGCCTCATTTCAGCTTCCAAAATGTAAAAAAAGAAAAAAGTACCTGCCCTTCTGCCTCTTACCTCCACCACTCTCTGTGCCCATTCCTCCAGAAGCTGAGCTCCCTAGTTTCCAGCGCTTCTCTTAGAGAGCCCAGACAGAGTCGCCTGGAATTCCTTTATGACGTAGCAACAGTGAGTACCAGCTTTTGTTAACAACTGTTGCTACGTCATAGCAATGAGCTACTCGATTTGAATCCAGTTATTCATGCTATTGGCACCTATCACATCTATACATAACAAGAAAAATATACAGTGATGGGCAAATTACATATTACAATAACCTCATTCTGTTTCCTTGCTTACAAAAGAAATGGTCTCATTTATGTATGATCCATGCCAAGTAAAATTAGTATGATAGATTGTAATATTTCAATTTCAGACTTAAACCAAACTCAGCCGTTGTAAGGTACAAGCACATATGTATTAATCCAATACCTTGCTGATAAACATTGCCATGATACCATGTTCTCTGCTAAACTCTGCATGGAAAATGTGCATTACATTTCTGTTGCAAATTAGTCACTGCTGATTGTCTGCCACTTTATACTATAACACATGCAATACTGGGACATGTTACCGACCCACTAATGTGCAAAGCTGAGTCAGCTCCTATAACCTGTAGTTTGGTTCCAGGGCCCATGCACATCCAACAAGGAGCACTCAGGAGCCCACAGCTAGAAAGACTGCAACTAGAACATTGCCTGATATCGCCATGCAATCTGGAACACCCAATCATGAGTCCTTGCCTATGCAAACCCAGTACCTCTCTCAACCGTTCACATACCACTACGGTCACCTGCTTCATGTCATCATACAGAAACAGATGGAGTACCAGCATGGCTCCATTGCAGCAGTTGTGGTATGGTTAGTATTCCATTCTTTTAGAAAACACCTTTCATCGCAAATGGTTTTGTGGTGCTGGCAGCTAAGCTATAACACCACATTGAGTTGGTTGAGTTAATATTTGTCTGTAATGGTCTACTGTCGATCAGCAGTTAAATTGTTCCATGAGATGTCCACTTGCAGACAGAATATTCATCCACTAGTTCTTTGCTTCAGATATCTAGGCATGAAGTAAGAGTGAACGTAATCTCAAATGGGGGTGTGTTGGGATGGAGTGATGGAATTTGAGTATGGAAATGGTGGGCCCCCAATCAATGACTACTTTAGGCATGAATCAGAGAGGCTTGAACTGAACACAAGAGGAGAGAGGATACTGGGACAGTGTAGATGGAATGAAATCTGCCTGTTGTGGTTGAAGGTGTTCTATGTCTCTATTTACTGCTCTTTTGTTTTATCTGTCTGGTCAGCTAATGTTACAGACAGGGTGACAGCTTTTAAAATCATTTGGGTCAGAATGAGTTATTTCGAGAAATGGTATTAAGTGAGCATATATACATTTGTCTGACACAAGACTGAAAGCGAGGGATGTATTCATTAACTGCCATAGATAGTGCAAGACTTCAAGCTCCTCACACACGCCTACAAAGCCCTCCATGACTCAGGACCAGCATACCTGAACCACCGCCTCTCATTCCACGTACCCACCAGACACCTCCGCTCTGCCCAACTTGCCCTGACCACCGTACCACGGATCCGCAAGACCAGGATCGGTGGAAGATCCTTCTCCTACCTCGCAGCTAAGACCTGGGACAGCCTGCCTCTCCACCTCAGGCAATCCCCGTCGCTGACCCAATTCAGGAAGGATCTCAAGACCTGGCCCTTCGACTGAACCCCTAGTGCCCAGACGGATCAGCAGTCCCCCACCCCCTTAGTGCCTTGAGACCTTCACGGGTGAGTAGTCGCGCTATACAAACCCTGATTGATTGATTGGAGATTCAGCAAGAGTTGTGAACACTACTGATGGCCAAGAACATGTTTTTGACCCCACTCTTTTTTTGCATTGCAACAGGTTGTAAATTGCTTCTGACACAACAGAAAGTCAAAGCTCTGTAATACAGATGTTGGTCCCACGTCATAGTTATCGTGTCTGGTATCTTATCTCTGGCACCTTAATCACAATTTTGGCATCATTCTTAATCTTCGTACCAAAGAATAGCAACAAATGAGTGAGAGAAAGATCACAAGGATACCAAAGCAGATTGCCTCATTAAAGGATTACAGAATTAGTAGTCAGTTTGGATGTATTCCCTATTAGGCAAGATTTCATTAGCAATCCTCTTGATTGGTGGTGATTTTTTTCACCTTGTACACATTTGATGCATGTGCATCAATGTTTTTCAGGTTGTTGTTTTTCACCACTGGGTAATTTATTTATCTCCTTATCCACTCTGCTTTAACTTTTTTTCAGGGATGGTGAAACGGACCACAACGTACCATTCGATTTATGATTGTAGGCTACGGTTGTGGCGGCGGGGGTGAAATTTAAGTAACTGGTTGTTTACAAATGATGCAAAAATTGGTTGAGATCGCTTAAACACTTTTGGACAGGGACTACTAATATCTCAAAGTATTTATGCTACATCCACATTTATTAAAAAGAAACACACAAAAATTGCTTTAAACTAAATGATTCTTTACCAAAAAAAAACGATTTTTCTTCCAGTTGTGTTTTATTTAAATTAATCAAACCTACAACAACTCATTCACACGGATACTTATGTATTGTACTGGCTTGGAACTAAAATGGAAAGATCTATTCATTTTTCAAGTGAAATAATTCTTTCAACCTTCAAATAGAAATTCGCCTCTTCCATTTGCCCATATATGTCACAACCTTTTATTTTGAAGCGGCATGGTCACTCCACTTTGCCAAAGTTTTCATTTTGGAACCATTTGGCCCGTTGTCTAGCAAGCAGAACTTTTATGCCTTCTTCCTTTCCTGCCCTATCGTCAAGCAGAATTTCATCATTCCACATGAATGATTTCTGATGAAATTAAAAGCTCGATAAAACGATTTCCTTTCTTTTGAAGCCCTTGGTGTTAAACAGCTCTCCGTGGTTCGAACAGTGAGGGGCCAGGGTTGTGTAATATATGCAGACTGGCATGTGCCGCTGCATGGCGAGTAATTAATAAGAAAAGAAAAGCGGGCACTGCGTCCCAGATGTACCTCAAGCTCGCTGCCCCACTGTTTTTACATTAAGGGGGACGAGGACGTCGCTTGTTCCCTGTCTGCAAACTCTCACGCGGCGTCCTTGTCGAGAGCCAGGCAAATCAAACGCCGCCTCCTGACCCTCCCCATTGTCTGGGCTTGTCGGCTTCTATCTGCAGTGCGCTGTAATCAGCACGAGACACGTGTACCTCGCGCTTTCGTAGAGTTTGCCAGACCCCTGCCCCTCGCACCTGTTTGCTTATTCATGAGTTTTTGTGCATGTGGAAATCCAAAACGAAGGCAGAGGGGGTGGGTGAGTTTTAGGGCATCCCTTTGCTCAATGGCTTTGAATTACTGTCTGCCGGGGAGGGAGATGGACGACAATGGCATAATATGCTGAGCTCGTCTGAGGGGAGGCCTGCCATTGGAACATGTCCGCCCAGTTTCATCACAGAACAAGCGATTAGCTTTGCATCCCTTTCAAACCCAAAAGGTCAGAGTTTTTTTATTGTGTTGGGCTAGGTCTGAATTTTTTTCTCAATCAATGCACTTTAGTATCAACAAATGAGACACTTGTACTTAAATTAAACGAGCCACAATTCATGAACTCTATGTGTAATGATTTAATTCATAAAAAAAGGTAAACTAATTTGTAAAGTAGTATCTTGTGCAGAGTAATTTCCTTCTGTTATGAAATGAAAATATATACTTTCCCTAGTGATAATCTGTGTACATAGAATTTATCGATAAAGGGATACTTGCTATAATCCCTTATAATGCATATATTGAATACGCCCCTATACATGTGCATTGCACGTATATTCTGCCTTTTATGCAAATGATTGCTATTGTAAACCCTTTCTGTTCATGTCCACCAGTAAATTTAGAGATTCCTATTATATTTTTATGTTAGTAGGCTTACAACTTAGGAGCAGTGCTTAATTTGTGCCTGTGGTTGCAGGTGGTGGGCATTGGCACTCACTTTTTGCACACTGGTGCCTATTTTCCATCATCAGGCTTAGAATCGGACCAGGGGTGAGAAAAGGCCACATAGAAAAAAAGGAGGAATAGAAAAAGCTAGGGAAACAGTGATGAGACAGAAACCATCGTTGAAATAGAACCTGCAAGAGTCACGTGAAGAGAAAGGCAGTGTAGAGTGGTGGAAGTAAGAGACGCGAGGTCAAATGAAGACCAGGCCATCCTGGTGTATAGAAGTGCTGACAGAGGCCTCTGTAGTTACTTATTCAATCTTACAAATTAAGCACTGCTTGTTGGTTTTAAGTTTTGTCCACAATTGAAGTTCAGAACTACTTTCCGCCAACTGTTTATACAGGACTGAGGAATAGAAAATGAGTAGGATTACCTCACTACTTACGCAATATTTACACATATTCATCAACTTGTCATGCTTTTAACTTTTCTTGGATAATGATTCAAATGGTAGCATGCTTAAACACCAAGAGAGAAAGGGTATTCAAACGGAACCACTCCTGGTCCCCTTGTAATAAACCTATATAAACAACAAAAGAGTAATTCCGAATCAATTATATGTGCACAAAGCAGAAGGAGTGGCAATTGCTTCTAAAAGAACCCTCACTCTCCAACCTAGTTGGTGACATGCTTCATCATGGGGTTCCCACCCGAGCGGCCGAATGCCACTCAGGTGCGCTATGATGCCTGTTTACAGCGGAGCGGGTATTTTTCGGGGGGGGTGAAAAGTGAGATAGTGCTAGTTAAAATTACCTTTGCTTGACCTAAAGATTTTTAATGTTGGAAAAGTAAGGTAAAGTTAAAACTAAAATGAGGATATCCCGCTGGTATTAAATGACCAGTGACATCCCTACATAAAAACAGTGAAGGGTGGCTGGTCTACATGTTTCAGCCTCCAGAAGCAACGTAGCGAGGCTTTCTTCAGGACCGATACTGTCACGGAGGTAAGCACACGCTATGGTGCACCCTCTCCTGTGGCAGTTATTACCGCAAACGTACGGTTTTGTGCTTTCAGCGTTGTCTGAAAGGAAATACGATTTTCTGGAATTCGGTTAAACGCAAATAAAACGTACTTTTACAACATTAAAAATCTTTAGGTCAAGCAAAGGTAATTTTAACTAGCACTATCTCACTTTGCACCCCCCGAAAAATACCCGCTCCGCTGTAAACAGACGTCGTAGCACACCCGAGTGGCATTCGGCACACCCGAGTGGCATTCGGTCGCTCGGGTGGGAACCCCATGATGAAGCATGTCACCAACTAGGTTGGTGAGTGAGGGTTCTTTTAAAAGCAAGTGCTACTCCTTCTGCTTTGTGCACATATAATTGATTCAGAATTACTCTTTTGTTGTTTATATCAAGTGGTAGCATGCCACACCTGAATTAAATCTATAACGTTCTGCAATCTATCGTGTGGTTAAAATCTAGGTGTATTCCTTTAATAAGAAAGGTCTTCACCCCTTGGTACTGGATTCCCATACAACTATAGTAAGCAAAGACCAACCATTTCAATTTTGCAAAGTAGAACTGTTTTTGTTTTCTATGAAGGGTGGTGTTATGTCAAACTACCTGACTAGGGTGAAGGGCTTGAATAATTGTGTCTGAGATTAAGAAACCAACGTAACCAATGACTTATATTGTCTTCATTTTAGAAAGACATGCTAGAAGGCAGGTGATGGAATCGAAATGGAAGTGCTGTCCTGGAACAAGGACAGCACTGTTCTACCCTATGCCGCCTTTTAGTGTATTTTTTGTGTTTTTACCAAACAAACACTTTGTACAGCAAATGCAAGTGTCCAGTAATGACGACATTGTCTTGCTGTTTGGGCACACAAACTGGACTTGTTCAATGGAAGGAGAGCTAGCACTAAAGAAACCCACAAGTCTTTCCGGAGTCAAGACAGGTGAACAATTTTTCTTCATTTACCAGCAGAGCCGTCACAGTGTCTAGGCCGTGTGGGGGGACAAATGAGGTGTCTTGAACTTTGCGCTTGGATTGCCGGTGGCCAGGCAGAAGGCGTTTACATCTGCAGGTCCCCGGGTGGCTAATTTCATGTCAGTGACTGATTGTATTGTCATTTAAATAAGAATGTACAATAACTGTTGTAAACTTACCAGATGGCAGAGTTGGAAATGTTTTAAGTGGGTGCTCCTAATGTAGTTACCTTCGCTCTTGCCTCGTGCCTCGAAATGAGCGTCAGTGGCAAACACAATTACAGGAGCCCATTTCCATTTTGTATTCTCCCTTCAATTGTTTAGTTTTCACCAGGGCAGATGGCCTGAAACATCACTCAGTTTTGATTTAAGTCACGGTGAGAAGTCATTATAATATTTCCATTCTAGAAAAGAAACATTAATGTTAATTTGTACATTTGACAACATTTATGAGAATTTAATGCTAAATGTCGTACTAGAATAATTTCTGCAACATTTTCATAAGGTGGCTTGATTTGCGAATGTTATTACTTTTTGCTTAACCATAGGCAGACGTTTTGGCATTAGCCTTTGAGGTTTATTGCTGTTCTTTCATTCTTGTAACAAATGACTCCATTGCATATCAGGCCTGTTGCTAGTAAGTAAATGATGAGAAGTAGTGAAATGTTAATTCCTATTGTAGAGAGAATACCGACCAATAAATTACATTTTCTCTATGTTGTCATATTGAAATACTAATGGGCAACAGAACAATCATCCCTAAAGTATCAAATAGCACAATTATTTATTGATCTGTCTCTTAGCCCATCAAGTGATCTGATTCACAAAAAAATGGTTTGGGAACAAACGTACCTGTAAACATTGCAATGTGCCTTTTTAGTTTTCCCTTTTTAGGTCGAGCCTCGAGTAGCGCGCAAGTGCTGCTCTGCGAGACTTTAAGTTAGGGGCTTTTGAAAGCTGACCAGACGCTCGTGCGTCATGGCCTTTTCCCTGCGGTTACCCGCACGGCAGACATCTGTTTCCAATTATCGTGCCCAGACGAGGGCGTGATAATTGGAAACACATGCCGGCCGTGCGGGTAATCGCAGGTAAAAGGCCATGACGCACGAGCGTCTGGTCAGCTTTCAAAAGCCCAGGCTGCCGCGCTCGTTTTCCTATATGTGTTCGTGGCATAAAGCCGCTTGGCTTGGGAGCACGTTACAACCCGTCAAATAACCATGGGTCGGCCTGTCGGCGAGCAGCATAAGAATGCGCGCACTACTGCATAGAAAGGAGGTTCCAGTGATAAAAATGTACTTCAGGTACAGGGGTAAACGCTGCCAGTCCACTGCACTCAGGCTTGAGCACCATGGTTTGGAGGAAGGGAGAAGGCATCATTCCGCATTACCTGTCGGTGCTTTTCTTCTTTGTATCAGATTTCTGGGTGTGGATTGGTCCAAACCTCACGATGAGTTCTCCTGGTCATCGACTGAACTTCCTGGCACGCGTACTGCTTTATCAGGAGTGCTGTCTGCTTGTTTGCTTTGCCTCTGCTCGTGTACGAGCACAGCGGGTGCCTCATGGACGCCGCACTACACGTTTTGGATTTATTTAAGTAGGCAGCGCGCACGCCTGGGCAAGAATAATGGCGGCTGCCTTTTTTATTATTTACGGCGCGGAACGCTGCACTTTGGTTTAGCTTTAAAACCACACGTGTGCCGCCATTGTACCAAAAGTAATAGGAAAAAAACGTCCAGCAGCTTGACAAGAAGCAGATCTGCCTTTACTGCAACATTTCCTTTCTTTTAAATGGTTTGCGCTATTTTTGTTACTACGAAAACCTAAAAACTCCACCCTCCCCGAAGTGCGAATACTAAATTGCCTTCCTCCTAAATGGTAGTCTGCCAGCCCCGCCCATCGGCGGAACTCCAGCACACTCCGCATAAGCTTCTCCCACCCTCCACTACCCCCGCCCAGAACTGTAACCAAACAGCAGCATCATGATGGACAAATAACCCCAGATCAATCATTTTACCGTTTGTTCGGGTCGGATTATACGTTATATATATTATCCCTAAACAATCTGAACAATATTTAAACCTCTGAGTGCTTACGGCTTCTGTTTTTGTAGATTGCAGACTTTGGCTTGCAGAGTTTAAAGAGCCCAAGTCATTGCTTCATGCTGCACTCAGTGGCGTTTATAATTACAAAAATCAATAATTTTTCAAAATTTGTCAAAAAAAGCAAAGCGAGAGAAATGTAATATTTATTCTTTTCCAGCAGTCGGATTCGTCAACAGCTACTCTGGATTTTTCTTGCCCTCTCATGTCCACAGTTTATTTCTCCGGCCAATGCAAACTCTTCTTTACCTTTTTAAATGACTTCTATCGATTATTTTCTGTATTTGCCTGACGCTTTTCGTAAAACAATGTATTTAAATAAGCACGTCAATTGGACACGAAGGTGGAATTGCCGAATGCCTTATGAGTCAAGCAGGGCATTTTGCACCAGTCTATTCATTGGCCACCAATGTGTGGTATTTAACGAAGGAATTATGTTAAGATTTACTAATGCCCACACGTGTATGATGGAGGTGAATCATCCTGTAAGTGGTATTTTGCAGTACCACTGTAATTATGTGGCACAGGAGGTAAATTATGCGGCAGGGTTATTAATGCAGCAAAAAAAGACATTTGGCAGATTAATGCAACACATTTTCTCATAGTATTACTTCATTACGTTGTAATTTTGGTAAATTTGAACACTATCTAGGTAAACGTTTCACCTCTTTAGTACAGGTTTATCACCCAAATACAGCAAAAAAGCAACCTAAAGCTGCCTAGTCAAGCTTTGAAAAGGGCTTTCCATTGCGAAGCAACTTGCGACACCGCCTTTTTTGTAACTTTTGAATGAATTGATCTATAAAACTTTGCAGGCGACGATGGATTCTACTCACAGCATGAACACCAACAGACTTAAACAGAGTTTTGGCTTCCTAGGGTCGCTTTATCTGCGTTCTGCCACAACAAGAAGTTACTAGTTTCCTCTTGCAGACAAACAATAGAATGCCAGTTAGCCATGGGAAACCGACCAATTGTGTATAAAAATGTAAGTGGTATGACTCCCTAATTATGTGCGTTCACAAGAAATGGATTTAAAAAAAAAAGGGCTGAAGAACATAGTGAAACGTAACAAACCAACTCGAGAAATCCGAAAGCAGTTTCAACCCAAAGGGTTACCCATAACTGATAGCAGCCCTTTTCCTTAACTGTTTCTTCGACACAAATGGGGTGTTCTGCACTCAGTAACAAGAGGAGGAAAAAACAGTACAAAAATATAGATGCCAGATTCAATGCATCAGTAAATATTAAAAGCACTGCATTTAGTTGACAACGTTAGCAAACTGCAGTTCCAAAATATGTAAACACTTTTATACTGAAATTGCGTTTAGCTACTGTTGACTACATCATCTGAAAACTATATTATTTAGTCTGGGCTAGAATCGAACGTAAGGAAATACTCATCTAATCAAAATGCCAGTGCCAGCTGGTAATTTTCGAGCAGGGGGAGGGGCACATGCACACTAACACCCATGCACACACATACTCTTCACGTCTGGAACAAGCGTTGGCATAGCCAATAGGTCTCGCCTTTGGGACCTTATAAGTGTTTAGCCATGCAACACTTGATGTTGTTGCACCAAGGATATTGTGCTGCATAACTAAATACTTAGAAGGTCCCAAAAGCGAGACCTATTGGCTATGCCAATGCTTGTTATGGCTAGATATGAGGCCCTCAGTTGAGGTCATAAGCATAGGGAAGGCTGTAGGTGAAAAGTTATTGCAAAATCTACTGGTAGGTGAAGGGAGATATATTAATAGTGGGAAAAGCTTGTGCAGGTAAAGGGAAACAAATGTTAGCAGACAATGAGCCCTCAATGAGAGGTTGGATTTAGTGACTGAGTTTTTTAAGAATTCCTCATTTGGAAATAGCCACTTTGCTGGATCTCGAGAAGGTCCTATGGCATAAAGACACAGGATAACTGCCTAAACACAGGGCACTGGAACAAACAATCCAGGATACCACTTTGGTTGAGTATATGCTCTTATTTCATCCATTCTTCTGGAACCTGCATCCTAGCTTTTTCCCAAAAACCAGGCAATCCTCCCTCAAAACAAATTTGGTCAAGTAAAATTAACTCTTTAAAAAGTTGCAAGAGTGTAATTCATCTGGACTGGCCTGTGCGGTTCTGGCTTTCTGTATTAAGATCAATTTAGTTCAGTTTGCTTCAAAAAACAATTAAAAACCTGTCTCTTATGATCTGCTAAACCCATGCTCACATACTCATATTGTGCCTTCTCCTATTTCCTGAAGCCATTGTCCGTTGTCGGATCTCCCCACAATTGGTGTTGGTGTTCAACAGTCTCCTGATAATCAAACAAGTTAGCTGAGACCCAGTAAATTGGGCAGTGTCCGTTTCTAGTCCTGGACTATCTCCAAACTCTTGGAATTCTACTTCCAGGAGGCAAGTTCCCTTAGAGAATAGTCAGCTGTTCACAAAAGGTGATCCAATAATCCATGTTGAGTAAATCAAGGAATTGAAACTGGTTTTCCCAATTCTTTGACTCTGGTACTGGTGGGCAACGATTCAGAGTTTGGAATCTTTCTTCTAGAATCCTCCAGGTAAAGAACTATTATATCACATTATGATGAAGTCTGCCTTCTTATTTTTCTTCAAGGATGGTTTTAGAGTACAAGCGTTCCAAGTTCTGTTTTTACTACAATGTGAGGAGGTTCACAGTATGGGAAATTGCCAAGTGGCACCACAATCAATCACGCTATATCCCCCAGCATCTTGGAGGATATATAAATCCAACATGGCTGAGGATATTCTTGTGACTAAGGAGCTCTGTTTCGTCCAGAAGTTCTTCCACCTTTACCCAGTTAATTCCAGAAATTAAAAAAAAAAAATTTTTTATTGAATTTTGGGAGCTATACAGATTCCAAATTCATGTAGCATTAACAGCAGTTATATATATTTATATTAAAAAAAGATATTGCAGATTAGTACATAACAAAGTGCATATTCTTGATCATACCTATAATTATCCAGTTAAACAAATCACATAAGAAGGTGCAAACCATTATCAACACCAGAATACTTTACAATTCATGTAGCACTTAGCAGCAAGGATAGATGACATGACCCATACAATAATAAAGTGCATGTTCACAGTTATTATCATAATAGATCAGATACGGCAATATATAATGGAGCAATCAGCAGATACAATAATAAAGTGCGTAGTCTGTTCTTACCAAAATATTTCAGATGCAGCAATCTGAATATATATATAGATATATCTATATATATATATATATATATAGATAGATATATTAAAAATATTTCTGTATCCTGAAATGGATATCAGTTGTATGGGTTGTGCATAATAATAAAGTGCATATTCTCGATCATACTCATAATAATGCCAGAGCACTTCAAATGATTTGCAACACAAGGTGTTAGTACTGTACCAGTATAACATATTGAACAATGGAGAAAGAATTTGAAGTGATCATCTATCACTAAAAAAGGGCCTGGAAGAAAGACGGATAATCCCCCCTTATTTACTGCTATTGTATATACTCTAGATTAATTATCTGGGATGGCTATTGGATTAAACAGGGTAATTAGAAGTAGCGAAGAGGCATGTAAATGCAGGGATTTTCCAGCCACAGTTGTAAATACTACATTAATCCAAATAATTTGTTTCAGACATGCAATATTCAATATCTCATGGGCACTAAAAAAGGCCCTCATTACAATGGCGGGCAGACCGCCACCTACAGGCCGTCGATGGCTGTCCACCCACCATCCAGGGCTTCGGTGTGACCACTGCATTACAATGCAGCCGGTCGGACCGCAGAGGTCTGGGGGGTAGGACCGCCGCCTCCGACAGGATCAAAGATCTCGTTGGGACGGCTGTCGAATTTCTTACCCTACAATGTAGGCAGTGCCTGCGCAGGCACCGCTGTAGGGATTAGGAGAGCCCTTTCCTACTGCCTAGCCATGAAAAGGGAGATGGAAAGGGACTTTGGGGGCCCCATGCAGGGCCCCCGTAGGCCACTGCTAAGTGACCCGGGGACACATGTAGTGCCCCCACACACATGATTTATCGGGTATTGGGATTCAACTAAAGGCAGGTCTAAGCTCAGTAGAGCGTTTCATTAACATTGACTAATATTCATTAGAATCAAATCACATTAATATAAACATTAATATAGTTTTATTGCTTCATTTGAGCTCTGAGACACCAAAGGAAAATCAGGTGTGATACATTTCTCGAAAGAATTTCTTTGATATTAGAATATTATAAAATGCTTCTTTTTGAAGCATAGTAATTTCAAAATTAAATAATTAAATAAATTGCAGCATATGATTTCAGAGGCATTACTGCGTGGTATGTAGGCAAAAGCTGTTTTAACAACAATGTCAAGGCTTCTCAATAACTTTGACCAGGATTTCAATCAGATAATCCTATAATTCTAAAAATTCAATGTTGGCATCGAAGCCAGATAGAGGCAGAGTCAATCATAAAGATGTGTATTTGTATCCAGGTTTTTAATTGTATTCCTCAAGTTAACCCTAATATTTAGTATCTCTTTGACTAAGCTTAGCAACAGAAATAGTGTGAATGTAGATTCAAAAACAACTTTAATGCTAACAGTAAGCAGTCCAAATACCTATGCAGAATTGCAATAACTATTTACCATACTGTTAGAAATGGGGGTCTCTAGTTGGCAGAGGTGGGTACCTTTGTCCAAATAGGGACCCTTGCTTCTAGTCAGGGTAAGGGGGATACACTTCTAAAATAACCCCTGCTCACCCCCTTGGTAGCGTGGCACGAGCAGACAGGCTTATCTCAGAGGCAGTATGTAAAGCATTTGTGAACACATACAGTAGCACAGTGAAAACACTACAAATGGACACCACATCAGTTTAGAAAAATAAGTAATCTTTATCTAAACCAAAACAAGACCAAACGACAAAAATCCACAATACAATATCAAAAATATCCTTAAAAATAGGTTATTCACTCAAATCAAGCTTCTAGCAACAAATAACTCCACCTGGAGTCATTACGACGTTGTGACAGATAAAAATCCCAAAGAACGGCGCCGACCGCGAGGTGCGCGGCGTCGGGCTCGGAGACCCACAAAGAACAGTACCTTGGAATTGATGAAAGCAACGGCGGTGCACGGCATCGGGGAGGTGATGCTTCGTTGGCGCCTGCGGCGTCGGTTCCTTACGACCCCAGGGGAGGTGATGCCTCTGTTCCTTACTGCAGCGCAGGGGAGGTGAGACGTCGGTTCCTTACTGTGTCGGGAAGGTGACATCACGGATGGCGGTGAGGCGTAGGTTCCTTACGACGGTTTCCATGTCGATGGATTTGGGAGTCACCCACATCGAGGATCGGCTCTGCGATGATGAAGCACCGGCGTCGGTGAAGTCGGGGCTGCGGAGTCGATGTGGCACGGCGTTGGCAGGCGTCGGGCCTACGGTGCAAGTCAGGGCGGTGCATCGTGCTCTTCACGAGAGATGCCCACGGCTTCGGTGCAGGTTACGGCGTCGCTCGCCGGTGTTGCAATTTCCTTCTGTAGCAGCTGAAACAGCAGTTCCAGGTGCAGGGAGACAGAAGGGGTGAAGTCTTTGTGTCCCGGATACTTCAGAACAGGAGGCAAGCTCGGTGTCAAGCCCTTGGAGATCTTTTCTTCAAGCAGGTGACAAAGCAAACAGCAAAGTCCTTTTTCTCCTTTCCTTGGCAGCAAGCAGCCACTGCAGGCCAACCCCAGACAGCAAACCGCACAGGGGCAGGATTCCTCCTCAGCTTTTCCGGCTTTTCTCCTTGGCAAAGGTTCCTCTTGATTTCCCAGAAGTGATCTAAAAGTCTGGGGTCTGGGCCCCTCTTTTTATACACAAAAATCCTTTGTTCTCTGAAGGCAGAGAGTGTCTGTACCTAGCCAAAACCAGTTCTGTCCTCACTGGTGCAGCTTCCTGGCAGGAGGTGGAGACAGCATTGTTGAAGGCAGACCAGGCCCATGCAGGGGAAAGGAAATCTCCTCCCCCTTCTCTAAATGCAGCCCAGGTCTATTCAGCCCAGCCCTGACTCATCAGACTTCTGGGGCCACTGCCCCTCTCCAGCCCCTGTCATCCAAAAGCCAGACATGTAATACACAAACCAAGCAGAGGCACACTGGATGGTTAGGCAAGAAAATACCTACTTTGTAAAAGTGGTATTTTCAAACACAGAATGTAAAAATCACCCTCACTAAAAGATGCACTTTAACATTCTGAGTTCAGGCATACTAAACTTTATTTTTCCACCCTGTTCCCAGGGTCAGTTATGTTTATAAGATGTTATAAACAAACTCCCCATTCTGTCCTATGGGAACAGATAGCCTTGCAATAGTGAAAAACGAAATTGGCAGTATTTCACTATCAGGACATGCCACACACATCAGGGCATGTCCTACCTTTCCCACAGGGATACCTTGGGCCTACCTT
Organism: Calotriton arnoldi; assembly: GCA_963921515.1. Taxonomy (NCBI): domain Eukaryota; kingdom Metazoa; phylum Chordata; class Amphibia; order Caudata; family Salamandridae; genus Calotriton; species Calotriton arnoldi. Next base: position 1,110,600 of record CAWUFW010002950.1, read on the forward strand.
AGGGGTGACTGATATGTAGAAAAGGGAAGGTTTAGGGACTGGCAAGTGTGTGCACTTGCAAAGTCGACATGGCAGTCCCAGACTGCACACAGGCTCTGCAATGGCAGGCCTGAGTCACATTTTACACGCTGCTTTGATGGTGGCACAACCAGTGCTGCAAGCCCACCAGCAGCATTTGATTTACAAGCCCTGGGCACACACAGTGCACTATACTAGGGTCTGACAAGTAAATCAAATAGCCAATCATGGCAACACTAATCCATAACACAATTTACAAAAGGGAGCACTTGCGCTTTGGCACTGAACAGCAGTGGCAAAGTGCCCAACGCATCTAGACCAGCAAGAAAAATGGAGTCCAACACACAGCAAAACACAGGAGGTAAAGGCAAAAAATGGAAGGGAGACCCAGGCCAATGGTGCCAGGTCTAACACATACTAAATTAAAGAAATGCTAAGAACATTAAAGCAGCTTGGGTTGTTTGAAATGGGCTTAGTTAGAGAATCTTTAATCTTTTCATTGCATTTTTATTGTGTTTAATTGGAGACTTGTTTATCTGTTTTTATTTTATGTGTTTATTATATAATGCCCACTCTGTCCAACACAATGTGCGGACTTGTTGGAGGATGAGGATTTTAGACTACCTTTTTAGTGTTGATCCATTTCTATTAACTAAAATATCAGGATTAATTTAAGGCAGGTGTTTAGCTTCATTCAAAAAAGTCCCCTTGTCCACAGTTAATTTTTCTATGTGCTGTGTCACATTGTTGGGTTATTATTGTTGGCATAAGAGTGTCTGAGTATAGAAGTATAGCTTGAATTAAGAAGGGTGAGATAAATGTGCATTGCTATTGTCAAATTAGCACATGATGTAAAACCAGCTTAGAGAAACCAAATCACTTAAATTGACATATTAGAGGCAACACAGTAGTTTGTTGGGAATGTAGAATGGGGTACCAGAGAATAGCAGGTGTGACAAGATTTGCTAGTCCAGAGGTTCCCAATGTATGTGAGGTGCAGGAAACACACACCTAAAACTATACAAACACTTCACAATCACTAGAAATCAAATTTCAGGGACTGGGCTGGCAATTCATGCCTAATATGATATTCTACAGAGGAGGACACATCGCAGAGAGAGAGAGAGACTGTGCTTGCAGTGGTCAGCATTATTTCAGGACTCGAAGTGATTGGGTGATTGGAGGGTTGGTGCCCCAGAGTAGACAAAAGTCTAAATCCCTCAAAACGTATGCATATGATCCCTCTTCCTTAGTGATCACTCTTCAGAAAAAAACTCTTTTATAATATCTTACAATTGTTCTCAGACTCTACAGTTTTTTTGGGCAATTCTGATTGCCTGCTCCGACCTATCAAAACCTTTTGAATTTCCTTTTCTAAATGTCATTACTAATTTGTCAGTATTCTACTTTTTAAAGTACATAAATTGTATAAACATGAACTCATGCTTTTTACACAATTGACATGCTATTCAGTGTGATCATGAGTAGGCTTTTCCAGCTTGAATTATTTTCTTTGTTTTTTTTCTCTCGCGAGAGTGTTTCATGATGTTGGGACTTGGCTTCCCAAGGGATTTACGCCGGCGTCTTATTAGTTTTTAGTAACTGCCGGTGTAAAGAATGTGATGGCTAACCATTTCCCTTTGGTGACAACCTATAAATACCTTGGTGTGTGTTTGCCTGCCCCCCTACATACCTTTGTTTGCCTCTGAGTCATTTTGTGAAAAAAGAGGAGCACAACATGAACTAGATTCTATCCCCTACAGGCAGTCTTTCATTGCACTAGAAAAGTAAGCTGGAATAAAGGCAATCTTGCTTCAGACACCACAGTGTGATGAAGAAAGTAAATATGATTTCTAAAAACAGGACTGCAGAACATTCTACTGCTCAATGTTTATTCAATTATGTTTCCTTTACTCTATAGGTATTTATTCTCCTGCTGATTGTTGTGGTTGTGGTAGATGAGGAAGATGTAAGAATGTTCTGTAGAAACTGCTCAACTCATAGAAATCAAGTGTGTAGATTAAATCTATGAGTGCAACATATATAATGCACGATTTTGGTGTCCGCATTAGCATTTAGTTCAGATTATATACAGCACCTTTGGGGATTAGTCTCCTCCTCTTGCCCTGTTCTTCCGGCGAGCACCCACGTTTTAAGATTGTACAGAGTCTTTCATGGGCTCCAACCTGACAAACACTATATTTATCAAGACGTGGATGCCGGTCACCAGTGTGTGAATAGTCCCACAGGTCAGTGTGGGGCTACACATCTTTTCAAGGGATTTAGATAATTTTTGCTGGAATTGCGGCACCTCAAACATCCCTCTCATTCAATTCACAGCTTGAACATCTTCAACTAGCAATATAAGCATTTGCTTCTTGGAAATATTCGCTGTGGAAGGATTGTTTTATGAGAAATAGATTATTGACACGTGCTCCGCTTTGATTTTCAGGCATGAGAAATGCATGTGATATACTGTAAAAGTGTCTTTAATTTCCTATCATATTCTGTTATTTTTTTTTTCTCTTTGACGATGCTTACTTGTGCTTGCAGTGTAAATGTATCAAGTTTGTCTGATCTCAGCAGGGTGCTGCAAACTGCAAAACAGTATTATTTAAAGTGACAGAATACTGAAAGAAAAGATTGATATTGTTCACATATCCCCTCTCTATGTCTAATGTTTATCCCCATCATTGGTTTTGTTATACATATAAAAAAGTACATATATTAAAAAAAAAACATCCAAATGAGATAACGCTCTTTAAAAGGAGGGTTTTAAAGCGGGCACTCTAAAGTCCCCTGCTGGGCTCAGGCAAGCTGAAATTAATTCAAGAAGGCAGATAAAAATTTTAACCAGCCCGAGTGGAGATGACGGATGTGACAGCTCTCAGTTAAAATGTCTTTTAGTGGCAAATGCATGCGTATTAGTCAAGTGATGTGACATAACTGTCCCGGGTGAGGCGGAATGAGCTGGTGACCATTTGCATCGAGAACAAAGGAACATACTTGGGAGGCAAATGGAGAAATGAATTGAAAAATAACTCCATATTTCCCATTCATTGCTTGTCTTGTGTGCAATTATTGTGTTTTGCGGCCTTAGTGTGTTTTTATGTGTAAGGACGTGCTGATAAAACCGCTTCCAGACCCTTTTTGTGGTGGTGAAACGCATATGAACAGATGTCAGATTGTTTGAGCCCTCAACAAAGGTCATATATTAGATGGAAGAGTCCAGCAACAACAGCGGAGCACCTGCTTTTCTCATCAAGTGGCATATTTTCGGTATTATGAGCACAATTCTTTGTTTTCGGTGAAACAGCACAGCTATTTGAAGCTTTGTACACATCACCACCAGACTCTTCCTGGTACCCGCATTAGTTTATTCATGTTTCAGACCAGGATGCACCTTATAATAATGGAATCGTGCAAGCGAAACAAAAGCATGCGACTTCGATTTTAATATAGGATATTGCTTGGAATTGTTATTTTTAGAAACAGTATGCGACTTTACGGTTCAAAAGTCATTTTTACTGTGCTTTAGGACCAGATGCCGTTGAGTCCCAGTGCCTCCCAGCTAGAGCTGCCACTGTAATTGAGTTTCCAGTATTATTCTGCTTATTGTTTCCCATTATAATCAGATTGTATTATCATAATTTTGTTATTAGAATGCACCTCTTACTGTGTACTTCAATAACTTTCAAGGCCACATCTGGAACGTATTAAATATGCCTCCCCCTCCCTCAAAATGGAAGGCAGCCTTTATTTACTAGAAAATTGCATGGGTAACTAATGCACAGAACAGCTTTATAAAAACAAAAAGTACCAATGTGAAATGACATTCACACCTCTGTCTAAAAGATGCAAGGGTACATTGGAAGAAACCATTTGTTTGTACAGTTGTTTACATTAAATGTGAGCAGTTGCGCTTGTCATTCACCATGCATGTTTACCTGGTATTAGGTGATGACTCCAGAAGGTCAAGGGAATGATTTAAAATTGAATGTTAAAGAAAAATTCTCTGATTTCTGTGGGAAGTGCACATCTATTGGAGAATTCACCAGTGGAATTTCCTCCAGTATAATTGTAATTTATGGAGGAAATTCCGTCAGTGGATCCTCCTCTGGATTTCACACTTGTTACAGAAATGACAGAATTTTCTAAAAGAGGCCCAAATTCGACAGAGCCACATCCTCATGTCCAAGCACATTTTCAGCCATGCCCAAACCTTGAAGTGAATGGTATCTCAGTGCATTGATAACTATTTTGGTCATTGTTATTTAGCAATTGTAGAGCTCACAATCAGCCATTAATTTAACACTGCAGCACCTTCTTTTGCCAGGGGTATGACTTTCCAAATATTCCTCACAGATCAGAGTCCGACTTTGTTATGTGGAGGTGTGTTGTCAGAATGTCGATTTAAATGAGTTGTAGGTTTTTGGCTGGTTAGACAACAGATCTGTGCCAAATGGTTGAACTATTTCCTTAGTTGGCCAGGGTGCACATTGTAATTTATTGTAATTACATTTATTTAGTGCTACCCCTGATGAGATGTTGAAGCATGCTACGATGAGTAGCATGCTACTCTGGAATCTAAGGTTAGTGGTAATCCAGTCGTTACTGGTTATTGTTGGTTATTGGGATTTGTCTAGTGTTATCAATGAAATATTTTCATGCATTTACTCCAGCTTCTTTGTGGTAGATTAAATAAGCGCTAGCTGTGGTCAGCCGGTGGGGGGTGGGGGAGGGGAGTATTTGAGTTCAAACAGTGATTGGTGTAATGAATAGTCAGGCTACAGGAGATTGAGAATTGTTAGCTTGCAAGCATATGTTGCAAAAAAAGGTAGATTGTGATCTGTGAAATGAGATGTGGGCAGTTTGCAGGTGTTAGAAATGGGATCTCTAGTAGGCAGTGGTGCGCACCCTGTCCAAGTAGGGAACCTCACTCTAGTCCGGGTAAGGGAGTCACACAGCTAAGATTAACCCCTGCTCATGCGCTTGGTAGCTTGGCACGAGCAGTCAGGCTTATTCCAGAGGCAATGCTTAAAGGATTTACACACACACACACACACACACACACACAAAATAGCAATATTTATCTGAATAGACCAAAATGACAAAAATCCAACATGCACAAGCCAAGATATGAATTTATAAATATTAAACAAAGTTCTGTTTTTAAAAATCTATGGTTGTGCTTGATCAGGACAAAGTACCTTAGATGCGTCAAAAATCAAAGTCTATGCGAGACACAGGGGAGGTGATGCACCAAAAAAGTAGGTGATGCGTCGGTTCCTTACTGCTAGGTAGGGGAGGTGATGTGTCAGTTCCTTACTGCCGCAGGGGAGGTGATGTGCCCTTTTCGGGCCTGCTGCCTCGGTTCCTTAGTGCGGCGGGGTGTCGATGAAGGAAATGGCGCCCAGGGAAGATGTGTCAATGATGCATTGAAAGTCAAGTCACGCTGCTTCGATTCCACAGCATTGAAGCAGGTGCTGCTTCTAAGTCGGGCGATGTGTTACCAACTTCGGTAATGTGGTGCTTGGGACTCACGCAGTGGCAGTTCTTCAGAGGTGCTGCAACAAAAAGCTGGAGCCTGCATTGTAAGCCACGGTCATTGTATACAATAGAAACCACGCTCTGGTGCAGGCAGCAGTGACGCGTCGAGTTTTGGCGGTGCTGCACTGATTCCAAACGACACTTGGAGTCGATGCATGGATTTTCTTCCTGGAATCACCAGAACTCACTTCCAGGAGCCTAGGAATTGGATTTCGCACCACTTGGCAAGACAGGACTCTCAGCAAGAGAGCCCAGGTGCTGGTAGGTGAAGTCTTTGATGGCCCTGAGACTTCTTAACAGGAGGCAAGCTCAACTCAAGCCCTTGGAGAACCTTGGAAGCAGGTTGTAGAAAGCAAAGTCCAGTCCTTTCACTCCCAGGACAGAAGCAGCAGCAGGCCATCACAGCAAAGTGGCAGTCTCTCCTGACAGCCATCCAGCTCTTCTTCCTGGCAGAATGTCCTCAACCCAGAAGTGTTCTGAGTATATGGTGTCAGTGGTCCAGTACTTATACCCATTTCAGTCTTTGAAGTGGGCAAACTTCAAAGGAAAGTCTTTGTAGTGCACAAGGCCCTGCCTTTTCCTGTCCTGGTTCCAGACACACTACAGGGGGGTGAATATGACTTTGTGTTAGGACAGGCACAGCCCTATTCAGGTGTGTCAGCTCCTCTCACCAATCTAGCTCAAGAAGGCCCATCAGCCTTGTGATGGCCACCAGAATATGAAGGTCACACCTCTGCTCCTTTTGTGTGACTGTCTAGAGTGAATGCACAAACAGCCCAACTGTCATCCTAACCCAGACGTGTGTTCCACAGATAGACAGAAGCACAGAATGGTTAAAGTAAGAAAATGCCAACTTTCTAAAAATGGCATTTTTGGACCTGCAATTCAAAAACCAACTTCAGTAAAAGATGTATTTTTAAATTGTGAGTCCAGAGACTCCAAACTCCAATTTTTCATCACTCCCTATTGGAAGATACACTTGTAAGATGTTACAAGGCAGCTCCAATGCAAACCTATGGGAGAGATAGGCCCTTGCTGTAGTGAAAAACGAGATTAGCAGTAGCTCACTACCAGGACATGAAAAACACAACAGTACATGTCCTACCTTTTAAATACACTGCACCCTGCCCAAAGGGTTACCTTGGGCCCACATTAGGGGTGTCTTACATGTAATAAATGGTAAGGTTTGTGCCTGGAAAGTGGATGTATTTACCAGGTTGAAATGGCAGTTCAAAACTGCTCACACGGACTCTGCAGTGGCTCGTCTGAGATATGTTTGCAGGGCTACCCATGTGAGTGGCACAATCAGTGCTGCAGGCCCACTAGTAGCATTTGATTTACAGGCCTTAGGCACACATTGTACACTGTACTAGGGACTTACTAGTAAATCAATTATTCCATTCATGGAGAAACCAAATACCATTACATTTTAGACAGGAAGCACTTGTACTTTAGCACTGGTCAGCAGTGGTAAAGTGCCCAGAGTCCTAACATCAGCAAAAATTAAATGCAGCACACAGTCAAAAACAGGAGGCCAGAGGCAAATGGACAGGGGAAACCACGCCAAAACATGGCAGGTCTAGCAGCAGGGGTATAATAATAATAGAGGCTAAGGTAGACAATCATGGGACATAGAGAAAGATATACTCCAGGAGGGGAGGCATTAAGAGAATGGAAGGCAAGGAGAAGGAAACAATAGTTTAAAATTAATCATGGTCATTTATTCTTGCAGAGTTTTAGGAAGATAGTGGGTGGAGTCTTTTGACATAGCATGTAATCTGAGGATATAAAACTGTAGAAAGATGCACATTATTTACATGTGAGATAGTAAGAACTATACAAATGCTAGAATCCAATACACTACCTCTGTGTGCAGCCCTGAAGCGCTTATCCACATGGATATTTTGTTACACCATGTGAGCTTATGATTGACAGTGTGTTGTTTTGCTTAGAACAAATGTGGGAAGTGTTTCTGTGTTGGGGGTGGTGACCATTGAGGTGTGATTATCATGTTATGGGGTGCGGCATGATGATTGAGGAAGTGTGAGTGATAGACACTTTATTTTATAGTTTGTAGTATGCTGCCAGCAATGATTAGCTCTGCAGGTTCCCTTTATTATGTTTGCTATTTTTTTCTTTTATGTTCTCAGTCTCATTTCCTATGCTGCCTGTAACAGGATATTGTCCAAACTGTGATCTTATAGATTTTAGGGAAGTTACAGGTATGGAGAATGGGTGAGTAAGAATCGAAGATCTGTCCAGATAAACTGCATTACAGTCCTACTTTCTATGATTGATGATATGAGACATTAAGTAAGGTGAGTTACCAAGATGGGTTTTGTTAAAACATTCTTTTCTCATAGCAGGAGGTTGCTGATCAGGCTAAGTGAGTATTTGGGACCTTCAGCATTGACTGTATTAAGAGTCCCCTGGCGACCAGCAATGGGATGATGAGCAAAAATGGCCGCGGGGAAGGAGCACTAACACCCGAGCTCCTGGGCACTGGGATCACCGATGCTGTGTAAATCCCTGTTGCCTCCCTCCATTTCCCCCCCAGAGTACGAGGACTCACCGGACCGTATCCCAAGGCGGACAAGCCTGAATCTCGCTCCACCAACACCAGGAAGCGAAGTAACGAAGATCCGCGCCCCGACACCTCCAGGACTGCAACTGATGCCTCGGAGGTGATCGGCGTTCAGCGGACCTCACGAGATTCAAGGACACCCCGCATTGGACCCACAAGAGTCCCATCAAGCCAAGACCTAGGACCTAAGCTTGATACAAACATACAAAATTGTAAACTGGCACTAGAAGATCGACAAAGTAAATTGCGAGCTACGGACAAGCTCTGCACCGGAACCGCCAATGCCTGACGACAAGATGGCCGCCCCGGGCGCTGAATCTGCAAGGTGATCAAACTGCACAGGTGACACATCAGCTCTCTATAAGAATTGATTGCGCTGCCGCAACACTTGCACCCTGACCCGCCGGTCGCGGATTATAAGTGATGTGAGCCCCGTATCACAGAGACTGAATCACGAGCTAAGGACGGAACCCCAATGCCTGACCACAAGATGGCCACACCTGGCTCATAATCGGCAAGGCGATCAAACTGCACAGGGGACCCATCCGCACTGTAAAAGAAGTGATTGCGATGCCGCAACACTCCCATCCCGACCCGCCGATCGCAGCTAAGAAGTGACAAGGGCCCCGTGGCACAGAGACTAACGCTCCCCCAAGCTTGGTGCCCACCAGGCCCGACCCTAAAATGGCCGCAAAAATCTAACACTCCGGATTACGGCACCGGGGAGCCACACGGGACTCAGGAGAGACCCAACTATGAAAGACCCAGGGCCTAAATAAGAAATCAAACAGACACTGAGAGAACAACTAAAACTCGAGCTCTACTACACACCCGCCTACCCATGCTGTCTACATCACGGCCTGACCCCATGATGGCCGCCAAGAGCTAAACCTTCGATAACTGCACCAGAGATCTGCATCAGACCCACGAGAGTCCCTGCAATCCAGGACCCAAGACCTACGCCAGAATCAAGCAGACACTGGAAGCCCAACTAAATCATATCTCGAGATACAGACGAGCCCAGGAATGAAACCTCCAGTACCTGATCACAAGATGGCTGCCCCTGGCCCAGATCCTTCTAGGGTGTTCAAACTGCTCAGGCTGCACCCTCTGCACACTTCACTGCCTGACCCAGTATGCCGGTTCGCTTGAAGGCCGCACCAAAGTAGCTCACAGAAAACTTCACTGGTGAGTTAACCCCGCCCACCCATTTGACTGCTACCCCTGCCCACCTCATATAACTGTTCCCAGGAGTAAGGCCCATCCCAGGCCGATGACTCTTGACCATATATTACCGCACACCTTCGGACAAAGCCCTAACTCCCCCAGCCTCACCCATTTGACTTGCCACCCCTGCCCACCTCTTATGTCTTGCTCCCAAGAGGAAGGCCCCTTCCCAGGTTGACGGCTTTTGACCATATGTTACCGAACTCCTTCGGACAAAGCCCTAACTCCCCCAGTGGTACCTTATCCCTACCTTCCCATAAGGGAACCAGCCCCCTGTCCAATATAGACAATATGCCTTCTGTCACGCCAATCTACCAATCTACCCGCCCACACTGAACTACCTAAAACCGCACGGCCCGAACTCCTACTCAATTAGCTTCCCCCCAACCTCTCACCCAAAGCACAAAAAAAACTCAAACACAAACTGATTAGACAGCACCCAGAAACACTATTCGCAGACATTTATCACTGCTCCTCCAAAGGCCAGATAAAAATGGATCTCATTTTCCACACTGAAAGACCCGAAGAGTGGAACCTCATCATCAGATCACAACTCCACATTTCCAAAACCAGTAATTCACCCCATAGCTGCAAACTTAGGATCTCAATCCCTAACCGCTCGAGGCGGACGGGGAAAACGTCTGTGACCATCTACCCAAACGGCACAGTCTTGATCCAAGCCAACAATGATAACCTAGAGGCTTTTGACTCACTCTTCCCCTCACTTCGGCCTTCCCCCCATCTCACCCATCTCCCCCGCCCAACCCACACCCTCACACCGGACAGTCGGACCCTCCAGCAGAGCACACCTACCTTTCATGCGCCCCTCACCAACAGCACTAACTTTCCACCACAAGTCTCCACCCTCACATCTATCACCAGGAATACGGCTCCCCCTCCAATCACCCCCACATTTGTCACCAAGAACACGTCTCCTCCTCCCCCATCCGACCGTCCCCTCGACCACCCCCTCGCCTACAACCCCCCAAATAACAATGACCGACCGCAACTCACAGTCCAAGACTACCAACTTCCTCACTATACCCACACTCATAAAAACGCGGTTGCCACAACACGACACTCCGCGCCCTCGGCCCCGCTTAAAGACTACATGGGCAACTCATTATCAACAAGTTGCCAAGACAGCAGCGTCAGGCCACCCCCCTTGCGGGAGGACCCCGTCCAGAACCACCCAACCCCCACCCCTGAAGCGACGGGTCAGCGTCTCACTCTGCTTGAAAGCCAGCTAGCTATTGTAATCCAGGGCTTCAAAGAAATCCTAACCAACCTTGCCTCCCTAAATCCCAACCACACCCCCTCCACCACCAACCCCACTTATCAATGGCTCCCCAAGGCTCCCCGCCCCAGTGAGATATCTACCCCCCTCTCGAATCAAAACCGTAACCAAAATCATACCAGCAGAACAAGAATAGCTATGTCCCCAAATGAAGCGGCAGATCTTGCCTCCTCATACGACACCTCCTCTACCGCCAACCCTCAATCCAAAATCCAGGTGATCACCGGATTCAGAAGGGACCACTCCCCTCCGAAACCCCCAAGACTGCCTGCCTCCCTTACCATTATCCCCAGAGCCCCCTTTAAGAAGAATCCCACAAAAGAGGCACACACCACCAACTGCATGCTCATAAACTGCAGATCAGCAACTAAACATGCCACAGAGCTAGCAGAATCCATACTCACCCATGACATTGACATAGCCTTCATCACCGAGACTTGGCTTAACGATTGCTCGCCACCTATCATGGACACTCTCATTCCACCAGGCTTTGCAATCATCAACAAAGATCGAAAAGACCAAAGAGGCGGAGGCATAGCAATCATTCACAACAACACCATGTCCGGTACAGAAATTGACACCTTTAACTATAACACCTTTTGAATGCCTTTCTGCCAACATCAACACAAGCAACAATAAGACATTCCATTGCCATCTCCTATACCACCCTCCAGGCAACACCACCGCATTCACCGATCATCTATCTGACCTGAGTGCGCACTGTTCACTCCGAGACGCCGACAACCTAATTCTGGGCGACTTGAACCTACATTGGAACGAAAAAAACAACTCGTCAATCCAGAACATAAATGAGCTGCTACACAGCAACAACCTTACCCAGCACTGTTCAGAAGCAACCCATAACAAAGGAGCGATCCTTGATGCCATTATCTCCCAACTCGACACTATCACAATCGATCATATCCTACCCGTTGACTGGTCCGACCACCACCTAATCCTATTCCACATCACTCAACCAATCACATATCAACCTCCCACCCAAGACCCTCCCAAATGGATGAGAAATCTTACACAGATCTCCATGTCTGACCTTGAAGAAAAGGTAAGCTCTCTCCTACCTACCTCCACTGATGATCTCTCCACAACGGAACTCACCTCTCACTATAATTCTACTATGACTTCCATCCTAGATCAATTAGCCCCCCTGAAATAAAAAAAAAAACAGGAACATCCCATCCAGATCCTGGTTCAACTCTGACATCAACGCCGAAAGAAGACAACTAAGAGCCGCAGAATGACTTTGGAGGAACAACCCTTCTGCAAGCCTCCACAAGCAACTCAAAGCAACCCGAAGGAAATACAAAAAACACATCAACAACGAAAAAACCACCTTCTTCTGCACCGCCCTGAACAACGCGAAAAACAGACCCAAAGAACTTTTCAACATCATCAGGCAACAAACGTCCAAGCCCTCCGCTTCCTCAGGTCAGGACTCCAAAGACCTGTGCGACAACTTTGCCAACTTCTTCAAAGACAAAATCACCAAGATTGAGCTCTCACTGGACATCAACCTCAACCCCTCATGCACTAACCCAACCCCAGAAACCGAAGCCAACGTACACACGCACCTCATGAATCCTGGAAATCTTTCAACCCCATACCCGAAGACGAGATTCTTAAACTGATCTCTACCTCCAAACCCGCATCTCACGCACTAGACCCTATGCCCACCCAATTGACCAAAAAGCTAAAACTCTCTCTAGCTCCTTTCTGGTGCAAGATCATAAACAGCTCCCTGAGAACCGGCGTCATACCTGACTGCCTCAAAGTCGGCCAAGTCACGCCACTACTGAAAAAACCAGGCCTTGACTCCAACGATCTGAATAACTTCAGACCCGTTTCCAATCTCCCCCTCCCTTCCAAAATCCTTGAAAAGTGCGTTCTCCTACAACTGACTCAACACATGGACAACATCAACCTTTTAGATCCCTACCAATCAGGCTTCAGAAAAGGCTATAGCACCGAGACCGCGATCCTTAACATCGTGGACGACATTCACAAGTCTCTAGATACTGACCAATGCTGCCTTCTCATCCTCCTGGACCTATCGGCAGCCTTTGACACGGTTGATCACAATCTACTCATCAAAGCTCTCCAAGACAGAGTAGGTGCTGACGAGGTGGTCCTACAATGGTTCTCCTCCTTCTTACACAACCGCTCCCAAAGGATAAAAATCAAAACCTACACGTCCGACCTACACCCCGTCAGCAGAGGCGTCCCCCAAGGGTCAGTGCTCTCCCCCCAACTGTTCAACATATATATGGAACCCCTCACCTCAATACTCAAAAAAGCCAACATCCCCTTTCACTTATATGCAGACGATACCCAGATATATCTGGAAACCTCCTCCATTGAAGACATTCAGAGACTAAATAACACTATCAAGGAAGTCCAAAACTGGCTATCCATAAACCACCTCAAACTCAACCAAGACAAAACCGATATCCTCCTCATCTCCAACAAAGAAGAAAACCCTCAAGCAATCAATGCCCTCAACGGTAATCTCACTCTGGCCAACTCTGTAAAATCACTAGGAATCACCCTAGACCCTAAACTGGACATGGCCAAACACATCAGGAACTCAGCGAAGAGTGCCTTCCTCAATCTGAAGCTTCTCAACAAAATAAAACCCTTCATCCCACCCAAAGACCTCAAACAAGCCACTGAATCACTGGTGATATCTAAACTTGACTATGGGAATGCTATCCTCACCGGTACAGCTAAATCCCACCTAGCCCCCCTCAAAACTACTCTCAATGCTGCAGCCAGAATGGTCACCGGAGTCAAGAAATTCAATCACATTTCACCCACACTCAAAGAACTAAAATGGCTCCCAGTAGAAATGCGTGCCAGCTTCAGAACTGCCTGCCTCACGCACAAAGCCCTCTACACAGGGAAACCTGAGTACCTGGCCTCCAAACTTAAAAAGGCCGGCCAAACAAGGAACCTCAGGAGCTCCAACTCCCTACTGCTCATCCCTATGAAAACACGCAAACAAAAAACCGCTGCTAGATCCTTCGCCGGCAACGCACCCAAAATCTGGAACTCCATCCCAGTGGATATTAGGACTATCCCATCCTTTGTTAAATTCAAAGAACTTCTAAAAGACCTCTTCCTCAACCGTGGCTTCCCGAACCGATAGCCACCGCTGAAGCGCACAAGCCTGCACTCCGCAGCACCATGACACTTTATTCACTAATGACCTACCTCCTCCAAGCGCCCAAATGCCCCTCCCCGTTCCCCCCCGAAAATGGTTGCGCCCAAGACAACGTGCACTCAGCGAGGTTTCTCAGGACTTCTGTGCCTTATTGCTGCAACACACGCTGGACTTCCGAACCTACATGTATACCTATGCCCTATTTTGTGATCCCTGCATTATAAATGTTGTAAAGCACTCCGATACCCTCGGGTCTGGCCAGCGCTATATAAAACTCCTTAAATAAATAAATAAATAAATGGGAAGCATACCTCATCAGTCTTCGCTGACCGGTCTTGTTAGTATTGAGTGGTAAGTTAGGTGGGTTAGTAGGGCCTATGTCTGTGCCCTCAAGACCTGAACAAGGTTCCACAGGACCTTTGATACATTATAGACCTGTTCTGTTGAAGATGAGGCATCTGGTAGTGGACTGGCCAGTGGTATAGATTGTATCAGGGTGAGACTGGGAGAACCATCAGAAAGATTAGTTACTGGCCTGCATTTAGTGGTTATGAAATAGGCAGATGTGCATTATTCTCTGAAATACTGTAATTGTATTCTTCATACTTTGAAGCAAGACATAACCTAGAACCTACTAGCAGTTATACCTGCTTATTGTCTGCTTACCTGGTTTTCTGGACCTGAATAGATAGAGTTTATGACTCTTGGTCCATTCTAGGCCCTAAACCGCAGCACCTAAAATCTGTCTCCCTTTACCTGGATTTCCGGGCTGGACGCCCTAAGAGTTCTGCATAGCAAATGTAGATACCTGGTAAATATCTGATAGTAGCAACGGCTGGTGGGTGTCTCAGTAGACACTTGATTTTATAGCATATCTTACAAATAGAAGGAGCAATATAGTGTATAAGACCACTGCTAAGCTATCACAACATGCAAATATAGTTCAGCACTGTTTGATATTCATAATATATTCAAGCTGCTGACCTGGGAAATCCTTTTTTTTAAATGAGGATATGTGTGAACACATAAAATAGTATATATATATATATATATATACATAGCCTTAGAAATTCACTAGAAAAACCAAAGGTTACAGGGATGTTATAGTTCAGCAGTTATAGTTATCTCAAGTAACTATAACTCGAGCCCTACGGTAAATATAACTTGCACACTCACCATGCACTACTAATTACCCCACATATTCCATCACTCATGACATCTTCAATGACATAATTGATAATATCACTGCAACATTTGCAGTGAAAATACTGATGAGAAAACTGTGCATGGCGGGAGCCCGAGTTATAGTTACCTAAGGGCACGAGTTATAGTTACTTGAGATAACTATAACTGCTTAATTTCTATGGTTTTGTATGTGTAAAATCTGAATCCAACTATAACGTCCTTGTAACCTTCGCTTTTTTTCAGTGAATATATATACATACATATATATATAGTTATAGCAAACATGCTCCCCCCTCCCCCCCATTAAAGTCACAATGAAAACTGTCACCAGTCATCCCAGAGCACCTCGTTTTTTTCAGGATAACCATGCCAAATGCAGCCTTTTGTAATGGTCCACTATATAGCATGTTGTTTATCATAGGCAATGTTGGATTCACCCTGATTATTCATGTTGTATTTTGATTGCCCAGAGCTAGTTGTGTTTTTTTTCTTGGGGCCAATGATTCTGATTAAAGCAATATTCGGTGTAATGCAGTTTTTCGCCGCTTACCACGTGCAGTTAATGAATGCAGAGGTAAATGAATGAGGCATCCCTATGATCTCAGTGCACCTGTCACGCGCATCACAATCCAAGCCTTTGATGAAATCCCGTTTTACTCTTAGGCATGTGATCAGCTATCTCGAAGTCATTTAATCTGCCCTGCCTTTATCACTATTTGTCAAAGCAAAAGCCCTGGTCGGGGTCAGGCACTGCAGGTCAGGGTCATTAATTGGGGAAGGCAATAAGTGATGAACCCCACGCTTAATCTCAACAGAGGATTCCAGTCCTTGGTGGCTGCCTTTATAAAGCCAGTACACCAACCCTGCAGAACCGATCCCCCCCAGAGGCATTGCAGCCCTTCACTGCCACCTCAACATGACAATAGAGATGTTAATAGGAGGGTAAATGTTCAACTGATATCGGCAGCTGTTCGGATTTCTTTTTTAAATTACTGCGAATTTAATATGCAGATGCATTCATAACATTAAAAAAAATAGCGTTTACACATTGAAAGAACACACAGGAAGGAAGCAACACATTTTGTGTACATGTACATGTTATGTAATCAAACCCCTCTAACAAAAACACATTTCCTCTATGAAGCTTGTGCTTGAATAAACCTGGATATAGAATACATGCATGCATTTGTCAGGGCTCACAGGAAGTTCTTTCAGCTGCTGGCTGGGATATTTTCATTCAATGTCTGATGCCAGCAGTAAAAGGGAGCCATTCAGACTCCCGATTGATTAGATTATTGCTATAGGTGCATGCAAAAAAGGCCATTTCTTCCTTTAATTGAACTTTGATTGAGTATCCCGCTAGACAATCCACTGACAGAACTTGGCATTCCACTGCAACAAAAATGTACTTGGACCAACATGTATTTTTAAATCTGTGTTTTTTTGGTCTGGCATAGAGACCGGTTTAGATGTTGTGGAAACCTCATTAAAAAAATGAATACATTTACAAATATAGTACGGTTTTAGTCCGTCCTCCTCATCCATTGGCCCTATCAACTGTCCTACACATTTTGCTTTTGTTCCCTCCACGGCCTACAGCATGGGGCCACGGGTCAGCCCAGTTCAACCATTGGCTCTCTTGCACTGTGAATAACAGTATTTTTTGTCTGCACATTCACCCAACAACTAGAAGTGCTCTTTAATTTATTAATCGGCTAGTTTTTTTTAGCTTTATACAATATAACAAAAACCATAAGGCAAAGATTCTATTAAAGGCATATTAAATGCATGAAGTTGACAAATTCGAAGATTTCCAAAACATTCAAACAAAACAATAAATAGGCATCTTAACGTACCATAGCTTATTAATACTATAGTTTGTATTCAGCTTCATGCAGTATAACAAAGACCATAATGCAAGGTTTCTATTGAAGGTATATAAGATAGGAAGAATTCCAGAACATTCAAAACAGTACAATAAATTGGTGTTTTAACACACCGTTGTTAATGGAAACAGAAAGAAATGTTCTATTTGATATTTCGGGCCCTGACAGGCACACAAGTAAGCCCCATTTTGGGTGGTGTCTCCATATAATGATGCAAAATGATTCCTATTGAAATGTGTTGTAAAATCTGCCTAATGTACCAATCTGAAAAGTGAAGGTAGAAACTATGTGGGCACCAGATACTAATTTCAATATGCAGCGAACCATTTTGAACAAAATTGTGTAAATTCTTATAAAGAAATTATGGCTACTTGTGAATGGAGTGGTTGCTCCCATGTGAATTATAGAATACCCTATCCGGCAAATGCTTCTTCAAAGAGAACATGAAGGTTGAACTGCAAGCTACCCAAGACTCTCTGGAGACCAGAGCTGCTTATTTTAGCGTGCTTCCTAAATATTTCAGTGGAATACCACGTAGGCATTACGATTTTATAGAGATTCATGAAATAAATGAAGGTATTCTAATTAAAAATGTTAACTACTGTGACTTTCAAATATCACTTTGAACATAACATTTTCTCACAGGAGACGAGTGTGTGTCTCCACTGACTCTTACTTTAGGTGCCAGCATTTTCAAAAAAGAAGAGCATACGTTTTGCTAAGACTATTCATTTTTTGTAGGTATGTGGGAAAAATAGGTAAGAAAAAAGGACATAGGGATTTACTCATTTACTTGGTACTATTTTACTTAAAGTAGCTGTTTCTCATTCACTCAATTGTTCATTGAATAGTCAAAATCACATACTTTATCTGCCAAAATGACATATCTGTGCCTCAGGTTCCCTGTGTGTTTCAGAAAACACAGGGACCATTTTATGTACTACTATGAATATACCAAAATTGGTCCTGAAAGAGATTGGTTTATTGGTCGAGGGGGGTTGGAAGCCCCACTCAGACAGCAACAACAATCCTTGTCAGGGTGAACCACAAAAGTCTCAACCTGTGCTTAATCCTCTAGTAGCTTGGCACAAAAGCAGTCGGACTTAACTTGGACACAATGTGTAAAGTATTTATGCAGTACACAAACAGCAATGAAGTAAAAACACAACACAAGAAAAATCCCAAACCAATTTAGAAAAATATAGTAAATTTTAATATATAGAATGATAACAGAACAGCAAAAATCCAACCAGTAGAACTGGAGATATTCCATTTTTAAGTTTTTAGTAAAACAGTAGTGCCTAAAAGTACAAAGCACCACTCGTGGTCGTCTGGTCATGCTAACCCAGGGGAAAGTCCGAAGTTATGGCTGACCACAATGGATCGCAGGCCAGGTTAGTCCCACTGAACAGTTACATTCTGAAGTCCAGCGAGAAGAGTTCTGTTCATGTTGTAGAAGACAGCAAGGTGCCTAACCTCAAGATTTCCAACTTTTTCTTCTTGGAGTAGCTTCCACTGATGCCAACCAAGGATCCAGGACCCACAGGGCACCTCTTTGGGATCAGGGCTCACTCCAGCAGTACGGCTCAGGCTTTCAGCTTCTGATCATAGAAATGAAATGGGGAGAGATATTTCTTGCTAAGGCAAATATGCAGGCTGATTCCCAGCCATCTTCCCTCTGTTTAGCTAATAGGGAGATAGGTGCTTGGACTTCACTGGGCATGGCCATGTAACTCTTTCAGGTGGATGCAGGTCATTGTCTACAATATCATGCCATACGTAACACTGTTCAACATATCTGGGACAACATACAGAATACCACGGGCCTCCCGGTAGCAGCAGACCTGGGACATGGCATTATCACCAGACTTTATATTGCCTTAAGAGAGGAAAAAGAAACCAAAAATCAAGCTCACATGCGCAGTTGAAGGCTGATTGTAGGACAGACTTCTCAGATGGACAGTGGCAGGGAGTGCAAACACTCTTACACAAAGCGTCTAGTATACAAGATTAACCCTAAAAGGACTGTTTCTGCACTATGATTGTGGGGTTAGTGGCCATATGTCTTCATTTAGTATGGAATAACCCTATGATAGTGGATTACTGAACAGAGGCTGCAGATAGATTCAGTAAACATATACAGATTACAATTCAGTTGCTCCGACAGACTTGCTTGTTAGGCATAAATGCTGTCACTTCAAAATATAAAGTAAAAGAAAAGATTTGTACCGTTCACCTTAATTCTAGCAAAGACGTGAATTATAATTACATTGCTGGGCACCAGGGTACCCACTTTAAAGTGCTGGGTTAGAGACGTTGGTGAATGGGCTCTGGCAGAAGAAATTAAGATGAAACTTACTTGAATGGATGGATGGAAAATTGCAGGAAGCTGTGGACATTTGGAAAACATTGATGAGAGACTTGGATTACTAGATCCTCATAAATTTGTTTTTGGTCTGTGCAGGCTTAAAAATAGGCTTGCTTCGTGTGTCACCATTGTTGTGAGATTTTAAAAAGTTGTTGTTTAGATATGTGCCTTTTGAAAAGCATACTAATGCAATATATAACCGATTACCCCATTTAGGACTGCATATTATTAATATTCGCCCCCTGAATTCTAAAGAGAAGTAAGCATTGACAAAGCTGATAGGTCTGGCTTGCATTTAAGTCTTGACGAAAATATTGATAACGGCTGCCGCAGTGAAAAAAAAAAAGCAACAAAAAAACCAATCCTGGCTTTCTGTATCTATGAGATAATTTATTCATTTTGTGTTGGTTCTGAGTACTTTTGGGATGTAATATAGTGAGTTCCTCGTACATATCAAGGGAAGCACTTTACTTCATAGGAAGCAGAAAGGTGCACTAAACAGCCAGAAGGCGAGAGCGAGAGCAGAAAAATACATCTCTGGATGGAGCCAAATCGCCTTCGGTATGTATATTTTTAAAAAATTGTAGCAATAGGTAAACTGACAGCAGTTTTATTAAGACAAACCTAAATATAGGCACATTTTCTAGCTCGATTTCTCAATTTCAAGTACTAAACTTGGTGGTAGCACTGCTAGAAGAGGTCAATTTAAAACGTATGTTCAGTGACTCTACAGTACAGTAAATTGTCTCACGTCTGGTTAATCTGCTATGTGGAGTTCTATGATTAGGTTAAGTGCAAGGAAAATGAATCAAATCATAGTGAGATGTTAAGTATTTGGATGCACGTAAGAACAATCAAGTGCAAAATTGTACACCATACACATGCAGGCTTACGTTGTCATTGAAAAGATAGGGTTCTTTGAGGCATAATGACAGCATTTTAAAATGGGAGCAACTAAAGGAACCATTATAGATAATGATAACATTTCAGATATTTTTACACGTCAGGTTTGTACTGTAATGGTACTTAAACATGCAGCAGTTGTCTGACTTACTCTATATGGCATGCATACCTTCACACCCACAGCAGGAAATTGTTTCAAATGTTAGAACTTGTGAAGCTATTCCAGACTGAAAGTATCTGCTCCAATCATAATTCCAATGTGAGTCATTTAAGGAAAGTATTTACTTCTTCATTTACAGAGCACCTAGAATGCATTTCGCCATTAACAATTTCAAGTGTAAGAATCTGGATTTGCAATTTTATGGAAATATAACAGCAGATTAACAGTCTAGCACTTTTTCAGTCACTAGTTCTGAACAGGGAGCTATTTTTGAGCCTTGCGTTCACATCGATAACACACCCAGGAGATAAAAAGTTGTGTTTTGTCTCTTTTTGGTATTTCTTACTTTGAGGCCTATTCCCAAGCCATATGACACAAATCCTTTCTAAATGAAAGATTCAGTAGAGATGACTCGTCAGAAGGAATGCTAGATTTATCGAATGTGGCAGGATACTGCATTTCAAAAGCTAATGGTGGTTTCTGCATGAACATTTAATGTCTAACCCTGTTCCTTATTCACACAAGAGAACAGAGTTGAGGGACTTGCTGCGTGAATAGAGATCTTCTGGTTCCAAACGTGAATCAAAAGACAACATGGCTTCAACTGGCCACCTCCAAGGTTAGCTAGATACTGGTGTTACTAGCAATGTGAGTACATTAGGTTGTTAAATACTTGATTCTTTTACCTTGCTTCACAGGTCTTCCCTCCTTCTTACTGTACAATTCATTTTGAAGGAAAAAAACCTTGATATACAAAGACAAAACAGCACACCAAAGGGCAGAAGGGGGATTGATCATGTGATGTTGTTATTCTTTACAAAGTGATTTTGCCTTCAGATCGTAGTTCTAATGGGGTACCGATAGGGAGGGCCTGTCCGGTGGGTTGGATGTGAAGGAACAGGAAGATGGACAACCGTGTCCCCTCTGATAAATTGAAAGTGTGAAGTGTGTGGGAGGAGTTTGGGTATATACTGGTAATATCAGCCATAACCTGGACATTATTACTCACACAAAACTATGAAGTATTTGCTGACAAATATTTATTTGCTTTTCCAGTCAGCAAACAAAATTAACTATTGTGTAAAGAAAAAAACATCACCTTAGTGAGTCAAGCAAAGAGAACCTGCAGCCTGTGGCATATTGATAATGAAAGATCAGGTAAAGGAATGGAGACTGCACCTACTGTAGTTTAAAGCACCCTCTGGAGAACATGAAACAAGGTAGAAAAAGCAGTGCCTTTGCTGCTGGATATTTCATTTGTATGATACAGTGGATGGGCTGTGCTGAAGGCTGGTTAAAATCAATAAATTGAGTAATCGCTAGTAGGACAGTTTGAGTAGTGATTGTTAACTATAGGAAGAGCCTACTCAACCCTTAGTAAATCTAGGCCTGAATATGTGTGTATATATAATGTGTGTGTGTATGTATATATATATATATATATATATGTATGTGTGTGTGTGTAAGTATGTGTGTATATATATATATATATATATATCAACTTTATTCTCCAGTTTCCCTTCCAAACCGGACATTGACACTGCAGACTCTGTTATATTTTACGCACTGTTTATTCACCGATCGCTGTAACGTGTTTCGGCAGTATCTCCTGGCTTGCTCGCACCTATGTATATTATCTGTCCATCCCTCTCTTCCTCCATTCCTTCTTCCTTTCTCCGGGTTCTCCTTGAGTCCCAGAACTTCATAGCATCCTAAACCAAATGACCTTCCAAGCACAAGCTTATTTTGTAGCAGTGAGAGGATGTGCACTCTAACTCTTCTTTACTCGATCATGAATGCCCCTGCTGTTCTCCCTTTAATTCAAATGTTGTCTCACAGAACATATTATGTGTTCATTTTCCAAATCCTGCTCTTTGGTCTTATCCCATAGTGATCTGATACAGCCCCATCATGTTTATGATATATTAAAAAATTCTGCTCAGGCTATCGATAAGAACTGAAGCACAGGTCAAACAGACTGGCTGAAGCCTATCTGTCAATGGTAGGCAACACAGCATCTTTGACTACAGACTGCCTGATGGACTAATCAACAGATCTCGCACATGTTACCTGGCAGATACAGATGCTGGAGGAACCAATCAGCAGAGAGCCAGTAGACGCCCCATAGAATCTGGGTGTAATCCGGCCATGTGGCGCGTCGTTTGCATAGAAACAACATTAGTATCATACATCACATGGTCCTAATGAGCATACGAGTTTCCCCAAGGAAGCCGGCGAGTTGTGGATTGTAATGAAAGTAATCTATAAATGAGTTTTTAAAGGGTGCAATACTTTATCACTGGCACCATGTCACAGTGCAGGCCTGCCCTCTGATGGGAAATGGAATTCTATTAGTCAGAGATTAAGAGTGATGACAGCAGAGTAAAAAAAAAAAAACACCCCCAGCAATGTCAGCTGCAGGTCTTAATGATAACACAGTGCAGCCTTCCTCGAATAGTTTCATGTCTTCCTCAATGTAAATGGAGAAAATGTGGCATTTTAAACCATTAATGTGTTTTCCTATTGACGCTGTCACCGAGGCCAGTTGCTAAAAGAAGACAGTTGTTTGCAGTGTCCCTGCTCTTCCGTGATGCATGAACTGCTGTCATTTCAGGGCTGCAGCTGGCAGAACTGGGATACACAATTTACAGCCATACAAGGAAGGAAGCTTTCTACGTTTATAAAAAACAGCAACAACAAAAAAAATCTCCAGAAACTCTGTCCTTAAAGACCACAGGGTGCTGGATGAGTGGACAAGGTCACTAAACCGAGGCCTTCAGTTTTTGCAAGCTGAAACGTTTGCAGTGCTTTACACGAGACGAAATTCCATGTATAACAGGAACGCATTTCAACATCTGAAGACCAATTTCTTATCTAGATCTAAAGATGTTATGGACCAGTCCATATCGAAGGTGTGAACACATTCATCTGTTTCATGGTAGTTGTTTAGGTTTCTTTGGGTACATTACCTTTTCTTTCACAGTTCCTTATTCTTAGTGACTGCTTGCAGCTTGATTAAGTATAAACAGAGGCTTGAAGGACTCTAAGACAACAGTTACTTTTTTCATGAATATATATGTGCAGGCAGAAATAATAATCATAAATCTGCAGTGCTGCCTATTCTCCATTTATAATACGAAGTGAGAAGGTACATTTTTGGTTATCACCACAGATAACCTATCTTCAGAAGTAAAATCTATTTAATTTACAGGTGAGGCTGTTGGTGTGGTACTGGTTTTGATCATAATCATCCGATTCCACCTGACCGAGTGCATGAGGATGTTTAGATGAATGTGTTTCTCCTCATTTGGTAAATTAGGGAGAAGTTGAATATTTACTGAAAATAAACTTCCTTTCACAAAGAGATCCCTTAAGAAACAATCAACCAATTTTCAGCTTCCTTTATCTCTGAATGTCAATGTAAAATCTGAGGCTATACAGAAAAATCAAGCAGGTTCTAGATCATAACATCATGAAGATCTATGTTGGTATCTCGGCTGGCTATTCAACTGGTTGCTATTCTATGTCGGTATCCTGGATGGGTATTAAACTGGTTGTTCTTCTATGTCGGTGTCACGGATGGGTATTAAACTGGTTGTTCTTCTACGTCGGTGTAACGGATGAGTATTAAACTGGTTGTTCTTCTATGTCGGTATCCTGGATGGGTATTAAACTGGTTGTTCTTCTACGTCGGTGTAACGGATGGGTATTAAACTGGTTGTTCTTCTATGTAGGTATCACAGATGGGTATTAAACTGGTTGTTCTTCTATGTCGGTGTCACGGATGGGTATTAAACTGGTTGTTCTATGTCGGTATCACGGATGGGTATTAAACTGGTTGCTCTTTTATGTCGGTATCCTGGATGGGTATTAAACTGGTTGCTCTTCTATGACGGTATCCTGGATGGGTATTAAACTGGTTGTTCTTCTACCTCGGTGTAACAGATGGGTATTAAACTGGTTGTTCTTCTATGTCGGTATCACGGATGGGTATTAAACTGGGTGTTCTATGTCGGTGTCACGGATGGGTATTAAACTGGTTGTTCTATGTCGGTATCACGGATGGGTATTAAACTGGTTGCTCTTCTATGTCGGTATCCTGGATGGATATTAAACTGGTTGTTCTTCTATGTCGGTGTTAGAAATGGGATCTCTGTGGGTGGCACAATCCAGTGCTGCAGCCCACCAACAGCATTTGGTCTATAGGCCCTGGCACTCGCAGTGCACTTTACAAGGGACTGACACATAAACCAAATAGGCCAATCATGGAAACACCAATCCATAACACATTTTATACAGGAGCACTTGCACTTTCCCACTGGACCGCAGTGAGGAAAGTGCGCAGAATCATCACACCAGCAAAAACAGAGTCAAAACCGGGAGGTCAAAAAGCAAAAAGTCAGGGGAAACACGCCAAAAGATGCCAAGTCTAACAGTCGGTATCACGGATGGGTATTAAACTGGTTGTTCTTCCATGTATCATGGATGGGTATTGAACTGGTTGCTCTTCCATGTCAGTATGATGGATGGGTATTAAACTGGTTGTTCTTCTTTGTCAGTATCATGGATATTTATTAAACTGCTTGTTCTTCTATGTCAGTATCTTGGATGGCTACTCAACTGGTTGTTCTTCTATGGCGGTTTCATGGATGGTTATTAAACTGGTTGTCTTCTATGTTGGTATCTCGGCTGGCTATTAAACTGGTTATTCTTCTATGTCGGTATCCTGGATGGGTATTAAAATGGTTGTTCTTCTATGTCGGTATCACGGATGGGTATTAAACTGGTTGCTCTTCTATGTTGGTATCACAGATGGGTATTAAATTGGTTGTTCTTCTATGTCGGTATCACAGATAGTTATTAAACTGGTTGTTTTTCTATGTCTGTATCATAGATGGTTATTCAACTGGTTGTTCTTCTATGTCGGTATCACGGATGGGTATTGAACTGGTTGCTTTTTTATGTCGGTATCCTGGATGGGTATTAAACTGGTTGCTCTTCTAAGTCGGTATCCTGGATGGATATTAAACTGGTTGTTCTTCTATGTCGGTATCACGGATGGGTATTAAACTGGTTGTTCTTCTACATCGGTGTAACGGATGGGTATTAAAGTGGTTGTTCTTCCATGTCAGTATCACGGATGGATATTAAACTGGTTGTTCTTCCATGTCGGTATCACGAATGGATATTAAACTGGTTGCTCTTCTATGTCGGTTTCACAGATGGGTATTAAACTGCTTGCTCTTCTATGTCGGCATCACAAATGGGTATTAAACTGGTTGCTGTTCTATGTCGGTATCACAGATGGATATTAAACTGGTTGTTCTTCTATGTCGGTATCACGGATGAATATTAAACTGGGTGCTCTTCTATGTCGGTATCACAGATGGGTATTAAACTGGTTGCTCTTCTATGTCGGTATCACAGATGAATATTAAACTGGTTGCTCTTCTATGTCTACATCACGGATGGGTATTAAACTGATTGTTCTTCCATGTATCACGGATGGGTATTGAACTGGTTGCTCTTCCATGTCAGTATGATGGATGGGTATTAAACTGGTTGTTCTTCTTTGTCAGTATCATGTATATTTATTAAACTGCTTGTTCTTCTATGTCAGTATCTTGGATGGCTACTCAACTGGTTGTTCTTCTATGGCGGTTTCATGG
This sequence comes from Calotriton arnoldi, assembly GCA_963921515.1. Taxonomy (NCBI): domain Eukaryota; kingdom Metazoa; phylum Chordata; class Amphibia; order Caudata; family Salamandridae; genus Calotriton; species Calotriton arnoldi. Next base: position 1,136,625 of record CAWUFW010002950.1, read on the forward strand.
ATGGTTATTAAACTGGTTGTCTTCTATGTTGGTATCTCGGCTGGCTATTAAACTGGTTGTTCCTCTACGTCGGTGTAACGGATGGGTATTAAACTGGTTGTTCTTCTATGTCGGTATCCTGGATGGGTATTAAACTGGTTGTTCTTCTACGTCGGTGTAACAGATGGGTATTAAACTGGTTGTTCTTCTATGTCGGTATCACAGATGGGTATTAAACTGGTTGTTCTTCTATGTCGGTGTCACGGATGGGTATTAAACTGGTTGTTCTATGTCGGTTTCACGGATGGGTATTAAACGGGTTGCTCTTTTATGTCGGTATCCTGGATGGGTATTAAACTGGTTGCTCTTCTATGTCGGTATCCTGGATGGGTATTAAACTGGTTGTTCTTCTACGTCGGTGTAACGGATGGGTATTAAACTGGTTGTTCTTCTATGTCGGTATCACGGATGGGTATTAAACTGGTTGCTCTTCTATGTCGGTGTCACGGATGGGTATTAAACTGGTTGTTCTATGTCGGTATCAAGGATGGGTATTAAACTGGTTGCTCTTTTATGTCGGTATCCTGGATGGGTATTAAACTGGTTGCTCTTCTAATGTCGGTATCCTGGATGGATATTAAACTGGTTGTTCTTCTATGTCGGTATCACGGATGGGTATTAAACTGGTTGTTCTTCCATGTATCATGTATGGGTATTGAACTGGTTGCTCTTCCATGTCAGTATGATGGATGGGTATTAAACTGGTTGTTCTTCTTTGTCAGTATCATGGATATTTATTAAACTGCTTGTTCTTCTATGTCAGTATCTTGGATGGCTACTCAACTGGTTGTTCTTCTATGGCGGTTTCATGGATGGTTATTAAACTGGTTGTCTTCTATGTTGGTATCTCGGCTGGCTATTAAACTGGTTATTCTTCTATGTCGGTATCCTGGATGGGTATTAAAATGGTTGTTCTTCTATGTCGGTATCACGGATGGGTATTAAACTGATTGTTTTTCTATGTCGGTATCACGGATGGGTATTAAACTGGTTGCTCTTCTATGTTGGTATCACAGATGGGTATTAAATTGGTTGTTCTTCTATGTCGGTATCACAGATAGTTATTAAACTGGTTGTTTTTCTATGTCGGTATCTTAGATGGTTATTCAACTGGTTGTTCTTCTATGTTCGTATCACGGATGGGTATTAAACTGGTTGTTCTTCTATGTCGGTGTCACGGATGGGTATTAAACTGGTTGTTCTTCTATGTCGGTATCACTGATGGGTATTAAACTGGTTGCTTTTTTATGTCGGTATCTTGGATGGGTATTAAACTGGTTGCTCTTCTATGTCGGTATCCTGGATGGATATTAAACTGGTTGTTCTACGTCGGTGTAACGGATGGGTATTAAAGTGGTTGTTCTTCCATGTCAGTATCACGGATGGATATTAAACTGGTTGTTCTTCCATGTCGGTATCACGAATGGATATTAAACTGGTTGCTCTTCTATGTCGGTTTCACAGATGGGTATTAAACTGGTTGCTCTTCTATGTCGGCATCACAAATGGGTATTAAGGGTTGCTGTTCTATGTCGGTATCACAGATGGATATTAAACTGGTTGTTCTTCCATGTCGGTATCACAGATGAATATTAAACTAGTTGTTCTTCTATGTCGGTATCACGGATGAATATTAAACTGGGTGCTCTTCTATGTCGGTATCACAGATGGGTATTAAACTGGTTGCTCTTCTATGTCGGTATCACAGATGAATATTAAACTGGTTGCTCTTCTATGTCTGCATCACGGATGGGTATTAAACTGATTGTTCTTCCATGTATCACGGATGGGTATTGAACTGGTTGCTCTTCCATGTCAGTATCTTGGATGGCTACTCAACTGGTTGTTCTTCTATGGCGGTTTCATGGATGGTTATTAAACTGGTTGTCTTCTATGTTGGTATCTCGGCTGGCTATTCAACTGGTTGTTCTTCTACGTCGGTGTAACGGATGGGTATTAAACTGGTTGCTCTTCTATGTCGGTATCACAGATGGGTATTAAACTGGTTGTTCTTCTATGTCGGTGTCACGGATGGGTATTAAACTGGTTGTTCTATGTCGGTATCACGGATGGGTATTAAACTGGTTGCTCTTTTATGTCGGTATCCTGGATGGGTATTAAACTGGTTGCTCTTCTATGTCGGTATCCTGGATGGATATTAAACTGGTTGTTCTTCTATGTCGGTATCACGGATGGGTATTAAACTGGTTGTTCTTCCATGTATCATGGATGGGTATTGAACTGGTTGCTCTTCCATGTCAGTATGATGGATGGGTATTAAACTGGTTGTTCTTCTATGTCAGTATCTTTGATGGCTACTCAACTGGTTGTTCTTCTATGGCGGTTTCATGGATGGTTATTAAACTGGTTGTCTTCTATGTTGGTATCTCGGCTGGCTATTAAACTGGTTATTCTTCTATGTCGGTATCCTGGATGGGTATTAAAATGGTTGTTCTTCTATGTCGGTATCACGGATGGGTATTAAACTGATTGTTTTTCTATGTTGGTATCACAGATGGGTATTAAATTGGTTGTTCTTCTATGTCGGTATCACAGATAGTTATTAAACTGGTTGTTTTTCTATGTCTGTCTCATAGATGGTTATTCAACTGGTTGTTCTTCTATGTCGGTACCACGGATGGGTATTAAACTGGTTGTTCTTCTATGTCGGTATCACGGATGGGTATTAAACTGGTTGCCTTTTTATGTCGGTATCCTGGATGGATATTAAACTGGTTGTTCTTCTATGTCGGTATCACGGATGGGTATTAAACTGGTTGTTCTTCTACGTCGGTGTAACGGATGGGTATTAAACTGGTTGTTCTTCCATGTCAGTATCACAGATGGATATTAAACTGGTTGTTCTTCCATGTCGGTATCACGAATGGATATTAAACTGGTTGCTCTTCTATGTCGGCATCACAAATGGGTATTAAACTGGTTGCTGTTCTATGTCGGTATCACAGATGGATATTAAACTGGTTGTTCTTCCATGTCGGTATCACAGATGAATATTAAACTGGTTGTTCTTCTATGTCGGTATCACGGATGAATATTAAACTGGGTGCTCTTCTATGTCGGTATCACAGCTGGGTATTAAACTGGTTGCTCTCTTTGTCGGTATCACAGATGAATATTAAACTGGTTGCTCTTCTATGTCTGCATCACGGATGGGTATTAAACTGGTTGCTCTTCCATGTCAGTATGATGGATGGGTAATAAACTGGTTGTTCTTCTTTGTCAGTATCATGGATATTTATTAAACTGCTTGTTCTATGTCAGTATCTTGGATGGCTACTCAACTGGTTGTTCTTCTATCGCGGTTTCATGAATGGTTATTAAACTGGTTGTCTTCTATGTTGGTATCTCGGCTGGCTATTAAACTGGTTGTTCTTCTACGTTGGTGTAACGGATGGGTATTAAACTGGTTGTTCTTCTATGTTGGTATCCTGGATGAGTATTAAACTGGTTGTTCTTCTACGTCGGTGTAACGGATGGGTATTAAACTGGTTGTTCTTCTATGTCGGTATCACAGATGGGTATTAAACTGGTTGTTCTTCTATGTCGGTGTCACGGATGGGTATTAAACTGGTTGTTCTATGTCGGTATCACGGATGGGTATTAAACTGGTTGCTCTTTTATGTTGGTATCCTGGATGGGTATTAAACTGGTTGCTCTTCTATGTCGGTATCCTGGATTGATATTAAACTAGTTGTTCTTCTATGTCGGTATCATGGATGGGTATTAAACTGGTTGTTCTTCCATGTATCATGGATGGGTATTGAACTGGTTGCTCTTCCATGTCAGTATGATGGATGGGTATTAAACTGGTTGTTCTTCTTTGTCAGTATCCTGGATATTTATTAAACTGCTTGTTCATCTATGTCAGTATCTTGGATGGCTACTCAACTGGTTGTTCTTCTATGGCGGTTTCATGGATGGTTATTAAACTGGTTGTCTTCTATGTTGGTATCTCGGCTGGCTATTAAACTGGTTATTCTTCTATGTCGGTATCCTGGATGGGTATTAAAATGGTTGTTCTTCTATGTCGGTATCACGGATGGGTATTAAACTGATTGTTTTTCTATGTCGGTATCACGGATGGGTATTAAACTGGTTGCTCTTCTATGTTGGTATCACAGATGGGTATTAAATTGGTTGTTCTTCTATGTCGGTATCACAGATAGTTATTAAACTGGTTGTTTTTCTATGTCTGTATCATAGATGGTTATTCAACTGGTTGTTCTTCTATGTCGGTATCACGGATGGGTATTAAACTAGTTGTTCTTCTATGTCGGTATCACGGATGGGTATTAAACTGATTGTTTTTCTATGTCGGTATCACGGATGGGTATTAAACTGGTTGCTCTTCTATGTTGGTATCACAGATGGGTATTAAATTGGTTGTTCTTCTATGTCGGTATCACAGATAGTTATTAAACTGGTTGTTTTTCTATGCCTGTATCATAGATGGTTATTCAACTGGTTGTTCTTCTATGTCGGTATCACGGATGGGTATTAAACTGGTTGTTCTTCTATGTCGGTGTCACGGATGGGTATTAAACTGGTTGTTCTTCTATGTCGGTATCACGGATGGGTATTAAACTGGTTGCTTTTTTATGTCGGTATCCTGGATGGGTATTAAACTGGTTGCTCTTCTATGTCGGTATCCTGAATGGATATTAAACTGGTTTTTCTTCTATGTCGGTATCACGGATGGGTATTAAACTGGTTGTTCTTCTACGTCGGTGTAACGGATGGGTATTAAAGTGGTTGTTCTTCCATGTCAGTATCACGGATGGATATTAAACTGGTTGTTCTTCCATGTCGGTAGCACAAATGGATATTAAACTGGTTGCTCTTCTATGTCGGTTTCACAGATGGGTATTAAACTGGTTGCTCTTCTATGTCGGCATCACAAATGGGTATTAAACTGGTTGCTGTTCTATGTCGGTATCACAGATGGATATTAAACTGGTTGTTCTTCCATGTCGGTATCACAGATGAATATTAAACTGGTTGTTCTTCTATGTCGGTATCACGGATGAATATTAAAGTGGGTGCTCTTCTATGTCGGTATCACAGATGGGTATTAAACTGGTTGCTCTTCTATGTCGGTATCACAGATGAATATTAAACTGGTTGCTCTTCTATGTCTGCATCACGGATCGGTATTAAACTGATTGTTCTTCCATGTATCACGGATGGGTATTGAACTGGTTGCTCTTCCATGTCAGTATGATGGATGGGTATTAAACTGGTTGTTCTTCATTGTCAGTATCATGGATATTTATTAAACTACTTGTTCTTCTATGTCAGTATCTTGGATGGCTACTCAACTGGTTGTTCTTCTATGGCAGTTTCATGGATGGTTATTAAACTGGTTGTTCTTCTATGTTGGTATCCTGGATGGGTATTAAACTGGTTGTTCTTCTATGTCGGTATCACGGATGGGTATTAAACTGATCTTCTATGTCGGTATCACGGATGGGTATTAAACTGGTTGCTCTTCTATGTTGGTATCACAGATGGGTATTAAATTGGTTGTTCTTCTATGTCGGTATCACAGATAGTTATTAAACTGGTTGTTTTTCTATGTCTGTATCATAGATGGTTATTCAACTGGTTGTTCTTTTATGTCGGTATCACGGATGGGTATTAAACTGGTTGTTCTTCTATGTCGGTATCACGGATGGGTATTAAACTGGTTGCTCTTCTATGTTGGTATCACGGATGAATATTAAACTGGGTGCTCTTCTATGTCGGTATCACAGATGGGTATTAAACTGGTTGCTCTTCTATGTCGGTATCACAGATGAATATTAAACTGGTTGCTCTTCTATGTCTGTATCACGGATGGGTATTAAACTGATTGTTCTTCCATGTATCACGGATGGGTATTGAACTGGTTGCTCTTCCATGTCAGTATGATGGATGGGTATTAAACTGGTTGTTCTTCTTTGTCAGTATCATGGATATTTATTAAACTGCTTGTTCTTCTATGTCAGTATCTTGGATGGCTACTCAACTGGTTGTTCTTCTATGGCGGTTTCATGGATGGTTATTAAACTGGTTGTCTTCTATGTTGGTATCTCGGCTGGCTATTAAACTGGTTGTTCTTCTATGTCGGTATCCTGGATGGGTATTAAACTGGTTGTTCTTCTATGTCGGTATCACGGATGGGTATTAAACTGATCTTCTATGTCGGTATCACGGATGGGTATTAAACTGGTTGCTCTTCTATGTTGGTTTCACAGATGGGTATTAAATTGGTTGTTCTTCTATGTCGGTATCACAGATAGTTATTAAACTGGTTGTTTTTCTATGTCTGTATCATAGATGGTTATTCAACTGGTTGTTCTTTTATGTCGGTATCACGGATGGGTATTAAACTGGTTGCTCTTTTATGTTGGTATCCTTGATGGGTATTAAACTGGTTGCTCTTCTATGTCGGTATCCTGGATGGATATTAAACTGGTTGTTCTTCTATGTCGGTATCACGATGGGTATTAAACTGGTTGTTCTTCTATGTCGGTGTAACGGATGGGTATTAAACTGGTTGTTCTTCCATGTCAGTATCACAGATGGATATTAAACTGGTTGTTCTTCCACGTCGGTATCACGAATGGATATTAAACTGGTTGCTCTTCTATGTCGATTTCACAGATGGGTATTAAACTGGTTGCTCTTTGTTATATCCTGGTTTCTATGTGTTCATGCTCTGCCAGTGAGTTCCTCCTAGAATGATGTCATATGGAATGTTGGGGGTCAGAGACTACAGTTGGAGAAGGGCTGAGCAGCATGCTGGCTGCTCCTGGAGGGGCTAGTCCTGGACTGAACATCTATAATTGTAACTACTTCAATAAATATTCCTGAAATACTACAACCAGCCTGGAGTCAGTTACTACATTTTTATGGCGACGAGTTGAAGCAAAGAATCTGCGTGTGCTACCTCTATGGCCTTCAATTTCAAGTCTGGAGTATCTCAGAACCTACTCTCAAGTTGAAACTACTCCTCAATCTACAGCTGCGTATATTCCACCAACTGGCACACCACAGCCCCACCAGTGACCTCTGCCATCGGTTGCCCACCACACAATCGTGCCAGTTCCTGCAAACATTGTTTCATCTGCAGCCCAAGCCTGTTCATGCTGTCCCTGACGATCTTAAAGAACCAACGCGTGGAGTATCACTGGTAATCTGCTGTCACCTGCAAAACTCATACTGTCAACAGTCTCTCCAGCAAAAAGCTTCTCGGAGGTGCAACAAGCTTGCCTATCGTGCTGTGTTCCCTGTTTTATTTGGGCCTCAATCTATGTGGGAAGCGTCGTGCTCTGACAGCAGGAGTGTTGGTGTGTTCTCGCAGCCAATACAAGAGAGGTGTGTTATTTCTTCTCAGAGGCGCAACAGGTTTGCACATTTTGCCGTGTTTCCCTGCTTCAATTTGCGCCCTCAACCGGACTGGGGAGTGTCGGTTTTCTCAGCTGTTTCTGCCTGCATCCTTCGTGCTCAAAGCGTACACTTTCTTTAATGTGGACTGTCTGGCAGTGAATAAGTCCACTCTGTTGGACCTTGTTGCAGCGACTGGTTCTGCAGACAGCAGCGCCGCTGGTGAGCCTAACTACCGAGCCCTGGCAGAGGTGAAGCCGCTTGGAGGAATTTGGAGGTCGAGTTTCCTCCATGCTTGGTTGGTCATGAGTACGTTATTAAAAAGTAAATTTTTTTTAAATGACTTCATTGCCTCTGTGCCCCTCACTTTGGCAGTTCAACCGCCCTCCCTGCAGTGTAAAAAAAAAAAAAAACAGCGCTCGTGTCACTTCACGCGTGACCCTACATTCAGCTCTTCAGCCTCCTCGAGCCCTGCAGCGCTGTTTTCGTCACATCAGCAGCATTTGATGCCTTGACGTGCCGAGAGCCACCCGGCTTTCCGTCCTGCTGCGTGACGCCATTTTGTAATCACAAATTCCTACTTACTCAGCGCACTTGCCAACCACGCTTTGTTGTTATACGTGCGGTTGCCAACCACGTTTTGTTCCCTTGAAATAAAGTCAATTGTAACTTCGTCTCAGCCTCCTCGTGCCCCGAGCAGTGCTCTTTGGTTGTGCTGCCTCCTTACTTCGTTTTGATGGTAGCCGAGCCTTCAGGGAACCCTTTTGGATCTTTACTTTGCCAACGGAGATGGTTTTTGGTGGATCCTTTGACATCGCATCATCAGGGGCGAAAGGCATCGCATCACTTCATCATTTCACCTTTAGTGAGCTAGTATGATCCTACGTTTGGGCGGTGAGTTTCACTCCCTTGCTCTTGAACACATGCGCTGATGATTGAAGATCGCGCTACTCATTCTCATTACAAGTGACACCTTTTGTCAGGGATCTGAATCAGTCAGCAGTCAGTCTTCGAGTATACCCTGAGGTAGTGTTTTGTCTGCCTGTTCCTACTCCGGTGACAGGCACACCAGAGACATTTGGTATTGTTAAAACTACACAGCGTATTTTTCTGTTTAAGTTCTACTGTGTAGTCACGCAATAGTCTGTATTTCATATGAGATGCCATGTACACGTTGATTACCGGTTATCTGTATATATTTTCTCGTTTATCAATTATGTATGCCGAGTGTGTTAATTCATTTTCCACTTCACACTATGCTACGTTGTTAACCTTACACAAGGTTGGGTGTTGGGTCACTGTCTCAATCATCATGTGCACAACTATAGACCTTTATACAAGGTAGTTTTACAGGTTCTGTTTACAGTTTACCCTACATAGGGGTGGAACCCTTACGCATGGTGTACAGTGTGGGTCTTGTTCCCATCACTACAGTCTTCAAAAATTAATTTAACCCAAGTTGGGTGTAAAGCATGGGTCTACCCCATTGCTACAGTGCACGTCAACAGACCTCCACACAAGGTCGTCGTTTCTTGTTTTGTTACCCTACACAAGGTGTGTTTTATGGTTTATGCCCATTGTTACAGTGTACAATGTTTTACCTCAAAGTATTTGAGGTGTGTTACGTGGACTGTAGTCCCGCTCCTACAATGCACAACTCTTGACCTCTCTGTGAGGTGTGTCTGTTGGGTTTTCTCCCATCGTTATGTGCATAACACATGACCTCCATTCGAGGTGCGTCCTTACATGGACTTTCATACGCTTACCTTTATCTTCACTATTCAGTGCATGTTTTTACCTTATGTAAGGTGTCTAGTGTGGGTTATTGTTCCACTACTTACTGCACAACATATTGATCTCCACTCGAGATGTCCCTTTGAACATTTGAATTGTTACCCTCTTGGGTGTGTAGTTTGGGTTCTAGTCCCTTTTCTACTGTGCATGGGTTATGTCACACTGGGTGTTTTATGCTTCTTGTCTCGCCTTTAACTCTTTAACCCAGTGCTCTTTTCAATTTAGTATTCATTTTTTTTCATTATGCGATGGAGAAGCATGAGTATTTTGTTGTATTTCTCTGCTTCTCTGTTTCTTGTTTCCTCCTGCTCCGACTTGCTTCTTGCATACCTTTCTGGCCAATGGGTGTGCAGGTGGTAGTCATTGATGGTTTATCCTTTTACTCTTTCATTGTCTTTTTTCTGTCTCTTTTCTTTGGTTATATAGAGAAGGGAGGATGGGCAATGTATTATCTTTATCTGTTTTGTTCTTTATTCTATTGTCTCCACTGCTCTTCTGGTCTCTTCCTGGCTCTTTCCACTCTTAACTCTCTTCCGCTTATCTAGTTTCTGTTTTCTCCTTTTATCCGCTATGGTGTTCTTTTCTGTTTTCCTTTTTGGAAGAAAGGGGGATATGTTATATCCTGGTTTCTATGTGTTCATGCTCTCCCAGTGAGTTCCTCCTAGAATGATGTCATATGGAATGGGGGTCAGAGACTACAGTTGGAGAAGGGCTGAGCAGCATGCTGGCTGCTCCTGGTGGGGCTAGTCCTGGACTGAACATCTATAATTGTAACTACTTCAATAAATACTCTTGAAATACTACAACCAGCCTGGAGTCAGTTACTACTCTCTTCTATGTCGGCATCACAGATGGGTATTAAACTGGTTGCTCTTCTATGTCGGTATCCTGGATGGATATTAAACTGGTTGTTCTTCTATGTCGGTGTAACGGATGGGTATTAAACTGGTTGTTCTTCCATGTCGGTGTAACGGATGGATATTAAACTGGTTGTTCTTCCTAGTCGGTATCACGAATGGATATTAAACTGGTTGCTCTTCTATGTCGATTTCACAGATGGGTATTAAACTGGTTGCTCCTTTATGTCGGCATCACAGATGGATTTAAACTGGTTGCTCTTCTATGTCGATATCACAGATGGATATTAAACTGGTTGTTCTTCCATGTCGGTATCACGGATGGATTTTAAACTGGTTGCTCTTCTATGTCGGCATCACGGATGGGTATTAAACTGATTGTTCTACCATGTATCACAGATGGGTATTGAACTGGTTGCTCTTCTATGTCAGTATGATGGATGGCTATTCAACTGGTTGTTCTTCTATGGCGGTTTCATTCATGGTTATTAAACTGGTTGTCTTCTATGTTGGTATCTCGGCTGGCTATTAAACTGGTTGTTCTTCTATGTCGGTATCCTGCATGGGTATTAAAATGATAGTTCTTCTATGTCGGTATCACGGATGGGTATTAAACTGGTTGCTCTTCTATGTTGGTATCACAGATGGGTATTAAATTGGTTTTTCTTCTATGTCGGTATCACAGATAGTTATTAAACTGGTTGTTTTTCTATGTCTGCATCATAGATGGTTATTCAACTGGTTTTTCTTCTATGTCGGTATCATGGATGGTCATTAAACTGGTTGTTCTTCTATACCTGTATAATGGATGGCCATTAAACTGGTTGTTCTTCTATGTCGATATCATGGATGAGTAATAAACTGGTTGTTTCCCCTCCCATCCCTCTACTCACAGGATATTGGTTATGTGATGGTATGCTGCGACCAGTCTTGTTGCCTTTTGGAGTTACTCAGGTGTCACTTGTATTACTTGAGTTACATAATCTGTACAAGTAGCTAGTAACCAGGGCACAGGAATACAGAACTGAATGTGTCTTGGCACAAGTAATCTTCTGACATTCCACTGTTTTATACTGGTATCTTCCTTCTGGTGATGTGGAAAAACTTCAGCTACTGCCTTAAGAGCCACCTATTTTCTCAAATGTATAAACACCAAGATAGAGTTTCTATGTTTGGAATATTCTTTTTAAATTGATTATTTCACTGTAGGTTAAAGAACTCTACATTGAGGGACCTGTAGCTTCTCTATTTCTATTTTGAGTCTGAGCTGAATATGGAAGTCTCAATGAAACGGCATTTTAAAATGTTGTCTGTGCAACTTATTCCTATCAACATTTATTATGTGCAATTACTTAAGCTAATTTTCCAAAGTGCTGACTTTCAGTCAATACTACATGCCTCTAGAGACTTTGGAAGTATGTCCGGGTGGGTTCCAGGCTGGAACTCAAGAAAGCGAAATGGCGTGGAATTTGGTTCTTGTAATTACCAGTTGCTCAGATGAATTCAAGCATTACTACTGTCTTTGTTGTTTGTTGCAGTAGATACCTCAAGCATGATGGGTGTTATGCCCAGACACTGGACCCATGCTTACAGCACAACAGGACAGCACAATGACGTCCAAGTAGGCCGCAGCTGATTTGGAGTTACATGTTTCCCATCTGGAGGAGATCTGACCTGGCAGTTCAGGCAGAACTGTTCCTATTGGAGTTGGAGCAGAAGCAAGATTATATGTGCATGGCTGTTTTTTGTCTAGAAAGGCAGTGGGTGAAGAATGATGGACTGGAATACAGCGTTGAGGGATCTCCAACGGCTGAGATTAATCACTTTGTTGCTTAGTACACGTTTATGCCTGGAGTAACCGTGGGCTGAATCCACCTGATGCTGAAAGATTGCAGGCTGCGCTTCTTTTTGTCAGCCCCACACTTTGCCTCCTTTCCCCCTACAGATATTCCTACAAAGCGATTTTTGGGGGACATGAAAAGAGGCGACATGGCCGAGCAGGATCTATTGTGTTTTCATGCTGAAACTCTGCAGGCTGTGGTGAAATACAAATTCCTGCAGCCTGATGACCATCCATGTTGAGCATGCAGCTGCAATGACTGAGTGAAGTTATCTACACTAGGCTTTGGAAAAAATATTTGTTCAAGTACATCCACGCTACAATACACGTGTATGTGTTTTTAAACTACGGAACCTTTACTTTACCCTGAAAGTTAATTGGCTGAGGTTATTGTCCAGCTAGCGTTTTAAAGAGTACATTGCAGCACCTTTATAAGTCACTGTTCTTTGTTTCAGTGCAAGCAGTCATGGCCTCTAATGAGCAGGAGTAGTTGGGCAGGCTCACACTTCCAGCCATCCACTTACAATAGCACACTCACTCACTCACACCCACCCGATCACAAGCACACACACATACACCCAACGTTCACAAGCACATAAACCCATTCACAGCAGGCACACACAGAAACACATACATTCATACAGACAAATATGCATCCAACATTCAACAAGCATTACCTGGCCATGTGGTGACATTGGGTGGTGAGGTTGAAGCAGAAAGGCCTTGGTGGTTCCAGGGGGGTTCGTCATGGGTCAGTCAATGAGATGAGGTACTTCCCTTACTCCTCAGAGTGGGGTGAAACTTGATGATCCCACCCCACTCTGTGATGAGACTTCATTGAAGGACAGTCATCCGTTGGCAGTGGTTTCTCAGTGATTCTCCCCCTTGTCATGAGGACGAGGTCCTCCCAGCACTTTGCCTGGCTGATGAGGTCACGTCCTCAGGGCTATGAAATCTTTATCTCAGCAAAGCTTGGCTCAGGCTGCCAGGTGCCTGCACTTTAGCGCATGCAAAGCACCTGCCTACCTCAACTTGATACGGTGAGGGCCTGGCAGGCTGACCTTTTCTCATCCTGACAGACACTCATCATGCTTTGGAGAAAGGGAGGCTAAGTCCCGTAGCCCTTAATGACTGACCACGCCTGAGAGCAAGGGTGTCCAATGTAGGTTCAGGAGAACAGGATCTATTCCTGATAGATACATATAGTTAATTTAAATGGACTTAATTTACATACACTGTGAATATCCTGAAACCGATTATTAGATGGTGTCCCTAATCAGATCAATTTCATGAGCTTACCCAAAAATGAAATAAATAAATAACTATTAAGAATTTGCAACTGACGCCATCCTGTCTTCGTGCAGGCTTGATAGGTACAAGGGGACTATGCCACTCTTTAAATAAATAGGCTGGAATAAAGTGTAGCTCATTACCATGTTTTTCTATTGCAGATGTTTGGTTAAAAAAAATGTGCAAAGTGTGTTATTGGAAACGACTGCAAAGAAGGATTATTGGAATGGGAAAAAGATGGATATGTTTGTAAACTACTAGAGTAAGCAGATTTCTGGAACCAGACATGTCGTTTTTCATTTAAGATGAGCTTACTAGCACGTTACATATTGACTGTGAAAGAGCTGAACACAATGATCAGTCTTCATAAATTAATGAGCAGTGAGAAAAATGTGGGTACTCTATTATGTTGGCGAAATTAACAATTGTAATGAACAGTGAATTAGCCGTGGCTTGCTTCCTGAGCACAATTTACGGACATAAAAAATATGCATATAAAAAAAACTGCAGCCTAACTTAATAGATAATTCGTATAATTAATCCAAGTTTTGTGATTCACAGATTTATCAAAGAAAGCCAAATTTGTTTTTTCTGCTCTTGATGTGGGTATTGCATATTTCTTTACGGGAAAGTAAATGCAATTCATAGCCCCATCAATAGGAAATTCTCACCTTATAATATCAAGTTATTCCAAAGTTTAAAAAAAATTTTTTTTATAGTAAACTTTGCATCTAGTATTACATGAATTCGTTTTAGGTTAAATAAAACATATCCCCTTGTTCTCTGTCTGCATTTTTGCCCTACGTTTTATACAAAGTATTTATTTAATTTCTTCTTTTATCAGAGGTGGTTGCTGTACCAGAGAGCAACATGGCATTATGGGATCGAGCTGGCCCAGACAGAAGCCATTTTGAAAAAATCCAGGGTGCAAATGGGACGGGAGAGGTACCCATTGACAGGCACTATTATTTCTTGGAGGAGAGAGGGTGAATTAATGCATGATTTTGCCGTGGAGTAGCAGCAAGTCCAGCGTGTGGTTAATCCTCAATTGGTGTCAGCCCTTCGGAAATTAGATCGGGTTTTCTAACCTTGAGACGGAGAGGAAATTCACGGTGTTGGAGAGAAGGAACACCGAGCAAAACAGGAGACCTAAGACACAAGCGAGCAGAACAGAGGGAACTTTGTAGAATCGCAGTAACAGAACAGAGAGGACTTTTCAGAATCGTTTGTTTTCCTAGAGTCTTAAGTTTTCTCTCCCTCAAATCGTGGGGTCTTACAAAGCATGAGGTTTCAGTTTGTGTTTCTAGGAAGAAAAGTGCCACAGGGCTTAGACCTTTATTAGTGCAATAAACAATGAAGCTCCTGCACTTCCAGGACTGGCTTCCTGCCCATGATGATACCGCGACCTTGGGAACAGAAGAGTCTGTTATGTGGCGGCCATCTTAGAGAGGTTAGCCATTTTTTCATCCATTGAATAAAAGGCAAAATATTTTCCTAAGGCACTCTGATTCCCTTAAATGGCAAAAACGCATGAATAATCATCACGATAGGGGTGAGAACTAGAAACCAGATTCAAGTGGATCAGACTCCAGCAGGGGAATGAATACCTTTTAGAAGAACAGGAAACTTCCCTGAAGCAGACTACAATTTCTTGAAGATGGCTTGATTTCTCGTTAATAATCTCAAAAGGGTTTCACGGATACAAGTGTTATTCTGAAAGAAGGGCAAACGTGAGGGATTCGGAATCTTGCTGAGAAGTTCAGGGAATGTACAAATACGAAGACAGGAACTACAAAGCCCCCAGCAGTGTGAAAGAAAACAGTTCTGATGTGATTCCATGTTGCCTTACCTCCAAATGCTTCATCAACTTCTTACTGTTTTAAGAAGGGAAATAATTTAAAAAAATGCACTGGTGCCATTTTGGAATGGAGGAATTAGAATTATAAAGACAATTAGTGTTACAAAATATGAGAAGAAAATAGTAACTTTAAAGAAACCGGTATAAGAACTAGATAAGGAGAGGAGAGCAGGAGTGCAGAATGCCCTGTTTAATAGACCATGTTTAGACATTAGATCTTTGGAAGAAGGCATGCCCATTTAATCAGCAGTCTGATTAGAGCGGTTTTTCTCCAGGCATGCGTCACGTGTTTAATAAAATCACCTTTCAATAGAATTGCTGAACCTTCCCTGCCTCATAACTTCAGTATGAACTCTAAGATTTTGGATTTAGCCCCCTAGTGATGTAAATACTAATTTCTTAAAGTAACTATAGTGTTTTGTCAGAAAGTAATGTATTTTTAGAAGTCAAGATAGAGGTCAGAGAATGACATGTCTGTAACAAAACAACAAAAGGTGATGGGTGGACTGATTGCAAGTATGTTTGACACTAGCAATCACGTTGGTCCAAAATCTAATGCTTTCTTTTTATGGTCACGGTGCCATTCCTGATGGGGAACAACCATATGCGAATCAAACTTAGTCGCACTCCGGGAGGGAGAGTCCACACCAAACTACCAGCTCACATACAATCTGAATGGGAAGACAAGCAGCTCCAGAAGGGCTTCAACCTCGTGTGGCCTCATTAGTGATGTGCAGGTTGTATGCAATGCTATAGCAAACATGGCACCCATGTCTTGGTATATAGATCACACTAGTACATCACATTAATACAAAAAAGATGATGAGTGGAATGCTAGCAAAAGCCTCGGACACTGGCTTGGCTTCAATCAAGTCCATTCTATTTTTGCCCACTGCTCCAATTCAAATGTGGAGCAACTGTCCCCGCCCTGCCCCATGTTGCAGCAGAGAAGCACATTGGCTGTTGCTCTACCGTGTCCTCTACTCTTTCTGCTGCCAAAAGTCCCACCTGGTCTTTCAACAGTGAGGAAACGAGGAGATGTGTGGAGCTGCCAACTAAAAAGGAGTTTTCAATCCCTCTTTCTCGAGAGAGTTCAAGTAGGTGTTCTTGCTAGTACCATAAACCAGTCACAAATAACACAAGGATGGAGAATTAATCTCCGCACTTGCGATTGCTCAGGACCACATTGCAGTCTATCGCTTTTTGTCCACTGTACTACTGTAGACAGAGACCAGCCATATGCAAATCAGTCTTGGTCCTGTTCCAATGCGAACAGTTCAGCCTAAACTGTCAGGTCATGTCCCCTCTGAAAAGGAACACATAAGGTGCAGCTTGGACTTTTGCAAGTATTGGCACTGAACATCTTTTTACCTTTTAACATATCCATAGCATCTGCTATATAGGGTGAGGCTGCTCAGCTATTAGTCATAATTTCAAAGTATTTAAGAGTATTGGAGTTGTGCATAAAACTTCAAGTAGAATATTTCATAGTAGCCTGCTGCAGTCTCAGTTTTTTGTGAGTCGAAACAATGAGTTAAACAAGAAAATAAGCTATAGAGTAAAGCGAATTGAATGGGTACAACTCGGCCGTGTGCATGCCATATATAAGGTCAGTTCCTCAAAACACTCGCTCGTGACTGTCAGCTACCATTATGTTCATGCAGTCTCTTCTCTCCTGCAGTGCACTCTGTTTCCCTGAGCTGAACTTGCAGACGTTCATGTAGCATGTAATTCCTTTCATTAGGCTGTGGGGCCGTACATGATTTGGCTTTAGGAGTATAAGTCCTTTGTATGTACGATTTGATTTCCTCTAAATCAGTGACTCTATGAAATGTTATTAAGGCGTCGTTTCATGGCTGGCTGGTTAGCTGGTTACACAAACAGGTAAAGGAAACGTACTCTGGTGGCTTGATGGGGGCTGCTAATTACAACTCTCGGTCTGAAAGCTTCACAGCATGTGTTCCTCCGAAATATAGTGCAAGTGATGTGTGACTGCCTAGGGCATGTAAGTCCCCAAGCTGTGAGCTGTTTGTTTAGTTTCTGAGAAAAACACATTATGGCCGCAATAATTATGAATTTGAATTGGATTTTAACTTCCTTGGTATGGTGTTCCCCCGTGCTTTAAAAAGCAGGCACAACATAATGTTCCGATGGTTCATTTGCTAATTTAGCAATTTAGTGCTTCTGCGATAGATTGAACGCATTATCATTAAGAAATAATAGCTCATTGAAGGGCTATCTGGGCACATGATGCCTGCAAGGGCCTTCAAGCAACAAGTCCATTAGCAGCCTACATATCATCAGCTGGAGGCAGAATTATTTGTGCTAGTGTTATTTCTGCATGCAGGATTATATGCTGTTTGTGTACTAAAATACTTCCTGTAAATGAATGATGGCCCTGCCACTGTCTCTTAATGCCAGAAGGATCTGGGAAGATGCACTATTATTCATCCCAAAGTATTCACCTTTGGAATTTAAACATATATCGGTTCTAGCAGGCGAGCCTTGTACGGATGGCTACCCCAAGAAATAGATGTTTTAATTTCAAAGTAAGTGAAAAGAAATTAACTCAGTTGTCCTAGTAAAATGAAACTCATATTAAAATTAATTGCGATAGAACAGGTTGTTTTAAGGAACGTGGAAATCAAATTAAAAGGCTAACATACTAAGGCTCTGATTACGAAAAGGCCATTAATTGTAATCCCTGTGCGCACTCATGTTAAGGCTGGAATCATGATGTTGAGATTTGCGGTCAGTTTCACATCCTGACCCATGCAAATTTCCCCAGTTAAATTTTGGCAGGTCACAACTTTCGTGAAGGAAAATTGGCTCATAAATGCCGGACTTGCAGAATTCAATAAAGAATGCACCATATTCGACATGTATTTCTCAGCCAGAATCTTGAGTACCAGTGACTGTAATACCATGTCTACCCAGCAGGTGGTGCTCTTTCAACCTGCCAACACTTCCACTAGATTGGTGAGTGCCCGGGATGATGTCATAGGCGGAAAGCAGTACTTAATTTGTAAAAAAAAAAAAATAAGTGCCAGGGCTCTCATTAGGAGGCCACTGCAATTTGCACCACACATTTGCCATGCTGCTGATGATAATAACTAACCATCACACGCCTACAAGTGTGACAATTCGGACAATTTCAGGCCCCCAAAGCTATAAGAATGGCTCGGGCAGCAAGTAGTAGTCAGTTTTAATGTATATTGAATTAATAATTAACTGTTGTGGTGGTCTTCTCTAAATTAGCCAGACAGTGCCACCTCGTGGCAGACTGTCACAAGCCCCGGTGTTGATAATTAAGTGCAGGTGCCAAGCACAAAAAACCACTGGCTCAAATTAAGCACCGGCGGAAAGGCTTTGTGCATGTGGAGGTGCTACTCCCTGGAAATATAGTGTGCAGCATATTGGCCCGCTAGTGCAAGTGACCGAGTTAATGGTTGTTTCATAGGCTGCGAGTCTAAAAGCATAATATTATATGAGGGGAGATGGAATGCCAACTACCTCACTTAAATTTCTTTTGCTGCTGCAACTCCAACGTCAGACAAAGATGCTTCAGACTCTTTTTTTTAATTTTAATTAATATTATTTTGATGCCTTCTCTATCTGTAGGGAGCCACCAGGGGGAGAGCTGTCAATAGTGCAGTAGGTGCAGTCACACGAGACCCAGGGCTTTAAGGGGCCCACTGCACCCCCTGTGTTTCACTTCCTTCTAGGAGACAGGAGCGCCCCTCTTTTCTTGCTGGCGTTAGGGCTCTGGATGCCTCCATTTATCATCATTTTATTTGAGTCACTTGGTCATGTTTATTAAAGTGGTGTCCAAGTCTATATTACTTCTTGTAATGTGATAGACTTGACTCTTCATAATTCGTCAGTGATGGAAGAAGACATGTTGTGTGCCCTGGCCGAGAGGAGAAAGCGCAGAGGTTCTCAAAATGCATCTAGCCATTAAAAATCAAAGAGCCATGAATATTATATGAGTGAAAATCGACCATTTCTGTGGACTTAGTTCTCGCAGGTCAAAATACAGCTCCAGCTGGGACCGCGGGTTCCTCAGCCACTGAAACACCGCCGTGCATGTTGAGAAAGTGTAATAAGAGCAGATACTAATATTATGGTGTACTGCTCCAAGCAATTCCTCTCGGAGCGCAATAGATTTAAACAAAATCCATAATCAATTAAAAGAGGTCATTCATCCCCGATGAAATGGCTTCTTTAATAGCATTCACATTCATTTGCAATGAGGTTCATTTGGTTTTTTAAATAACATCCTTGCAAGGGTTCACGCGGGCTGCATACTAGAGCAGGGGATGACGAATATAAGATAACATATCGTTGATCGTTGAACCGGAAGCTGCAGTAAAACCCAGTGGAACAAAGGAGGATATATGTGAACAGTGCAGTAATGACCCCGTATGCAAGTTGTTCAACATAAATACATCCACCTGGAAATTTTACCTAATTCTCTGTATTTTTGCATAAATACCACACGCAAATCAGAAATATCCGGCACGGTGAGCGATGAATGCAGGTTCACAAAAGCTAATTAATTGCGCTAATATTTTTATGATACTCCTGAAAGAACTCAGATTGCGGTCCTTTGATCGAGCCGTAAAAGAATGAAGGAACCCAAGGCCATAGTAGAGGAAAAGCAAAGCCATACACATTTGTACCTTAACATATCAGTGTTGTGATTACAAAGTTTGCTATTAGAAGGGCACTTATCCTCAATACACCATTTGATAGTGTTCTCCCCATTACAGCCTGCGTGGAGAACATGCCGAGGCCCCCATTCCCTGGCTGAGCGCCGAACCACAGCGCTCACACCAATCACAACTCTGCATTGCGGCGTTGTGATTGGTCAGGGGAGCCTGGGTGCTTACCAATCACAATGCTGCATTGCGTCTTTGTGAGTGATTGGTCAGGGTAGCCTAGGTGTGCTTCCTGGTTCTTGGTGCGGAGGGACGACGACGAGGGACGACAAGGAGCGGTGAGGAGGTAAGGTAAGTTTTTTTTCTTTACTTTACCCCCTTACCCCTACTTGCCCCCGCCCTCCGCCCTGCCACCATGCCACCCCGATCCGTGCCAGCCGCCACTGACCACTACATGGCAGCCTGCCTCATGCACAGTCCATTAAATTCAGGTTAAAACATCACCACATACTATGAATTTAAAATTTTACTTGGTTGAAGATATCAAGTGTGAGAATGCAGTTACACATCTTTGTAAATCACACAAGAGGTTTTCCCGTTTGTAAACATCAGTAATCTTTGATGACATTCATTATTATTCAATGATGATTTTACCATTGCCCATGATTTCAAAATTTCAATTGTATGACAACTTTCCACATTGTATTTCAAAAGATCCAGCTTGACTAATAAAGGCACATATTATCAATGTAAATGTATTCTTTATCGATTTGATCTTTATTTACTTTATAGAGGTAGCATGAATGTTTAATATATTCATCAAGGAAATGGAAACAATTCACTGTATGCCAGCACACTACATATTATTTACTTCTACACTTCTGGATGTGTACATTTCATCAGGGCAATGTGTTGGAAGCCCTTGCACTTTTCTATAATTACAGTAGAAACGTGTTTTATATATATATATAACACATCCAAACCAAGTATTTGTTTATCTCTTTAAATATTAGGACCTCTTTACTAATTCACGATTGAGTCGGTAACATAAATTATCAGCCAGATCGGCAAATAAGTGAGGCAGTATGACTGATGACTAATCCTCGAGGCCACACAAGGACCAATGCATCCTCAGTACAAGTACTGCAATCACAAGTTTGCATGTGGGAATCTGGGTGCAGCACTGATTCCTGTCTAGGGAGCAGTGGGGGATCAACATGTGATCCCCTGGGAATACTGGGATCTAGTATTGCTGCTACCTCTAGTATCTGCACTATCAGGTGTGGTATTACCGCTGCTGAAGTCAAAGAAACTCAAAATGATTACCTCTGTATTCTATTGCCCAATGCAATGATACTCAATTTATCGACCTTTAAAGGATGGACGTGTGAGTAGGTCTTGCCTGGATCGAGCCGGTGATCTCCAAGTCACAATAAATGTCAGCAGCGAGCGTTTCTCTCGCCGAGGCACCGTGCAGCATCAAACATTTGTGTACTTTCATTTTCTTTCATTTCATTTGTGAAGCCATTAGGCCAGATTTTGCATCTGCAGCTCTTCATTTAGAAGGGAAATGCGCCTTTGCTCATTAGGTGAAATTAAATGACACATTTTCCCACGTAGACCGAGTTTGCACTGTGACAAAGGTTAAACGTTCTAATGGCATATATTAACTTCCTGGCCTTTTTACTTAATACTTCTTGCTGCTTTTTTATCGTGGCCACCGAGTATCACCAGGGCTATTGGATTTTGGGATCTTATCTCTTCTTCTGTACTGATGGGGTTACATGGTGTCTCTTCACTGCATTAATTTTATAGTTCTCCGTAAAACATTAACGCAGCAAAAATCTGAGCTTGTAAATGAGGGGCCTGTCCTCATCTTGATCAGAGAAATGAAATTTGTAATTCAAATGAGAAGATGTAATGAACTTAATGCACAGGCCGGAAAAATGCTGTAATGTGCCAGTTTCGTTCTCCTAAGGATGATTCCAAACATCCCCATTAAGGTATTGATTGTCTCCATTTAGTGAACCAAAGGGGAGAATGGCACGCCTAATGGACTGCATGTTACGCCATTAGTAGCCAGACCCCAAAACAAAGAGAATTCTGTCCTGGTGGGCCCGCCCATTCTCTCACTGCTTATGAGCGCAGGCTAAACATGTGTGCGCACCCAGATGCACCGCTTTCTTTCAAGGATGATTTAAAGATAGATCTTTGTATCTGTATATCTGTCTGTCTATCTATCTACCTATGAAAAAGTGTACTGATGAACACATTGTTCACTCGTATATTACTGCAGTTCAAAAGTCAAATTCTACCACAGTATAGTGAAATTGTCTTAAGAAAGCATGCTATGTTTGTCACAGATTCCACTGTAGAATTAGTGTAGAGAAGACACTACTAGGGTATACACACCAGACATAGGTACTGTTGTTCTGTGCCACTGAACGAATTTAAAACCTTGAGCTTTGTATAAAGTTATATCTCTTTGTTCATAACTACTGCACATGAAACAACAACCTGGAATAAACCATGCATGCAGATCCACTGAGTGCAATATGCTATTTATTGACATTGATCATACAGGGAAAGCGTATCCTAACCCACTTAAGAATTGTGAATCATGACCCCTCCCCACACAATATTGGTAAAAATAGCCTATTACTGCCTATCTATATTATACTGCATTCTCCAAAGAGTTATATCATAAGTATGTTAAAAATGTCTGCAGGAAGCCATACCTTAAGGTCCATACATGGGGCATCTGTATGTGGAGAGGATTGTTCCTTGTAACCTTGGATGTCCTTCTGGACATCTTAAAAATTCAAGATTATTTTCTCTCCGTTTTGAGACATGAAGGTTATTTGTTTTTTGTTTTTCTGCAGTCTATTTTTTCTGTTTGAGACAATCACTGCCAATGCATTTGTCAAATTTACATAAATAATGTAATATTACTCTTGCAAAGTTATTCTTTTGGTAGCTCTCGGAAATATCAGTCAAGATGATGGCCACATGGTGAAATGTGCATTTTCCATTCAGAATTGGCTTAAGGTGGCCCGGCGCTGCCTTAAGAATGCATTTGTAGGGGGCGTGGCCGGCAACATGGCCGAATAAGACGTGCTTTTGCCGAGCTCCGGCAGCAAGCACCATCCGACACGAATCCGGCGCCCCGTGAGCCCGGAGAATACCTGTAATTACACCCTGGGGGCTGAGAAGCGTTCCGCTGCACACGAACAGCGTACTGGAAGTCCCGGCTGATCGCTATTCCCGGAGTAACGGACTGAGCGGCTGGACGGGCCCGCAACACAAGATGGCGCCGTGGAAGCCCTGACCTGGACCGCGCTGTAGTTGTTGGCTCCGGAGCGGAGATAAACCTGCTGTGGCTGCGCCGGGAGTGGTGCTGGGGGGTGCCTCGCCCTTTGTCTCCCTACTGATCTGGTTGACGCCCACGCTGAGGCGCCTGCGGGAGACCACAGGCGGCGGCATAGGAAGCGGGCCCCTTCCCCCTCCGGGGCGGAGCTGGAAGACTGCTGGGGGCCTGGGCCGCGAGGTGCAGAGGTGGGATGCCCGAGGGCCCCTGGATGTGTCCTGCCGATTGAAGCCGGGGAGACGGTGCCACGCGGGGACGGCAGTAGGGAGGTGCATCGCTCTCCGTCCCCCCCCTCCCCGGGCTGGGAGTGCTTGTTACCTGCATGGCCAAGAAAGATTCCCCCGCTGCTTAGTGCGAACTACCGGGACAAGGGCGCTGCAGCGGACCGGGAGCGCGGTGGGGCCCCGCACGCCCCCCCCCGCCGAGACATCGGGACTGGACACCACTTGGAGGACGCCACTGCTGCTGCTGGCTTGCCACCACTGAAACACGTAGGGGGAGAGCGAGGGCCCGGCTGGTGGTCGGGGGTGTGGAGCAGTTGGGGGAGCGGTGGGGACGGGACCAGGAGAGACCGGGAGTAAAATTGGGAAACAGACTGGTCATATATGGGGCACCTCCCGCTGTGAGAACCCTGGGGCCCTGGCTGCAAGAGTGGAGGATTGGTCTGAGGGGCACCTGTGCAATTGGCAATTCTCAAGGCGCTGAGCTCCTTATTATTACTGCGGCCCAGGACCGGCCAAAAGACTGGGCGCAAGACTGTCTGGTCCCGCGAGGCCCGTAAGAACAGCCAGCACTATCAGGGGGAGGACCTAGGTGGCGGCACATCACTCATAGGAGCCCGCCCCCCCCGCTCATTGCCATCAATGATGGGTAAAGACAAGGACCCAAAACCCCCGCGACAGGGTAAGATGGACCGATATACTAAGGTTATCGCCCCCCCTCCGGAAGAGCGAACGGCCGTCAGCTCAGACACGGACACTCTCCTCCAGGCGATCCACTCCTCCAGGGTGGCGCTCGAGGGGAAAATAGGAGCCGTGGGCTCGGAAGTGACGCTCCTGAGGCAAGATCTAAGGAATCTGGCAGCTAGGGTCACAGAGACGGAGACTAGGGTGGGAGAGGCGGAAGACACACTGCAAGACCTACGTAAAGGCATGGCGGACTTACAATCCTCACATAAAGACCTGCAGTGGCGTGTGGACGATGCGGAAAATAGGGCACGACGCAATAACCTCCGTTTTGTGGGTTTCCGGGAGGGAATTGAAGGAACAAACATGTTAGAGTTCCTCCACTCTTGGCTCCTGCGCATCTTTCCGACTGACAAATTTTCTACATGCTTTGTTATAGAAAGAGCCCACAGGGCGCTGATGGCCAGACCACCCGTGGGAGCACAGCCGAGGCCTGTCATAGCTCGTTTCTTAAACTTCCTGGACAGAGACATGATCCTCAGGGAAGCTAGGAAGCTTGGGGAGATCCGGCATGAAAATGCACGCATAATGATCTTCCCCGACTATAGCAGAGAGGTGCAGAAAAAGAGACGCACCTTTGACTCAGTAAAGGCAAAGCTGCGAGAGCATAAAATCCAATATATGCTACTCTTCCCTGCAAAGTTGAAAGTAATCTTCCTGGGCAGAGCCCATTTCTTTCAGACACCGGAGGATGCGTGGCACTGGTTGGAGGAACGACCTACGCTAGAGCGGGCAGAGATGCCACCACGTCGCAACCAGGCAGCAGCGGGAGAGACCGGGCGGTCCCCGGGCCGACGAAGGACGTTGAGACCGCGACAGGCACGTAAAGATCGACTTCAGGAGGCAACCCCCTATGCGCCTAAAGACACTGGCAAAGTTCGGAGGAATAGTGGCCGCTCATTAGACTCCCGTCTCTCGGCGGGCTCCCGTACTCTACGTCTTTCTGATCATCCTGACCCGGACACAGAGGCCGAAACTAGAGACACGACCTCCGATGAGGAAGGGGACGGGGGATCCTCTCTGCACCCATTGGTGGCCGAGATCGTAGCGATGAAAAAGACACAGCACCGGACGCACTGGCATCCCAGGGGGACCCACCAGATTCACATTCATGAATAAGGGGCCTACGAGGCTGACCGGGGACAAATTGAATCTTCGGAGCATCTATGTTGGACACCCCCCCCCCCACTTCCTTGCTGCTCCACCTGCTGGAAACTGCGACGTGTGAGAAGACAGTCACGGCATCGCAGACGATAGGCCTGGAGTGGCTACGGACTTGGGCTCTTTGTAACCCTGCTTCTTTATTCCAGCCTTTATCTTTCTGGTCTTTTCTCTTTCTCTTAAACTCACACTTTCTTAACACAGAGACTGCGTCTCTTTAGCCATCCGCAGTTAGTGGGGGCTCCCCCTTTGAGAACTTTGGGAACGCAGCAAGAGTTGGAACTTGTGACGTAAGTTGGGAAAGGGAGGGCGATAGACCTCCACCACCCTGAGGCTCATCCTCGAGCGACTGGCGGAGGATACGACGTCGGGGAGGGGAGAGGTGGGGAGGGGGGGTGGGGACGAGGGGGTTCACAACAGTTTTTTATTGTTTGGTTTGTATTGTTTCGTTATGTTTTGGTACAGCAGTCACTCACTCACAACACCATGCGCAATCACCTACCTCCCCCGCGTGGGGCATACCATAACCCGCCATGACCATGGGTACAAAGGATGAACATAGGGGTCCCGGGACTGAGCTGGAGATTAGCCCCTATGCGGTTCTCACCTGGAACGTGAACGGTCTGGGAGATAAAATTAAGAGAGGGTTGGTGTCTGCATACATAAAGCGAGTTCACCCAGACGTGGTCCTATTACAGGAGACCCACCTTAAGGGCACCAGGTGCGGGTTCCTGGCACGGGGAGCCTATGTAGTCCTAGCACATGCGGGGTACACATCTGGTTCTCGGGGTGTAGCTATCCTGATCAAAAAGACCCCCCCATACAAGGTAACACGCACATGGACGGATCCCCAGGGGACATACGTTGGGGTGACAGGCACATGGGGGAGACGGAGGGTCACGATTGTGTCGGTTTATGCCCCCCCGAAGCTACAGGCAAGGTCTCTTCATGGGGTGACCGACATTCTATTGGAAACACCAGGTACATTACATATTATAGGAGGTGATTTTAACGATGTGATGTATATTCCCAAGGACCGTTCTGGAGACTACGCAGATCCGCCTCAGACTACGCAGCTGGCCAGACTGAATTTTAACTCTATGTACATTGTTGTCTTGTATAACTTTTTGTTTTTGTATATATGTATATATTTTCTTTTATATAGGCATATAATTGTGTATATGATTCTTGTAGAATTGAGACCGAAAACATAAATATCAGTACCTCCAAAAAAATATATATCTCAAAAAATAATTTTGGAAAAAAATAAGAATATTTACAACAAAGAAATTTTTGAAATAAAAGATATTTTGTTATAGAAAAAGTATACAGTTGTTCATTATTAAGTGTTTATGCCTATTTAAATGTATTATATCATGGTTTTTTTGATTAATAAGATTTAGATGTGTATGGCCTGACATGCTTTATATGAATATTTAACTTGTATCTAGCCATTACCTTTACCCCTTAGACATGCAACAGCAATACAGGGCCCTGGCGACAGAGGAAGCTAAAACACAGGCACAGGCAACCCTCCACAGGTTATATGATGTAGGGGATAAGTCTGGCAAGCTCCTGGCCTGGCTTAGCCGCAAGGAAGTGGAAGCACGTTGGGTGGAAAAAGTAGTAAACCAACGGGGGGAGATGCAGATGGGAGATACACAAATAGTGCAGACGTTCACCTCCTATTTCCAGGATTTTTATAAGGCCCGGGAGCTGGGCACCCAGGCGGAGATTTTAACGTATGTGGACACTATTCAGACCCCAAGTTTGGATGAGGAAGAGAGGGAGGGGCTGGAATCGGACATGACGGTAGCCGAACTTAAAGACGCAATAACTAAATTGCGGCATGGGAAGTCCCCAGGTCCGAACGGACTCCCTGCGGAATTTTATAAGAAAGGAGCGGACCTTTTGACCGTGCACCTCCTGGCATTGTTCAGGGACGCGGCTAAGGACGGTGTTCTACCTTTAGATCTTGGCCACGATTATCCCCATCCATAAACCGGGGAAGCCCCCTGAAGAGTGCGCTTCCGACCGCCCAATCTCTCTCCTCAACATAGAGGTCAAACTCCTGGCGACTGTACTGGCTCTCCGCCTCCGCCGGGTCATCACGGCCTTGGTGCATCAAGACCAGACGGGTTTCCTACCGGATAGGGCGACCATCAAAATTTGCGCAGAACCCACAATTGGCTCATGGAGGTGCAGGAGCGTGAAGACCCACACATGTTCCTTTCTTTAGACGCGGAAAAAGCGTTTGATGCTGTACACTGGCCCTTCTTAGAAGCTACTCTAGTTAAGTTTGGGATGGGCCCCAAGTTCCGACAATGGATTGGCCTCCTCTATGCCGACCCCCGAGCTAGGGTTAAAGTGAATGGGCTATTGTCTGACGACTTTCCCATCAGACGGGGAACCCGGCAGGGATGCCCGTTGTCCCCACTACTTTTTGCCCTCACAATAGAAATATTGGCGTGTGAGATCCGACAGAAACAGGAGATACGAGGGTTCCAGATTACACCGACTGACACGGGGGAAGAAAAGATTTCACTGTATGCAGATGATATCTTACTATATGTTACCCAACCGGATGTCACAATCCCCGTATTGTTTGAACTCATGGACAAGTATGGATCCTATTCGGGATATACCATAAATTGGCATAAATCGGTCGTATATAGCCCAAGAGCCCGGGAGGTATGGCCTTCTCTCCCGGGGGCCCTCCAGGTAGCGCAGACGGGATTTACGTATTTGGGGATTTACCTCACCACAGACAGAAAACTTTCGTACCAACACAATATTCAGAGGGTCATAATGAACTTTGCAGCAGATGCCTTGAGGTGGAAAGCACTACCCCTCACGATCCTGGGTCGGGCAGCGATGTTCAAAATGATCACTCTACCCCGTTTCCTGTACGCCCTCCAGAATGAGTATTTCCCCCTCTCCAGACAGACATTTCGGACGATAGATGCGGAACTGCGCTCGCTGCTGTGGTTGGGGAAACAAGCGAGGATTGCTCTGGGCACGCTCCAGCGGAACCAATACAATGGAGGAATATCCTTGCCGGATATTGAGGCCTATTATTGGGCGGAACACTTAACACCAGTGAACGAGTAGATCCACGCCCCGGCCGATCACCCCACTTATAGGCTAGAGAGGGATACCATGGCGCAGCGTTCATGTTTATATTTCCTATATGGGGGACGGGGTAGAGGTCGCCTACTCCCGGCAACACAAGTGACACTGGACGTTTGGGACAAAGCGACTAGGGTAATGGGCTGGGCCCACAAACCAACAAAGCAAACACCACTCTGGCAATGCACCTGGTTAAAGGAGCTTCACAAACTTAGGGGCTTTAGGGGCTGGGACGCCATCGGTATATCTAGTATAGGCGATGTAGTGGCAAAGGGAACACTCAAAACCTTCAAGACACTAGAAACTGAGTTTGGTTTACACACTACCCAAATTTTTAAATATGCACAGCTGAGACATGCATGGACGGCCGAACACTCACTCTCCTCTCCCCTCCCAGACTATGCACCGCTGGAGGGACGCCTACTGCAAGAACAGATATCACATAAGGCAGTCTCTCTAACATACAAGACCCTGAACAATAACATGCCAGACAGACTGGGGAAGTTGCGGGAAACATGGGAACTGAACCTGGGAGCACTGGAAACAGTTGACTGGGAGGCGGCCCTGATGCACCACAGAGAGGTGGCAATTAAATCGCGCCTTCGTCTCATCCAATATAAGATATTGCACAGAGTGTATTACGATAGGGCCCGACTCTATCGCATAGGCCGAGCCAGTGAATCACATTACCTGAGATGCAGACAACCACAGGGGGACTTCTATCATACAATTTGGGACTGCCCCGTCATACACACATATTGGGTACAAGTCCTGGGAGAACGGAGTAAAGTCCTGGGCGAAACATTACCTCTAGACCCCAAATTTGTCCTACTGGGCATACCCGGAGATGTTGATTTGGGCCGCCCCCAGCTTATCTTTGCGCTACTGGCACTGGTGGTAGCGAAGCGAGACGTGGCCCGTATGTGGGGGGCGCCGCTGCCTCCCCAATTAGGGGAATGGAAGAGGGGGTTGGACATCTATATGGCGGCAGAAAGAATTACATACAAAGCGAGAGGGTGCCCGCAGAAGTTCCGCAAGGTTTGGGGAAAATGGCGAAAATATTATGGAATGGATGGAGGGCTGGGAGCCGACTATCAACTCACAAATTTCCGGGCCGGATTGGGCATCTGATGGGAGCGGCAATGGGCCTGCCTCTTAGGCAGTTGGGGAAGACGAGGGCTATGAGAAAGACCTTCCTAGCAGGGGTGGTTCGTAGGACACCGCAGCTCGGCCCGACCCAAGGAAGGGAGGAGGTGATATGTTCTATGATATGGATCAAAAATATTTGTCATTGCATGAATGTGACCAGATGTGACATGCGTATTGTTTTTGTGTTGGTTGAAAATGCAAATAAAAATATTTAAAAAAAAAAAAAGAATGCATTTGTAAGTTAGAATAAGTGACCTTAGGAAATAAGACCGAAAACAACTAGTCATGACTAGACCTTCATCATTGGCAACCAATTAGATAAATCAATAAAAACAGAGGAGAACACTGTCTATCTGAATCAATTGCATATTAGAATATTTATACTGTTTTCTGGGAGACATCAATTCATTTAAGATTAAAACTATTTTTTTGTTGAAATCTACACATTTTGCAAATTATGCAGCAAATGCAGTAAATCCATAATAATGTGGTAATATCTTAAGCCACAGAATCGCCTAAATCCACTGACTCTCACCATTGTCCACTGTTTTATTATCCATTTATTCTCAAAAGGCAAACAAAGCCTAAACATTCTAAATCCAATCGGTAGCCATTGTGAGATGCATTTTGGGGATACTGCTTTTCCAAGCTAACTGCCCCAAAATAAACAATGTGAAAAATGCACAAGTTTCATGCGTTATTTAATCGTCCTATTTTGCCATGCCAGGTTTCTGGACACCACCACGTTACACATTTACCTGTTAAATATATATATATATATATATATTCACTCTCCCCTATAGAGAGCTTATATATATATATATATATATCTCAAGAACTACATTTAGACATTCCACACAGCACTAGGCAGAATCATATAAACTCTAAAATAAAACAGAAAAGAGAATAATGTCTTCTTACAAAAGAAATCATTAGGTTGATGACCCTGCTCCATTTTTAGTGTGACTTACTCAAAAATAATGAGATGGCCTGAAAGTACATGATAAGAGAAGTATGCTGCATGCATGTAATCACTCTCTTATTAAAGGGAAAAAGAGGAAATAAAGCTTTTGAATCTGGCCCTTGTTATAGGGTGCGCTGCAGTAGCTCGCTAGTGACGCACAAGTCAGTGCACTATTGATTAGTTGATGGGGGGATAACCGTGTGGTGGCTTCTATCCTTTAATGAGAGCTGATTGTTCAGGGATGTCTGGCATGGCTTCTCGATTCCCTAGGTGTTGTTTGCCAGATAGGACAATATCAATTTTCCAGAGGGATGATTGGTGGGATGTCACGGGTGTCACCCCTTTCTTCCCTTCTCTGACTGACAGCGGAGCGACAATTATGGGGGCAGACTGTTGTCTCCTTTGATAGGTACAACCGAGGATAACTGGACTTAAAAGAGAAAGGCTTGCTTTAAAAGTTGTTGCCAGCCAGTGCAGTTTCAAGATGTGGAATGCGCTAGCTTGGTCTAGGCCTGCTGAGAAATTTAATGCTTCAAGGATCCGTTTTATTCCCTTTATTTAAACATTATTGCACGACCAAAAAAAAAACTATGCTTGTTTAAAGTGGCACTTGATCTGTTTGCATCTCTTATTGATCTCCTTTACTTCCACCCTGCTTCTGCAATATCCTGGAACAACATTGCAATTAACAAATAATCAAGCACTCTATTGAATGCGGATCAGATTCTGCTCGCTCATAATCCATACAACCTACAGCAGTGAGGGATTTTCGAATGCAGAATTCCTTCTATTCCAGAACCGTAATGCTTGCAGCCACCTCTATTAAGTGCCCCCCACTTTCAGTCTAAGGCCTCAGATTATCTGTGATACATGGGAATCTCAGGGGTCCCTCACCAGATTCTCCCATGGGGAGGAGGAAGGCATTTTGCGTTGCTCCACTGTTATCCTGATTTGCTGATGCAAGATCATTGTTGTTCTGCATTGGCCCAAACTCCAAGCTTCGCTCAATATGTGTGCATTGTTAAGTCTTCGTCGTATAATTACATTAGACTGGGCACCTTTCCATGATACATTACTGTTTGAATTCTGTATGTTTTCAGAAGATCAATTTTAGGAAATATACCTACACTCAATGATACTTAAAAATCTGTATTACCCATTATCGGTACCTATCATAGGTACATGAGTCTCACATTCTTGTGTGATGCCGGGGCAGGATCCCTTCTGCACTTCCCGCTCCCACATATACATTAAGATATATAGACATATTGAAGAGCTGTTCAGCATAAATGTTCTTTGACATCTAATTAACTAGCATTAGAGAATTATATATGTGTTTTATGTTTAGTGACATTTGTATAGTGCTGTATTGCCACTTTTATAGTCTTGCAGCCTGGTCAGGTTCGAGTATCTTTTAGTCCTGCTTGCAATCTTTTTGTAGTTTGAGTAGGATCATCAGTAGTCGCGGGTGTGATGAACATTCGTTTATATGTTTGATTGTAATTGTATTGCAATAGTTAGTGTAGTTTGGTGTGGGTTGGTTGCCATTGTGATGCAATGGTTCTTGTTTGGTGTGTTTGTGTGTGTAGAGGAAGATCTTTATCAGTTTGGGCATGTGCTATTCAAAGGGTTGGTAAGAGCATTATCCATATGCAGTTACCCTCTATAGGAATTTATTTAATGTGAATGACTCTTTAAACATTATCTCTTCCACCCATTTATTTTAATATTCTATGTTCATATTAAAGTTTTAGTGTTTGTGTCAATTTGTCCCGTATGGCCAAAGGAATAGCATGTGTGTGATATACATTGAAGGTCATTTCTGTGTGGCCCATGCAAATGCCAAATAGATGTGATTATTAATTTCCTCTTTTGAGGCCCCAGCTAATTGATTTTGCACTGTGCTCATTAAAAATGGATATGCTGCCTTTCAAAGGGTCTTCTCAGAAACCCAAGCCGGGCACACTTCCTTAGGGACAGCCACCACTGACCAGTCCATAGGGGCAGCAGTCAGAGCGGCCATCACTCCTGTCAGAGCCGAAGTATTTATCCCGTCTTCTTGCTGGTAAACATTTGCAAGGCAAATACTAAATTAGCCATTAATCAGAGGAGAGGCGATGTTTGATGAACTCAGTATACAGAGGAGATGTCAGGTAAATAGACCGAGAGAACTGATGTAGTGAATTCACTCAGGGGAGATGCCAGTTAGCAATCTACAAAGCTTTGTGTTTCGTTAAGTGTCTTTCAAGGTTAAAAAATATTTTCTAGAATGCACAGGTATTGTATGGCTTGCTTCTCCAAGACTGAGCGTCTTTTTAAATGGATAGTGACTGCAAAAATAAATTACTGTGGCGCAAAGTGCCATTCATAATACCACTTTCCAACCCGCAATGGTTCAATAGCAGCAGCAAAGCTTTATTGTCACATAACTTAATGAAGGACACCCATTTTGATAAGGTATTTCATTCTGGGTTTTAGTTCAAGGATTTTATGCATTAACTGTGCCAGAAATCCTTGTGCTGTATAGAAACTTCCATGGGCGTGTAATTGACTTCGTGTACCACTTAACAGTGATTTTACTAATGAAAAAGACTGCTTGCAACAGCAAGTTTCTCAAAACAGTATTTGATGTGTACAGTGGCTGGTGATACTTAAATATTTGGATTTAGTGATGGTATTGAGTTTGTGATATATTTTACATTTGTTACCATAACCTATGCACACATGCATTTCTATTAGTTACAGACATGCTACAATAATATCTTGGTTTTATAATGCCTTATGCTACACTCCAAAACATGCGCTGCTCTGCCGCAGTGGTAACGAAATTGATGGGCGATATTTTGCTGCAAGCTATTAACATTGAATGAGCAATGTGGTTAAAATAATGACAGGCTGGCCATGTTGTGCGTTGTGCTGCCATGCCTCTCTAAAAACAAGAAATGTAATGAAAGCAGAGATTGGCTGACCAACCTTCACACTCAACTGGACTACTTTTTAGGCGGATGTGCACAAGCTATAAATGCTGTAACGTACAAGAGAGCTTATGGCTGAAATAGGCTGACCCACTGCCCCATGATGTATGCTTTGGTGAGTGGAAGCAAAATTTGAATGCAAGTTAAACAGACCAAGGGATGAAGAAGGCTGACCAAAAGGCCATTGTATGTATGCATTTCAGCATACATTTTTCTAAAACAAGAGAGTAATCAAAGGGCCAAAGTGGTCTCAAGCCCAGACCCAAAAGTGCTACTGTTGCCCAAACTTGTAATCTGCCAAGACTAGTAATTACCGGCAGTGAGCATTTAACTCACCAAGTCATCATGCCACATTTGAGCTGCTGATCACAGCAAATATCAACAGATATATTATATCAAACTGAGCTTTCCTGCCAGCTTCTGAGCCATCCTGCTAGCATTACATATCATAGTCCATCCCGTGGTGCACTATGCAGTCTTTTGACTACCAGTTCTTTCTGGTCTACTAAATTCTGCAACAATGCAAATCTTGCTGAGTTTCTGTCAATCTTTTACTTAAACAAACTTTTCTTTGCATTACACTCATGCTGGTCTAGTGCTGACACTGCTCCTCCTTGTAGCCTCCTTATTCCTTCAAACCGTCAGAAATAATATGCTTTGGCAACTGCAGCATATTACACATTTACCTCTGCATCTTCTAAAGAGATCACACAGACTGACTCTTTTTTCCACCAGTCCTTCAACAGTCATGTGTTCAATTCTCTTCTGCAGGCCTTTTCCCTCTGATCACAAACTCCACACTACCTCCTCAACCTCCTCCCATCAAGGGACATGTATAGTTCACTTCTATTACAATGTGCCCTATTTCACCCTCCCCATTACTGACACTCCCACCTTTTTTAGCTAGTATTTTTTACCACCTTTAGCATTAATAATCAACACCTTCTTCCCTCCTGAGGCAACTCCTTACTTTCACTATGCTGCCACAATTATTGCCTCTAGAAACGGATCAAAAGTTATTACTTGGTAGAACCTAAACCTTTGAGGTACCCACTCTGTTTACAAAACTCCCCAGCTCTAATATACATATTTGTGTAACTGCTGTATTCATAATAAAGTGTCATGTTCACCAACCTATCTCAGAAACGTTGCATTTCAGTTACCTTTAAACCGATTCATGGAACCTCTGTTCTACTTTAGTGAGACGAAAATGAGCTGACAAAACAGAAGAGTGAAACAGCGGGGGACGTACCTGACATTACACTGTGGTCCGCACCGGGCCCAAAGCCTAGAAATACAGGAAGAAAAAACAGTTCAAATAGAAAAGGACACACCAGGAGATGATAGCGATAGAAACAAACACCTGTCACCACCCCCCTGCCTACAGCTGAAGGTGGGGAGAGCTACCCAACCCCTCAGGAGTTCTTTTCACTACAGCAGAAGAACCTGGAGAGACCATCAGCACTGGCGTGATCTGTGCTGTTCCACCATAAAGTCCATTCCCTGCAGGGAGATGGACCACCTCCGCAGTTTGGGATTCTCACCCCTCATCTGCATTGACCATCTGAGGGGCCTGTGGTCTGTCTGAAACCAGAAGTGAGTGCCAAGCAGGTATG
This sequence comes from Calotriton arnoldi, assembly GCA_963921515.1. NCBI lineage: Eukaryota > Metazoa > Chordata > Amphibia > Caudata > Salamandridae > Calotriton > Calotriton arnoldi. The sequence goes on from CAWUFW010002950.1 coordinate 1,171,679, forward strand.
GCCTTAGCTTCTTCAGTGCCAAGACCACAGCAAAGGTTTCCCTTTCAATTGCGCTCCACCTGTGTTCCCTGGGAAGTAGCGTTCTACTGATGAAGGCTACAGGCTGATCCAGGCACTCTTCATTCAGCTGTGAGAGCATGGCCCCTATGCCATGCCGTAAGGCGTCCATCTGCACAACAAATTCTTGGGAGAAATCGGGGGCCTTTAGCATGGTTGCCATGCACATTGCTTCTTTCAAGGCATCATAAGCTTTCTGACACGCCTCTGTCCAGATCACCTGACAAGGCTGCTTCTTGGAAGTCAGCTCTGTCAAGGGGCAGCAATGGTGCAATATCCCTTGATGAATCACCTGTAATATCTAGTGAGGCGTAAGAAGGCCCTCACTTCTGTCTGGATCTTAGGGGGTTCACAAGTCAGAATGGTATCAATTTTGGACTGCAAGGGCTGCACCTTGTCGCCGCCTACTTGGTGTGCCAAGTAGACCGCACAACCCTGCCCTATCGTGCACTTACTGGCCTCGATAGTCAGGCCACCACTCTGCAGAGCCTGAAGCACTTCCTGGAGGGTGTTCAAGTGGTCCTCTCAGCTAGAGCTGGACACCGCAATGTCATCTGGGTAGGCGGCTCTGAAGTTTTCCAACCCAGTCAGGACCTGATTGACCAGCCTCTGGAAGGTGGCAGGGACATTCTTCAACCCAAAAGACATGACCTGGAACTGGAAATGCCCTTCTGGTGTTGAGAATGCGGACCTCTCTTTAGCTCCCTCGGTCAAGGCAATCTGCTAGTGCCCAGAAGTCAAACGTGCTGACTCTGAAGAACTTGGCAGCTCCAATCCGATCTAGGAGCTCATCATCTCTGGGTATGGGGTGTACATCGGTCTGTGTGACTGCACTGAGCCTACAGTAGTCCACACAGAACTTGAGTTCAGGTGTGACACTTGGAGTGGCAGGATTCGGAACCAACACCACTGGAATGGATCATGGGCTGTTTGAGGGCTCAATAACTCCTTATGCCAGCATCTTGGAGACCTCTTCCGTGATGCTAGCCCTCACCTTATCAAACAGCCTGTAAATGTTGTTCTTTACAGGTGTGCTGTCCCCAGTACAATATATTGGGTACATCATGTAGTGAGTCCTGGGGTAAGGGAGAACAAAGAGGCAAACTGCCCTAGCAACTGGTGGAAGTCCCTCTGTTGATCTAGGGTTAGTGTAAGGGAGAGGCTGACACCCTCCACTAACCCATCCTGCTCCCTGGAAGATAGGAGTTCAGGGAGAGGTTCACTTTTCTCTTCCACCCCATCATCAGTAACCAGGAGCATGTTAATCTCAGACCGGTCAAAGTGAGGCTTGAGGCGGTTCACATACAGGACCCTCAAATGGTTCCTAGGAGTCTTGAGGTCCAACAAGTAGGTGACATCACTCTTGTGCTCATTTACCTCTTACCTCAAATGTCTTGCAGAGCCCGGGGCACCACTGGCTCCATTACCCAAACTTTTTTACCACGCTCAAACTCAACCAGAGTGGTATTCTGGTTGTAGCATCATTTCATGTCCTCCTGACTAGCTTTCAGATTCTCCTGTGCGAGCTTACGGAAGTGGACTGTCTGGTTGCTGAATGCCAGCATGTAGCTAACTACATCCTGGGCCGGTTTATTGGGAGCTTGCTCCCAGCATTCCTTACACAAACTGAGAGGTCCTCTCACAGGGAGTCCATATAGAAGTTCAAAAGGGCTGAAGTCAACCCCTTCTGTGGAACATCCCTGTAGGCGAACAAAAGGCATGGCAGGAGGATGCCCCACTTAAGCCTCATGGGTTTAGGTAGACGTTAATCATGCCTTTGAGGGTACGGTTGAACCTTTCAACCAACCCATTGGTTTAGGGGTGGAAAGGAGTGGTGAACTTATAAGTCACACGACACTCCTTCCACATGGCCTTCATGTTAGTTGGGCATGAAGTTGGTACCCCAGTCAGATACCACCTCCTTGGGGAAACCCAAATGGGTAAAGATCCCCATCAGTGCCCTGGCCACAACAGGCTCAGTCTTTGCCCTCAAAGGGATAGCTTCCAGGTACCGAGTGGCATGGTCCACAAAGACCAGAATGAATCTGTTGCCCATGGCTGTCTTGGGATCCAGAGGCCCCACAATGTCGATGCCAACCTGCTCAAATGGGGTGCTAATGACAGAGAAAGGTCGCAGGGGGACCTTGCACCCCCCCCCCACCGACCTGCCTCTCACCTGGCAGGTAGGACAGGACCTACAGAACGCATCCGAGGCTTCCTCATTTGAGGCCCATAAATGTGGGTGACAAGTCTGTCAAAGGCCTTGTCTTGCCCCAAATGAACTGTCAGTGGCATATCATGAGCCAAACCCAGTAGGAAGGTCCTAAAACACTGGGATACCGCCAACACACATGTTGCATCAGGCTCAGGAACTTTAGGCTCATTATACAGGAGATCATTCTCCCAGTAGATCAGGTGCTGCCCAGAGGCATCACCAGCTGCCTGGGCCTCAACCTGCAACCGAAGTCCTGCAAGAGTAGGGCACTCCTTCTGCTCCTTGCAGAACTCTTCCCTGGAGAGACCCCCTTCCTGATGTCAGTTGGTCAGCTCAGGACGTTCCCCAGTTCAGCAAATTCTTCCCCTGTTGGTACCTGTGCATCCCCCTCAGTTTCCGCCTCCTTCCGGACCATGGGAATTTCAGGAGCGGGTTTCCCACACCCCATGCCCTTCCACTTTTTGGCAGGTGCCTGGGTCATTTTTCCAGGCTCCAGGTCCTTCTGGCCACCCTCACGATCTGCCATGGAACGTGTGGTCAGGCATACCCACTCAGGCAAACCCATCAACTCCAAGTGTGACCTGAGCTCCACCTCCTTCCAGATGGTGTGCTCCAGGTCATTGCGCAGCAGACAATCAACAGGCATGGACAGATTCACAACTACCTCCAGCAGACCTGAGACCCCCCATTTGAAGGGAACCAGAGCCACAGAATAGTGGTTCTCACTGTTGTCAGCAGCAACAACTTGGTAGAACGTATTAGGGACTAGCTGCTCTGAAGGCACCAGATGACACCTGACGGTTGTTATGCTGGCTCCTATCTCTCTCAGTGCCTCCACCCTCTGCCCATTGATGGACACCCACTGACTGTACTTCACAATATTGTCAGGCATGTAGGTTCTCACTACCATCTCACCATCACCCAGGGACACTAGGGTCAATACTCCACTCCCCCCAAACTATCTGGGGCAATATCCTCCACAAGCGCTAAACTAGCCAACCCCAGTGATGGCCCACCTGTGGGGGGCTGTGCCCGCTTGGGACACATGGCATCCCCTTTGTAGTGCCCTTCCTGTTGGCACTAATAGTGCTTCATGGGAGCCTTCCCTGCAGGCTTACTGGCAGGGAGCCATTTCTTCTTTTCAGCAGGAGGCTGGAAACCCTGTCCCCCAGAACTAGTTTGGGGCCCTTTAGAGAACTCCTTGCTCTTTTTGCCCCCACACCCTTTTTCTGTTGCGACTCTTCCCACCTCTGTGGTGACCCCCCCCCCAGATACCTTCCTGTGGACCCTGGTACTGACCTAGCGGTCCGCCTACTTAGCAAGCTACCTGGGGTCAGTGAGCTTACTATCAACAAGGTGTTGGGGCAGATCTGTGCAACAAAGGCGGAACATATGCTCTATTGCAGACAAATTATACAGTCCCTGGTAATCTTTCACCTCACTACCCTTCACCCAACTATCCAGTGCCTTGCAAAAAGAATCCACAGAATCTACCCAGGTCTGTTGGGAAATCTTTTGACTATCCCTGAATTTCTGTCTACATGTCTCTGGGGTCAGACCAAACTTCCTAATTAGGGCCTCCTTCATGGGGGGATACCTCATCCTGTCATTCCCTAGGGATACGTCTCCAAAGACTAGCCTCCTAATCTGCCTCAGGGACCTTGTGCTTTTGGAGTCAAATTTTATAGGCCTCAGACCATCTGTCTATGTCATCTCCCACCGCAAAATCAGACACCAAACCATTGGGTATGTGGACCATCCTTTCAGAGGGCACGGAAGAGATGCTGCCACCATCACTACTGGACTCCACCTGCCTGGATTTTATGTCCAGGTCTCTCAGGCTCAATTCCTGAGCCAACATCATCTTTTCCTCCTCAATTGCCAATCATTTTGCATTTTCTCCTCTGAGACTTTCTCCTTCTCCAATTTGAGCTTTGTCTGTTCCAATTGAATCTTTCTCACCTCCCTCCTGTCCTCAAGCTCCTCTGGGGACAGGCCTTTGGATGATACACTGCTCTCATTCCTGGAAGGAACTCCCATTCGGGGAAGTAAGTTGCCCTCCTCCTCCACAGACAGCAGTCCAATACCTCCTCGTAGACACTGGTCCAAATCATCCTCCTCATCCAGCTCTTCCTCAGCCTCTGCAATCATCCTCTTCATCCAGCTCTTCCTCAGCCTCTGCGGTGCCATCTAACACAGCTTCATTGGCGCTTAGTGCCTTTTTCAAGATCCACCTTCCTGGTGGTGCTCTATACAGGAAGCCCAAAATCCTTGCAGAAATCTTTGAGCTGGGCCACAGTGAAACCCTCAATTCTGGCCAGATCAAACTCAATTTTTTCAGGAACAGATTCAGAACCACCATTTGGAGACATGATTTTAGGAAAAAGCAAAAATGTCAATCAAAGAGAATTGAAAAATTAAAAATGTCAACTGAAGAGAGTAGGAAAAATATGCCAATGACGGATCAGAGACAATTGATTCAAATTGGTCTAGATGTGGATAGTAGTGTACACCAAATTATTTTAAGGTACTGCACAAACACAAGTCCTATCCTCACCGCTGATCACCAATGTTAGAAATTGTGTCCCTTCTTGGACACGGTGCAAACCTCTGCCAACTAGAGACCCAATTTCTAACACATTACCACCTCATAATTTTGAGAAAAACTACCACAGAGCTGAAGAGAAGTTGAAGAAAGCTACACATAAGAGAGACCTGTAAGGAGACTTGTTCTGGCTTAAATTTAGTAGGAAGAACAGGAAAAAGGGAAATGAGATAAACAAATCAGAAAGAAAAGATTGATAGAGGAATAAACAGGAAAGAATAAAAGGACAGTCATATGATCCTAAGAGTAAAGAACTCACCAGCGTTTTACTTTAATCTTTCTGAGGGACTCTGGACAGGAAGCTTTATGTTTAAAAGAGAAGCCCAAAGAGAGGAACCATTGCCACATCATAAGGCGCTCTTTACTGCCGACCTTTAAAAGAAGCCTGTCGAAAAGGACTGGTGCCTTTTCCCTCAATACCCAGTGCTAATATTCTGTATTTGTAGTATCAGAAATTTGTGATAGTCTCATTTAAAAATATTAAACATTAACTACAAATATTTGCTTTTTCTAGACCATTGTGTGGGATTGTACATAATGTATGGGACAAGTGATTGTACTCTACTTATCACTGTTGTTTGGATTTTCTATAACTCACTATTGGGTTGAAGTCCTAAGAAGGCAAATAATACGATTTATAAAGGTTTTAGAAGTTCAACTTAGGTAAAATATTTTCATCACTGATTGACTTATAAAGGTATTGTCACTAACTTATTTGGCAAGCACTGGAATACTGTGATGAAAATCCATCTTTGAATTTTGCCATGGAACCTTTGTCAGATACCAGTAAATTCAAATACTTACATTGATATCCATGGATGATGTTTTAGTGTTTGGTTTGGCAGACTAATTGTGAACAGTCTGTTGCTCAATTGTTAAGTTTTCAAAAAATGTGAACAGAAAGGAGTTGTTGGAAACATTTAAAAGAAATTTCAGATGCTTAATGGGCATTGGTGCCCACTTCTTGTGCTTCTGGGGCACTTTTGTTTTATCAATGGGGACACAGATACTTTGACCAACCACTTCTATAAAACAGATCATGCCATTGCACATTTTATGTCAACACAATAACAAGGGTGTGTTCTCTTTGCTTATACACCCCTCTTGTATTGCAGATGCAGGCACAAAAGTAAAGATACCATCAGAAGCCACACTGACTGTGTGCAATTTAGAGATGGTGCACAGTCAGTGTGCACCCCAAGTGTGCCCACTGGGAATGAATAAAGGGAATCCCATTGACCTCCACCCAACACCCGTCAGCCTGTCCAGGCTGGTGTAGTCACTCATTGCATCTGTCTGCAAGGTAATCTGTGTCCTGCTTTCTAACACAGGCTGGGTTGCCGACTGCAGTCATAGGTGGACCAGCCACTGCAAACTGCTGGTCTGCCTTCCACTTAAGTGCTGTTCTTGTGTTGTATTTATAACAAACTAAACAGACACCACCATGTGCTGTTTCACTACAGACATCTGATATGGATCAAGCAACAAAATGAACATTAATATTGTGTGCAGTGCTCAGTGCTGAGACCATAGTTGCCCTAAACAGAGATGCTGTGAAGATCATGGAGGCAACATAAATGTCTTTCCATGAGGCCTGGGATCAAAGATTTTCTTTGTCCTTTCATGTTCAACACTATGATGCCGATTCAACAGGAAGAAATGCTTTGCAAGTGAACAAGAAAACATAAAATCCAAACACATGACCTTCTTCAGTGCAAAGCAACAGGTGCGCCGAGCACTTTACAGCCCCCTCAAGAGTAGCATCGATTTTACCCTTGCCCAAGACGCTAGCCCTCTTCTTCCGGAACAAAATCTTTCCAGTGCTTCAAAGTTCAAGACTCCAGACATGTTGATCGCCTCATACAATTTTCTGCAATTTCATGTACTTAGGCAGGCCTCTGGCAGGCAAAAGACTGGCCATGCATGTAGATAATACCGTCATTTGCCTCCACTGTAAAGCAGATTAAGCCTGGCTATGCTTTTACTGGATTGATTACGTTTGTTTAACCGCATGCTTTGTTTTCCCTATCACTTTATTATCCTGTTTCTTCTCTGTTATTGTTTAATCTGTAAATGCCTGATTATGTCTTGCTTATTAAGCACTGCATTAAATGGATCAGAGCAGTCCACTTGCAGTGGGATAACATAATTATTCCACGTGGTCCCTGTGGAAAGGATGATTAATCTTTAGCTAAAAATGGCTAATCTCTTATCGTTGCTTAATTTATTCTTTGCACTTTGCTGGTACCAGCTTATCCAACTTGTGTATGCAAAGCTAGACCTTTGGGAAGCTGACGAGTGCTAAAATTAAGTTGAGTTAATTTTGTGTCTTGTATTTGCAGCCTTAAACTGATCACAGCTTCCAGGGTTCCTCGCCTCACAGGGCACTGCGAGCTAAAGCCTGTTGCAATCATATCAGACAACTATATAAAAATGAATTTTGTCCCTTTGCTGTATTTCAATATCATAAAAAACTTTTTTTGTAAATCTTTTTATAGCATTTTTTCAACACCAAACAATAATTGGAACTATGATGTTTCCCATAGGCAACAAGGCGTTATATCACAATCGAACATGGTTCCCCCACTGCAGTACAACAGTAATCTCACAATACCATTGTGCCATCTGTAGTAATGATACTCACTTTTGACATAATGTACGCCCCTCTCTTCCTCATGTAGTGTACATGATATGTGATCGTTTCCATGACCATGAGACCAAAGTCTTCTCGACTAGTATATGTGTGGTGCAATTTTTTTCTTCCATTGTGCAGCAAATTCTTGTTTAGCTGTCAGCAGCATCTGCGCGCTAACGGTCCACTGACATAATGTGAGACCCTCCTAGTGTAAAAGGCAAAAGCCCAGGATCGTCATCAGGCACTCTAAAGGTATCGGGGAAACACCACTTTCTTCACATGGCTCAGTGCTCCCTTCCAGTATATTTTGATCTTACAGCAGGACCACAACACATGTATTTTCACCCTTCCCCCTTGCATCCCCTCCAGCACATCCCACTATTATGTGGGGACATTCCTTTGAGTTTACTTGGAGTGTGGTACCAATTAAACATCAATCTATACCAAGTTTTCAGTCCCTGGACAGTCGAGGATGTCTTCTGGGTATCAGCCATAAGCCCTCCCTTTCTTCTAATGAGACTTCTTTTTCTCAATCTCTCCCATTGTTGCATGTAGGGCTGTTTATGATTAGTGGGTGTGGTCGTAGGAGCAGAGTATATGGATGACACCAGGCCCTTAGGATTCATAATTTGTGAAGGTGTGAGCTCTCTGGTGCCTGCTGGCTTATTCTGAGAGGATAATGCCCACTGTCAAAGCTGGAAGTAACTTGACTTTGTTGGTCCAGTGCTCACAGTCTGTGAGGCAAAACTCCAGGCACACAATTGAACTGAAAACTTGTAAACAAATGTATATGTCCAGGGCAAGACCAATATACCTGTCTAGAACAAAGCCATAAGTGGCTTATCAATGTTAACTGCACAAGTGAGAAGAGCAATGTCCATTTTGCTGAAGCACAAGAAAGCACACAATGCAAGGTGAAGTTCCAAGTGAAGGTCAAATATGAGAAGTGGAGAAAGGAAATTGCCTAGGAGGATCTCAAAATGGCAAATTGTCTCCTTTCATTTAACAAAGCAGGCTTCAATTTTGCGTTTTATGCCTCTAATCGATGTATGGTGGTTAGAATTGGAAGAGCCAGTGACTAAAACTGTTTGAACTTATGTTTACGCACTCAGGTGGACCTACACAGTTGATGAAGATATCCATTTGATTAATCATATACCCCTTTATGGAACGTGTTGGTCACCAATGGAATTGTACGTTCCTAGTTTCAAGGATAATGAAATACATTGGGATTATGGTTTTGCTAAATATAATCTTGTATCTAGAGGGAATATTTTGCTGTAGGTCTTTTAATATCTCATTCAGGTGGATGGAGGTAAGTCGTAGGTTCAAAACAATTTAGATTTGGTCCTTAAAGCATTTTGGAATAATGTTATTTTTAAAAAAATGTATTTTATCAGAATTGCTCTTGTGGTTTCCAAGAAATGTTTGTTAAAATTTCTGAAACATCCTAAGGGCACAGGTGTGTATAGATGAATTTCAAAACAAATTAGACAAATCCCTTTAAGAACAAAACAAGCAATTGGTAAATTGAGGAAGACTTACCAAATATTTTCAAATGCTCTCCCTGACTGATATATTAGTGTGGATGCCCCTCCTCCCTGTATGTTTATCCTCTTGTGTTTCCAGTTCTATTTCTCCTTTTTCTCATTGGCAAGGAGGTCTGATGATTTCATCCATCTCCAACTGGATCTCGAGATTCACATGAAAATCTTTATAATCAGGACCAATGTGAAAAACATTTCTTTAATGGCTTTCTGTTTTGGATATCTGTAGTGTGTGCCACAGTGAAGTAAGGATGTGGGGCCATATGTATGAACACATTTTCCCATAGACACAGAATGGATAAAATCCTTTGATACATCTGGCCCGTGGTCTTTAATGATTGCCATTAGTAACTAACGTTATCAAGTAATAAATACCACTACAAACTGTCCTAATTGAAAAAAGACAACACTGTAATAAAGCAAATATTCTTAAACGATTGCATAGAAATATCACTTATAATTTCTGAAAAACATCCTCTAGGGTTTTGTTGTAGTTTGATGTGACCTTTTATTTGAACACAAATTAAAGCATGTTAAAACTACTGACAACTGCCATGTCCTAAACATAATTGAATAACGAATAATGCTCGCTAGCATGCATGGATGATCATTTCAGACACTACCGGTATAGAGTAGTTGACGCATTAAGTCTAGCTTGGTTATTTCATGTTCTGCATGTTTTTAGAGATCATTTTTGTAAACTTAATTAACGTTTCAATATTTCTGTGGTTATGTATCAAAAATGGCACCTGGAAAAAACTACTCGTGCTCAATTCCTCTACATATACTAATTTAGCCTTGCGGTAAAATCTGACTCATTGCATCAGCATCCAGGGCCCTCTCTGGTAAAGCACCTTTACAAACATTTACCTCATATATTTATTCTTTGATTCGCTCTCTTGACTTGAATACACCTTCCAGTGTGACGCAGGTTACATTTCTTTGATATTAAGAATGAACCTTATTTACTGCAGGTAATCTGCTGTACTCAAATCTAAACGAGTATCATGAATCAACCCAGCTAAAGATAATTGAGTCATTTGCGGGAGGGGGGATGAAGATGAGAGCAAGAGCCTGATACAGAGAGAGGAGGGCAATGGCACTGTTGCCAGGTTCGACTTCCAAGGCTGATCTCTTAAGTTATGGAAAGAGGTATTGTGAAGAAACCACACCAAAATATCACACATTGCAGAGGCTTTGGTAAGTTTCCAATGTTTTAATTTTTTGCAACCATGTGCAATAGCTATTAAAAATGTATAAGCAATAAAAAGTAAGCATTCCACTTTCTGATGGTTGGGTGCACTTGTTTGCAAAACAAAAAGAAAAAGGGCCCTTAAAGGAAAAAAATAAAGAATAAACATGAAATAAAAACTGAAATGAAAGCAGAGATTGGCAAAGGAGGTTTGGCACCTAATCAACTATTTTTTGGGCAGATGTGCACATGTACATAAGTAAAATGCAGTCACTCACAGCAAAGGCAGCTACAGTGGTGGCTGGTAGGGGATGGTCGCGGGAGAAGGTGGAGGGTTAGGAAATAAATAAAAAAGAAAACGTACCTGCTGGTCGCTGTTGCCAGCAGCCGTATCTCCTTGCATGGATAGGAAGCACCCAGGATTCCAGACTCCCCTAGCCAATCACGACGCTGCTGACAGCAGCGTCGTGATTGGTCTGAGCGCCGTGGTTCAGTGCTCAGAGAGGGAGTGGAAGCCTGGGCATGTTCTCCAGCCGGGGGTGGAGAACATGCAAAGTGCGCATGTCTGTTTGGCCAGGACGAGACGGCCGGTCAAACAGTCATGTGCACTTTAGGTGCAGCATCAGCCACTCCTTCTCCCGTGATGCGGGGAGCCCAGCCCCACCCTAACCTGGTGGAAACTGGAATACTAAAAATAAAATGATAATAACTTCCGTTATTATAATTATATTTTTTCCATTGCACTGCTTTAAAGCAGTGGGGCGATGCTTCTCCGTCTTAGCGGAGGAGCCGCCACTGGGTAGCTAATGACTGAAGTGCGCTGACCCAATGCCCCATGCTGTACGGAAGTTAAATGCGAATGACGCTTTAACAGAGCAATAGATTTGGACCGAAAGTCACTGTGTGTTTATATATTTTTATTATGAATATTTATGGAAAACATGAGGCTAGCGAGACACCTACACCTGTTTCTAGGCCACCACTAAAAGTAGAGCATTTTGCATCAATGTGCTAATTTTAATTGATCTAGCACACCTTGTTGTAATGTCTTTCTATATTGAATTGCAATTTGGGAGTAATGCAGTAATGAGCAACAAAGAAATACAGAAATTATTTCTGCATCTGCTTGCTTCTTCTCATAGGAAAGTACCTTCCTTGAAACCAAGAGACTTGATAGTCATTGATTTTGCTCAGTGCTCTAAATACAATATACGTTTTAATTCAGAAATGTAATTGTATTTGTATTGTAAAGTTGGCATTTTGATTTTATTTTAGGAAAATGGTGTACTGCACAGATGGTGAAGCAGATAGGAACAGATAGCATGAATAAATGGCTCCCCTCCCCCTTTTTTAGTTGTATGTTACCTTACAAAGAATAAGCGGAGTTAATTGAAAAAAACTAAATCACCAATATGGTTACAGGAGGAAGATAACGGCTGAAATTGAAATGTAAAGGTGTAACACATCTTGAAGTCGGCATCATTTTCTAAACAGTTGGTCCTCTAGTACGGATATGTGGTCACCCAGCTCAACACATACTGGGCGAGGAGGGTACAAGATAGCCACCTTAGAACATCAAATGTGCTTTTGTTGCAGGTAAAGACGGAGAATAATGTTCCTTTGGCTTGAGAAGTGGAAATTGCTGGTACCAACTAGGTTTCACTTTACCGGTGACAACTCACTTAGACAGTGGACTATCCAGATTTTTAAGTTCTTTGGTTCTACATTATATGTGCTTGGACATGATCTTACACTATATTTAGTGGTAGACAGGGTACTGTGTGAGGGATCACCCAGGTAGCCACAGCATGTACGGTAGTGTCTGGTCACTAGGCCCTGGAGAAATTTAAATTACACTGAGGTATATTGTAATTGTATTGTATTGTAATTGCATTTATATAGCGCTTACTACCCCTGGCGAGGCGTCAAAGCGCTTTTTCGGCGAGTAGCACGCTACTCCGGGACCCATAGAGGATTAGTGTTGAATTAGTATAGTGAAACTTGCAAGTAAATTTTAAGTGGTGGATAGGTTTAGTCAGTTATTTGGATTCGGAAGGATAGCAGAAGGATAGAAGAGGGAAAAAAGGTTTGTTTTTATATAGCGCTTGTTACCCCTGATGGGGTGTTGAAGCACGCTACTCCGGAAACCCATAAAGGATTAGTGCGGAATTAGTATGGTGAAATATGAAAGTAATTTGAGTGGTGGGTATTAGTCAGTTATTTGGAGTGAGAAGGGTAGCGGAGGGATAAAAAGGGAAGAAAGGTTTGCATTCATGTAGCACCTGTTACCCCTGATGGGTGTTGAAGCGCTTTTCTGGCGAGTAGGACGCTACTCCGGAACCCATAAAGGATTAGTGTTGAAAATTAGTATAGTGAAGTATGAAGTAATTTGAGTGCTGGATATGTTATTCAGTTATTTGGATAGAGAAGGGTAGGGAAAGAGGGAAAGAGGGAAAGAGGTTTGTATTTATATAGCGCTTGCTACCCCTTGATGGGGTTTTGAAGCGCTTTATTGGCGAGTAGCACGCTACTCTGGAACCCATAAGGATTACTGTTGAATTAGTATGGCCAAACATGAAAGTAATTTGAGTGATGGATATGTTAGTCAGTTATTTGGTTTGAGAAGGGTTGGGGAGGGTTAGAAAGGGAAAAAGGTTTGCGTTTATATAGCGCTGGTAACCCTGATGGGGTGTTGAAACGCTTCATTGGCGAGTAGCACGCTACTTTGGAACCCATAAAGGATTAGTGGTGAATTAGTATAGTGGAATATGGAAATTGAGAAGTGAACGTGTTAGTCTGTAATTTTGATTGAAAAGGAAAGTGGAGGGACAGAAGAGTGAGATTTTTTTTTTTTTTTAGGTCAGCAGTAGGAGGAGGCTTTTGGATGAGTAAAAAGGGGTTTTTGAGGGGAAGAGTCAGAGGGGAGAGTTTATAAAGGTTTGTTTTGGGGGATCGGTATAGTAAAAGAGGTGTCAGATGATGCAAGGAGGGTAGAGTAGGAGAGAGTCTAGAAAGGGTTATTTTGGGGATCATAGTAGTGGTATGGGGTTTGGGATAAATTAGAGAGTGGATGTAGAGGATATATTGATAGATGTATAGGGTGAGAGATAGGGTAGTGCATTGGAAAGAGTAGTAGAAAGAAGTTTGAGATGAGTCAAAAAGTTGGGCCAGAGGATATATTGAGAGAAGTATAGGCTTAGAAATAGGGTAGTGCATTTGAAATGCTAAATTAGAAGAAAGTGATAAATATATAGATCCATAAGTACATTGAAAGTATATAGATGCATAAAGGAGGTAAGTATATATAGATTAAAGATATTGATAGAGGTACAGGATGAGAAATAGGGTAGTGCATTGGATATGCTTTTTCAGGAGAAAGGTAACAGACACACAGATCCAAGTACATGGAAGGTACATAGATGCACAATGGAAGCACGTACATGTCGACCAAAGATGATTTTTATTTATTTATTTATTTACAACAACATAATTATTCTACATGTTTATACAAAGCAATACACAAAGATAGGTACATATCTATAGTGAAAATAAATGCTTATATACAGAGGAATATGCTGTAAATTTCTGTTTGCGTATGGTGCTTATGTGGGGAAGAGACAATTCTTGAGTAGTTTTCTGAAGATAAGGTGGTTGTCGGTGGATCTTATGTTGGGGGTAAAGAGTTCCATAGTTTGGCTGCTTGAACAGAGAAGGATGTGCCACCCATGGTTTATTTCTTGTATCTTGGGATTTTGAGGCGAGATGCCCCTTTAGAGCGTAGGTTCCTTTGTTGAATGTGTTTGGTGATTTTATTCCTGATGAAGAGCGGTCCCATCCCATGAATTGCTTTGTGGGTGATACAAAGGAGCTTGAACGTGGATCTTCTGGCAACCGGTAACCAATGCAGGGCTTTCAAGGCAGGTGAGATGTGGTCTCGCGGTTTGATATGCAAGAGTAGTCTGGCAGCCGAGTTCTGAATCTGTTGTAGTCTTTTCATGGTTGTTAAAGGTGATCTGTGGTAGAGGCTATTGGCGTAATCGAGTTTGGACAGAACAAGGGAGATGGTAGCTTGGACCTTGTATGGAAATCCCAAATGAGGGAAAATTTGTCGCAGCGTTTTTATAGTGACATAGCTTGATTTTGTTAGTTTGTCCACTTGGGCATTCATCGACAGCTTGGAGTCCATGGTTATTCCGAGGTTTCTTACTTCCTTCGATAATTTAGGTGGTGATCCCAGTTCATCAGGCCAGGCGGCAAGCGGGTCGTAATGTTTCCAATCGCCACACTTGAGTATTTCTGTTTTTGAAGCATTCAATTTGAGATGGCTCCAAGTCATCCACTGATCCACGGCTCTGAGACAACTGAAAATTGGGCATTTTTCAATGTCTTTGGGGCATTCCAGTTGAAGGAGTATTTGCGTGTCATCTGCATAGTTTTAGCATGTGAGGTGAAATTGATTGATCAGTACCGGTAATGACTTCATGTAGATGTTGAAAAGCATGGGCGAGATGATAGAACCTTGAGGGACCCCTGCTTTTGTGGAGTATGGTTTGGACGAGAAAGGTGGGGTATGGATGACATTAGTTCTGTTTCGAAGGTAGGACGCGATCCAGTCTAGAGCAGTTCCCTCTATGCCGGCTTCATAGAGTCTTTGTTTCAGAGTGTCATGGTCAACCGTGTCAAAGGCAGCCGAGAGGTCCAAGAGGAGTAGTGCAGCAACCCCGCTGCGGTCAACTGTATTCTTCAGGTCATCCCAGATGGCAAGTAGGGCAGATTCAGTGCCTCTTCCCGGACGGAATCCTGTTTGGAAGTCTGAGAGTATGTCATTCTCTTCAATGAATTGTGACATCTGGGCGAACGCTGCTCTTTCTATCAGTTTGCCCAGGAAAGGTCCATTTGTAATGGGTCTGTAGTTGTCAGGGTTTAGCGGGTCCAAGTTTGTTTTCTTCAGTAAAGGGCGTATGTGTGATTTTTGAGTTTTTCTGGAAATATTCCGCTAGTTAAGGAATCGTTGATGATTCTTCTTACTGGAGTGGCAGCAGAGGTTGTTAAAAGAATTGTCTTGAAAGTTTGTGGTGGACAGGGGTCAGAAGGGTTGCCGGCAGGCCTGCTTGCTTTGACCAGGTCCATAAATTCATTGTGTGAGATGTGTTGGAAGGAACGGAGAGGCTGGGTTAGAGTATTCTTGGATTGTTGTTTTGTACAGGGGTTAGTGCTGGTGCTTTGTTTCTGTTTTAAGTATGAGTCCAATGTGTCTGCTTTGTCTGTGTAATGATTTGCCAGTTTGTCTGTGAAATCTTGAGTAACAGGAAGAGTTCCTTCTAGGCAATTTGGTTTGCCAAATTCATTGAGTATTTTATAGAATTCTTTATTTGCACATTTAGCATTTTGAATTCTGTCTGAATAGTACCTTTTCTTGGCTTTTTTGATAGCTGACTTGTATAATCTGTTAATTTTTTGTAGGTGAAGTTTGTCTTGTTTGGCGTTTGTTTTGAGCCAGGTACGTTGCAGCTTTCTAATTTGTTGTTTTATGTCTTTTATTTCCAAGTTTCTCCAAGGCACTTTTTTTCTTTTGTGCGGTTGTGTGGTTTTGAGTGGTATCAGGATGTCAAAAGCTTCCTGTAGCCACTCATATAGATTTTGAACCGAAGTTATTGTTTCCAGATTTGTACTTGATGTTAGTTGTGTTTCTAAGTGTTCCAAATTGAGTTTGTTCCATGGCCGATAGGTGGATGGATGTAAGCTAGTTTTAGGTGAGTCCCTTAGTGTTGTTTTATGTTGGAAAGCAAGCAAGTGGTGGTCTGACCATGTGACTGGAGTTATAGTTTGAAAGGTAACTAGTTCAGTATTAGCAAAAATGACATCTAGGATATGTCCAGCGATGTGTGTGGGTTTGTGGACAATCTGATGCAGGTTCAGTGCGTCTAGGCCAGTGATTGTTTTTGGATGGGTCATATTGGGTTTGTCAAACCAAATGTTGAGGTCACCCAGAACGCATAAGTTGGAGTGCATTGTTATCAGGTTTGAAACTGTGTCTAGAAGTGCGTCTGGGAATGTCGCCTTGCTAGGTGGAGGTCTGTAAAGGAGCAGGACGTTACAGGATGAAGACGGTGTAGTATTGCATCTTGTTAGAAGAGCCTCACAATTCTTTATGGAGATGCCATCAACTTTAGTGATATGTAATGTTTGCCTGAACAAAACAGCTAGACCACCTCCTTTTTTGCCTATATGATTTTGGGTGATCGTTTGATAGCCTAGAGGAATGGATTCATGCAGGACTGGAGCCATATCATCTCCCAACCATGATTCAGTTATGAATAGTATGTCTGGTTTTGCATCTGTGAGAAGGTCGTAGATGTGATGTTTGTTTTTAGAGAGGGATCGAGCATTTATTAATGGACAGTTTAGAGAATGGCCTTTGGTGATAGTGAAACTTTGTTTTGTAGCAGAGTGATCAGTATTGTGTGTGTTTGTAGCAGGTGTGTTTTTAGTGCTGGCATTAGCTGTATTAGGATAGCAATCGTGTAGCTGTTCTGTATCATGTTCCTCATCCAGCATGCTAAGAAGGCATTTTGATGGGTCTGCGTGTGTATGTGGTGGAGATGGTGTTTGAGAGTGAGTTGGTGTGCTATGTTGTTTTCGTGGTGTAACATTGTTGTGCAGTAGACATGGGGAAGCAAAGTTGTGAGGTGTGGCACGTCGCTTATGATGTTTGCGTGTGTTTATGGTGGAAGGTGTATGAGCCAGGGGTGGTGGTGCAGCATGTGGGTCATGTAGTAAGGTTCTAAATTGTCCAATGGATGAGAGGCGGTTAAAAGAGAGTTGCTGTGTTGCTGTATCTGTGTTCGGTGTGGTGGAAGAGAGAAAGCTTGGCATTGGAGTTTGTTCCTTTGTGTGGTTTGAAAGGTGGATGTATGTTTGTATTTTGTGATGGTATGTATTTTGACGTGTTGCGCTTTGAAGATCTTGTTGTGCTGGTGTGTGTGATATGTTTTGTTTTTGAGGAGAAGTGAAAAGGGGTGCTGGTGTATTTGTTTCATGCAATGGATTTGGTTGTATAGTATTGTTTGTGAGAGGCGGTTGTAAGGTAGAGGGGGTGCTGATGTGTTTGAGTAGAGTGTATGTTGTGTGTAGGAGGGAATGAAGTATAGGTGAGAGTGTTTATCTTAGACTGGTTTGTTGCAGGAGTTAAAAAGTGTGGTGGTGTGCAGTGTGTGTGTTGTGCGTTAGTGTTATTATGGTAGTAGGGAGAGGAGGGTGTTTGTTGGACAAATGATGGAAGGATGAATATATGTTTGTTAGTGATAAAAGGTGGTCTGTTAGGTGTAATTAGAGCAGGGAGCGTGTGTCTGGATGGGATGTGGTTATGTATGGTGTTGAATGGGGTTGTGTTAGTGATGAGTGGATTGGTTAGTGGTCTAGGATAGAGTTGTGTACTGTTTGAGGGTGATGGTGGGTATGTGTGGTAGTTGGGATAGAAGGGTGTATAGATGTGGTTTGGTTGGGTTTGTAGTGCATGCTGGTACATTGGTCCGTGCATAGGGTTGTGTGTGGTGTACATTTGGTGTGAGTGTGTTACTATGTTTGTGGATGGTGTGGCGTAGCTATTACTGAATGTGAACATGGGCAGCATTTCTGGCCCTAGTCCCGACCACTCTCGAACAGGCTCAAACAGGTAATTGCCCTTGTCCTCTCTGCCCTTAGCCGCGACGCCCGGGCTGAGACGTCCTAAGCCTCGGCCTTTTATAGCCCTAGTAATCAGGTGACCCCTTCAGCCAATGGGAACTCTGGCCCTAACCCTATCCAATCACAACACTAGCCCTAAAATCTAGAAGCAATAGGAGAGCAGGACCTTACAGCCAATCTTAGCCCTAGTCCAAGCACCCAATAACTTTAAAAAACCCTGATCTCTACGTCCAATAGAGGCCCTAGCCCTACCAGTAGTCCCAACCCAAGTCCAAGCAACCAATGGCACAGGAAGCCCTAGTCCCTACTTCCAATAGAAAGCCTAACCCTACTCTTAGTACCACACCTAGTCCAGCAACCAATAACACCGTAAGCCCTAATCGCTAATTCCAATTAAGGGCCTAACCCTAGCCCTAGTCCCACCCTAGTCCCAACAACCAATAACACAGAAAGCCCTAGTCGCTACTTCCAATAGAAATCCTAACCCTAGCCCTAGTCCCACCCCTAGTCCCAACAACCAATAACACAGAAAGCCCTAGTCCCTACTTCCAATAGAAATCCTAACCCTAGCCCTAGTCCCAACCCTACATTGATTGAATCACAGACCCAGAAACCAATCAGAACCCTCAAATACCTAACCAATGAGGACACGAACCCTAATCCAATAGAAACATCAGATACAACCACCAATCAGTGTATACATGTACCTACCACTAGCAGACTATATAAGGTCCCATCGACCTCAGACAAGGTTTATGATGTAATTTCAGGAATTTCTTGTTACCATAGGTATGTGAAATTCCTAAAAGGATGCCATTACACCACATTGTGTAATTACATCGCAGTCCATGGAAGATTATAACCTGGAAACAGCCGCGGCCCGTGCAGGTAAGAGCAGAGGTGCTCCGGTAAGGGGGTGAGGGGACTTCGTCGGATGATGACGAGGGAAAATTAAATAAATAATTAATTTTCCCTAGTC
Organism: Calotriton arnoldi; assembly: GCA_963921515.1. NCBI lineage: Eukaryota > Metazoa > Chordata > Amphibia > Caudata > Salamandridae > Calotriton > Calotriton arnoldi. The sequence goes on from CAWUFW010002950.1 coordinate 1,190,595, forward strand.
ATCGTCTGTCGAAATCCCCCTCCACCGCCCCACCGCTCTTACCTGCACAGGCCGCGGCTGCCTGGAAACTATGTCAACAAGAACGTTAGTTAATGTTGTTTGTACCAATTTTTTGTGTGATATTTTTAAATCTCCAAATGTTTTGATGTGAAAACTCATTTCATGTTAAAATATAACACTAAAACACATAGTTGCATTTCCCATAATCATGTGTAATTTGATGTAATTTTCCTGATAATTCTTATAATTACGCAAAAGCAAACTACATAAATGTCACACCAAGTCACTCCCATCAATGCCATGTTGGTTGTGACATAACATATAGAAGTATATACATTTATGCGTAAATGTGTTATTTTATGGTATTTCATATGCGGCATACTCTATATAAAATCTCAGATAGGCATGTTATTTTCATACAAATTTATTTACATATATGAAACTGTAACATTTTAAACTAAAGAAAGTGTATGCGAAAGGATTGATCTATCTGCTCACATTTCCCCCTGCAGACAACTCTGTTAAGACGACAGAGGTCCCTTAACTAGAGCCGATTTGTAATTAGATGAAGAATACAGATAGCAGCATTAAGATGGCGGCTCTTTTCCAATTGACCGAACAGCAGACTGAGCACGAGACAGTTAGACTGTCGATAAACACATCAGCCCTTGTTTGTAGCCACACGGCTGACTACTTGCTGGACAAGAGTTTCCTATAGCCTGGCCTTGTCTCACGTATTGATGAGGACAGGGGCTTACATTTTATCATATTTTTGCTAGAAAGACCATTGAATTGCTGTTTTGCTTATCTTTTGTACCATGTACACCCTTGCTATGGATATTTTCGATAATTGTATAAAAAACGTGTTTAATTTATCTGCTTCAAAGCGTCTCTTTGAACTGTAATATTTTTTTAAGCTTCAAAGATTGTCTTAAAATAAACAGCCAGCACAGCTATAAGGATAGTTGGCTAATAGTTTGAGTGCCACATATAAGCAAGCGTTTCATTTACTAATATATTTAATTCATATTTAAATCTGTAACACGTGTTTTCTGTTATTAAATGGTTCATTCATGCGCATTTTCGTCATCACCACTGGCAAAATGTAATTTTATGATTCCAACATAAAGAACAATGTAGCATTTGCACTAATGTCTTGAATAACTACATCAGTTGAGCTTGTGTCCAGCAGCCATTTCAATCGCCCTTGCTACTGAAACCAATATCTTTCTTCTCACTGGTGATGTTTTCTGTTGCACTGTTGTTTGTGCATAGGTTTTGATATTTGCACTAGTGTCATAACCAATGTTCATTGCTATATGGCCATCATAAGTCATTTTAACCAATCCACCATAGTGCAGATGATGATAAAGTGTGCATTTTGCCAAAAAGACTGTGCAAAAAAAGATGTTCAGGGCCGGACTGGCCATAGCGGGCACCGGGCGTTTCCCCGGTGGGCCGCTAGGTTGGGGGCTGGTTTTGGGCCCCAGGCGGCCGTTTTTGTAACCGGTGGCCCGCAATATCGTCCCCCGGTAACCAAATCGGGCAAAACCGGGCCTAGCAACCAGCTCGGCCCTCCACCCCAGGTGGGCCGACCGAGCTGTTTGCCAGGGCCGGTTTCGGTTCCCAGTCCGGCCCTGAAGATGTTCATGGAAATTGCTTTGCACAAGCACATTTTACCCCATACATATTTTGAATGTGTGTGAAATACACCAGGGGCCGTATTACAGATACAGCGCATTTTACTTGTTTTTGCCTGGTACACCTTTTAAAAGGTGCGCCTGGCACAATCAAGGAAAATTTGCTGTATTAGAGTGAATGCGCTGTCCCAGAGCAGCTGCAAACTTGCGCTGCCCTGGGGACAACGCACTCATGTGAAACACAGAGCGGCTGCTTTGAAGTCGCTCCATGTTTCACAGTGCATGCGGGAACCTGCCTGCACTTTAAGGGGGATTAGAGATCCCCTTGCAGGCGGGTGCAGTGAGTGACTTCACCCGCCTGCAAGGGGATGTCTGTGGGGTCCATGAGACCCCCTTTCCCCCCTCCAGAGAGCTGCCATCAGTGGGCGCGCTGACAGTGCCCCACCTTTTAGGTGGCGCACTGTCAGTGTGCCACCAGACAGCTTCCTTGCCTCTGCACCCAGGTCTATAATACGGTGCAGGCGCAGAGGCAAAGGGATTCCCTCATTTGCATGAGGGCACGTCCCCATGGAAATGAAGGAACTCCCTCTGATGAAAGCGCTGATGCTTTATGTGCACCAGCAATATTACAGATGGGGACGCACAAGCATCTGCGGCCGCTTCTGTAACACCAAAGGGCCCCAGGGCGCGCAAAGTGGGCGCAAATGCCCGTTGCCCCCCTGGGGCACTTCCGTAATACGGCCGCAGGGGTGAGGCAGGCACTGAATAATGCTCATTCCTCATTCACAGAGATCTATGCAGAAAAATGCAACTAGTGAATCTTCCATCCATCTGCAACAGAACTGGTAAATCGCACATTTGCTGCTGGGAACCAGAATGCAGCCAATGTAAAGAAACATCACTTACCTACACCTCACATTTCATCGCTCTTTTACATGGAAGAAGGAGGATGGTGTAGCACTGATATACATTCCCACCAATACTTTACAGTTGGAAATGTAAATCTAAAAATTGCCAAGGTACAAGCCCTTTAAGACTCCCAGCTGTCAATGCTTCTTCCATAGGTGATGTGGAAAAGTGGAGCCACACCTCCAGTGATCAACAGGCCTCCATCTCCATAAATGAATCTCTCAAATAGGCTGGTACTTACTGCAGGTTCATGTCGGCTTCTTCAATATACATGGAGGACCAGGAGAGAGATGCCAGTGCAGTTTGTTCTTTGCACTGGCTGCAGATCCAGTTTGACAATCGGGACCTGCAGCCACAAAAACTGTGGCTGAACATCTGCTGTCTGCATTTTGACCCATGCAGTCTGATTTTTGTGGATCAGGCCAAAATTGTCCTTCCAAAACTTATGCTGGCAGTATCGAGCCATAAATTATCATAGGCTCGCGGTTTTAATCTCCCTTAAACAGAATTGCACCCTGTTTCTTCTGGCCGTTTCTGTAATCTAATACATACACTGTTTGCATAATCTTAATAAATATTCAATAAAAGCGATAGGAACATCATATTTCACTGCTATGCTGTTTTTATGCATTTGCCCATGCACTTTCTGAACATGTGCTGCGAGCATATCCCGACTACCTCTTTTTATACTGTACAAGTGAACATGGCCATATTATTTATTAGGTAGTTGCTATGAAATGGGACTCTGGAGGCATTCTCCCACCACCGGACAACCCACCTGCATCTGCTGAGCTGCCATCACTAATTGTGAAGTGATTTCCCCGCACAGCTTGCATCTGCTTTCTTTACATATTTTTGTGCCAGTGAGGCATCACAGCTTTTCATCAAGAGCCTGGAGTCTGGAAAGGCATGGGAGATTTTCTGATTGAAGACGGGAGCCCATTGGAATTGCAAATGAAAATGAGAGGTTCCTTCCTGTGCGGAAATCCAAATAAAAAGGTATTGGAGTGTTGTGTTTTAGCTCCAGTATTTCTGTAATTGGACACGTGCTTCATTCACAGGCCACTCTGCAGGAACAGGCATCCATCGCTGTCAATTTCAGAAATGGAGATCCTTGTAATAAACTTTATTTCTGAATGTATTGTCATGGATCATATTAAATGGTTGTAGTTGCCATTTTACAAACAAACGCACTGTTGTGAAAATCCAATGTTTTCTTTTGTGTACCCCAGACAAAACTATTATTTCAATAACCCATTTTCTTTTTACCTATCTGTGGTAGACTCCATTCTTGGTCCACTGCTTTATGAGAACACTGACTCGAACAAGGTTGGACTGGTGAATTATTTTTGGCAAAGGAGTATGTTGCATCTACTTTACTTTTCCCAATCGCTCATTGGCAGATTTCTCCACATGAAATATTTTTGCCCTCTAAAATGTCATATTAGCCATTAGCCACAGACCACAGTATTGAAAGAAAATTTACCTTTTCCCTTTGAGAGGCCGGCGCACAAAAAAACATAAGCCTCTTCATTTCAATAGGCGTGCAAAAAAAACCTGTCAAGCACTTAGGGATTTTTGGGTGGATATGCACACGATTACAGCAGTGGCGTAACGAAGCTTGAGGCCCCCCCCACACTCCAGACCCAGTCAGGAGCTCTCAGGCTAGGGGCCCGCTGCCCGTGCACAGTGCCGGCATGGGCCCCCTGAAGCTTGAGGCCCCCACGCACCATGGTGGCCGGTGGGGCTGTTACGCCACTGGATTATAGTTCTGTAATGGCTAGTATAACACATATAAGTCTATACCTACAGATGCCTGTTTCTGTTGTGGGAAGGTGATATGTTATGCGGGACCAATAGGTAAAAATCTGATTCCATCAGTGTCCTTACTAATTCTGAAAACAATGTTTCACATATTACCTCGCAGTAGTTTTATTTGTAGTGACTATAAAGCGGTTTAGAAACATATTGATATATTCTTTGACAGAGGTGTGCCGAGGTTCTATCAAACTTTACAACTATATGCCAGAGTATTGTTTTATACCACCCAGGGTTGAGTTATAGCACCAATGTTCTTTATGAGGCAACAACCTTGTGGTTTCGTGCTCCATTAAAATTTGTGGGGTTTCGTTTCTTGCTGATGTGGAGGTGAATGGATGGATGTCTGTAGAGCACAAGGAGTGTTCAACAGAAATGCAGCTGTAGCACGGGTGCTGAACTTGAGGACAGCGTGTCTTCTGTCATCAAAAACCTGCTGCCTAAGCTAAGCGCATGCAGTTTTAGCATGTGGTACTGATTCTGAACAGAAATGTAATCAGGAAACATCTGATGGTCACGCAAATATCAAAATACACTTTGTTTTCCAACAACTCATTCATTTATCATGTTCATCACGAAAAGATGTTCTGCATGTGTGTTCTTGGCATCTTTGTACCTCACACTGTGCAAGATATACCTGGTTCCAAATGGCACCATAAGTCGCTTTACTTCAAATGTTTGTTTTTCTCTCTAATCCATTTGGCTCTTAAAATATTACATTTTTCATTCAGAAATTTCTAGTCTTTATAGGACTCATCATATCTGACATACATTTGTTTTCATTATTTAACTGCGGGTCACAAGCCATTTTTTGTAGCATGTGATTTTATGTTCACCATTTGACACTCTACCCACGTTTTAGTAGCTTGAGTTGTGTTGACTACACATTCTTAAGCTTAATTTGCTAATAGGGAATGGTCCTTCACATTGTCTTCCTTTCAGGCCCTTGAAATTGCACACCTTAAAGATATCCTTAGTGTTGTGCAGCATATTAACCGAAGGCCCCTGAAAGAGTTTTAATATAGTCCAAATGTCACCAGAATGGGTTCGGTTTCACTCGTATATTCCCAAAAACTTAAGAATACACCAACATCTCAACCAGTCAGAGAAAATATAGCAAAACAGGTCAATCACATGCCAGGATAGTAAACTAGTATTTGTTTCTGTAGCATGTTTTCCATGTCCATGTATTATTCTCATTACAATGGTACCAGTTAGAAACGTGTTGCACGTCCCCCCAATTTATTGTGCAAAGCAATAAAAAAATGGAAAATTAATAGTAGACCGGGCTGTCAATTCTTAAACAAAAACTGGTGCTATCACAACACAAAACGCCCTGCTACCAATGGGTGTTGTCCAAGATTTTGGTGTGCCATTAACTCAAAGCAAATAGACCATATTTATTGGAGCACACGTGAATGAAGCCATATTGTAGTAATGAGGCAAATGTCCATAGTAGTTTATAGTTTAGAGGTCCTGCAGTTTTTTTCTTTTTTGTAGAACCAATATGTGCTAAAGGCAATGGTTAGTAGTGATAAACAGCCTGGTAATAACAAGAGAGCCAACACGTGTTTTGTCCTCAGTGGACTTGATCAAGGCTAAAGTTAAAGAATCATGAGATGCCCATACTGCAGCACAAGAAATATAAAGAATTTTCTAATTTCCGATGTAACGGTGGGAGTGTATTTCTCCTAATTACTTGTCCAGAAGGCAGAATCTATCCTGGTGGTATGTGGAATATGGTAATCCATGCAGTTTCAGAGAGCATAGGTAGTAAGTAGCCTGAAGTGTGTAAGAGCACTGGTCATGATAAGCCAAAAAGTAAATCGAAGGCTCTGTAGTCCGAAACCGTGCCTTTTGAAAAACGGATGCTCATACGATGGGCAGTATAGTTTCTGGTGTGAAAAACTTTGCATCTTCAATTACTTTTTGGGAATAAACCTAATGATGAAGAGGGATAGACGTTACTTAGGAGACATTAATAGTACAACTACCTGACTACACACTGCATAACACTTCATAATACTTTAACATGCTTAATATTAGTTCATCTGTTTCTCCCAAGCACATAACCCAAATTAATTGTACTCATATTGCACTGTTTCCTTTTTTCCCCATGACGTACTTCTGTAGATTTCAGTTAGTTAATCCTCTACCTGCTTCCACCAACTCACGTTTCAACAATCTGCTTTACCTCACCTTCCACACTTAACCTTCCCCCTCGTCGTCATCCACTATGTCATGAAACTCTCTTTGTCCTTCATTACTCTTTGTAAACATTTGAAAAGGTTTTACTTTAAAGGAACCATTTACTGAATGATGTCATAATGAATCGCAAAAAACTCTGCTGACATCATCAAACAAACGAACATTCCAGACTGTCTATTGTTGGTGATTGCTAGCGATGAAGGACTCGGCAGAGTACTGTTCATTTATAGAGGAAGGCCTCTTTAACATTCACACTACATTCACTCTTCCTACTTCAGTCCCCATCTTCTTTTACAAGCAGCAGGTACCTGGTTCAGAACAGGTGCCAGAGTCGACAAGATCCTTGTATGAGAATTAACATTCAATCGCTTTTTCATTCTCCCTACTTTGCCTTTTTACCTCTGAATCGTCCTGCATAACCAAACATTCGAATACTTTCATCGGCACCAACCCGCAGTGGAATATATATAACTTAAAGCAGAGATCCACCATCCTCCACTAAAAGGAGGCTCAAAGAGGTCCTTTCAAACAACCATCTCTAACACATCAGAAGTGTCCTTTCCCTTATGCCCTCCATGACTTACATCAATTGGACAAATCAAATCATGACAGCTCTAAGGACTACACCATGGATAATACATCCACAGTCTATCTGCCCTTTCAAATATATATTCTTTCTTTTGCACACACCAATAATTTCATAAGTAATCCTTGTGTGTAACATTTCTAAAGCAATTTGAGATGCTAAAGAAATACATGAATGAGAAATACATCGAAAAATTGTAGAGACTAAAGTGAATAGGTTAATAATGTCATGGGTCGGAAATAACTAGCAATTGAGATACTGGGACTTCTAATGCTAGTGGGGGCATTCAGACTTTGAAAGGAGCTAATGATGACATGTCTGGGTAAGGATAAGAAGGGAAAGGAGTGATGGAGCAGTTTTCTAGACTGATAGGACAAATGAAAATGAAAGATTAAAGTTTATTAATTACTGGTTAGGACCATCTGCAAAATGAGGTCTCCATGGGTGACAATTTTGCAAGTTTAAAGAGACAGAAATAGGACTATTTGTTCAGTGTTCAGAAGGAAGGACAGACACTGACAAACACATATCTAAGCCTGATAATTAAAATGTGTTAAAGTTTTAACATGGAACTTCGCCTGTTGGTGCCTCATTTCTTTGTGAAGAGAAGTAGAAGCACATATTTTGAAAACCTGCTTTACTATATTTTTCACTTATTCATCATCAAGTTTCACCTTTTTGTTTGTCTTTCTCTTCAGTTTGTTTCTTTGATAAAATGTAATTGTGTGTATCCTGTGTTTCAATGTCAAAAATACAATATTTTCAAATTAAATTACAATCAAATTGTAAACCTTTGCTAAAGACGTTTTGTAAAACAATCTCCTTTAGGGAATTCGTATATATTGTTTTGCAGCTATGTGGTTTCAGAAAAAATTTAAATATGATACTTTGTGAAAACAGACACCTGAATTATCCTTCCGAGCAGAACAGGGATTTAGGATGTTGGAGTCTCTCTCTCTCTCTCCACGTTGAGTGCTCTGTCAGCATTGCTGCAAGAATTCAGACATCTGACTCCTAAATAACGACTTGCTACACTAGGTGAAGAAATGTGCTCCAAATCACGATATTGCATCACTTGCTAGGTTTGGTTCTAATAATACCTTTTCAGTGACGTTGGGTACATATTTGAACTTGCAGAAAGTATAATATAATGTTTTTGTAAAGAGATTTTTCAGTAATATAGATAGACATATGGACAATACAATAGTTAAATAAATACACACAAAGAGTGTGGGGGTGTGGCGCTTCTAAGTGTTTGTTTAAAGTTGCACCACAGCTAGACATTTTGGAGGCTTTTCATTTACAATGGGAATATATTTGACTGATTTCAAAGTGTTTCATAAACAGTAGAAGCAAATTTGGAGTTGGGTATTACAAGCTATGGCCCAGAAGCTTGAAAACACAGCTGTGGGTAGCAAAAGACATGCCTGCTGTCCGGGTTTTGACAATGAATCTGTCCAACAAATCTATTGCTTGCAATGTACATAGAGTGACCTTTGGGTCCTCCCTTTCAATCAATGACTTTCTCAAACCAGCCTCTTTAAGCCATTGCCTGGAGAATTTGTCAATCACCTGTTGGCTGAGCCCAGTGGATTATTCACTTCTCAACAAATGCTATTGGCTCTTTGAGGGTATCCTTCCTTCTTCGGTTCAGTGCTTTACAGCTATAGCTCACTCTGTCTTCTCCTCCTGGCTCCCTCTTATATGTTGCACTCTAATATGCTAATGGTGCATGTGTTAGCACATTAAAACCACACCTATTTGCTTTGTAAGTGTGTGTTCATTTTCTTGGCGTTTCCACATAGGCAGCCGTGCACAGAAATATAAATAAAATGTTCATCCCAGTCTCACCTGTTCACCCCCTCATTTCTTTTCACATAAGTGTAAGAAAGTGTTTGACAACCAATGTCTCTTGTCTTCATGGTGGTTCACCCCTCGCAGGAAAACTGCTGTCTATTGTTTTGCCATCTTTTAAAACTTCCTCCTTCATTGGTACCCTTGTAGATCTCCTCTCAATGTTATTAAACAATGATCTTATTCTTAGTAGTACTACTAAAATTGCAAACTCTATGGGTGATATGATTATTCCGGCACATAACATGAAAAGAGAGTGGTGGGTGCGGTGGTGGCTATGCTTCAAAGAATCAATCTGGCCAAACCGTCTGCAGAACTGAGCCAATATGGCCAGGTACAGCCTATACCCCCTCGCTCCTCCTCTAATGATACCCAGATAACCACATGGACT